>BRKX01000006.1:49748663-50992948 GCA_026008535.1 Perilla frutescens
CAAGACTGTACAGAGATATTTCTCGCAAAGGAAAAGTTCAGAGAACATAAAGATCTAATGAGGATCGAAGTGTCTGAAACCTTCCACTTTCAAGTGTCTTAGTGAAAATATCAGCAAGTTGAGCATTTGTTCCAACATACTCAATGACAAGTGATCCATCTTCAACCAATTCTTGAATAAAGTGATGATGAATATCTATGTGTTTCGTCCAAGAGTGTTGCACTGGATTCTATGATATTAATGTCGCTCATGTTGTCATAGAAAATGGTAAGCACAGTTTGTGGAACACCATAGTCAAGCAACATCTGCTTCATCCACAAAAGTTGAGTGCAGCAATTTCCAGCTGCAATATATTTTGCTTCAGCTATTGATAGTGAAATGGAATTATGTTTCTTGCTAAACCAAAAAACCATGTTGTTTCCAAGAAAGAAATATCTTTCGGAAGTACTCTTTCGATCTTCAGTGCATCTAGCCTAATCAGCATCACAAAATCCAACCAAGCTAGGGTTTGTATCATAGGAGAACCATAATCCTAACTCCACAGTTCTCTTTGTGTACTTGATTATGTTCTTCACAGTCTTCAAATAGCTTTCTTTGGGGTCAGATTGATACTGAGCACAAACTCCAACACTATAGCAAATATCCGGGTGATTTGCAGTCAGGTAGAGCAAACTACCTATCATACTCCAATACAGGGTTTGTTCAATAGACACACCTGCTTCATCTTTTAACAACTTCATATGTATTCCCATGGGTGTTCTCTTCGTACTGCAGCTCTCCATTCCAATCTTGTTGATCAAGTTTCTTACATACTTTGTTTGAGAAACAAAGATTCCATCATCTTTTTACTTTACTTGAAGCACTAGAAAGTAGGTTAATTCACCCACCAAACTCATCTCGAATTCGGATGTCATGTGCTTGACAAATTCATCCGCCACACTATTTGAAACAGATCCAAAGATAATATCATCGACATAGATCTGAACGATGATCACATCAGATTTTTCTCTTTTGACAAAGAGAGTTCGATCAACTCCACCACGAACATAACCTTTCTCAAGAAGGAACTTCATTAGTCATGCATACCAAGCACGTGGGGTTTGTTTGAGACCGTAAAGTGCTTTCTTCAGCTTGTACACAAATTCAAGGTGATGAGGGTCTTCAAAGCCTTTAAGTTGGCTAACAAAAACATCCCCCAATAAGTACCCATTTAAAAATGCACTTTTCATGTCCATTTGATATAGTTTGAACTTCATCCAAGGTGCCATGGCAAGCAACAAACGAACAGACTCAAGCCTTGTAACAGGGGCAAACATCTCTTCAATATCAATTCCCTCAACTTGGGAATATGCTTGGGTAACCAGTCTAGCCTTGTTCCTGGTTATGTTCCCTTCCTCATCGGTCTTATTTTTGAAGATCCATTTTGTGCCTATCATATTTACATCTTTAGGCCGTGGAAGAAGATCCCACACTTCATTTCTTTCAAATTGCAAGAGTTCTTCTTGTATGACATGGATCCAATGTTCATCCTTCAAGGCTTCTTTAATATTCTTAGGCTCAACAGTGGATGTGTAGCACATATTGGTAATCAGTTCTCGATAGTTCTTTCGAACTCCTCTTATTCGGACTCCTTCACTCATATCTCTAATGATATTGGTTGCTGAGTGGTTTTTCTGAACTCCCTTTGATAGCTTACAAGCATCATTGCTCTCAGGTCTTGGTTTAATTATATCGCAGTTTTCGCTGCTGTGAGGCACAAACACTGGCACACTTTCAGTAACTTCTTCAAAATCGAAACAATCATCTTCAACAGGGACAACTGATGGTTCTTGATCATCAATCACAACATTGATTGATTCTATAATGACCTTGGTTCTCTTATTGAATACACGATAGGCTCAGCTATTTCTTGAGTATCCAAGAAATATACATTCGTCTCCTTTAGCATCAAATTTAGTGAGATAATCTCTATTTCTCAACATGTAACACAACATGTAGCACGTGCTCCCAAAGATGTGAAAATATTTCACATTTGGTTTCTTCCCTTTCCACAGCTCATAAGAAGTGATTCTTATCTTGGATCTGAAATACACCCGATTTATGACATGATATGCAGTGTTAACTACTTCAGCCCAGAGGTTGTCAGGCATATGTTTTGCCTTCATCATTACACGACTCATTTCTTGTAGAGTCCAATTTTTTCTCTCAACAACACCGTTTTGTTGTGGTGTTTTAGGGGCAGAAAATTCTTGACTAATGTCTTTTTTTTCACAAAATAGTTTGAAGAACATAATTTCAAACTCTCGACCATGGTCACTTCTTATCCTCACAACATTTGTTCCTTTCTTGTTGAGAAGATAGCAGTTGTCCCACGATCTATCACCATCCATCAGCAGAACACTTTCCTTATCTTTGACCAGACACTTATCTCTTGTAAAGTGAACAAAAAGACCTTGGTCACACAACTGACTAATGCTAATTAGATTAGCTTTTAGTCCCTCCATGAGCAAAACATCTTTCAAGCGAGACATGTCAGGAACATTCAACTGACCACGTCTAAGAACTCTTCCTTTGACTCCATCTCCAAAGGTAACAAACTAATATGAACGTTATTTTTGAAGATTGATTAACATGTTTATATCTCCGGTCATGTGTCGCGAACATCCGCTGTCAAAATACCAACTGCTCTTTGCATTAATATTGAGAGCAGTGTAAATCACGTAGTTTCTGTGGTTCTTTCTAGAAGTGTCTCTGGCATCCTTCTTTTTGCCAAACTGCTCAGGCTGATATAAGTCTCTTCTTATCATTCTCCTTAGGTCATTGAGGTAATTTCTGCAGTGTGGATGTATGTTTCCAGATTTCTTACAGTAATGGCAAATAGAGAATCCTCCTTGTGTACTTTTTCGGATGAACTGACTTTTCTTGAGGTGACTTCTCTTTAATGAAGTTCTTTGGTTCAGTCTTCATTTCAGAAACTGTCGAGTCTTTTGTTCCAGAAGATTGTCCGTGACAGAACCTGTCATAGGTATGACTGCCATGGTATCCAAGCCTAGTATGATCTTGAGGGCTCTTTTCTTTGGAGAGAATTTCATCCAGTTGATATGATCCAGAGTTCATCATTTTAACAAGCTTCTTCAAGTGTTGAAGTTCACCATTTTGTGCTTGAGTACTGTTCCTGGACTGCGACAGTTCATCTTCTAGCTCCTTAAATCTGATGGAGAGATCATCTTTCTCTTTAGTAAGGTCGGAGTTTTCTTTAAACAGGTCTTCATTGACTTTAACTACCATGATCTAACTGGAATGCAGCTTTTTATATACCTCCATTGCTGATTCTTCAGTAAATTCTTCATCAACACTGCATTCTGATGTTTTTTCAACCTCATTATCACGAACAGATGTAGGCACAAACTTCTTGATAGAGTGTGTCATGAAAGCAATATGATTGCTTACACATTCTTCATCACTTCCACTTTTATCAGGATCATCACTTTCACTTAAGGTAGAACTGTAAGACATGTTTTTCCTTTTTAGAGTGTTAGTACACTCAACTTGGTAATGACCAAAACCACGACATTCTCTACACTTTAACTTTTTTTGCTTTTCGTCATTGGAATCTTCATCCTTGGTTCTTCGAGGTTTAGAGAACCTGTTCTTGGCATGATTATTTTGAGAGGACTTCTCAAAATATCTCGCAAACTTGGTAAAGTTTTTAGATAACATAGAATTGACTATGCTAGATCAGCTCTGTCAGGAACATCGCTGGGAACATTAGTACTAAAACCCACTTGAAAATCAATGTTTTTTTTTCTGTACAGTTTCTTCTTCTGTCAGGCCCATTTCAAAGGTTGGACCCCATCAGTTCTTACAGTTTCATCTTGCTCATATCTTTAGTTTTTTCAATGGCCGTGACATTATAGGCGAGTCTCTTGGGTAGGGAGCGAAGAACTTTTTGAATAAGTTTTTCTTCAGAAATAACATCACCCAAGGTAAAGCTCTCATTGGCAATGTCATAAATCTTGGCGTTGAAGTCACCAAGTTTCTCTGCTTCATCCATCTTCAGATTTTCAAATTTGGTGGTGAGTAGTTGCATCCTTGAAGCACAAACACTGTTGTTCCTTCATAAGTAGTCTGAAGAATGTCCCATGCATCCTTAGCTTTGTCACAAGTGGAGATAAGTTTGAAGGAATTCATGTCTACAGCTGAAAAATAGCATTCATAGCCTTGGCATTCAGTCCCATAATATGGTAATCATCATTGTTCCATTCTTCCTCCAGCTTCTTTACAGTATCTCCGTTCTCATCTTTTTTCGTGGGAGACTTCTATCCATTAGTCATTATCTTCCAAACATGTTCATCAATAGACCGAATGAACGCAGTCATCCTAGCCTTCTAGTGGGCATAATTATTGCCATCGAGGAGCGAGGGTCGCACAGTCGACGCTCCTTCTTTCATCGTGTCCATCTCGGCAAAACAAACACAAAATACGGATTAATAAATCCAAGATCACACCTGTGTAACTGGTGATCCGCTCTGGTGCCAATTGAAAAACTGCAATCCATGTTAAGTGTGTTTTAATGATACTACATGCAAGTGTTCTTGAATATGGCAGGAACAGAAGCAAGAACAATAAAAAAACGAAGTAAAAGAACGCACGAGATTGGTAACCCAATTCAGTTAATGAACCTACTTTGGGGGGACTTCGCCCAAACTTGAAGATTCATTTACTACTCCTTCATGAAGTATATTGAGGAACTTACACATACAAGACTCCATCCTTATGCTGCCCGTTCTTCTTTACGAACTCTTTAACTGAACGAAAGATGTGAGATCCTCTCACAACCGTGACACTAGACTTCCTCTAGCTACTCACGACTTCAACTTACAATCTATCTTGAGATTGCGTACAAAATGGATCAACAAAACCCCTCACATGTTTCACTCAAAACACTCAAATGCTAGACCATCACGTTGAATAATTTAGGGAATAACTTCTAGCTATTACAAGAAATCACAAACCAACAACTCTCAAATACTCAATATAGAGAATCAAATATGTTGGGGGCGAACCACCGATCGTTGAAGTAATCGGCCTTCTTATACTTCACGTTTCCTTTGTTAACTTGATCACCAATCTTCATCAACAAGGTAAGTGATTTAGGGTTTGTGATTCTTTCCATATTGGTGTAGATGTCTTTCATGATATTGAGGGTTTATTTCAGTACGCCATCTACTCCAAAAAAACAGTCAAACGATCAGATCTTGACTTCCCAAACTCGTCCGCACAAGATCATCTTAACATGAAAATGTCATAAATAAATTGTTCCTGTGTATGTCGGGAACATCAGAGGGAACAGTTGGCCAACTGTTCTTCATTACTTGCACAACAGAATCAGCACTTTAACTTCAAGAATATACCTATAAACACATTATGAAACATATCTCGTCAAACCAAACTTAGTGCATAATGTTGGTACTAACAGTATATGTAGTAAAAGCATGTGTATTCCGTAATTTACTCAAGGAAATCGCACCAAAAAATAGTTTTTATTTGTTTATTTATTTATTTTTGTAATTCTAAGTAACTAATATCAATACATATATTTTTGTTTTTTTCTTTTTTTATGGCGTACAATATCATGATAATTAAATTGACATTTCACTTTTTTCCTCCCCATTCAACAGGTGATATTCCGGAAGAAATTGGTTATCTTCATAATTTAAAGAGGCTGTCAATAAGTTCCAACAAATTCAGGACACCATTACCAAAACAAATTTGGAACATCTCATCTCTTCGTGAAATATACCTTAGCAACCTATTTCTAACTGGTAAGTTGCGGATAAGATTAATCTCTGTAAAAAAAAACCTTGTTATATTTACTCAGCAATCAATTTTATTCTTTGATTGCTATTTTTTATGCTTTATTTTAATTTTTACACTTTTTAATTAGTTATAATTCATTCTACCCAATAAGAATTTATAATAATTTTTTAGTATTTAATTTTCAGATCTTAAATATTAAATGATCATTTTAAAACATAAATACTAAAAACTTATAATTTTAAAAAAATAAATACTAAAAAATTATAATAAATTCTAATTGTGCATAATAAACCCTAATTAATAGTGTAAAATTAAACTAAAATAGAAGGTATATGTTCAGATGTTCCCATCTGGCCGGGTATGTTGGACCTCTCTTTCAAGTGTGTGTGTGTAATAATTAAAATGGTCTTATTTAAAAAAGTTACATTTTTTTATTAGGAGAAATTCCAGACGAGATTGGGGGTCTCAATAATTTAGAGTGGTTGGATATGAGTTATAACAAGTTGACAGGTGGTTTGCCACTAACTATTTTCAATATGTCTTTCTTGAGACATATTACCTTAACAAGAAACAAACTTGATGGGGAATTGCCAAGGGAGATTGGGAACATGAAAGCACTTGACTCGATAGACCTCTCCAACAATGCCCTGAGAGGTAAGATTTCACTATCGACATTATGATTTAATTTGTATTTCAATCAAGAAACATGCAAATTAAATTAAGTCATAGATCAGACCTCTTAATTTATAATTACATGCATGAAATATGAACATATATTTGAATCTCTAGCTCATTAGTTTGATCAATCTCATTAGTGAGAAGTTGAACATTTTATGAGAGAGAAGCTAGGTCTCATGTGTATCAAGATGCACATAAATTTTATTTAAATCGGAGCGCGTGCAGTACATGCACTAAATGCACGATACTTTTCATTGTTAGAATTTATATTTTTCAGTATTATAAATAACACTTTTTTCAATCTAAAACTGTAGAAATAACTACAACAATAGCACTGCCTTTTTTTTCTTTTTCTTTTTAGTTGTACTTTTCAATAAAATAAAGGTGATACTTTTCAGTATTAAAAGTGATAATTTTCTCTGGGACAAGTTTGGGACGTACCTATCTGTTTGATATAAGATTGTTTGGATTGTTTATGTTTAAAACATGTACACAATTAATTTAAAGTAAAGAATACCAGATTAGTTAAAATTGCAACAAAATTTTATTTAAACCATGTCTTATAAATTAAGTTAATTACTTACAAAATTGTTTTAGAATGTTTATGATTAAAAAATAATCACTAGTATACATGCCTAAATTAATATTATTTTATCAATATTAAGTTGGTAGCTTTTTTGAAAATGAATTTTGTTGGAATTTGTTGCCACAAACACTGAAATTAGACACAGATTCGTAATGTCAAACTCAATGTTAAAGACAGTTAACACAACTTATCTTAACATAAAATGCTGGAAATAAAATGCACAAGAATACACAACATAAATTTTAAATCATACACAACATGTGTATGATTGCCACAGGGCGAAATTATACTATAATGAGTACAAAATTTTCAAGCCGTTAATGTTAGATGCGAAGGCTCTTAACACTACAGCAACATTACAAGTTCTAATCTAGTCTATCACTAAAAAGAACTAAAACATATAAATTGACATCCCGTCAATTCATATACAAACAACAACATATAACTTGACATCCCGTCAGTTCATATGCAAACTACAACATACAGATTGACATCCCGTCAATTTATATGCAAACTAGATCATACAAGTTGACATCCCGTCGACTTGTATACAAACTAAAACATACAAATTGACATTCCGTCAACTTATATACAAACTAGTAAAGGTTTCACGACCTTGCTATCTATCCTAACTTGTACAATCTATTCCGTGAAAGGATTGACCAACAATAAACATTAAGATAGAAGAAGGAACGAAGAACGAAACCTAAACTAAGTTTGTGACTCAAGCTTTCTTCAATCTTCACACAGCGGAAAACGGATTGAGCTTGAATAAGTCTTCAAGTGTCGAACACATCCCTTATATGCTTCTTCACTTGAATCCAACACGGTCCACGATTTCTCTTTCTTGAACATGGGTTGACGATAGCCGCTTCACTCCATGACTTCACCGTAGATGGAAGAAACCGCCTCCAAGGCGTGGTTGATAGCTTCCCCATGTTCATGCTCTTTTTTTAAAAATCCAGCAAATATAATTTTCTGAAAAAGAAAAAGAATTAAATAGAGAAACCGCTAGACCTAAAAAATAGGAGATAGAGTTTTGACTTTGTCAAACTCTATTTTAAATAATATATCTAATATGTATATATCTAATTATTTGAAATATTAATTTCGTGGATATACACATATATTTTAAGATATATAAAGTTATTTTATTTATTAAAATAATAAATAAAACTAGGAAAGGATAAGATTAGTTACGACTATATCACAGACGATGTTGCAGGGAGTCTGTCTGACATCGAGTGCAACATTGAACATCAATGTCATACATCACTCAACAATCTCCCCCTTAATCTTAGCCTTTCTGCACAAAACATACAACTCAATGTATTTTGTACAATTAGAGTCGCAGCGGAAAATGAAGATCTTAAAATCTCCCCCTTAAGGGTAACTCCCCCTTAATTAAATCATCATATAATAGGAACTTGTCCTATTATAAAATCAATGTTGAACAGAACATTCAACACATAATATCAATGTTGAACTCAACGTTCAACACACAATAATCAAGACATATTGATCATTCAATATATCAAAACAAATTCAATATGCCTAATCATAATGATATATCTCAAATATCAAAAACTGAATAAGCATATAAAAAACAAGGACGCAATCATAAATTGCATTCAACAACAAAAACCAAGATATGCATGAAATGCATATCAAAAACCATGTGTCCAGCACATATAAAAACAGAAAACATTAAACATTGTTTTTAACAAAAAGTTTAAATTTCAGAAGCTTAAACATTAAGCTTTACATCATCTTCCTTTTTCCTTTGGCTGCACCTTTTCTCCCCTTTGCTTTACCAGCAACACTCGGTCCAGCATCTGTGTCACCAGCATCCGCATCCTCACCATCAGCATCATCATCCACTCCCCCTTTTTGTGTAGAAAGGAGAGTCAGAAAACAATCTCGAGCCTTGGTGAGTTGACCAATCACATGATCAAGCAGAGCAATTTGATGTTGAAGAGACTCCAGCGGCATCATGACAATGGGAATGGAAGGCGTGGAGGCAATATCAGGATAGACATCAGATTGGGAAGGAGCAGGGGTACCTTCGGCAGAAGGAGGCACTGGATTTGCAGCATCATGAGGATAGGGAAGATCAATGATCCTGTCATCATTCCCCTTGGGCTTCATTATGGAGAAGGTGGTTTGCTCAGACAACACACTCTTCTTGCGTTCCTTTAACCCTTGGCTCTTAAGGATCCCATAGATCAAACATGGGAAAGGAAGCAAGTTTGAGGAACTGGACTTAGAGACAGCCTTCAACGTTGTATCAAAGATGTATGCACCAAGGTTGAAAGGAAGCTAAGTTCCTATCTTGTACAGGAGAATGGCTTGATCAACTGTGATGACAGAGGCATTCGATGTGGGCAGCCAATTGCACACTGCAAGCTTGTATAACACTGAGTAAAAGAATGTTAACTTGGAAGCAGGCACTTTGTTGAGCCATTTCGAAACCAAACCTCCAGTAATAACATTCACCACATCATCAATCAGATCCAAAGACATGATTGTATCCTCATTGCCCAACTCAAGAAATGTGTTAATAACATTAGGGGAAGACTTATAGATTTTATCCCTAACAAACACAGTTCCAAAACACAGTTTAGAGGGATCTCCCATATCAGAAATGATGTTAGCATAAAATTCATGAATAACATCAGGATCATATGACACTAGCGACGTAACAGATTTCCATAGACTTCTCTCCTTAAGAAACACATCCATCCTATATTTTTTAAAGCTAAGAACATCTGTCATTTTTTCAACCTTAAGAGTTCTCTTAACATAAAGAGCATGGGATTTCTTAGCCTCTTCAGAATAGAAAGTCTTACTGAAGGCTTGCGTGACATCAAGTGGAGAGTCCTCATCTATGCCGGAATCCTCATCCACGGGCTCAGCAGAAGGACTGACATTCCGTGTAACATCAGCAGGAGGAGAAGTAGGAACTTGTTCACTAGTGGAGTCGGACTCATCTCTCAGCGACTTGGAGGTAGCCTTAGACCCTTCCTTCTTCACCTTCTTGGAGGAGACGACCTCAGGTTTGGCAGTGTCATCACTGTGAAGTCGCTTCGATTTTCTTGTCGGTGGAGAGGTCTTCGCCATCTTTGACACAGATTGCAGATGAGAAGTGGCTTCCGGGTTGATTGGATTTGTGGAATCTCCAAGCACACTCATCTTAATCAGCTTAGGGTTTAGGATCTCGGTTCCAGGAGGAATAATGAGATCGGGATGAACTTCAGCTTCAGTTGGCATTGCCTTTGACGTTGAAGGCTCAGTGACATTCGCTGTAGTTGGTTCAGCCTGAGCAGTTGGAGGTGCAATGTCAGGGGTCTGAGTTGATGTTGCAGAGAGTGGGGGTTGTACTGCAGCAGCCGGTTTTGAGGCCGATGATGGGGATCCTTTTGTGAGCTCCATCATTTGCTGCAACATCATCATCATGGCTTGTAGATGATTAGGGTTTTGGTCCGCCATGGATGAAAAAAGAAGAGAAAATCATTTTGAGGAGATGGAGAAGATGAATCGTTTGGAGAGAGAAAAGGCGAGTCAGATATGGAGAGAGAGAGAGAGAGAGGGTTTTGAATTAAAAAAGAGATACGGACAAACCACTTTATTAAAATAATGAAAGTGATATTTCTCATTCTCTCTCTCTTATCATATCAAAAGATATGCGGATAAGTATATCTGCTTATCAACAAAAATTCAATTATTTATTATTTAAACACTAAATAATAAATAAAAAAACAGTAAAAAAAACAATAAAAAAAACAAATTCTGAAAATAAATAAAACTAATGGAGACGAGTCATGATTGAATAAATTCTCATGAATTGATTCATAAAAAAACTAATGAAAATAAATAAAACTAATGGAGACGAGTCATGATTGAATAAATTCTCATGAATTGATTCATAAAAAAATCATATCATCGTACCATAGTTTTTATTAGTAATTTCAGAATTACAGAACCTGATGTCAAAGATCATAACATTGACTTTAACATCAGGATGTCAGCATTGACTAATAGACACACATTCCAAGAGATTTCCTTAGAGAAGAAAATCTCTCAAAATCCAAAGGTTTAGTAAAAATATTAACAATTTGATTCTCTGTAGGAATGTATTCCAATTTAATGATATCTCGTTCCACAAGATCACGGATAAAGTGATGTCGGATGTCAATGTGTTTGGTGCGAGAATGTTGGACTGGGTTCTTCAAAATTTCAATTGCACTGACATTGTCACATAACAATGTCAAAGAAGGACTATCCAAACCATAATCCAACACCATTTGATTTAACCACAACATTTGAGAGCAACAACTAGCGGCAGCAACATACTCTGATTCGGTCGTGGATAGTGAGATACAATTTTGTTTCTTACTTGACCAAGAAATCAGATTGTTGCCAAAGTAAAAACACCCTCCGCTAGTGCTTTTTCTGTCATCGACATCACCTGCCCAATCGGAATCACTATAACCTACAAGATGAATGTTAGAACTCTTGCAATATTTAACACCAAACCCAATTGTGCCTGAAACATAGCGAATGATACGTTTAACAGCTTTAAGGTGAGATTGTTTAGGCTGAGATTGATATCTCGCACAAACACCAACACTAAACATAATGTCAAGATGACTAGCTGTTAAATACAATAAGCTGCCTATCATTCCTCTATACATGGTAGAATCAACATTGCTACCAACATCATCTCTGCTCAACTTTTCAAAAGATCCCATGGGTGTCTTCATAGGTTTAGCATTCTCTAATCCGAAACACTTGACCAATCATCTAGCATATTTTCTTTGAGAAATGAAGATTCAATCTTTATCTTGCTTGATTTGTAGACCAAGGAAATAGTTGAACTCTCCAACCATGCTCATTTCAAATGTGTTGCACATTGAGTCTACAAAATCTTTGAGCAGATTAGTACACGTCGAACCAAAAACAAAGTCATCAACATAGATTTGAGCAACAGTAATATGTTTTTGATTCTTCTTAATAAACAATGTTTTATCGACTTGACCGCTTTCAAAACCAAATTGGAGTAAGAATTCGGTCAGTCTAGCATACCATGCTATAGGGGCTTGTTTAAGACCATACAAAGTCTTTTTGAGCTTAAACACGTGCAATGGATTCTCATGACACTCGAACCCCTTAGGTTGTTCGACATATGCTTCTTCATTGAGAAAACCATTCATGAAAGCACTTTTAACATCCATTTGATGTAAAGTAAAACCCACATAACATGCAATTGCACATAAAAGACGAATGGATTCAATCCTTGCAACAGGAGCAAATGTTTCGTCAAAGTCTACCCCTTCAACTTGGGTGTAGCCTTGAGCGACTAGACGAGCTTTAATTCTGACAACATTGCCAGACTCATCTGTTTTATTTTTGAAAATCCATTTTGTCCCAATCACATTTTTATCTTTAGGGCGTGGAACTAATTCCCATACATTGTTCCTTACGAACTGGTTTAGTTCCTCATGCATAGCATTGATCCAAAAATCATCATTAAGTGCATCCTTAATGTTTTTCGGTTCAATGTTAGACAGAAAACACGTGTTTGACATACAAACATTTAAAGAAGACATGCATACCAGTTTCAGCATTTCTTTGTATTCCTCTGAGTTCTTGCTTCTAGTTTGAACTCCTTCGGATTGCTCACCAATGATTTGTGAATCTGGATGATTCTTCCGAATTCGACTTGGAGGATCCCTTCTTAGTTTATCTTCGGCAGTCACCATCTGATCATCTTCACTGTCTGAAGTGAATGTTGGTGTTGATGTTTTGACTGAAGCTTCATCACTCTGTGGAACATTGACGTTGACATTCTCAGTGGATGTCTTGTTCTCACAATCACTTTCAGCCTGATCACTTGACATTTCACCTGTGTCAATAAGATCAATTACATCATCCTCTTCAGATTTTGAAACAATACCTGTGTGGTCATCAAAAACAATGTTAATTGATTCTTGGACTGTTTTTGTCCGAAGATTAAACACACGGTAAGCACGACTGTCAGATGTGTAACCCAAGAAAATCCCTTTGTCGCTTTTGGAATCAAATTTTCCCAGATGATCCCTGTCATTCAGGATGTAACATACACATCCAAACACATGAAAGTACTTCAAATTGGGCTTCTTTCGCTTCAGAAGTTCATACGGTGTCACAGTTCTGCCTGGGCGAAGAATCACTCTATTCCCGATATGACAAGCAGTGTTAACTGCTTCAACCCACAACTTCTTGGACAAACGTTGAGCTTGTAACATTGCTCTTGACATCTCTTGAAGAGTTTGATTTTTTCTCTCAACCACCCCATTTTGTTGAGGTGTCTTCGGAGCAGAAAACTCATGAATGATGCCTCGTTTTTCACAAAACTCTTCAAACATTGAGTTTTCAAATTCGAGCCCATGATCTGTTCGAATGCATTTGATGTTGGACTCATGTTGTCTTGACACCAACCTGTAAAACTTCTTGAACATTCTGAAAGCTTCAGATTTTTCTTGAAGAAATTCAACCCATGTGAATCTCGAAAAATCATCAACTATCACTAGAATGAATCTTTTTCCAGTCATGCTTTTGGTGTCAACAGGACCCATGATGTCCATGTGAATCAGATCGAAGCACTTTGTGGTTTGACAAGCTGAGGAACTTTTGTGTGAAGCTCTTACTTGTTTGCCTTTTTGACATGCATTGCAAACAACATCGAGATTGATCTTCACAGGTGGAATACCTCGAACAGCATCTGCTTCAATAAGTTTCTTCAAGCTTCGAAAGCTGAGATGACCCAGTTTTTGATGTACGAGTTGAGTGTCAACATTGACTGAAACATTACATTTTTCGTTCTTGTCAGCATGATAGCAATTATCCAATACCCGACTTCCGAACATAATGCATTTATTATCGCTATCAAAAACCTCACAGGTGTTCTTATTGAATCTGACATGCATGCCGTCATCACATAGTTGACTTATGTTAATCAGATTTGCTATTAAACCTTCGACATGAAGCACATTGCGTAACTTGGGAAAGTTCTTGACATTCAAGGTTCCTTTTCCTACTATGTTACCTTGTGCTCCTCCACCATAACTAACTTTTCCTTTGCTTGTCGTGGTATAGTCATCAAGAAACTTAGAATTTTCTGTCATGTGCTGTGAGCACCCACTGTCGAAGTACCACGTACCAGTAATGTTGGCTTTCAAAGATGTGTAGACAACATTACACGAGATCTTTGCCTTCTTTGAGCGTTTCTTCTTTTTGGTGGGTTTAGAAGAATTTTCCACGACAATCTTACCTGTTGCTATATCATCATGATATTTGAAGCAATAAGGTTTGATGTGTCCAAGCTCTTGGCAATAATGACAGACAAATTTCTTCTCCTTGGACTTGTCATTGACATTCGGTTTGACATTTCCGTCAACATTGACTGGAACATCCTTGGAGTTTTCTCCTTTGACAAAATTGATAGGATTTGAGATAGACATTGTTGAACTCGATGAATATCCCAAGTCTGCTTTTGTGTTCTGTCCCAGTGTCAGAACTTCGTTCAGAGTAGATGTTCCTTGATTGAGTTGTCGAAAGGTTTTCGAAGCAGCTTCTACTTCCTTTTTCAACTTGTTCAACTCAAGATCACTTCTAGTGAGTCGAATCTCAAGGTCCAGTACTCGTTGCTTTAGAGTTTGGTTTTCTTCCACAAGAATCCCAAATTCTTTTGATTGTTCGGTCCATTGGACACAAACTTCATCTACAACCTTGTGCAATTGTTGTAGAGCTACTTGGTGGCTGACTTCGGACTTGTCTTCTTCCACCTGAGACACTTCAGCAGTGTTGCAAAATTCATCCAGCAATGTCATTTCATACCAGTTAGTGGTATTTAGAGGAATGTTAGAGACTTCTTGTGTAACATTCTCCATAACATTGCTTGGAACATCTGGAGTCACATGATCAAGACTAGCATCATAGTCATAATCAACACTCTCCATGTCAGTTAAAGCGCCAATCATTTCATCTAAGTCATCATTGACTTTTACAAACAATACAGTTTGTTTTTCAGCTTCTTCATCACCGGATTCGTCGTTTAACATGGCAGCACTATAATTTCTTCTTTGTTTCCTTTGGACAGTAGGACATTCATTGGCATAGTGTCCAAAACCAGAACATCCCCTACATTGAACTGAGTCAATTTTCTTTACTGCAACATCTGGAGACTTTGAAGATTTTGTCGATCCAGATGATGTCGACGAGGGAGAATCAAACAATCTCCGTGGTTTGAAGTTTGGGGAACCTTTCTTCATTGACCGAACAAGGGTATTGAACTTCTTGGTAAGCAGCGCAACACTCAGGGGTTCATCTTCAGTAATCTCCTGAATGTTCTCGACATCAAGTTCAACATTTGAACTTGATGTTACTGATTGAAGTGCAATTCCTTTGGAGGAGGTGTTTGATTTCTAATTTTCAAGATTCATCTCAAACGTGAGTAGAATGCTCACTGCTTCACTCAAACTCATGTTTGATACATTGTGAGCTTCTTCAATTGCTGAGATTTTCATGTTGAATCTCTCCGGAAGTGTGCGAAGAAGTTTGCTAACCATGTTTTCATTCGAGATCGGACATCCGAGAGCTGTAGATTTGTTTGACACTTCACACAATCGTTCAGTGTACATTGAAATAGTCTCATCTTCTAACATTCTCAGAGTTTCGAATTTAGAAGTGAGTAGCCTGAGCTTTGTTTGTCGTACACTGATCGATCCTTCACAACGTTCCTGCAATATACTCCATGCTTGATATGTCGTAGTGCAATTGCACACCATTTTGAAGCACGGAACATCAACCGAAACAAAAATAGCATTGAGTGCCCTCGAATTGAAGTTGGAAATGATTCGATCATCATTAGTTCATTGAGTCTCCGGACTAAGAATGTACACCCCATTTGGTCCTTCCATCCTTGATGGAGACCATTCTTCAATTACCGCCAACCAAGCCCTCTCATCGATGGACTTGATATACATCTTCATGCGCGATTTCCACATAGCATAATTCTTGTCATTACTATCCAATACCGGAGGACGACATTGATTGATCTGAATATCCATCTTTCAGTGAGTCAACAAACCAAGGATCGAATACTTAGTGTGTTAAGTACTGGCTCTTGATGCCACTTGTTGGAATTTGTTGCCACAAACACTGAAATTAGACACAGATTCGTAATGTCAAACTCAATGTTAAAGACAGTTAACACAACTTATCTTAACATAAAATGCTGGAAATAAAATGCACAAGAATACACAACATAAATTTTAAATCATACACAACATGTGTATGATTGCCACAGGGCGAAATTATACTATAATGAGTACAAAATTTTCAAGCCGTTAATGTTAGACGCGAAGGCTCTTAACATTACAGCAACATTACAAGTTCTAATCTAGTCTATCACTAAAAAGAACTAAAACATATAAATTGACATCCCGTCAGTTCATATGCAAACAACAACATATAACTTGACATCCCGTCAGTTCATATGCAAACTACAACATACAGATTGACATCTCGTCAATTCATATGCAAACTACAACATACAGATTGACATCCCGTCGACTCATATGCAAAATAGATCATACAAGTTGACATCTCGTCGACTTGTATACAAACTAAAACATACAAATTGACATCCCGTCAACTTGTATACAAACTAGTAAAGGTTTCACAACCTTGCTATCTATCCTAACTTGTACAATCTATTCCGTGAAAGGATTGACCAACAATAAACATTAAGATAGAAGAAGGAACGAAGAACGAAATCTAAACTAAGTTTGTGACTCAAGCTTTCTTCAATCTTCACACAGCGGAAAACGGATTGAGCTTGAATAAGTCTTCAAGTGTCGAACACATCCCTTATATGCTTCTTCACTTGAATCCAACACGGTCCACGATTTCTCTTTCTTGAACATGGGTTGACGATAACCGCTTCACTCCATGACTTCACCGTAGATGGAAGAAACCGCCTCCAAGGCGTGGTTGATAGCTTCCCCACGTTCATGCTCTTTTTCTAAAAATCCAGCAAACATAATTTTCTGAAAAAGAAAAAGAATTAAATAGAGAAACCGCTAGACCTAAAAAATAGGAGATAGAGTTTTGACTTTGTCAAACTCTATTTTAAATAATATATCTAATATGTATATATCCAATTATTTGAAATATTAATTTCGTGGATATACACATATATTTTAAGATATATAAAGTTATTTTATTTATTAAAATAATAAATAAAACTAGGAAATGATAAAATTAGTTACGACTATGTCACAGACGATGTCGCAGGGAGTCTGTCTGACATCGAGTGCAACATTGAACATCAATGTCATACAGCACTCAACAAATTTATTAAAGTGTCGGATATAGAAAAGTAGAAACTTTTACTTATAAGTAGCCAACTTTAAAAAAATATTATTAAGCATTTTGAAAGGGAATATACAATAATATCCTTATTAAAACTATATATCATAATTTTAAAAATATAATAAAATTTAATAAAAATAAAATCCTTCTATCTCTCACCCCCACCCCTCTCTCTTCCATAGCATCCCCCTCACCCTTAATTTTCACCATGCCCTCCCCCTCCCTTTTTCTAGCGTATTGCAAATATGTATTTACAATATTTGGGATTTGATGAAGAGAACAAATGAACATGGTTAATCGTACAATAATTTATATTTATATTGGTGAATGAATTGATGACTGGGTTTAGTAACTCGTGCACATATTTAATTTTGAATTGGTATACAAATGAAAATGCTCATGTATTCGTGTATTTGCATGATTTTGCATTGGTGCGGGCATGAGTGAAAATCCTCATGTATTTGTATATATGTACTATTTTGCACTGGTGCATGAGTGAACACACTCGTGCTTTCATGCATCTATTCAAAATTGAACATGTGCCCAAATATACGAATGATTCCACTTGTTCACTTGTGTACCAGTTTAAAATTGAATATTAATTACGTGATTTCACAAATAGGTTCAATAGTGAACTCATGTAGTTGTTAACAAACTAATTGATGCACGAGTAGGCATAATGATATATTAGTGCAGTATTTCAAAGTTTCATTACTACATAAATAAATGAATGAATTTGCTCATGTAGGAGCTCATGATTTTTAAACTGCTACACGAATGGACAACAATTTCATGTACCAATCAAATCAACTTCAATATTCATGTAGCCGTTAACAAATGAATTGTTGTATGAATAAACTTCAACACTTGTGTATCGAACTAAATCACTTCATGCCCCAAAGAATATTCAATTAATTTCATCCATACCAAAGAAAGATTCAAAATAATTAAATATCTACATTGATAACGCATATATATATATATATATAGAGAGAGAGAGAGAGAGTTAGATATTTTTAACTAATATTATTAATATATGAATATATTAATAATAATTTTTAATAATAAATATAGAACTAAGGAGTTAATTGCCAAAACAAAAATAGTATATAGAATTATCAGTGAAGAACATCGTCCCCCGAATGAAAAATTTCTGGTTCCACCCCTGCTGATTGGTATGATTTCAGAATCAGGAATAACAATTCCCGAAGGAATCGCTATTCTCAAAAGTAAGGGAATAACCATTCCACATACCCCATAGGTTTAGGTATACCTATTGAACCAAAAAAATAATATATGATATATTTACTCAAAATCATGTCTTATAATATTATTTTATTATTTTCATAAAAACTAATTTAAAAATCTGCTTAAATAATTTATTATCATTATTATTTCATAATTTTATATATTATTTAGTTAAAAAATAAAAATATATATTAAAATGAAATTTTGATATTTCTTAAAATTTTATTGATGAAAAATGAAATTAGTATCAAAATAAATATAACATATAAATATGTTCTGATAAAAAAAAAGTTATGTATTTGATATAATTTAATATATAACCTATTTTTAATAAAGTAAACATATTTTTATTAAGGTATACAAATTATTATATATTTATTAATTAAATACTTGAGATAAAGTTTTCAATAAAATAAATAAATTAAAATTTGCTAAAAATATTATAAAAAATCACATACTAAAAAAGAAAAATGCAATTTAAAAATATAAGAAAATAATTACGTCAAATGTTCATAATATTAGCTACTACACTTTATTCAATTGTAAAGAAATTTAAAGTATATAAAATATTTATAAAAAAAAGATAAAAAAAAACTTAAATAATATTTCATTCCATTCTTTATTCTGTATATATATATATCAATCATAATAATGGCTAGAAACATTATTTTCATTCAATTCTTGCATTCCCTATTGCTCCCTCAATTTTTTTAATTTTTTCTTTGATTTCAATTTATTATACGTTGATTAAATTTTACATTTATTATTTAGGGTTTATCCCACCAAACTAGGCTTTAATATAATTATTTAGTATTTATTTTTTAATAATCATTTAATAACTAAAAAATAAAAATAATTTTTTTAAGGCATTCTAATTGGGTATGATGAATCCTATATAATAAGTGTAAAATGAAACTAATGGATAAGAAATTGAAATCTAAGAAAAAGATTGAAAAAATAATAATAATCGAGGGTGCAATAGGGAATGCGACACAAATGTGCAATAGAGGATTTCAACTATAAAATGTGGCTATTTACATGGTTTGCTAAATAATAATGGCTATTTAAAAAATTTACTCATTATTAAAATTCTAATATGCATTTATCAAATTTATATTTTTAATACAAATATATCTTTCTAAAACTGTATCTATTATTGGTTTTGTTAATGGAATAATCTAATTAATATACTTTCTGAATGTTATATTATTATTTAGAGTTTAAGTTAATTAATTTATAAATATGAATGCAATTAATTACTTCTACTGACAATGTTATGGGTAGAAATTTCAAAATAATTAACTTAGATGCAATTTTAAAATTTTTGTTAATAACTAATTAAAATGTTAAAAAATGCAATATATTTAATAAATTCCATCTACAAAACACAAGCTCAATATTGATAAAGTAATATTAATTTTAGGCTTGTAAATATGGTTTTAGGTCTATATATAAAGTACATTATAAAACAAATAGAGATAAGAAAGATGTAAAATGAAAAATGAAAAACATAAATAAATAATGTCAACGGTTGTTTACATCTATCAATTAAGATATATTTTTACCCTAAACACATTTTTTACATCATGTGTCAAACCTTCTTTTTTTTTTTGATTTATTATGATTTAATTTAATTAAAAAATTTCATTTAGGGTTCATTCTTCCCCAAATAGAATATATTAATTTAAAAAAAAAAGTTATGACACATGAATTTTAACATGGTTGGGCACATGGAATTTGATCCCTTTTTTAAAGGGATAACTTGCACCTCCAGAAAAAACGTTAGTATGGGGATCTGCCCCTCAAGTTAAATATCAGGGGATTTCATATGTCCTCGTTCATCTATCTTAACAATTGGGGGTTGAATGAATTTAACTCTGTCTAATTATCTAAAGTTTGAGGAGATATTATTTTGCAGGTATGATACCTTCCACTATTGGGAATGTGTCAAATTTAAGTTTCCTACTCCTCTACTCCAACAAATTAAAAGGAGAGATTCCTTCATCCATTTGCAACTTGACACCCCTCCAAATTCTCCATCTATCAAATAATAGTTTGGAAGGACCAATTCCACAATGTTTGGGAAACTTGAGCAACTCTTTGAAGATCTTTCATCTAAACAAAAACTACATTACTGGCCTCATTCCATCAACATTTACGAGTGGGTGCAGTCTCCAGTCTTTAAATCTGAACGGTAATAGGTTGGAAGGAGCATTACCCCAAACCCTAGTCCATTGTAAAAGTCTGCGGGGTTTTGACATTGGAAACAATGCAATACAAGACATATTTCCCTTTTGGATGGAAACCCTTTCTGAACTTCGAGTCCTCGTCTTGAGGTCTAACAGGTTCAACGGCACCATGTTATCGGCACCCACGACTAGGCATCCGTTTCCCAAGTTGCAAGGTTTGGATGCATCTCATAATGCATTCGTTGGCTCTTTGCCCTATAGATATTTCAAGAACTTCAGAGCCATGATGGTTGTGAATAAGGAAAATGAAACAGAAATGAAAGAAGATTTGTATTTGTCTTATGTGCAGTTGAACTTCACTTTGAAAGGTTTGGACCAATTATTGGAGAGATTATTAACTGCCTTTACAACCATTGACTTATCATCCAACAGATTTTCTGGAAGCATTCCATGTTTTATAGGAGATCTTAATCATTTGGTCTATTTGAATTTGTCTTACAACAGCCTCACAGGGCATTTGCCTACATCTCTTGGAAACATAACCACGCTTGAATCATTGGACCTGTCATCAAACAAATTGGATGGAGAAATTCCATGGCAGTTGATACTATTGAAATTTCTCTCTACACTAAACCTTTCAGTGAATAATCTTGTTGGGAAAATACCTCAATCTTTTCAGTTTTCCACATTCGAGAATGATTCGTATATGGGAAACTCAGGATTATGCGGATTTCCTTTGACGAAAACATGTGAAGAGAAACCCTCATCTTCAATGTTACCACAGGAAGGTGTTCTAGAAGGATTTGGCTGGCAAGCTATTGTATCAGGGTATGGATGTGGATTCATTGTTGGAATTATTGTGGGCTATTTCACTCGTCACTGTGAACGACCCAAATGGATCATGGAATTTGAATTAGGCGTCCAATATAAGAAGAAGAGATACGAAAGAAGGATTGTAGCACAAAGGATCAGAAATTGATTTAGGACAGCAGTTTGGCTTTCTTGAGCTGCATTTCTTTCTCGCTCTTCCATTTCGGGTGTAATTCATAAAACATATTGTTGTTTTCTTGAGTATTAATCGATTAATTAAACATGAATTTTTGTTGCTGATTAGAACTTATAACGCGCGAGCTTTCTCCATGCTTGGTTTGTGCGTGCATATATAAGATTTTAAATTCATCGACTGTAATTAATTGCATGTATTATTGTACAAACTGGTTTAAATTATATGGTTTGTTTCACTTTTGATCTCGTAAGAATAAGGACCAATATGCACATGTACCTGATCCCAATTCTTGTATTTTTTGTCTCAATTTTTTATTTTTATATTTTTTCCTTGTATTTTTTATCTCAATTTTTTATTTTATTTTTTGTTACTTTTTTTGTCCCAACTTTTAAGAGGAAGGTGACCAACATCCACAAGTAGCTAGATTCAGTCATTTATGGATCCCATAGTAGTAGGGATGTCAATTTAGCTCGAAATTGATGAGCCGGTCCGAAAAAATCGAAAAAAAAAAGGTGGGTTAGGGCCACGAATTTCTGGCCCGAAAAAATTTTTAACCGATTCGGTCCGAACCGAATAGGCGCGAAACCGAACGGGTTGACCCGATTGACATCCCTACCTATATTTCTTTAGACTAACTAGTTATTATAATTTATCATGTTTTAATTTATTAAATTTACAATATTATTATTTCTTTTAATAAATGATAAATATTTTGAAGATGGAATCAAACATGAAGTTGAAAGGGCTTCAAATATTGTTAAAGTAGAAGAAAATTGTACTTCAAATTAGATGGAAGATTAAGCTATAAATAGATTTGTGGTGTAGTTTAAAATGATTATTTTTGGAAAAACAAATTATGATTGAACATTATTGTCATTTATTTTTGTTTTCTTTCATTTGATACAGTTTGATCTTAATTAAATTTTGTATTTGTCATGTTCTTTTCATTTTATCTTCGTTTTCACGTATTAATTTATTTCAAGAATAAGAGATAATGATTATTTAGGAGAATTATTAAGATATAATTTATACACGTGAAAAAAAAAATCATAAACATGTTGACCCGACGGGCTAGTCCGAAAACCGAAGGGTTAGGGTTAGGGCCGAAGATTTTGAGCCCGAAGAAAATTTTAACCGAATAAGCCTGAATCGAATAGGACCGAAATCGAAACGGATTAGCCCGAAACCGAATGGCTAAGCCCGATTGACATCCCTACATAGTAGATTCAGTCATTTTGTTGAAGACTCTGTAAGCACAACCATTACTATCGGATCTTTAAAATAGAATATCCAATCACAATAAACAATGGAAAGCTTTCAAAAGAAAATCCTCTCCATGAATACCGAACAACTTTTAATGTGCAACAGCACCAAAGTCACTGGAAAAATTTCTCCCGTGAAAGAAAAGAGTAAGAAGATCACGAAGAAGAAGAACGTAACCTATCTCTTCTTCTGAAAATAAAGGAACAAAGATACGATGGTCATGAATAAGGGAATTGAGCATGCACTTCGAGACGAGACTTGGAGGAAACTCCTTCCTCTCAACTACAGAAGAAGGGAAATTGACGAACCAAAAAGGGAAGAATAACTACCCTCAAATAGGGAGACAGTG
The DNA here is from genome assembly GCA_026008535.1 of Perilla frutescens. NCBI lineage: Eukaryota > Viridiplantae > Streptophyta > Magnoliopsida > Lamiales > Lamiaceae > Perilla > Perilla frutescens. The sequence continues at coordinate 49,772,219 of BRKX01000006.1, forward strand.
GAGAATTGAAGCTCCTAAAAACAGTCACAGGCACCACTAACACACCAAAGAAGACCTCCTGTTGGTCCCCATCGAACGCGTCAAATAGAGTTTGGAAAGAGATTGATATTAATATTGTTGACGAAAGTATTTATTTGCACCATGTAAAATAGATTAAAGGGTCGAATGAGCCGAGTCACACTTTAAGTGTGTTTTTGTACATTTCCCTTAAGAGTCAACTTTTTTTCCATCCACTTAAATTTTTAAAAAATTTATTTTAGCCACTAACTTTGGACTTGATAATTGTTGTATCCAAAATTCAAATATATATATATAGGGCAAATTTCATATTACTCCCTTATGTTTTCGTGAAAAATCAAAAAACCCCCTGTGTTAAAAAAATAGTCTTAAAACCCCCTTTGTTATGTATAATTCATCAAAAAAACCCCTTTTTAAAAAAAGTGTATTACATTTGTTAAAAAAGAGTATATGATTCTTATTTTTACAATTTTTGTATTATTTTTTAAATATAATTAATTTTTTAAAATAGTAGTTTGACCAAATACTATAATTTTTAAATACTATAAAATATATTTTATGTAAAAAAAATACGTAACATAGGAAATTATCAAAATAGCTAAATATTAGTAGTATAACCAAATACTAAAATTTTTAAATGATATAAAATATATTTATCTATAACAAAAACTGTAAAAATAAGAATCATACACTCTGTTTTAGCAAATGTAATACACTTTCTAAAAAAAAAAAGAGGCTTTTTTGATGAATTATACATAACAGAGGAGGTTTTAAGACTATTTTTTTAACAGATGAGGTTTTTTTATTTTTCGCGAAAACATAGGGGAGTAATATGCAATTTGCCCATATATATATATATATAATTTAATAAAATATTATTATTATGAATATCCAACATTACACTGGTGTAAGTCAGATATTTTTCTTCAAATAGATATAACTAAAAAGGTATGATTGTTATTTTATTTTATTTTTTCGAGTGTGAATTTTCTATATTGCTGAACTAAGAAAATTCAAACAAATTTCATTATATATATATTTGCTTATTTTGTAGATTAGTTTATCATTAATTATTAATTTTAGACGAAATTTATAATAATAATTCATTGTGCACACATTCAAAATAAGTATAATTTCTATAAGCAACACATCGAATGGTAAAATACAATATCTGTTACATTAATTTTATAACAACGATTGATGAATTTGTCGCATCACACAAAAAGCCGAATAAAACAAACTAAAATTAGTCATTTTTAATTTGTGTGAAAAAATAAAATCAATCCAAAGTTCGTGTATTTTAAAGTAATTTGGTGTCCACGTAGATGTACATGTGCTGATCTCCGGCGGCCACGTCATATTTAATTAGACGGAATTTGAAAATCATGTGAAAAAATAAACAAATGTTAAATTCATGTTATTAAAACTACGTTTTTTTTAAACAAGTGAAAAATCAAAAACACCCCAAAATTTATGTATTTTAAGACAATTAACCCAAATTTAGGTTATATAATTTTTTAAAATTTCAATTTTTACCGATAAATATTGTTTAGGATTAGTTTTAATATAATAAATTTTATTTTTATAAAAAAACATTATTAAAACTATGTAATTTTGATGTTGCAACACAGTTGTTACACTGAACTTTTGATTAGAGGATGTCATCACCTCCACACTACTCAATTATATACCATTTTCTTTGCAAATTGCACCCAATTGTGATGTTCCATTATTTTATACGATGATCACAAGGATATTCTAGTCAATATGATTTGTTTTTTCTCCCCAGCCCTCCATGTTTTCTTGCATCTCTCCCACCATTTTACTGTGACTGAAAGCTGTGTTCCACCATTTGGGTTTTCTGCACTCCAAAGACTTGGAAATTTCATCCTGGAACCCGAACTGCATGCTTTTCTTTATCTTAATTTCCGGCAAGTTTGGGATGTTGAGGGGCTGAGGTTTTTCATCTGGGTAAGAGATTAATAGGTGCCTGTATGTATGATGAAGAGAAAGTGGTTGTCCATTGGAAGTTGGATTTAAAATTTGAATTATTGATAATTTGGAGTTTGGAAGAAGTAAACAGGAGATAAGGGAAAGAGAGGGCCAAAGAAAATGTACGAGTCTCAAAAAATATAGAGAGCGAGAATGAGAATTATTTGGTAGGAATTGGCGTATTACCGCTAAAATGCTTTAAAAAAAATCTTCATTGACAAAGATTTTTAGAATCCTTCATCTTTGAACGAAAAATTACTCCCACAAGAAAACAATTTTATGGCTTCTGTTAAAATAAAAAATATTACTTATGACATCAGTCTCTTTCATAAATTAATTGACGACTCAAAAATATGTGTGTCAATGTACAAGTTAAGATATGGACTACACGTTCAGGATGCTACTGCCACTTAAAAACGATATGGAATTGTTGAAAACGAAGAATCCAATTTAATGTGAAGCTTGTTCCATTTGAGGCGTCTCCATGAAAAAGTACTGCAGAAAGAATATGTGTGTGTGTGTGTGTGTGTCATCAGATGCCATTTTCGAAGTATACATACTAGTTAAAAGATCTGAATCTTTCTAGTTTTTTATTACATACCTCAAAGGATTTTCCTGATTTTTCAAACTCAAGCATGCTGAGAGCAACTTCACAGCTCTGTGAGACGATGGGCTCGGGGTCCTTGGCAAATTCCTCAAGCAGAGCTATAGAATGTTCATCTACATGATAAGAATAGAGTGAAGATGTATGTGAAACTTAGCAGAGATAAATATGAACAAGCAAGTTGTATGGGGTGGGTGATTGTGCCAGAGCAGTGCATCTATGTATGTTAAGGTATGCTATGGCAATTGCCTACCACCAAACACGAAAGCCAACCTCACGAATAAGGCAGACTGGCATTCTCATAACTAGGTCCTCCCCACCCCCAGGAAAAAAAAAAAAAAGATGGGTGTAACATAAATTGCAGATCATAAATCAATCAAAACTTCTGTGTGCATGCTTATTAAAATAAAGAGAAGCTGAACCTGCAATAGAACCAAGAGCCTCAGCTGCTTCATGTCTAACCATCGGATGTTCATTTGCATCTCTAAGAACCTGGGAAAGTGCATCTGAGGTTTTCTTGTTCTGCAGTTGGCCCAACACATAGGCAACCTGGATTCAGTTCGCAAATGAATTATACACAACAAACAAAAAAAAATTAAAGTTGCATTAGACGGGAAAGACCTATTATGAAAAAATAAATTTACTAATTTAAATAATACATGATGCTGTGGTTTCAAATTTTAGCAAATCCTTTTCATAGATTGCCAGCAACAAGAGTGCCTCATTCTCATTGTAAAAACTTATTTATCATGCATGATTTATAGATGTTATCACTTATTCAGCTACCTAATGGCATCCCAGCCAATCATTTTGATAGCATCATTGACGAGATATTGATAGTAAAACAAGAAAACATATTGGTATTAAATTTCTGATTTAAATACACAACTAAATTACTCGAGGAGTGCCTCGTATGGAGTTTAGGAGAGAGAATTGGAATGAAGGATGAGTGACTTCTTGGTCTGAGGGTTAATTAATCCCCCCACAATCACTTTCATTCGCCAAAACTGGGGAATGAACCATACCACAACCCCAGACAGGGGAGTTATGAAACCCATACCCTTTTCCATTCGCATCATCATAATCATGCTCATTCTCGTTCCCCTTACAAGATTCATGCGAGACGTCAATGATATTAAAAAAACAATTGCTAAGAGAAAATGAATATCATAAAAATGGGATGAAGGCTGAGATTGCAATTACCACCAAATCACTTTATCCATGTACAAAGATCTTTCAGTAGTAAGTAATAACATCCATTGGCATCAAGAACATTGGCTAGCAAGGAAGAAACTCTTATCTGTTTAGGTTAAACTCATATATCCAACACCTTCTATCTTAGTGATTACACTAACCATTTCATGTTAAGAATTCTAGAAATCGGATTCTTTTAATTTTCCTTCCAGGTGACAGATCAGTAACACTAAAAAATCCTCCCATAAACATAAACCAGAAAATAAAAACAAACCTCATGCCGCAGCAGAGCACTATTGGCACCTAAGGATTCAACAATAGCAGAAACTGCTTCGTCTTGCCCAAGGTTTCTAAGAGCAAAAAGAGCAGCATATCGCTCATACATACTCTTATCGTCATTCAGTAGAATTTCCCTGGAAAATACAGAAGTTGATTGAGAAGCAAACAAATTATTTGAAGGCAGGAAGTTATCATATTTGTGCAAACTAATTACCTAAGTTCGTTTACAGAAGAACAAGCAGCAGGAGCAGCAGGGTCAACCGACAAGAAAGGAGAGGTTTCGGACACAGAAGTATTTTTCAACTCCTCAATTCGACTCAGGGCTAGTTCACATGTTTCTCGAACTTCTTGAGCTGGATCTGAAGCTAAACTTGTCTTAAGAAGTGGGACATTACATTCTAAACCAATTGCACCAAGAGCTTCTGCAGCCTAGTGATCCACAAGTTCACAGGAGCTATTTAGAGCTTAGTCATATGAAACCGGCTCGCTTGTCACATTGAAATATAGTAACCGAGATTCAAGAGCTAGTACCTCATGGCGTACAATGGGGTGCAATGAAAGATCATTTAGAATAGCTTCTAAAGCAGGGATAGCGTCAGCATCTTGCATCTGACCCAAAGCAAATGCTGCCTCATGCGCTAGAAGGTTTGAACTATCCCTAGTTGCTGAACAAGTAAAGATTTCCATCAAACTACTGTTGTGCGGCTCACTTTTCTCAATTCCAAGCAAAGAGGAACCAAACGAAAGTAATCAAACGATCATAACTCACAAGAAACTTATCTTACAAGATTTTACTACACCGTAGTGATAAAACAGTACTGTATCTTAAATTTTCTAATTGGAAATGATTATCATGAATAATACAAGGCCTCTAAAGATTTTGCCAAATATTTCCAATTACATCTCGAATCAAGCATGAAGCATCTATAAAGCACCAGCTTCTTGAAGGAAGGAAGCTCGATGTTTCCAAATCTATATTTAACGCCAAAGCAAAATTTATTTAAGAAAAGCACACCAAGTCTACAAAACATCATTTTGCAAAAGTTCCATCTCGAGATAAAAATACAGACAACTTATTCAGTTAATCTCCCAAATGTAAGACATATCTTAACATAAAAAAGGGGGAAATCAAAATATATACAAAAGTATATTCAAACTTGCAGTCAGAAATTGGAAGAACATTTGTAAGTTGATAATTATAAGATACCTAGGATAAGAGCATTGCGGGGTGCGGCGCCACGGAGATTGCGGAGAGAAAAGAGGACTCTAAATCGCTCCGAGATGGGCTGCTTTTCATCTAACAATCGTTCGCACAGAAATCTCTCCGTTTCCGGCGACACTTTGAATGAACTTTCAGCATCCATTTGCAAGTTCACATACGAGAAGTCCTAATTTCGAGAAAATTAGGGTTCGAAGTAAACTAGATTGAAGTAGCTTGATTTTGCCGCGAAAAAGCAATTCTCTACGAGCACCGGTACATTTAAGAAATCCATAAGAAGTCAAGTCTTTTATATTTTTTTTTATTCATTTTTTTCGAAAAATTTGGGAGAGTGAGTGAGAGCAGTGGTTTGAGTACACTGTACATATATAATATATGCAAATGAAATTCTATATTTTTTATTATTTTTTTTCATATTTTTTTTCAAATTCAATTTTATTTTAATTTAGTTTAATTTTATAATTAAGGGTTTATTTTTATTTTTTATTTGTAGTTAATATAATTGATTAATAGTATTGATTATTCCAAAATTATGGTACATAATTTTTTATTTTTTTAATTTTTAGCAATAAATGTTAATTATGATTGAATGTACTAAAATATTTTTTTTTAATAAATATCTTTAAAATATTAAATTTAATAACGGAATACAATAATAAGATATGAAATGTGAATTAGAGGATTTTATACGAGCAACAAGTCGACTCAATACAAAATCAATTTAAAGAAATATATATAATCGAACCGATGCTGACATCAAGTTTTGGCTCGGTTTTATTTCTCTAGGCAACTTCTTTACTCTTCCAAGTTAATCTAACAGGAATTTATTTTCTTCATGATTACATGTTGGTTGTTTCAACATAAGATTATGTTGCTAATAATTTAGAGTTGTCAAAATAGGTTAGGTCCGTTGGGCCAGTCCGTTCACGTCTCTTTTTTGGTAGGATTTTCATTTTTAGGTCGTTTAAATGATATGTCTGAATAGATAAGCCTGTGGCGGGGCGGGTCGCGGGGCGAATAAGCCCGCCCATTTTATTTTTTTGTATATATTTTTATAATCAAATACATTAAAATAAACTAACCCCTAGTCTAACCTAACTTAAATGACTGTGTCATTGCTCTCTCACTCATCTCTCGGTTCTATTATCTCTCTCTATTCTCTCTCTATCTCTCTGGCCATCTCCCAGCGGCTCTATCCTCCAGCAGACCAGCACACGTTGCCGTCAACTCCAGCGGACCAGCACGCAGCTGCAGCAGCAACTTTTGCTTTTCTTTCTCTCACCACTTCTCTCTCTCTCTCGTACATCACATAAAGTTATGAATTCGTATGTGTACACCTACATTTTTCATTCATTTGTTTATTTTACTTTTCATGAACCTCTCGATTATCTTCTCTTGGCCATCTACTGAGCATATCTCCTTGTGAAACCGTCATTTGATGGCAAATCAAGAATTTTTAAGAATGAACTCCTAGAAATTAGAAAAAAAAAATCAGCATAAAATGTGGAGATATCTTGGAATGTCTCTTACTCTCCAAGGTCCAAGCCATCTTTTTCTAATGCCAAAATATTTGGGAAAAAATAATAAAAAGAAAAGATAATATTTTTCTTTCACATTTGTATTCTGGTAAGAATAAAGGAAGTCGTCCATCATTCTCTTCACTTGTGAGGTTTCTTGCCCAGTTTATATTTGGTAATCCAATTTAGTTTGAAACATGATGGGTGTCGAAACCAACAAAAATAAACTTGCGTTTTAAAATCAAATGAATCGTGATAGTAACGAGCAAGGTCGATCCATAGAGACTGGTAAATTAAATATAAATCATTTTATCGAATATCCTAAAACTAAATGGGGGGGTTTTGAAAATTTGAATTGAACTAACTAAATGAAATCGAGAAATGAACAAGAAAATAAATAAATAACGAAGATCAAGTAGAGAAAAATCTAGCTCAAAAATAATCTCGATAATGGACTATATAATTTGATCACAGATGCACAAATATAATTCAACTATATCTCTAAATTGGCTATAGTTATTGGTACGACCTAACAACCTTATTTTTCCTTAATTAATCAGTAATCAAGGTACGACCGTTGACTACTTCCCTAATCAGTAAACAACCCTAGGTACGACCTTAGGATTTAATCTACCAACAGCTTTAATACTTAGAGTAACACCAATTCTAACCAACAAAGATCATACGATGACCCGTTCAAATTAGATTATATATCTCTAAAGTATCGAAAGCGTGACTGTTTACCACCAATCTATCCAATCGTGCTACTTGTGTGAATAATCTAAACAATTATGGATCTAGACCATTCAACTAACAATATATCATTCCAGTAATCATACAACGCGCGCAAATTGCATAATCAACGAAACAATACTAGAAATCACAAACGGAAGATATATAAATAAAGAGAGAATTAAAATTATGATAAAACCAATTCGATCTCACAAACGTGTAGCAACAGAGTCTCGATTATCCTCTCACTAGAAAGTAGTTTAGAACTTCATACTTGAATATCAAAAACAAAGTCTGAATAATATTTCTCTTCTCTCAATCGATGCTCCTCAAAACGTAAAAATAAAATTTATATATACTAGGGCAGCAGATCTTTTCTTCTCTCTTTTATCTTGATGGTAAGTCTCTTCCTCCTCTCCAACTCTGCTTCTCCTTTCCTTTTTTAATTTCGCTCTTTTTGAAACACAGCCACCGCCTCTCAATACTAAATCTGGGACCCACTTTAGTTTTTAAAGATATATTCTCGCTCATCAGACTAAGGCATGACCATGCCTTATTCACAGTTGGCTCCTGAACAGCTGGCTCTTAACATTCTTCAACAAAACTCGATCCAAAATAATTGTTTAGGTCTTCTTTCCTACAGATTATCTATATTCCCTTGCAAAACTCAAAAGATCATTAATTTCAAATAATCGAACAACAAAACTTAATAAAATAAAGGAAAATCACCTATTTAAATGTGCAAATATGCAACTTATCAAAACACCAAGGCTAAAACTTTTAGTTCTAAAAAAATTGGATTGTAAGCAATAAAGAAATGCTTAAAAGTAATAAGGACAAAATGAAAAAAAAAATCTGAAAGCTTGCGGGCCGACCTGCCGACCCGCGGGCTTAGGGGGAGCGGGTAGGACCCTCTTTTTTACCCCGTCCGATCGGCCTGTTTTGACAACTCTAATTAATATATATGCAAACGTCAATTTATTAGTCAATTTAGTAAATTATTGTTGACATGTTAAATAATTTAGAGTTATCAAATGGACAAGATTGAACCGGCCGAATGTGACGAGGCATCTCGACGGGTTATAAAATCATGACCCATCCTGATCCGTTCATGGGCTAATGGTTTTTTTATTTTCACTGGATGACCGGTTTGGCTCGAAAGTGCTTTGGGTTTATAAAATAATGGCCCAACCAAAACCAAAATCGGACTTAGTTGTACAGGCCAATTTTGCCACTTCTATATGTTATTAATATGTTCCAAACATATTAGCAAATCAGCCGTCTTCATGGTGTTCTTAAATATTACAAATTTATCATCTCCCTTTGACTTAAAAATGACGAATTAATTATGGCCATTAGCTAGATCAAATCAAATATAGAATTTGGATTAGTTGTATAGGTCCACAAGGGAATTAGTTTGTTATCATTTTTTCTCTGCTTCCCCTCCTTGATCTTGATATAATAATAAGGTATATGTAATGAATTGAACAAGTCCCGGCCGTCAAGTACTTTTCCATGTCAATAGCATCATTCATCAACATACACGTGCTTAAATTAAACGATCTTATATTGAGAAGAACGGCAGCTTCTACATCTTAATGGTGGCGATCGACATACTAAATATGTAGACTTGAAACTGAATGAAGAAATGAAGTTTTATGGTAATTATATGAAATTTTAGTTGATAATTTTTTGCAGGTTGACATTGTCTAGACATACTTGGTTTTCGAAAGTGATCCACAGTGGCTGAAAATGCAGAGAATTAAATCGTTTCTAAAAACTACCACTACGAGTCCATCTTCTTCTTGTTGTAATGCATTACCCTAATACTTCTTGGCCATAATCCGGTTGCAAATGCCTCGGAGCTCTGCCATCTTGTCTCCGAATTCATGGGCCTCTGCAGCTTGGTTTGAGTCCAACCATTGTACGGCACACTCGATAGCATCTTCCATCTTCTTCTTCTCGGCTTCATTAATATTAATCTTGGCATCTTTGATGGTGTTCCACATGTCGTTGGCGTACTCCTCCAAACCAATCTTTGCCTTCACCTTCTTAAACTCCTCATCTTCCCACTTATACTTGTCGGCCTCCTCCACCATCTTCTCAATCTCTTCCTTCGACACCCGTCGCTTCTCACTGGTGATGGTCATCTTCTTCATCTTCCCAGTCACCGTGTCTTCGGCTGACACGTTCAAGATGCCATTCGCATCAATGTCGAAGCACACTTTGACTGTAGCAACACCACGGGGCGCAGCTAGAATGCCTCTGACCACGAATTTCCCTAACAGATTGTTGTTGGATGCTTTGCTTCGTTCCCCCTCGTACACTCCAATCGACATACTCGTCTGATTGTGGACGGTTGTCCAGAAAGTATCCTCCTTGTTGGGATACTTGTATTCCTCGGTACCATTATACTCATCACATCTCCAATTGTATCAATACCGAGTGACAGCGGAGTAACATCCATAAGAATCAGATTCTGCACCTTCTCAAGATTGCATTCACCACTCAAGATCGCAGCCTGTACAGCAGCACCATAAGCCACAGCTTCGTCCGGATTAATGCTCTTGCAAACCTCTTTGCCGTTGAAAAACTCCTGCAACATCTGCTGGATCTTCGGAATCCTAGACGAGCCGCCCACGAGCACAACCTCATGGACGCTGCTCTTATCCATCTTCGCATCCCTCAAGCATGCCTCAACCAGCTCCATACACTTCCTGAATAAGTCCATGTTCATTTCCTCAAATTTAGCACGACTAATACTCAAATAGAAATCAAGAAACGAGTCAATCTCAATTTTAGTCTCAGCAGTGGAGGAAAGTGTCCTCTTAGCCCTTTCACAAGCACTCCTCAGCCTCCTCAGAGCTCTCGGATTCCCACTGATATCCTTGTTAGGCTTCTTCCGTTTGAACTCCTTCACGAAGTGATCCACCATCCGGTTGTCGAAGTCCACGCCTCCAAGGTGAGTATCACCGGAAATAGCCTTCACATCGAAAATGTTCTCATCAATCGTGACCAGAGAGACATCAAAGGTACCACCACCAAGGTCGAAAATCAGCACATTCTTTTCCCCGGAGGAGCTCGTTCCTTTAATTTTATCCAGACTAAAAGCGATAGCTGCAGCAGTAGGCTCATTGATAATCCTCATAATATTAAGGCCAGCAATGAGTTCAGCATCCTTGGTCGCCTGGCTCTGAGAGTCGTTGAAATAAGCAGGCACGGTGACGACAGCATTCTTCACAGTGGATCCAAGGTATACCTCCGCAATCTCCTTCATCTTTGTGAGAACCATTGAGGAGATCTGCTCAGCTGAAAACTGCTTCTCCTCCCCTTTGTAGGTTACAACAATCATAGGCTTCTCACCGGAGCCTTCAGGAATGACCTTGAATGGCCACATTTTCATGTCACTTTGAACCGATGAGTCACTATATCTGCGACCGATCAACCTCTTTGCATCTGCAACAAAACAGATTAAGCAACAGAATGCAGTGAATTTTGTTCGAGGGCCGAATTAACTTACAATAATAACTTAAATTAGAAAATAAGATGAGAATCCTATCCAATTTTGATGGAGTCTTAATATTGTTTTAATTACATGTTAACATATATCGCAAACCTCCATTCCTCAAGTCAATAAATAAATACATAGCAACATTAAAAAATTAATAGGTTAACAGAATCATCACAAATTACATTGCTTAGCTTTAAATAAATTACAATTTTTTGTGTTTAAATTATTTGTATCCCATAACATTGCTAGCTGTCATTACAAGCTATAATAATCAGCATGCAACAAAAAAAAATTAACACAAAGAATAAACGACAAAAAAATGAGAATTTGAATACAATCTATGAAAAAAACAGACACAGAATAAGGGAAAAAATGCAAGTAGTAGTAAATTACACTCAAATTTTTAAATAAAATTGAGACTATATATTAAATTTTAGTGAATATTGATAAATCTTACAAGATGGAAATAAATAATGAGAATAAAAAAGATGTTAGCACTTGTACTACTAAAAAATGCATCAAAAGGTAAAATTTGTATATTTCTTATATTTTAAAATAAAATATGCACTAACATACTAATTTATATATATATATATATGTATTCTGAAACAAATTGAAAGTAAACTGATAAAAGTGGTCATATATTAACTGACCGAAAACAGTGTTGATAGGATTCATGTCTACTTGATTCCTGGCAGCGTCTCCGACGAGGCACTCGGTGGCGGTGAACGCCGCAGAAGACGGCGTGGTGCGGTTGCCCTGATCATTGGCTATAATCTCGACTCGGCCGCGCTGCCACACTCCCACGCACGAATAAGTCGTCCCCAAATCGATCCCAATCGCCGCTCCGACGCCCTGTCCCGCCATCGATATTTGATACCCCAACAATTAAACACAAAATTAAAGAATTTCAAACCACCAAAGAAATATCAGATGATTCGAATATCCGATTGTGCCAGCCAAGTCTATGAACTCACGAGCTTTAGTGTTTATTTTTAAGTACGTTGAGTTGTTCTGTATATTGTAATCTTTTATTTTTGTTAGTAATTATGGAATCTAAATGTTAAATATATATATATATATATATAGCCAAAAAAAGGTAACAGATAGAGAATGTGAAGAGATTAAAAGACGTGTGTCGTCAAGTCTGGAAACATAAATGGCAATGGATTTAATTTGGCTTCAATTCCCATATATAACTATATACAAATGCATGCATGGCATTAATTACACATATATAGTTGGGTCGATTGGCATTCTTCTTCACGACCGAATGCTTTCTATTGTAACAGATTAATCGAGCCATTCTTTTATCAACACTATCAGTATGATTTATATCCCATCGATCTCAAAAAAAAAAAAAAAAAAAAAAGAACACACACACAAAAACAAAAACAAAAACAAAAACAAAAATAAAAACAAAAGGGCAAATCAAGCGTTTTAATTAAGGATCGAAGTTTCATTACTAAATTGCCACTCTTCCTTATTATTACATTACTTAAATTGCATTCTTCACTAATTAAATGGCAATGCAAGGTTTACTTGTAACTAAACATAAGGCACATCGCATGCATAATCGTTTGGTTTACTTGTAAGTTGTAACTAAACATAAGGCACATCACATGCATAATCTTTTTTTTCCTAGTATTACTCAATTCTATCTCTCATTCGGTTGTATCTAAGTCAACATAGGGTAATTAAATTATATTCTCAATTAATCCTACTCTTATGTGTGCTGCAGTAACTTATCTGAATATAATGTAGTTAATAATTATGGATATAGGTTAGTTGTAAAATTCTTAAGAATTTATAAGTCAGTGGTAGTTTTTTTTTTTCAGTTTTTCTTTGGATGCGGACCAAAATGCTTTTGTCAGTCATATATTTTCCTCATCTTGAATAGGCCTTTTTTTGGCTGAAAATTAAACAAATGTTATTATTTTCTAATTAATTAATAGAAAGTGTTCACATTAATTTAACTACTTGATTCCAACTCTTCATATCCAGTGTGTCAATTTTTTTTAAAAGGATGACTGTTGTGTTGACGACAGGGCTGACAATTTTGACATAATACGAAAATAATGGGTTAATGTTTGATCTTATCATATCAATACGATAATGATATGAAATTATCGTGTTGTGTTTCGTGTCAATCTGCTAAACACAATAAAAATTTATTGGTTACTTGATAATACGATAACGACCTAATAACCTTATAAGAACCAATACGTTAACATGCTAATGTTGGAATATTTTTTATGTGGACTAATATATATTAATTAAATGTGTATAGTTGTCTTAAAGTGATCCAATTAATGTGATCTAATAAGGTTATAATTATGAATTAAAGGGTATTACAATATTGTCATGGAATTTAATTGTGTAGATACCATTAATAGATTTGTAAGTTGTTGAGGGACCGGATTGCAAATCCCAGATAACTTATTATTATAAGTTAGGGTTATGGTCCCCAAACGACGGCAGACAGAAAAATAGAATCTGTATTCCTTCTACAGAATTCTCTACAGAAAACCTAAGGTGCCGATCGTTTGGAAGATCCATACTACATCAAGAATTCGAGATTCAAGAACTATGGATTCAGGTACGCTTCCGCTATAAGTTATATCTCGGTTAATCATCATAGAGTTAACGATTTGGGTATGAATCTGGATTATTGCATGCTCTATGTGGTTTAATTTTCTAACAAGTGGTATCAGAGCCACTCTATGTATGGTTCTCTGAGATCTGTGAATAAAGATTGATAAATTTTGAATTTTGGATTTTGGTGAATCTCAATTTCGGTTATGGATTCAGGTGGTACAGTATAATTGATTTTATTAAAATATGAGGTTTTATGTTTTAATCGTGATTATGAATTCTGGATTCGGGTAATTCAAAATCTGATGTTTGTAAATTCATAAATGTTTCGGAATTCGTGAATTTTCGGAAATCATGAAATTTGATTAATCGGTTTGATTATTTAGTTTTGTGTACAGCTGTATTAGTTTCATGATTTCAAAGTTGGATATGTTGCATTCACGCAAATCGAGAACTATATTGATAATAGTTATGTTAGATTGTAATTTTATCTATTATAATGACCTATGGGTGATAATGCTTTTATTATTGAGGATTCTTTTCAATATCTGGTTGTAGTCTAGCATATGATATATATAATTCTGCTGCCATATCATGACGTGTGGGCTGATAATGCTTTTATAATTGAGGATTCAGTCAATTTCGACTGTTAATTTGGTTTTTCCCCAAAATTAAAGTTTAATAATCAATTAAATTTTAAATTAGTTTGGTGCATCTCACATTCCTTATTAATTTGTCTATTATTTAAAGTGAATTTATTGAAACTGAAATCGCCACAGTGACCTCTCTGTGTAGATTTATTCATGGAAAATATTAGATGTTTGTGTAAATGTATCTTCATGCGGGTATTAGCCGGCCCACAGGAAGGTTAATATCTGGCCGAAATACATCAACACCTGTGGTGATAAATGCGTGACAATTATGAGGTTGTCCATGTGAACAATATGTCGGCCCACATGAAGGCTATTGTTTGACAGGATTTATTGTCAGTATTTGATCATTACACAGAGGTATCCATTTGCAAATTAATATTACTGTCCACAGACTTGATATTAATGTTGTGTCCGGTGCCTCGAGATGTTATCAACTTATTTGAATTTGATATTGATTATACAGTTTAGTGTGAGCATGAAAGTTAATTTTAGTATTTTGTTCTCTGTTCAGCTATGATGTCTGCTACTTCTATTTCTGCTAACACCAACAACATTCCTATGCTTAACGGGTCAAACTTTAAGGATTGGAAAGAAAACATTCTAATCATTTTGGGCTGCATGGATCTAGACTATTCGTTAAGAGTTGATAAACCTGCTTCTCTGACGGATGCAAGTTTTGCAGATGAAAAGCGGAACTTTGAGAAGTGGGATCGCTCGAATCGCGTTAGTCTCATGATCATTAAGCACGGCATTCCAGAAGCCTTTCGAGGCACTGCCTCTGAGGAAATTAGTACCGCCAAAGAGTACCTTGCAGGAATTGAAAAACGTTTTGTGAAAAACGATAAGGCTGAGACAAGTACGCTTTTAGCTAACTTAATCTCACTAAAGTATAAGGGCAAGGGAAACATAAGGGAGTACATCATGCAGATGTCTCACATTGCTTCATATATATATATTTTTATGAATTATATTTATTATTCTAATATTTCTTTATTTATATATATTTTTATGAATTATATTTATTATTCTAATTTTATTAAATATTGTCGAGTTGTGTCAACACGTTAAAATTTTGTGTATATCATGTTCGTGTCGTATTCGTATCATGTTTGTGTCATGATAAATTATCGTGTTCATTTTTATGTTGGACTTATTCTCATAGTGTCGTATTCGTATTTAATCTTATCATATCGTGTCGTATTGTTATCATGTCGATACGATCACACAAATTAACAGCCTCAATTGACGTACTCCAACATGTATATCCTATATGTACCGCCAAAACTTAAAAATTTATCAGCCCACTAAACTAATTAGTTGGTTTTAAATGACTCTCAAGTCCCAACTTATTAATTGTTTTTTTTGGTTGATTGTTGATAAACATATATGCACGCAATCAGGACGGCCCTGAGGATGTGCTTGAGGTCCACCGTGTAGGGCCTCATGAAATATAGGAGATTAAAATTTTTATATATATGCATATATAGTATTATAATATAGTTTTAATTTTTAATAAAAAATTATGTATATTAAGTCTAGCATAAAATTAAAACTTTAACCCATTAGTTTTGTAAAAAAAAAAGTTAGTCTTATTAATGATAAGCTCATTATTTAGTACTTTTAGGGTATTAACTAATTTTGATGAAAGTGAAATGATGGAGGATAAGCAAACAGTTGAAGAATTTTGGATTTTTATTTTCTCTTGATAAATTGAATTCAATGGATGCTACTTTAAAAGCAAGTTGTGAAAATTTTGATAATATTCTAAAGCACGAAGATCATAGTGATCTTGATGGTCAATAGTTGTTTCAAAAGCTAAACACATTGCGATATCTTTTTTCCAAAAAATAAAAAATACAGCTCTAGAAATATTAACTTATTTGAAGAGGTTAAATAGTTGTTATAATGCATATATTGCTTATAGATTTTTATCAACCATACATGTTATAGTTGCATCTGCTGAAATAAATTTTTCAAAATTGAAAATATTGAAATCTTATTTACGGTCCACCATGTCACGAGAAAGATTGAATGGACTTATTTTGATATCCATTGAGCACGAATTGCTAGAAAATATTGATTATGAAAAATTTATAAATGAGTTTCTTCAAAAAATGCTAGAAGAAATATCTTTAAATAATATTATTTAAATAACTTTATGTTTACTTTGTTTTAGGGTTTTTCGAAGATGATAGTGACGCAGGGATGATTTTGAAGTTTTCAAAAATTGAGCATATTGGATATATTTCAAGCATTTTTTTTATTTATCATATGTATTAGAATTTTATAACGAAAATGATTATTATGTAGCAATTTTATATTTCAACAAATAGGAGGCACCATTTTTAAGTTTAAACAGGACACTTCAAATCTAGGATCGGCCCACACGCATTGCATAATTCCAAACATATGCACGCACGAATTCCCACTAAACATATGCACGCATTGCATAAAAGAGAGCTTTCACACCACACCAGACACACTATTGACACGTGCCTAAACCAAATTGCATCTAATCAACCTCGCTGACTAATGTTTCCACACCTCTTCTTCCACTTCTTCTTCTTTCCTCGAATATATTTTCAACAACCTCTTCAATTTTCTCAAAGTATCTCTCTATGATGCTTCGGCAGAATAGAAGAATCCAGATTATGATTCCTAATCCCACAACATATCCCAACACGACACACATATTCTCACTCAATCTCCTCATCTTTCACTTCTGGTGATCAGGTTGGACCAATTTCATAAGTGCTGCTGCAACTTCTGTGAAGAGGGAAGCCACGTAACCCTGTGTTTCCTTCAAAGGAATTTGCCGAGAATGTTTAGAACTGAGGGCCATTTGGGATCATTCCACCAGCTCATTGTACGACATATCCAAGATTGAAAGGAATGTAAGCCGTGCGAGCTCTTTCGGTATTCTTCCTCTAAGGTGGTTAATAGAGGTGTCGAGGGACTCAATGATTTTGGGATGGTACCGATGAGATCATTTTGGGATAAGTTGAGAAGAAAAAGCGAGCTCAGATTGCCAATCACATCCGGTATATCTCCATGGAAACTATTGCAAGACAAATCAATAAATGTAAAGTCAAGCCAAATATTGACAAGCTTCATCTCTGTCCTTTTCACAATTATTATCACACCGGCCATCATGGTAGAAGTTGTTCGCACTAAGAAATGTAGAGCGTGAATGGTTGGGCCTCAAATGTGAATCACTTTGCTGCATCATTGCTCTCCAACTCAAGAAATTTAGTGGTTGCAGATTCCCAAGCTCAACTGTCTCAAATATGTGAGACGGTAAATTCCACTAGAAATTTGAATGTTAAAGTGGTTGAAGGCCAAATCTAATACTTGCAGGTAACTAAGACGGAAAAGACTCAGAGTCATTGATTCCACCAAAAGTGGCTTCACCACTGAGCAGCAAACTGATAACACGGCCGGCGAATTGAATATCAACTCATTTTTCAGCTCAAGTAACAGACTTCTTTCTTGCTCGTGGCATTGGCTGTTGAGTACTACTGCTGCACTCATACTTTTATGCTGGTAATGGTCACCAGTATTGTAATACCTCAATTCCGGAGAATTAAGATGCTAACAAAAGGTTAAAATAGAATTCCTAATTTTACAAAAATTATGCATTTAGAAGAAAATTTTATACAATAAGTATTCTCAAATTTTAAAACCAACCAATCACGACACGAGAAGACTATTCAAACAGCCAATCACATGCAAGTTCAATTAACGACTAGTCAACGTTGACAGTCAACTAATTTCAAAGTCCAAAATAGCGATGAAATAAAATAAGAGTTTTAGGATATTTTAATATAATCCAAAATAGTAGCGGAAGCATAACGTGTTCCAATATTGACCATAGGCAATATTTAAAATTCAAACTACATAATAACGACACAGTCCAAAATAAAACAAAAACCATGTGTCCATGTCAGCAGCCTCCATCACTTCGTACCTGAAAAACATTTTAAAAACGTGGGCTGAGTGCCAGAAAACACTCAGTGGGTATGCTTATCATGTTCGTCCAAGCACATATAAACATTTTTCATCTCATTTGGCCAAACAATGTATCACTCATTTGAGAACAATGCACTCAATTAATCATGCATGGAGACAGACCCTATGTGATCACATAACTATATTTCAATAGAATTGACAATGCCTGAATTCATCTTGCAAGTCAAATCACATCCATGAAGAGCGAAAATATTGTATTCATATTGAGTAAAATCTCAATTTTAAGCATGGACGAAAGCATTTAAAACATGTTCGTAAAGGTTTTGGTTAGCAAAACCCACCTTGTAGCTAATGTATAGCTGACGCTTTAACCAACTATTCTGCTGATCCTCCTATGCCTGGGGTCTCGGGTTTGGGCCTACAAAATGAGAAATCCTGTTAACACTATGTTAGGCCTTAATTTATAACATGAAATAAGTTTGGGGCTAGGGAATGACTTCTCGGAACTTTTAGGCTGAAACGGGTATGCTTGAAGAGTTGAATGAATATAAACAATATTCCAATAGATACATTTGGAATTTTAATCGATTATAAGATATTTTTGGAATAGACCCTTAGGATAAAATTTTAAACTTTTCATTATTAAATTAAGAATTAATTGGAACAGTTTTGATATAACTTTTTAAATTTCTTTTCCATAATTTCTCTATTTGCCTTGAGTAATTAAAACATAAGAGACGAGTAGATTAAAGAGAAGATAGATTAATACACAACTTTCTGTACAAGAGCAACTACCTATATACTCAAATTAATTAATATTTTAATCAAACAACATCAATCCATTTCTTCTCTCATTCCAAATTCATATCTGCACAACCCCTTTTTAGTATACCAAGTCAACTCTCATCATTTCTTCTTCCAATACAAACTACTATTGCTTTAGTTAATATATATATATATATATATATATATAGTTGCAACAACTTCCTCTCTCCATTTTCACTCTCTCGATCACAGCTCACACATGCACTGATATTTATTATCAAAGCCAAATTAACTCCCTTTCTCTCTCTTTTGAATCAATGCAGAATGGAAAAGTGTGTTTACTTCTTCAAAATATGTGTATACAGTTTGTGAAAATCAACCAATATTTCTCTCTCTTTTAAACATCATCATTTGGGAAAGAAAAATAAATAAATAAATAAATGATCAATCCCTCTACACACATATACCAACAAACAAACTGCCTGCACAAACAATTTCCTTTATATAACTTTTGTACTTTTCCTTTAACCTTTTTGTCAAACACACATGCACATATCGATACATATATATATATTATTCCTTTTATATATATAAAGAAAATAGAATGTTCTCTCACTCTACTGTAACTATACTCTTTAACAAATTTGAAGATAAAAATTATCTCACTCTTGCTCTTTAACAAACAATCCGCACTATTACATATATTTAAATCCAATTTAAGTATCAAAGTCAAGATATAGCTTTCTCTTTCGACATACATATATTAATACTCACATCTTCTCTCTACCTTTAAAATAGAATTATACACGAAAATACAGTAAAGGAGAATCCCAAATTTTAGCAGACTTCATTAGCTTTATTTTAAGGTTGCCGACCACTGGACACATAAATACTTAATTTAATGTTTTCTTTTTCTTTCTTCATCATTTTTTTTACACATGCATCAACTCATAAGTATTTAAAATTTATATAAAACAGTTTCTCTTATACAATAAACATAAAAATAGAAAGAATGGAAGATATGGGTGTTTCCCAAATTTTATGATCTTTTAGGGTTAAACTTGAATTTTGACCTTCTAAACACTATAGATCTTAAAATAAAATACAAAAAGGAGTAGAGGAGGAATAGAGGAATTCATTGGTGTGATTGCATGTTAGATCCGACCACCGGAAAAAGTCGCCGGAAAAGCTCTGACTTGCGGCCATGGTGGCCTATTTCCGGCTATTACAACCTTCATCTCTTCACCAAACATGTTCCAAAGTACTTAAGAAGCAAAAAGGAGTTGAAAATGAGTTTTTGATAAAATTTGACCGTAATTGAAAATTCCGGCGGTGGTGGATGGTGGTCCGGCGGCGGTGCTCGGCGGCGCTCCGCCTCCGGCCACCATGCAGGAAATCACTTAGAAGGTGGAAGAAGGAGAAGAGGAATCACCTTTAGAGTGAAGAAGAAGTATGATATTTTTCTGAATTAAACATGTACTTATATTTAATTAGGTTGGGCTAAAAGGCCCATTACCACATTTTTTTTTTTAATCTGGGCCTGCTCAACCCTTTTCAAAAACAGCCCATTTTCCTAGATTGTCCCATTAACATTTAAATTCTTATAATTCTAATTAATTTGGCCCAAACCTAATAAAATCCAATTAACAATTTTTTTAGGGTATTACATTCCTACTCCCTTAAAAGAATTTCATCCCGAAATTCACATACCTATAAACGGTAAGTTAGGGTACCGTTCCATGATATCATTTTCTATTTTCCAGGTAGCTTCATCTTTTCCATGACGGTTCCATTGAACCTTCACTAACATTAGTTCTTTATTTCTCAACTTATGGATTTTGCGATCAAGGATCGCCTATGGTACTTCTTGATAAGTCAGATCTAAGTTCACTTCTATATCTTCATCATGACTTGTATGACTTGGGTCAAACACATATTTTCGAAGCATTGGCACATGAAACACATCATGTATTCCACCTAATTTTGGTGGTAATGCAAGTCAATAAGCGACTAGCCCAATTCGATCAAGGATTTCATATGGTCCGATAAATCGAGGTCTTAATTTCCCCCTCTTACCAAATCGAACTATCCCTCAAGACGGGGATAACTTAAGAAAAACCTTATCACCAATTTCAAACTGTAAATCCCTTCGGCGTTTATCTGCATATGATTTTTGTCTATCTTGAGCTTCTTTAACCCTCCCTCTTATTTTGTTAGCAGCTTCTTCTGTGGTTCGTACCATTTCGGGTCCTAGAAATTTTCTTTCCCCGACCTCATCCCAGTAAAGAGGTGATCTACACTTTCAACCATATAAGGCCTCATAAGGTGCCATTCCAATGGTAGTTTGGTAGTTGTTATTGTATGCAAATTCTACCAATGGTAAATAATCTTCCCAACTTCCACCTTGATCCATGACTACAGCTCTGAGCATATCTTCTAGGATTTGAATTGTTCTTTCTGATTGTCCATCAGTTTGAGGGTGAAATGTTGTGCTGAAGTTTAATCTGGTTCCCATCGCCTCTTGTAAGCTTCCCCAAAACTTTGATGTAAATCGAGTATCACAATCAGAAGTTATTGACATGGGAATTCCATGTAAACGGACAATTTCTTTGACATAAATTTAAGCTAACTTGTCTAGCCCTAGAGTCATCCTTACTGGCAAGAAATGTGCTGACTTAGTCAGTCGTTCTACAATAACCCATACTGCCTGATTGTTGCGTAATTTCTTTGGTAACCCTACCACAAAATCCATGGTGATGTGCTCCCATTTCCATTCAGGGATTTCGAATGAATGTAAGGGTCCAGCTGGTCGCTGAAGTTCCGCTTTCACTTGTTGGCAAGTCAAGCATCGTTCCACAAAAGTTGCAATGTTTCTTTTCATGCCTCTCCACCAGAAAATTTCTTTCAAGTCCCGATACATCTTTGTGCCTCCCGGGTGTGCTGTATAGGGCGTATAATGAGCTTCCTTCAAAATTTCATTCTTCAGATCCTCATTTTGGGGTACGCATAGCATACTTCCGAATGTGAGTGTGTAATTATCCATCATTGCAAACCCCTGCTTATCTTTGGTATTGGCTTTCTGTCACATTTTCCTAAGAAATTCATCTTGTTGTTGTGCTTCAATGATACGAGCTCGCATATTTGGTTTTACTACTAAAGTCGCAATTCGAGCTTTCGTACTTTCTGGTGGTATAATCACTTCCAAATTCAACTTAGCAAAATCCTTAATCAGTTGATCCTGTTGAGTGAGGGCACACTCTGGTGTCGATCTGCTTTTCCTACTCAATGCATCGGCTACAACATTTGCCTTTCCAGGGTGATAGAGAATGGTACAATCATAGTCATTTACCAACTCTATCCATCTTCTTTGCCTCATGTTGAGCTCCTTTTGTTCGAAAAAATATTTCAAACTTTTGTGATCTGTGTAAATTTCACACTTACCTCCAAATAGGTGATGTCGCCAAATTTTCAACGCGTGAACCACAGCAGCTAATTCTAGGTCATGAGTAGGATAA
Organism: Perilla frutescens; assembly: GCA_026008535.1. NCBI lineage: Eukaryota > Viridiplantae > Streptophyta > Magnoliopsida > Lamiales > Lamiaceae > Perilla > Perilla frutescens. The sequence goes on from BRKX01000006.1 coordinate 49,794,782, forward strand.
TTGATTTCATGAAGTCTCAATTGTCGTGATGCATAAGCAACGACCTTACCATTTTGCATCAGGACACATCTTAAACCTAACTTAGATGCGTCAGTGTAGACAACAACTCTTTCCGTTCCATCTGGTACGGTTAGCACCGGAGCAGTAACCAGTCTCATCTTGAGTTTTTGAAAACTCTCTTCACAATCTTTTGTCCATTGATATTTCACTCCTTTCTTAAACAGTTGAGTCATTGGTTTTACAATCTTGGAAAATCCTTGTATGAATCGTCTGTAATATCCAGCTAAACCTAAGAAACTACGAACTTCTCCCACACTAGTTGGAGATTTCCAATCACTCACGGCTTCCACCTTAGCAGGATCTACCTTGATACCTTGTGACAAAATGATGTCCCAAGAATACAACTTCGTCTAACCAGAATTCGCACTTGTTGAACTTGGCGTAGAGTCGCTCTATTCTTAGAACTTCTAATACAACTCTTAGATGCTCCTCATGTTGCTTCTCATCTTGTGAGTATATCAACACATCATCACTAACACAAACTTATCCAAATAAGGGTGAAATACTCGATTCATTAAGTCCATGAACACAGCCGGTGCATTGCTTAAATCAAAAGGCATTACAACAAATTCATAATGACCATAACGTGTTCGAAAAGCCGTCTTAGGCACATCTTCTTTCTTGACCTTCAGCTGGTGATAACTGAATCTCAAATCTATCTTCGAGAAGACTCTGGCTCCTTTCAATTGATCAAACAAATCATCAATTCTGGGCAGAGGGTATTTGGTCTTGATTGTTAGCTTGTTCAACTCTCGATAGTCAATACACATGCGAAGCGATCCATCTTTTTTCTTTATGAACAGAACTGGCGCTCCCCATGGCGAAACACTGGGTTGAATAAATTTCTTTTCTAGTAACTCTTGAAGTTGGACTTTTAACTCTTGAAGTTCCTTAGGTGCCATTCGATATGGCGCTCTAAAAACAGGTGCAACTCTAGGAATAAGATCGATTGTAAATTCTACTTGTCTGTCGGGAGCTACTCTTGGAAAATCATCAGGGAATACGTCTTTGAACTCATGAACAACGAGAACATCATCAATGAGCACGTCTTTGGTTTTACCCCCTACCAAGCTTACTAGAAAATCTTGATATCCTTTCTTTTTTATCATCTTCATCGCCTTCAAAGCTGAAATTACGGGTACCGTGGATCCGACCCGTGCTCCGAAAAAAAATAAATTTGTTTCTTCCTGCTGGTTGGAGTGTTATCTCCTTCTCACTGCATCTTATTATAGCATGATTATCCCTAAGCCAATCCATTCCTAGAATAACGTCAAAATCGTTCATCTCAAGAATGTGCAAATTCGCTTTAACACTCTTGTCTCCAAGTTTTAACTCTAAATCAGAACAAATTTTATTGGTAACCAATGTTCTTCCTGACGGTATACTTACTTCTAAACAATCACTCATGATGTCACCACAAATTCTCAACTTCCCACAAGCTCTTACAGATATAAAAGAATGTTGTGGCTCTAGTATCAAAGAGGGCAAGTATTGGCATCTCATGAATTTTAATCATACCTGCCATGTTTCCAGGTTCCCGTGCTGCTTGCTGTTGTTTCATGCTAAAAGCTCGTGCATTCCTTGGTTGTTGTTGTCCTGCATTGTTCCCTGGATTATTCCTCGGATAGTTTCGTGGAGGAACATGATTGTTTCCTCCATAGTTCTCTAGACGATTTCCCTAGTTACCCCGATCCCTAGGACAGTTGTTGGCATGATGGCCTGGTTGTTTGCACCTGAAGCAAGCATATTTCCTAAAAAGACATGGTCCACTATGTCCTTTGCCACAAGTCTGGCAAGCGGGTCTTCCCTGATATTGTCCTCCCGAGTTAGGTCCTGGTCCGACCCTTGCTTATTTATCATTCTTATTTTCCCACTGACCCCTATTCTCAAATTTCCTCTTCCTTTTTGAGTTGTTATTCTTTCTCTCCTCAGACAAGAGTAGTGACTCAATATCTTGTGCATGTTCAAGTGTCTCTGCATAAGTAGTAGTCCCTCGACCAGCAATAGAAGTAGTAATTTCAGCTCTCAACCCTCTTCTGAAACGAAGTGCCTTCTTTGCATCAGTATCAGCCAACTGAGGTGCGTATCGAGATAATTGATTAAATTTCTTGTCATATTCATCCACCGTCAGATTTCTTTGCTTGAGGTAACTAAACTCATTTTCTTTGCGCTCACGATAGCAGCTTGGTATGTATTTCTCCATCACAGCCTGTTTAAATTGTTCCCAAGTGAGAGCAACTATTTGCTCGGGTGTCATCAGTCTAATGTGAGCTTCCCACCAATAGTCAGCATCCTCAGTGAGTTAGAAGACAACACATGAAACACGATGTGCATCTTCACATCCAATATGAGTAAATATTCATTCAATTTTACGCAACCATTGCTCGGCCTCAAGCGGTTCTCCTTGGCCACTGAAATTTGGTGGTTGATAACGTCTAAATTGCTCAACAACTTGACCTATATCATTTTGATGTTGATTTTCTGCGCTTGGTGTCTTCTTGGCGACATCCTAATCATATACATATTTCATACAAGAATTAGTAATGTATTGAGGTTAAGTTATAAAACAAGTTTTTGTTAGCATCATTATCATTTCATTAACATAAGGTCATCATTATATATCCACAAAATGTGCCTCCAAAAGAGGACTCTTGAATACAACAATATATCATACTTGACTGACTAGCAGTCAGATCATCATGGACATCCATCAAGGAGTTACATGCTAGGCCAAATACAAACCTACCTCACAGGGTGGCATACAAAAAGAATTTCTAACTCAAAAATGCCTTATATACTCCTAATCAAAATACATAGTACTAAGAATATATAGACAAAGGTGCTAACATCTAGACTCAGAAAGCAGCAGAACCATCGACATCCTCCTCCGGGTCCTCCTTGGAATCCTTATCATCATCCTCAACCAACCATCCATTACTATGCACATGCGGATGAAGAATATGAGCAGGTGCAGGAGCTGGAACTCGGACTGGCACTGGGTCTGGAACTGGGACTGGAGCTCGGACTGGAATAGGAGTAGGTGCTCAGACTGTTACCGGTGTCGGTGCAGGCACAGGTGCTGGCTGCATGGCCATCCAACCCGCTGGAGCTAGAGCAGTTAGATGAGGTAGCGCGTAATGAGGATGTACATAGCTCTGTCCAAGAACCAAAGCTGGTGCCTGCACATGTGCTGGAGGAGCACGCCACATCGCCCATCTCTAGTAGAGATGCGATGAAAAACTCGGATAATCTGTAATGTACTAGAGAGTAACAGAGTGACTCTCTGTGTAGATCCCTAACACTTGAGCAGCGTAAGGAAACCACTCAGCTGGTAGAGTACGTATCAGTCGGTTGGCATCGGTTGGCAGCCTCCCAACCTGTGACTCCAGATAGTACGTCACCTACATCCATCCACATCTCCGTCATACGAGTGATGTGCCGGCCTATACTATCCGTCGGGCAGTGAACATACTCTCGGTACTCCATCTGACGCAAAGCTGGCGCAGAAATATATCCCGCTCTCATCCTGGGTCCGTGACTAGGGTATGCCATCTGCATGGGAACTTAATGTCAATCTAATATTCAACTTGTTCTCTAGATAACATTTAGAGGTCATCTTATAGTTCATATTATTGGGAATGAACTTAATGGCGTACTATTTTCTACTAAATTCTTCTAGGTTCAAGGTCATCGAAGAATAAGTACACATATCATGCTCATTTAAAATAGAATCACTTCATGAAATTTTTTTTACACATGCTTGCCAAATGGCTCGTGTCATACTTTTCTATAATTAGAAAATATAAAACTTTTATACCTGTGATGGCGGGGCATGACGTGGACGTAGGACATAGGGTTAAATAAAACATCACACATAACACCCTTTTTTTTCCGAAAATGTTCCCAAAAATTTACACCGCAGGCCTACAGATTCGTAGACCTACTCTGATAACATACTGTAGCACCTCAATTTCGAAGAATTAAGATGCTAACAAAAGGTTAAAATAGAATTAATAATTTTACAAAAATTACATTTTTAGAAGAAATATTTATACAATAAGTACTCTCAAATTTTAAAACCAACCAATCACGACTCGAGAAGACTATTCAAACAACCAATCACATGCAAGTTCAATTCACGACTAGTCAACGTTCACAGTCAACTAATTTCAAAGTCCAAAATAGCAGCGGAATAAAATAAGAGTTTTAGGATATTTTAATATAATCCAAAATAGTAGCGGAAGCATAACGTGTTCCAATATTGAACATAGTCAATATTCAAAATTCAAACTACATAATAATGACACCGTCCAAAATAAAATAAAAACCATGTATCCACGTCAGCAGCCTCCATCACTTTGTTCCTGAAAAATATTTTAAAAACGTGGGTTGAGTGCCAGAAAACACTCAGTAGGCATGCTTATCATGTTCGTCCAAGCACATATAAACATTTTTCATCTCATGTGGTCAAACAATGTATCACTCATTTGAGAACAATGCGCTCAATTAATCATGCGTGGAGACAGACCCTATGTGATCACATAACTATATTTCAATAGAATTGACAATGCCTGAATTCATCTTGCAGGTCAAATCACATCCACGAAGAGCGAAAACATTGTATTCATATTGAGTAAAATCTCAATTTTAAGCATGGACGAAAGCATTTAAAACATGTTCGTAAAGGTTTTGGTTAGCAAAACGCACCTTGTAGCTAATGTATAGCTGACGCTTTAACAAACTATTATGCTGATCCTCATATGCTTGGGGTCTCGGGTTTGGGCCTACAAAATGAGAAATCCTGTTAGCACTATGTTAGGCCTTAATTTATAACATGAAATAAGTTTGGGCCTAGGGAACGACTTCTCGGAACTTTTGGGCTGAAACGGGTTTACTTGAAGAGTTGAATGGATATAAACAATATTCAAATAGATACATTTGGAATTTTAATCGATTATAAGATCTTTCTGGAATAGACCCTTAGGATAAAATTTTAAACTTTTCATTATTAAATTAAGAATTAATTGGAACAGTTTTGATATAACTTTATAAATTTCTTTTCCATAATTTCTCTATTTGCCTTGAGTAATTAAAACATAAAAGACGAGTAGATTAAAGAGAAGATAGATTAATACACAACTTTCTGTACAAGAGCAACTACCTATATACTCAAATTAATTAATATTTTAATCAAACAACATCAATCCATTTCCTCTCTCATTCCAAATTCATATCTGCACAACCCCTTTTTAGTATACCAAGTCAACTCTCATCATTTCTTCTTCCAATACAAACTACTATTGCTTTAGTTAATATATATATATATATATATAGTTGCAATAATTTCCTCTCTCCATTTTCACTCTCTCGATCACAGCACACACATGCACTGACATTTATTATCAAAGCTAAATTAACTCTCTTTCTCTCTCTTTTGAATCAATGCAGAATGGAAAACTGTGTTTACTTCCTCAAAATATGTGTATACAGTTTGTGAAAATCAACCAATATTTCTCTCTCTTTTAAACATCATCATTTGGGAAAAAAATAAATAAATAAATGATCAATCCCTCTACACACATATACCAACAAGCAAACTGCCTGCACAAACAATTTCCTTTATATAGCTTTTGTACTTTTCCTTTAACCTTTTTGTCAAACACACATGCACATATCGATACATATGTATATATCATTCCTTTTATATATATATAAAGAAAATAGAATGTTCTCTCACTCTACTGTAACTATACTCTTTAACAAATTTGAAGATAAAAATTATCTCACTCGTGCTCTTTAACAAACAATCCGCACTATTACATATATTTAAATCCAATTTAAGTATCAAAGTCAAGATATAGTTTTCTCTTTCCATATACATTTATTAATACTCACATCTTCTCTCTACCTTCAAAACGGAATTATACACGTAAATACAGTAAAGGAGAATCCCAAATTTTAACATACTTCATTAGCTTTATTTTAAGGTTGCCGACCACTGCACACATAAATACTTAAATTTAATGTTTTCTTTTTCTTTCTTCATCATTTTTTGTTACACATGCATCAACTCATAAGTATTTAAAATTTATATAAAACAGTTTCTCTTATACAATAAACATAAAAATAGAAAGAATGGAAGATATGGGTGTTTCCCAAATTTTATGATCTTTTAGGGTTAAACTTGAATTTTGACCTTCCAAACACTATATATCTTAAAATAAAATACAAAAAAGAGTATAGGAGGAAGAGAGGAATTCATTGGTGTGATTGCATGTTGGATCCGGCCACCGGAAAAAGTCACCGGAAAAGCTCCGACTTGCGGTCATGGTGGCCTATTTCCGGCCATTACAGCCTTCATCTCTTCACCAAACATGTTCCAAAGTACTTAAGAAGCAAAATGAGTTGAAAAATGCGTTTTTGGTGAAATTTGACCGGAATTGAAAATTTCGGCGGCGGCGGCGCTCCGCCTCCGGCCACCATGCCGGAAATCGCTTAGAAGGTGGAAGAAGAAGGAGAAGAGGAATCACCTTTAGAGTAAAGAAGAAGAATGATATTTTTCTAAATTAAACATTGATCTGTATTTTATTTCACATAAAATACTACTCGCAAGTGAGCAAGGTCGTATCCACAGAGACTGGCAATGCACAGCAGCTAAATACCCAACTTTGTTGTTTTACTTTATCTAGAGAACCAAATTAAGAGTTTGATTTTAATTAATTAAAATTCTGAAAATAAAATAAATAAAGAAAACAGAGATAACTAGATAAATAGATAAAAAGACGGATCCTAGGGTGTTGATGCTAAATGAAGTTATCGAATCTCAGATAATTTATTAAACCAATTTAATTCTAAATCTTGTAAGAGAATCACTAAATTAATCATAGCCTCTCTCTCGAGTAAGTTATGAAAGTAGATTAGATTCTAATTCTTATCTCTCGATCTCGAATTATTATCTAACTCCAGATAAAACCTCAGATTTATTCTCCTCATGACACGTGCCAATCTCTCGATCTAGCAAGCTCATACTATGCAATCCTAATCCGTTAATCTATTAGCCTCTCTCGAGTGAATAATAAATTAACTACACATGTGTAAATGCTGATCAATTCATCCACACAAGACAACAACAAACAAGGATGCATAAACAAGATATAGAACGGAACAATAAATTACTTTAAATCGGAAAAATCATAAAACATCCACAACCCTAGGATCTCTAAGAATTTAGCTACTCATATTGTATTCAAGATCCAAGGAAACTAAATACAAATAAATAGCTGTCATGATAATCCGGAATGAATAGAGCATAAAATAAAACTTAGTCTTATGATGCGCTTCTTCAAACTCTCGACGGTCTCTTCTCTAGATGCTCCAAGATGTCTCTGCTGTGTCACAAGAGGCACGGGCCGTGCCACTCGTCCAGTGGGTTATTTCTTGCAGCGTCACTTGGCACGGGCCGTGCCACATGCAGCACGGGCCGTGCCATTTGCATCCTCCCGATACACTTCGTCGTTTTGCTCCGTTTTCACTCGTTTCTCATCCGATTGATCCGATTCAAGTTGCAGCGCGCTCCTCACTCGATCCTCTATCTTCTTAAATACTTTTCAAGCTCAATTGAGTCTCATAAAATAAATGGCATCAAATCCCTTCAAAATGAGCAAATACGTGACACTGCACAAAATATAGAAAACTATGCGCAACTTCTCAATAAACGCATGCAATGCACATGAACTCCCATCAAACTAGACCTCAAACTAGCATGAATTATATAAAAAGCAAGAGTTTATCAAACATGTACTTATATTTAATTTGGTTGGGCTAAAAGACCCATTACCACATTTTTTTTAATCTGGGCCTGCTCAACCCTTTTCAAAAACAGCCCATTCGCCTAGATTGTCCCTTTAACATTTAAATTCTTATAATCCTAATTAATTTGGCCCAAACCTAATAAAATCCAATTAACAATGTTTTTAGGGTATTACAAGTATAGATAAGAGAAACATGTGGAGAAGAGAAGAAATCTTTTCCATTTCAAAGAGAATAATTTATGATGCCACTTAATATTGTGGTTACCTAGCTTTTTTTTTTTTTTTTTAAATCAAGAGACTTTTTATTAATCAACCAACTCCCCCAGCCAGTTGGGAAAATCCTTGTTCAAGGTCACCAACCCGTTACAACTAGCACCAAACCGTGCTACAACATGAGCAATCATATTTGCCTCTCTATACATATGTTTAAAATCACATATAAAACCATCAGAATAAAGCTCCGCAAGAGGCGGCAATTCATCTTCCAAATAAGAGTCTATTCCATGATTCCTTTTAATCAGGCGAATTGCCAACAAAGAGTCTGAATAAACCACAAAAGGAAAAAGGCCTTCTTGTAAACATAATCCAACCCTTATAAGATAGCATTAATCTCCGCTTCAAGCACAGAACTCGGCTGCAATGTTTGATTTGTAAGACAAGCCCGCAAGTTACCTTTCCAATCACGCACAACCGCTCCCACCCCATAGCGACTCTCATCATCATTCACAGACGCATCAACATCAAGTCTAAAAATGCCATGTTCAGGTGGATACCACCTCTTCTCACCAACTTCCACGCCAATGGACATCGACGCAGCGAAACACCGTCGTGCTTCATTAAATCGAAGCAAAAATTCCTTTGATCTTTCAAAACTCACCACCACCTCCTTCCCTTCTTTGTCATGCTTTTCCTTACACAAAAACCTCCACACTTCAGCTGCCATGAATGCCCAGATCTCATAATTCTCTTTTGAGAAATCCCGTTGAATGCGTCGACCCACCTCCATCATAGAAAACCGCCGACTTTCCTTCAGCACAGTCCAGAACTTACAATCTTTCCAAAATCCTTTCACTTGCTCACAAAAGAATAATCCATGCAGAGTGGTTCCCCAATCCTTCCTACAAAAATCACAAATACCGACCACCGGAACATGATGAGTCTTGAGGTTCATAGCCATGGCCAAAAAATCGTGAAAAACTCGCCAAAGAAAAATTTTCATCTTCGGCGGTATATTGGCAGACCAAACCAGCCTTTTCCACTCTTTAGGATCTTCACAAGACCTGGACACATGACCCTCATAAAATTCAATCTCTGCAAGATAGCCCGACTTCACCGAATATGAACCTTTATCCTCAAACTTCCACACACATTTATCATCTCCCTCTCTCGCTATGGGAATCCTACTGATCATCCTACAATCTCAGGCCTAAAATGAGAATGAAGCATCCCCTAGTCCCATTCTCTATCCTCTGTAATAAATAATGCAACCCTGAACTGTTGTTCTTCATGCACACGTAAACCAGGTGCCATATTATCGACCAAGTCCACAAAACCACCTGCCCCTACCCTTATCTGCTCTCCATTTCCAATCTTCCATCTCAATCCTCTATAAATAAGTGATCTACTCCAACAAATAGATCGCCATAAGAAAGAGGCATTAGATCCCACTTTGGCCTCCAAAACCGAACTAGTTTTGAAATATTTTGATTTCAATACTTTGGCAATAAAAGAATCTGGCCTCTTAATGATTTTCCAAACTTGCTTAGCCAACAAAGCTTTGTTAAAAGAAACTAACTTTCTGAATCATAGCCCACCACACTCCTTGAGCTTACAAATATTTTGCCATTTAAGCCAATGAATTTTGTTCTTCTCCGCAGTATCACCCCACCAGAAACGTGCACAAGCACGATCAATATCTTTACAAATAGACTCCGGAATTCGAAAACACATCATAGAATAAGTAGGAATAGCTTGGAGTATAGATTTAATCAACACTTCTTTACCTCCCGCCGAAAGAAGTTTATCCTGCCAACAATCAAGTCGTTTTAATACTCGATCTCGAATAAAACCAAACTGAAATCTCTTATTCCGAAGTGAAATCGCCGGCAACCCCAAAGACAAAGAATGGCCATCCACTTCTCGAAGACCCAAAATTCTCTTTGCTCGGATCGCAGCTCTCGGAGTAGTAGCCGGACTAAAAGAAACTGAGGATTTATCCAAATTAATTAACTGGCCAGACGCCAGTTCATAATTCCTAAACCACCTTCTCAGAGTTTTACATGCTTTGTCCTCAACTTTAAAAAATAGGAGGCTGTCATCAGCAAAAAATAAATGTGAAATCACTGGCCCCTGCACATGAAACTTAATCGGCCGTAAATCACCTCTTTGACATAACCCTTTCAAAATAGATGAAAAACCTTGTGCACAACGAGCTTGAAATTATTATAATTCAATTTCAGAGCATTGAAATTTTGAACACGTTAACTTGTGCCAATCGCCCACTCCTACTGATTTTTGGGTAAAACAAACAATGTCATCGTTACCTACACGCACATATAAATTTGTCACACTTAGTTTACAAAATGTGATTTACCTTTTTCCTAAAATTTACAAACTATTGTACATACTAGTTTAGTCGATGTGAATCATTTGGGAAAAAAGTGGTCTTTCGTTTGTAAATTCCACAAGTAGGCCAACATGATAACCTTTTTTGCAATTTTTATTTTTTTTAATTTGAAAAGATTACCAAGTTCAATTTCCTTTTCTCGACCTATTTTACACGCCTCATGAGTCGAGAGTTTACCGTTGCTTTTCATAACCAATTACATGTTGGAATAAACTATATATAGTATACCATGTGATTCCATGTTATTTTTTGGGACAGTTCCAAATCTATCATATGACGTTTAACACTATAAAAAAATTCCGATTTAGCGACGGGGTTTTCCGTCGCTACAGGGTTTAGCGACGGGATTAGCGACGGGAAACCCCCGTCGCTAAATCGCTCGTCGCTAATCATGCGCGACGGTGGCTCGCCCATCGCCAAGGCTTAGCGACGGATCTAGCAATGGGGCACCCCGTCGCTATATAGCGACGGTGGCTCGCCCGTCGCTAGATAGCGACGGATCTAGCGACGGAATACCCGTCGCTATCCGCCAAATTTAAAATTTTAAAATTATTGATTGGTCCGGCCCGCGATGAGCCCCCGACCTGGGTGCCCGGCCCATTAATGAGCTCATGACCCGACCCGATGAAAGGCCCGCGCCCAAGCCCTTCAAGAATAATTTTGTATAATATGCACCAAAGAGGATTCGAACCTGTGACCTCCTAGAAGGAGGGCCAAGCACTTATCCATTGGGGCAAGTTCAATTGATGTTATATTGATAGTTTAAATAATATATATACTTATACGATTTTTTCATAATGTATTTTTATTTATCTCTATAAATTAAAAGTGATATATTCTTATTAATATATTTATATCTATTTGTGCACAAATATATATATATATATATATATAATATTGATATTATATTGTATTATATATTTGTATATAGAACTATAATTTATTAATTAAATTATTTTAAAAATTATATATGTATATATATATATATATATCATGGTGAAAATGTGGTTAAATAGTCTTACTTTGTGTTTCATGCTAAATATCATAATGAATTAAATTATTTTTACTTACATAATAAATAACTTTAGTTTATAATTAAAAATTAAAATCCATTATATACTATATTATGTATATATTTTCATAGTTTATTTTAGTTTGTTAATGTATAATTGATTAATCTTGTAGTAGTAACTATAATAAATATTATGTTAAACTTAATACGTTTTTTAAATATATAATAATATACTAATTAGTTTATTTATAAGAATACTAATAAAGCTAATTTGTATAAATTTGTATTTAATAAGGAAATAATAAAAATTTAAAGATGTGATATTAATAAATGTGTATAATTGCGATATTATTTTTTCAAAAATAAAATAAATAAATAAAAAATATAAAAATGATTTTAATAAGGAGAATATTTGTATTAGAATAGATTGAAATCATATTTAATTATTTTAAAAATAATTAAATAAAATTTAAAAAATAAATTAAAAATTAGAAAAAATTAAAAATTAATTTAGTTTATAATTAAAAATTAAAATCCATTATATACTATATTATGTATATATTTTAATAGTATATTTTAGTTTATTAATGTATAATTGATTAATCTTGTAGTAGTAACTATAATAAATATTATGTTAAACTTAATACATTTTTTAAATATATAATAATATACTAATTAGTTTATTTATAAGAATACTAATAAAGCTAATTTGTATAAATTTGTATTTAATAAGGAGATAATACAAATTTAAAGATGTGATATTAATAAATGTGTATAATTGGGATATTATTTTTTCAAAAATTAAAATAAATGAATAAAAATATAAAAATGATTTTAATAGGGAGAATATTTGTATTAGAATATATTGAAATCATATTTAATTATTTTAAAAATAATTAAATAAAATTTAAAAAATAAATAAATAATTAAAAAAAATTAAAAATTACTTTAGTTTATAATTAAAAATTAAAATCCATTATATACTATATTATGTATATATATTTTCATAGTATATTTTAGTTTGTTAATGTATACTTGATTAATTTTGTAGTAGTAACTATAATAAATATTATGTTAAACTTAATACATTTTTTAAATATATAATAATATACTAATTAGTTTATTTATAAGAATACTAATAAAGCTAATTTGTATAATTTTGTATTTAATAAGGAAATAATACAAATTTAAAGATGTGATATAAATAAATGTATATTGAAATATTATTTTTTCAAAAATTAAAATAAATGAATAAAAATATAAAAATGATTTTAATAAGGGGAATATTTATATTAGAATAGATTGAAATCATATTTAATTATTTTAAAAATAATTAATTAAAATTTAAAAAAATAAAAAAAATAAAAAAAATTAGCTACGGGGGTTCCCGTCGCTATTTCCGTCGCTAAGTTGTAGCGACGGGAACCCCCGTCGCTATATTTAAAAAAATAATGATATATTAAAATTTTAAAATCTAGCTACGGGATTCCCCGTCGCTAGAATTAGCTACGGGGAACCCCGTCGTAAATTTTTTCGTCGCTATTTCCGTCGCTAGTGGCGACCCGTGTCGGCCCCGTCGCTAATTTCTGTCGCTATAATGGACTTTTTTTGTAGTGTAATGTGCACCACATCACCTTTAATGATATTCATCGATCACCTTTACACAATTGAGAGACGAACTAGAATTTAATCCCTAACTAGTGTTCTATTTGTGCGATTTACGAAGATGGATTATTGTTATTAATTCACTTATAAATTATCCCGTCGTATGTATTATAATCGAGTGACTCAATTTCCCTTTGATTCTTCTTTGGTGGGTCGTCGTTTAAAAAAAAAAAACTTCTATTCCACTTGGTATCTCATATTGATTTTTTAATAGATTTTCATTCTTTTTTTTTTTCAATTTTAATTTGTTTTGGTTTAGTTTATTTTTGTAATTATTATTTAGTATTTATTCCACCCAATTAAGATTTATATTTATTTTTTAATAATTATTTTTTATTTTTTAGTTAATATAATTAATTAATATGGTTGATTATTCCAAAATTAGGATATGTACTTTTTAAAAAAATTAATTTTTAGCAATATATAAATGTTAATTATGATTGGTTATATTATAATATATTTTATTTTTGTAATAAATATTTTTAAAATATTAAATTTAATAGTTGGACACAGTAGTGGGTGTGGGATAGAGAATTGGATGTGGACTAGAGGATGTGCTCTCGTTCTTGCAACTTTTCTTGCATTTTTTTCTTCAATTTTAATTTCTTTAGATTTAGTATAATTTTACAATTTTATTTAGGGTTTATCATATAATTGATTTTTGGGATTGATTATTCTAAACTTACGGTATATAATTTTTTAAATTTCAATTTTTAACAATAAATAATAATTATGATTAGTTATAATATAATAAATTTTATTTTTACATAAACATTATTAACAATAAATAATTTTAATATTGACACACAAAATTGAAATTAAAGAATCTCTACATCCAACAATTGCCCACCTTAACATATTACTTCAATATCTATGGTCAGTAGATCAGCAAACAAAAACACAATATCATCATCCACATTAATTGTATTTGGAATATCACTTAAAAATATTGGATTGTGTCTAGAAAAGTCGGGTAGTGCCTGCTCGAGTTTCAATTCTACCTCTCTTAATTGATACTACTATTTTAATATAAATTGAAAATTTTGATAACTAAAAGGTTATGAGAAGAAAAGGTGTCCCTAAAAGTTTAGATCTTTCTGTAACACAAATTTTATATTTAATTTGGTAAAACACAAAATGTGTACAATTCAAATGATTTTCGAATCAAAATATATTTATATGGATCCAATCTCTATTTTTTCTCTGATTCTTCTCTTCAAAACTTGATCTTCAAACGGTCTTTTGAAATCTTCAGAGTAAATTTGTCTCTTTGATTTTCTCAGACTTGTTGTTTGAACTTGTCCTTTGAAGTTTTCGGGGAAGATTTGTATCATCGATCTTCTTTGATTTGGTATTTGGACTTGATAATGTTAATTCGAAGGGCCGACGCCTTGTTTCCGGATCAAATGCCAATTTCGGAATGAATTTGATGAAGAACGTCTTTGACTGACTTGCTTATGGATCAAACATCATCTTCAGAATGAATTTGGTGAAGAACACCTTGAATATTTGAGAGAATTTCACTTATAGAATTTTCTTCTCAAATTCTTGAACTCTTCAAATGACTTCTGGTGTGATTTTCAACTGATATGGAGGCCCCTATTTATAGTTGTAGGGAAAGAGATCTAGAGCTCATGTGACACTATCTCATTGGTTGTTGGAAATTAATATATATCTTTTGAAAGAGATTTATTTATTGTTAAAGACTCTTAATATTTATCATATAATAATGTCTTTATTATTTAAATATTTTATCTAATTTTGGATTTCATAAGATTCCAAAACTAAATAAATATATAAAAAATAATAAAAATATTATATATAATATTTTAAATTTTTCACCTCCTACAAATGCCCCCTCAAGACTTGTTCATGGACGACTTGTCGTTTGAAATGAATGAGTCTCGAAAATTGATTAGATAGTTTAAACTCGTATCAAGGAGTTTTGAACTTGAATTTATTAGATAGTTTATACTCGTATCAAGGAGTTCTTGAATTTCAACTTGTGAATAGTTTATACTCATATTCAAGAGTTTTTCAATTTGAATTTATTAGATAGTTTATACTCGTATCAAGGAGCCTTCAATAATTTTGACTTGGATAGTTTATGCTCGTATCAGGGAGCTTTCTTGAACTTGGATATTTTATGCTCATATCGAGGAGCCTTTAACTTGAATTTAGACTTTGTAGACATTTTATACTCATGTTCATGAGTACTTGAATTTGAATTTGAATTTATGGATCTTTTATACTCGTGTCGATGAGTCTTGGATTTGAATTTGAATTTGTAGACATTTTATACTCGTGTCAAGGAGTCTTGGCATTTTTTGAAGAGTTTAGACAGTTTAGGCTCTTATCAAGGAGCTTTGGATGATAGTTTAGGCTCTTATCAAGGAGTATTTGAGCAAATTTAGATAGTTTTGGCTCTTATCAAGGAGCTTTGGAACATAGTTCAGGCTCTTATCAAGGAGCATTGCATTTTGAAAACCTTAGATAGTTTTGACTCTTATCAAGGAGTTTTGAAGATAGTTTAGGCTCTTATCGAGGAGTGTTTGTACTTTATTTTCATGAATTGAAATATTTATTAGAGGACTTGAATTGGCCTATAATGAGATTTGTAGCAGTTTCATCATCATCATCATCATCTTCTTCTTCTTCACTTGGAGATTCCTCAAAAGGTTTGCCCCCATCATTTATTTCTGGCTCTTCTTCAAAGTTGTGATGATTTTGCATTGACAGTTCTTTAACTTCATTTGCGGCCATGCTTAACTCCATGTGGTAAGCTCTAGTGGCCAATTCCTCGAAAGTCTTTGGTTAAATCCCTTTCAAAATATATCGAAGACCCCAACACATGCCTTGGATGCACATTTCAACTGCTGAAGTTTCTGATAATTGATCTTTGCAATTCAGGCTCAAGTTTCTCCAACGGTTGATGTAGTCGATGACGGACTTTTTTTTTGTTGGTTTGTATTTATGAGTTCAACCAAGCTAACCGCCATTCAAGTACTGTAGAAGCGGTTAAGGAATATTTTCTCCAGTTGCCCCCAACTATCAATTGAATTTAGCTCCAAATCGGTATACCAATCAAACATGTTGTCTTTTAAAGAACGAACGAATTGCTTCACCAAGTGATCTTCGTATGTCCCAGCATCATTACAGGTCTCTACAAAGTGAGCCATGTGTTGTCTTGGATTTCCTTTGTCATCAAATTGTTAAAACTTTGGCGGCTAGTAGCCATTTGGCATCTTTAAGTTGTCAACTCTTGGAGTATATGGCTTGTTGTAAGTCCAGAGTGATTTAAGACTCTCTCCAGACTTGTCTTTGATTGTTTCCAGTATTAAATCTTTGAGTTGATCAACGTGTATTGAGCCATCAGATGATATTTCAATTTCTTTAGCTTTAGATTTTTCACTTTTGTTGGCATGTAGCTTTGTAGATATCTCAGCTTCAGTATCTTCATTCGCTTGCTCGCCACCAAAATCAACAATCCTTTCTTTGTTCAGCTTCAAGATTTGAGCATCCCGTTCTTGTATCCGCTTGGCAAGTCCTTCGGCAAGCTTCGTCAAATTTGCAATTTGCTCTTCCAGAATTGTAGACATCTTGATGCTTGAGAAAATTGGTGAAGAGAAGAGATGAGAGGTAGAGATGGTCCCACTGGACGTGCCAAAATTTGTAACACAAATTTTGTATTTAATTTGGTAAAACACAAAACTTGTACAATTCAGATGATTTTCGGATCAAAATATATTTATATGGATCCAATCTCTATTTTTTCTCTGATTCTTCTCTTCAAAACTTGATCTTCAAATGGTCTTTTGAAATCTTTAGAGTAAATTTGTTTCTTTTATTTTCTCGGACTTGTTGTTTGAACTTAGCCTTTGAAGTTTTCGGGGAAGATTTGTATCCTCGATCTTCTTTGATTTGGTATTTGGACTTGATAATGTTAATTCAAAGGGCCGACGCCTTGTTTTCGGATCAAACGCCAATTTCGGAATGAATTTGATGAAAAACGCCTTTGACTGTCTTGCTTATGGATCAAACACCGTCTTCGGGATGAATTTGGTGAAGAACACCTTGAATATTTGAGAGAATTTCACTTATGGAATTTCTTCTCAAATTCTTGAACGCTTCAAATGACTTCTGGTGTGATTTTCAACTGATATAGAGGATCTATTTATAGTTGTAGGGAAAGAGATCTAGAGCTCATGTGACACTATCTCATTGGTTGTTGGAAATTAATATATATCTTTTGAAAGATATTTATTTATTGTTAAAGACTCTTGATATTTATCATATAATAATATCTTTATTATTTAAATATTTTATCTAATTTTGAATTTCATAAGATTCTAAAACTAAATAAATATATAAAAAATAATAAAAATGTTATATATAATATTTTAAATTTTTCGCCTCCTACACTTTCTATCTCAAGGTAATGAAATTTCTTGCATAAGAGATATATAGATGAAATTATACATGTACAAGGCAGTGGCGGAGCCACACTGGAACAAGAGGGTATACTTGTACCCTCAAAATTTTTTAGTATATATAAATAATATATATATATATATATATATAATATTATCTATTTTGTTATTGGAGACTATTAACTAAGATTATAAAGTAATGGTTGAGTACTTTAATTGAGACGTGGTGAATAATGTTATCGCAAAAGAAAAGATGGTACGTGAATAATCCTTTTAATAACATTAACAATAAAACCACTAATTCGTTACTCTCTATCTTACTCCTCTTTAAATCTTATACATACATATATAAAAATATAAAAACAAGACATATACAATTATTCAAGTTTTCAAATATAATTCATAACAATTTCAAAAATACATCAAGATTTTAAATTAAGAAGTGCACAAACAACACTCTCCAGTGATTGATGTTATTTTTTTCTTTCATTCTTGATTTTTTTTTGTTTATATATTACTATTAAATTTCTTAATTCTTATTTTATGTTAGTGTTGCTTACATATTTATTTATTGACAAAGACTTGTGTTAGACCGTCTAACGGATCATAAACCGTTAGACAGATATTAAGATCCAACCCGGATCCGGGTCACAATGAAGTGTCACCAGATATGAAGCTAAGTATCACCAATCATAAACGGAAGTGTCACATACTATGAACTGAAGTGTCACCGGATATGAAGCAGCATAAGTCTTAATAAATTTTAATATTTTTTTAGTAATTTATATCTTTAACTATTATGTGAAGTCCTATCAATTGTAACGTGAAGTATCACTAACATAACAAGCATTTACAACGAACTATCACGTTGAATTATTAAAGCAAATAATAATGAAGTGTCACCGAATATGAAGCTAGGTATCATCAATCATGAACTGAAGTGTCACATATTATGAACTGAAAGTGTCACCAGATATGAAATATTTTTTAGTAATATCTTTAACTATTGTGTGAAGCCCAGTGTCACGAGAGATGAAGCTAAGTATCACCAATCATAAACTGAAGTGTCACTAGATATGAAGCTAGGATAACGGGTCGGGTTATGACCCGTCTAACGAAAACGACCCGTTAGACCGTCTCACAGAAGACCATCCCTTATTTATTTATTGTCTAATTGAAATTTTAATTAAACTAGGGTTTTGTATTTAAATAAAAATTTGAGTTTATATAAGGGATTTGATTTTGAATTGAGATTTGGACTTAGATATTTAAAAATAAAAATAATAATTTGAATTAAAGATTTTAAACTCTGAAGAATATTTATTCATACATTTTTGTATATCGTACCTCCAATTATGAAATTCTGAATCCGCCACTGATGCAAGGTGTTGTTCTAGAAAGATTCAATTGGCTGGCAAGCTATTGTATCGGGATATGGATTTGGATTCATAGTTGGAATTACTTTGGATAATTTCATTCATCACGCCAAAATGAATCATGGAATTAGCTAGATTTAGGTGTCCATTATAATTGAGAGAGAAAGAGACAGGCAGAGAGAGAGAGAGAGAGAGGCGAGGGAGAAATTGATTCAAGACATGAGTTTGGCTTTATTGAGATTTATCATTTATGCCTCTTCCATTTTGGGTGTAAATTGTAATGCATGATACGGAGTTATTAAATGCACCATCCTTTTTACTCTTTGCAATATAAATTATTTTTATTAGTTATAGTTTTACCTAAAATCCTTTATTGATAAAAAAAAATCGTGTTTCATTTGAACTCGTGTGTTTGAACAAACATGGTGTGTTCGACATCCTGTTTTGAACGGTACTTAAATAAAAATTCATTGAGTCCATTCGAAAATAGATTTTTAAATACACCGTGTTTGTTCGAAAATGAATTTTCGAACACACCATATTTATTTGAAAATTCAGTTTTGAATGAGAGTATATCTTAAAAATCTTGCCTATTCGAAAATTGAATTTCGAACAAACATGGTGAATTCGAAATTTCATTTTTGAATCACTCATGACTTTTTCTTTTTAAGTAAAGAGCATTTTAGTAACTTCAAAAATATTTTCTTTTTTCTTTTTTTGTTTTATGATGCAAAGAGTAAAATCAGTGATGCAAATAGTCGTTCCCTAATACATATTATTGTTTTCTTACATTTCTCAACAACAATGAATATTAATCGAGATTATAACTTTCTCTATGATTGGTTATCGTTGTATAAGACCTCAATTCATCTATTGTAGTTGCACGTATTAACTGGTGTATTGATTGTTTAAAATATAGTTAATTTCACTTTTGGTCTCGCAAGAGTAAAGTTCAAACAGATACAACGTCTATTCTTAAAATTTTTGTCCCAACTTCTATGATGAAGTTGACAAACATCCATAACTTTATGGATTCCGTAATAGATTACATCATTTTATTGAAGACTCTATAAGCACGACCAATAGTGCACTTTTAAAAAATTTCTAAGTGAGAGGAAAAAGTGTGTACTGTTTTGTTACGAAACAGCGATCGTTTTGTGCTTTCTATTTATTTGTGCGGTAGAGAGATAATAGAGCGAGGAAGATTGATCAATCATTTTATCATTTGATTTTCTTTTTTTAAGTTGAAACAATGATGTTCTACTATTAACATGTGTAAAGTTTTTTTTCATGAAATAGTTTTTTACGCCGTTGCACGTCTATTGAAGGTAATTTAAATTAAAATGTTTTTTAACTGATAAATGCACTAAGTTATAAAAATAAAATTAATATGCATGAATTAAATGCTCATAATGAAATATTTTATATGTTTGAACAAAATAATTTAATTAATGTAAACCATCAAGATGCTGGATATTAATTGCGCAATTAATTAATTTCGATTTAATTTTAATTGTCATGCGATGAGTAATTTTTGTAGTGGGAGTAGAAACGCTCTTACAAAAATTAAGCTATCCTCACTTCTAAAACACATCACAAGTTGAGAAATCCCAACCTTCTCACTCAGACATCCTAGTATGCAATTCTACTGCTGCCACTTTTTCCTCTCAGCTCTTCCTACATCTTGGAGCTGATGCTTCTTTTCAAATGGAAATCGAGCTGAAGCAGGAAAATAAATCGTATAAGTATATATACAGTGCCAGTGCCAGTGCCAGTACCAATGCCAGCGCCAGCGTAATAACCTAATCTGTAGGTTGTGCATCAAGAAACAGAAACAATCCTCAAGAATTCAAATGTAAGAGTTTTACCTAGGAGTTGGGTAACAATCGACCATTATACATCTTATCGAGCAATTCCCGTGCATCTGGCCTCCTAAGCAGACCTTTGTTGTTTGGTAAACCCGTCCCCAAACATACAGGGCAGACTAATTTCCCCCGCCCTGCACATCCATATGAACAAAAATCCACAATCAAGTATGCATGAGTCCTAACATGTTAAAATAATCCCCTGCAGAACTCTTTTTTCACCAGAAAATTTGTAAGTCATATATAGAAGTTATTTACCATAACAGTTGGGGCATTCTGTGAACTCGTAGACATCTTTTGCACGTTTTCTATTCAGAGCTTTCCATTTTCCTGTACCACCACACATATCACCTAAATAAAGAACAAATGAACATCTTATTCAGAGCTTTATATGTTTTTCAGGCATTACAAACACAGTCAGGAACAATATATGATCACCCAATACCTTTTCCATTACAAAATACTGACATTTTTCAGAAATATGATTTATCAGGTCTACATTGACTTGTATACAATGGGTGTCATGTACCGGTAAATTTAGAAACAAAAGAAACAGGAATAAACTCCAAACATACTGATCATATTCAGTGAGACAGTGACAAGTATGGCAGAGTTCACAATTTGATTTAGTATTGATTCTTGCTAGAGGAAACAAGAAAATCAGTTGTTTTCTCATGCATAATAATGACCATTAGAAATATAAAAATTTCCACTTACAGATAATAGCACCACTGCCTCTGCAATTGCGACATACTGCTTTTTCATCCATAGCAATTGCCTTAGGATCAGAATCCCGAATTCCTGGAGCTATTATCAATGCCATAGTTGAGCATATACAAGTCAGACACTGACGACGAGAGGTTGTGCTATGAGAAGCCTGTTTGAAGACAAGAAACCTCACTTGAAAAGGCAGATTTTATATTTTTTGGGAGCCAAGAAATCATTTTTCAGCAGATAATAGATATGACTAACAATTACATCATAGATATGACTAATAATTACATCAACAACAAAGAAAATCAAGTTAGATACAAATTATGATTGGAGTTTCATAATTAGTAATAAAAATTACTTGTCATATGAGTAGAAGTTGGTGCCACTAAATCAAGATATTTTTCCCAAAAGTTACGGACAAACATGGAATTAAATTTCTTCCAGTCCTTGGCAAAAATAGCTAATGAGAGCCTGAGCGATATTTATGTTAAACACCTCAACCTACACAACAAGTCGACTGAAATCTGTAATTGGCAATATCTCATTTCTATAAGTGATCAATACAAACACTATACCTACTGATCACTCCATTCTCACTCAGAGAAAATCAAGGGAAAATGACATATGACTTACCCCAAACAACTATAAGAAACATCTGAGAGAAATAGTAAAAGATCTAGAATATCTCGTTTAGGCTAATAATTCCATGTCCCTATTCAAAATTCAAACAATGTACCGCCAATTATGGAAATTAATATACCCCATATTCCCTATGTCTTCCAACCAAGATTTTCTCAAAAATCACCCTTAAAAGAGACTAGAGCTTCTACACAAGAGCACCAAGTGAGCACTGGAAGTAAAAAGTTCATATTTTTTACCAAATAATTCCTCCAGCCAATATAGTTCGTACCATATTTTTTGCAACCGGATAGAGAAAATTTCAATTTTGGTCCCACAGGACATGCCTCAGTCCGCTTTTGGTTCTGAAACTATCTATTTTGGTCCCAAAGAAAGTGAAGTATCATTTTTAGTCACACCGTGACATTTTCCATTAAAATTACTATCGATTTTGGTCCCATTTTACTATCAATTTTGGTCCCAAAAGGCAAAAAATTCCAGAATATCAAAATTTCTACCCTGCATCATTAAAATACAACTAAACTCTAGCTATTTCAGCATTCACAACCATAACCAACCATATTGTGTAAAATTACCAACGATAAAAGCATTGGGCATTTATTGCATATCAATAATATTTTTTCAAATTGGCAATTTGGCATTCTAGCATTTGATGTGTTATGTCTTAAAGGGAAACACCAAATATAAATAAACAACAGAAAGTAAAAAAGTACCGCCGAATTGACAATTAACTAACACTATGCTTGTTGATTTCCTCCTTCCAAATCTTAGCATTCCAATCATCAGCCCCACGAGCACCATAACCCATACAATATTGACTACGACTTCTCAATCTGTCTTCGGAAACCTTGTTACGACTTCTCCACCTGTCTATCCTAAAGCATGCAATATTGCAAGTAGACTATCCTAAACATACATGTACAGCTGGATGCCCTCTATTTGTATATCAGATGATAGCCAGTCAACAGGAAGTGCAGGCTTTCAAATTATACACTCAAAACTATCCCTAGACTTGTAGGAGTACCAGATATTAGAAACTCAACAAAAGCAGATAAACTCAAAAGAGTAGGAGAATACTTTTAGCAGAATCATCCATAGGTACTGTGACGAGCAGATTAGCAGCAGCACTAAGAAAGGAACTCTCAAGAAGCAATAAGTTTATCTAAGAGCAGGAAAGGTTTCAGTTTTTCCATGTTTAAGACAGATATGAACTTATGAAGTACTGCAGCCTTTAACACCAACACTCCAACACACAAACATGCTCAATTCTTAAAGATTCAGATTGAAATGAGGACAGCAGAAGGGCAAACAACAGGGTCATTGCAGATATATAAACACTCAGAGGCAGAAAGCATGAGCATGGATTTCACCAAACTTCTTCAGGTCTTTTGTTGCAGCTAAATCAGCAGCAGGTATACAGAAACAGAGGGGGACTTCAAATTCCGGATTCATTTTATGCTTATTCAAAACTAGATAGACGTAAAGAATATCCCTTTAAGCCATTTTAGAGCAGAGTAGCAGAGTGGCAGTGTAGGCGTAGCAGAGAAAGAAGGCATACAAAGAAACACTAATACCTATCCACTTACACATTGATATGGCTGCAGCCTAGAGGACGTAGAAACAGATTTTAACTGCATTTAGCACCAAATTCCATAGCTATGCACCATCTCACAAGGCTTCAATTGCATCCACAATGACAGAACTGATTCTTTTTATAGCAGAAGGTCATACAAGTTCCAAAAACTTTTAGGCAAGCAAACAGGTTACATTAAATACATTCCAGCAGCATATACTTTTGCAGAAGCAGATAGTATGAGCATAGAGGCCATAGAAGTGTTCAGCATATCCATTTTAAGCAATTTAACTTGAAAAGCAACAGGCTTAATAGAGGCTTAATTATATTGCTTAAAAGGAATCAATCAGCAGTCATGCAAACCCTTGTTCAAGATATGATTTTATCATGCATGAAGATTACAACAGCACCCATGTAGGTGGCATGCAATAGTAGGAACTCTATTGCTAGTAATCACTCAATAGCCTATAGCTCTTTGTACTCAGAGTTTGATATGCAGAAGGTAGAACCGAGAAGGCTGATATAGTTCAGGTATAGTGCGGCTTAGATGGGCTGAATTACATTCTTAACACAGATACCAACTCTGAAAACAAACAAGATTCATTTCAAAGCAAGTGGCCTAACATTTTTGACAGATTTTAGGCCCGCAAGATATATTAATTCAGTTATAAACAACCTGCCTGTAGAAGACAGCAGGGTTCTTATTTCTCTCGCTCTTTTTTTTAATTAACGGAAGCAAATTTATGGTCAGAAAATAGCAGGGGGAAAAGAAAAGCAGAATTCTTTAGAATATAGCATATAGATCATGACAGCCCAAGCTCTTGCTTTCACAGATTAAGCAACACACACAGCAAGATAAAGACTACAGCTGCAGGATGAAATACAATTTTTCAGCAACAGCTCTGTTTGACAAGGTAATAATTCAATATCTCAGTGAAAACCCATGAAAATACAATTGAGGAAAAGCAAGGCCACAGCAAAGAATAGCACCAGCAGCAGCAATACGTACTAAACAGCAACAAATAAGGGACGGACAAACCTCTATCCTTTCAAGTTCTGGCGACTTCTCAGAACTAGCACAAGAACTGGTCTCATTCTCCAAACTGGATCTAACTTGCAATCCAACTGGCTTGAAATTAGCATCTAAAAAATGAGACCAAAATCCCCATTTTCAGTATAATCAATTTGGATCATGTATTTTGTTTTGTGACAAATGCACAACCAAATCCAAATATTAGCCACTAGTCATAAGATAATATGCAAAAGATAAATCAGTTATCTAATCAATTATTAAATTCATTCGGAATCCAAGGCCCCAACCAAAAGGGGAAATAGATAAAAAAAAATGCTTCTCACAGACAAACCAACAAAAGAGTTTAGAATAACTTTGTGCTTGATCAGTCCAATATCTAAATTGAAATTACATTATAGTCTAAACACAAACCATGTAATGTCTGAAATATTCCACCAATATTACTAATTATTTCATTAAGATCCCCAACAGGAAAAGTCAACTATCCAACCAAAATCAGACCTCAGAGATTACTCCAAGATTGTTTAAATGATCAAGAAACCAAAACTGATCATCGTCGGAACTAAGACAAATTACTCAATTCCAAAGTGACAACTCCAATGTTGCCACATGTCAATACAAACAAAAAAAAAGAGAGGCTCAAGATTGTGCATACATCGTCAGAAAAAAAAATTAAAAAAATATATAAAAAATTAATCTTTCCCGTTGATTGAAAGGAGAACAATGAACCTTGGAGATTATCAAATGCAAGTGGGAATTTCATGCAATTATATTTCTTCCCTTCAAATACATCTTCCACTCCTGCACTTTGCAAACTACGGTAGAACGATGAATCGAAAAACCCATGACGTATCACAATCGTTATTTGCATATACGTGAAAATATGAACTAAGCAAGAACAGAGAAATGTAAGAAAGAGCGCAGGCCGTTAATCTTACATTGAGTTTCAAATGCCCCTTTCTTCAGATTTTTACACATTATTGACAGTAATTAGTTTCAATAAACTGGCCAACAATCCACATGTTTGGGCACAAAATTTAAAAAATCATTCAACTTTACAAGCAGTGACAGCTGAAACAAAAGGAATTCGGAGCAATTAGAGAAGAACAGACACGTACAGCGCTTTGTGGGAGGCTTAGCATGTTGCGCTGAGAATCTTGAAATAGCTGAGGGTGTATGCGAAGAGAGATGAGAAGCCATCTCTCTCTCTCTCTCTCTCTCTCGGAGTGTAAGATTTTGGGAAAGAGATCAGTTTTGTTCGTGTGGTTGTGGATCATAATTCATAATATATAATATGTCAGCTAACAAAAGGCGGATAATTGTATAAAAGATACTCCTCCATGTTATTTCAACATTTTAGATTTGTCAATCTATCTATTACTATTTATTTAATAATAAAAATATCATGTTTACAAATTTTGATTTATCTATAACATATTCTAATTGAATTTTAATTTTAAGGGTAATATATAATATACATTATTAATATAATTTCACTATTTATGTAAACAAAAATAGGTAAAATTAGAAGTAAAAAACTCATCTCTAAGTCTAACCGCACAAAACAACTCAAATTCAGCTGATTTTCATGCTGTCAGTCTGCGATGAGAAATTCTAGCTTAGTAATAAAAAAATTATTAAAATGTATTAGTAATTTAAAAAATGGATAGTTAAACATAATAATTAAACATAATACATATGACTTTACGATAATAATTACATTTTTCAATTACTAGTATTGAATACATTAGTTAATTAATCGTCCATCTATATAAAAATGAAAAAAAGGGCTAATTAAATGTTAGATTGCTCATTTTAAGAACACGACTGAAAGATTTCAATGTATTTATTTGAGGGGAAATCTAGCTTTTAATGAATTAATATAGGCAAAACCCATAATTGGATCCCTATATTTATATTTTTTTTCTGAATTAGTTGGGTAAATTTAAGTCCCTCCACTTTCATTTTGATAAATGGAGTTAAAATGAGCAATCTATATATACATACATACATACCTACATCATACATGTATGTATGTATGTATGTTTAAAAAATTGTCTTTTTCTAACTCAATAACGAAATTTTATTTTTTCTCCCATTTTATTTTGTGGATTTATATGTAAACACAACTTAAGTTTCTAACATTAGATCAAGCTTTTAATGAATATAAATATTATATATATACATACATATATATATATATATATTGTGTTGAATAAATTTCAATATAAATAAAACTAAGCGATTTGTCTTTCTCTAGCTGAAGAATTATGCCGTAACTTTATTTAGTGCATGTACGTGAAAACAGAATTATAACATTACAAATATTTAAATTCATTTCCAGAATCATAATTCTAATTATTTACAATATAAAATTGCATTATAAATATAAAAAGGAGAATTATCAATTCAGAGCCCGAAAGATAATTTATCTATCGATATAGAGCCTAAAAGATAGATTCTATGGACTCAAGGCTTGAAACATATAAAACTATTGATTTAAGGCTTGAAGATTTAACGGTGTTAAAATTCCATTCAGCAGAAGGTGATGTGGCCGTTAAATATCAACATCATTTTGACATATCATTTTTATCGAAAATTAAATAAAAAAAACATAAATTTACATTAATTAAATTAAATAGAGGGCTTTATTATATTCTATAAATTCAATTAGAGATCCTTAGAAGTTTAAATTAAATTCAACGTTTATTTAAATTAGTATGTAAGTATAATACTTTTTTTTGTTCGATCGCTATAATAAATTGATATAGTTATTTTGATTTTATTTTCAATTTTAATGGGAAAATGATTATTTTAAAAAGAGATCAGGAGTGAGAATAAAATTAATATTAATTAATTTATTAAATATTTCAATAACATTTAATAGTTTACGATAGAATTAAAATCATAATAATTAATTATAAATATAATACAATTTAATTAATCAAACAAATAAAGATGAATTTTAAACTTAAAAATAATAAGACCCGAATGATAGAAAGTGTGGTTTTTATTTGATTAAACTTAATAAAACCCCGTGTTCAATTTAATTCAAATAATTAATGTAAATTTGTGTTCTTTGTTTAATTTTATATATGAAATGATGTGGATATTTAACGGCTACACCACCTTTTATTGGATGGAGTTTTTAACTCCGTTAAATGTACAAGCCTTAAATTGATAATTTTAGATCTTTCAAGTCTTGAATCGATAGAATCTATCTTTTGAGCTCTATATTGATCGATAAACCATCTTTCGGGTCTTAAATTGATAATTCTCCATATAAAAATTATTAACCTAAATATAATAAAACACTATCATTGTATTGTTTCAAGAGGTATCCCATGTCGGCTCGGATCCCAACACGTGTCCAAGGCAGCTGTAAGTGCAACCCGACCGTTTCTGTACCGTAAAACTGGTACGGCTAAGCCCCGGAAGCCCACGTACGCCCAGAGTCCACACAAAGTCCAATTTCCAAGATCCAAGTCCGGGAACAAGGACGAGGACGGGCACCGGGCACCGGCGGGTGTGCGCGTGTGGGCTCATGGCCCACATCCTTGTGCACTTAATTACTTCACTTAAGTGTTAATACACTTAAATACACTTCTTAACTTGATTAAGAATTCAATGTGGGATTATTTAATGTGTCTTAAACACATTATCCCACACACCATAAATACCCAATCGTGTGACCAACTTCAACCATTTATTTCTCACTCACCGAAAATCGGATTTGAACAAATAAAAATACTACGATTATCTACTCACAACATAGAACAATCGTACGGTATTAAGTTTTTTTAAAAAAGCCTACGAGAATTACTAAAACTACATATCCATTGCACGAAACGATAAAGGAGAAAAGAACGAGAAAATAACCTGTAAACCGTACGGTAATTGGAGTCTGAAAACAACCAAAGTAAGAACCCTCAAGCAGCGTGATAAGTGCGGAGATGACGGCGGAAAAAATGGAGCAGAAATCTTTCAGGAGATTTTTACACTGGTAAAGATTTTTCTCGCGAAAGAATTTGGTTGAGGAAAGGGACTGTTGGAATTCTAAGAGATGATTAGAGAGGAAACATTTGTTTCCTCGATATTTGAAGTGCAGAATAGAAATAGCGTAATCTGGATACACGTATCTTGATCTAATGGGGAGTGTTGGTCTAGAGAACGGGAAAAGTAAAGTCTATACCCAAAGTCTGGAGCTCCACGAGGTCTGCTCTCACGACCTCTTAAGCTCCCCCAGGACCTGTCTTCAGGTCTGGAGCTTCATAAGGTCTACTTTCATAAATTCATGAGCTTCCTCAGACTTACCTTAAGGACCGGAGCTCACAGATTGAGATCTTTCAAAGCCTAGGATTCCCCTAAGAACTCATCTATAGGTATCGATTTTAAACCAAACGAGAATTCGGAATCTGAAATGTCGAGATAAATTGAAGAAACGCCGAAATTCATTACCCGATCTTTGAAACACAAGAATCAAGTAATGAGGAGATAACTGTAGAGGCCATATTTCTGCATAGGCCCAGAAACTAGACCCACGCCTATTTGAAGGTTTAAAGAACCGAATAAGATCAACGTCTCACGATCGAACCCCTCGAGGCCCATACCTCGAAGTCTACCCCTTGAGCTCCAAGCCTTAAGGTCGAAGCATTAAGCCTCGAAGACGAGAGGTCTAAAGGCAAGAGTCCACGATCGAACAGACTCAAGGTGAAGACTGGGTCAAAGTATCCGTTGATGATAAGCCTTGACCCCCGTCAAAAATCCTAAAAGGGATAAGAGAAAATTCCTAAGTTATCGGGATTCAGTTAGGTATCTAATCATATATATATATATATATATATATACAAGTTCTTCATAAACGGGGGGAACACACATTATACAACCAACACTGGCAACTACAATCAAAATATAAAACTCTCATCGCACAGCTCTACAAGTAACATTTATACAAGGCTCTATAGTAGCGAAACTCGACCCCCCCTCTTTTACTAAATAGCTCTTATAATTTCGTTATTTATTCATTTTAACTCTAATTAATTCGATTCTGACTTGAGCGTTGGAGTCCGTTCGATCGTCAACCCTCCGACGGTCCTTCGGCTTCACGTGTTTTCTTTGTCTTGTAGATCGTCAGAGCCTGAACTCGACGAACGATTAATTGTAGAGATTTTTTGACCCCTACAAGAACATACACATTTTATTAATATATATTAGTGCACATAAAAAATATTCCAACATTTGCTTCTTAGAATGCCTTTATAAAAAGAAAATATTTTGGAAAAGATTGGTGTGATTTGATCAAGAGTTTGGAACCCCTTTTACAGTGAAGAATTTGTAGATGGAGAGGTGTGAGGTTGAATGCTTGAATTAAATATGAGATAGTGGAGGCTAGTGAAGAGGGTTGAAAAATCAAGGGACGTGCATTTCAAAATTTTGAATGGAAGAGAAATGGCGACTGTTACTGTTGTTGTTGAGAGTTCTCATGATGAAGACAATAATTTGGGCCGGCCATTAGGCTAGAATAAAGAAATGCATTTGGGTTAAATTAAATAAGTATTTGGACTCAAATTAATAAATATTGGGCTATACAAAATAAAATATGGAGCTTAAAATTTTTGGAGGATAAATGAAATAATTAAAACAATATTTACCAACTAATAATAATAATAATAATAATAATAATTTATGCGCGACTTATAGGAACATAACAATAATATACTATGCATTAAAAATATATTTTTTGAAATAAAATGTAGTGAATGTTGTAAAAAGTATGGGTCTCTACAACTGACACATTGTATTACACACATCTTGAGAAAGAATTGACATTAAGAAAATAGAGTGTTGTAAAAGAAGTATTCGATAGTATTGAAAACGACTTACACAATGATTTTATGGAGTTCAAACACATATAATCAATGATAGAAAAAAGAAGAATGTAGTAAGTATTATATATTTTTTAGAATCTAAAAAATTCTATGAATTTGTCTTCTCTTTTTAAATTTGAACCTATTGTCAAAAAGAAAAATAAAAAAATTGAGCCTATCTCATCAATCACGTTCTCCTTTATTTTTTTATGCATGCTACTTTGCTTTTCTCTCAAATCTTACCTCCATTCCAGATTTTATAAAAATTCGTTCATGCGTTCAATTTAAGTGCACTAATTCTATATACCCTTTTTAAAAATTTTAATTCTACGTAAATTAATATACCTCACTCTGCACCTACTGAACATCCAATTTTATAATATCATATATTATTGGGTATGCATAATTTACTGTATACATATCAAATGCTATGTATAATATGAAAACCCTCCACATATGTTTATGGAGATTTGGTAAAAGTTCAACAAAGTAGAATGATTACAGTTAAAAGTATAGGATTTTTAAAGACTTTGAGAGAAATAATTATCATAAATAAAAAGTAAGTTATATATTATTTTTAAGTTATAACACAATTGAAGAATTCAATTATTTAAATATTTTAGTTAAATTTATTTTTAATTAATTTAATCTTTTACTTTTATAAATCTCAACTTATAATCATGTCTCTGGGAAGATATGACAATAAATGAGTGGTACGAACTACAAAAACTAGTAGCGCAAAAACCAAGTATTGATATAGCACAAATGTGAAGGAAAAAAAGTATTTAGGTAAACCATATATAATTAAGAATTTATTTCATGAAAATCCTACACAATGTTATATCTTTCTAAATATATACGTATCTCCCACGACATCCAATATATATACACACACACGTACGTATGTACCTCATATATATTAGGTGATTTATTTCATGAAAATCCTACACTATGTTAATGATTCCTAATAAATAATATTTTAGTATTATTTTTCACTTAATTACCGTAGAGATGATTCTAGAGTCTAGACCATATGATACACCTATAGGAAAAAGTTGAATCTTATATTACAATTTTAAACGTAGTGTGTGGACAAAGAAGCTTTCTAAGTCTTCATATGCTTCATTACAATCTGCAATGTGATCAATATTCAATTCAATATTTTTCACTGAAAAAAAAAAATTCAACAATTCAATTATAGATATGGCTGGCTTTAAATTATAGGTGAGATTGCTCGGTTTAACCTACCCCATGATTTTGTTCCTATGCATATTGTCAAACGAATGAAGACATGTTTTAATTGTTGTGAGACTAGAGGTGTTACACAATTCACTTTTCCTTTATAAATATAAAAGTTGCGAGTTCATAAACATAAGTTAAATATTTTTTTAGTGAATACCATACTTTAGTCTAACATTTGAAGCGAGTAACAAAATGTTCTCATCTTTTTTTTTTTTAAAGAAAAACAACAAAAAAATGTCTTGATCAATGAAGTGATCAATAAAAATATCTCGACTTTTGATTTTTTTTTAAAATATTATGACCTTTTAAAATTTTCACAAATAGAACTTATATTATTTCAAAATTAATGAGACTGGGTAAAATCACATTCATGTTACCTAGCTCAAATGCATGAGCAATATCAATGAACTACAGGAGACTCGTGGTTAAAGGCGAGATAAGAAGTTTGATCACATTAAAAA
Source organism: Perilla frutescens (assembly GCA_026008535.1). Taxonomy (NCBI): domain Eukaryota; kingdom Viridiplantae; phylum Streptophyta; class Magnoliopsida; order Lamiales; family Lamiaceae; genus Perilla; species Perilla frutescens. The sequence goes on from BRKX01000006.1 coordinate 49,827,156, forward strand.
TTAATAACATATTATTTTCACTAGTAATATCGTAAACTTCAATTATATTATTTCATATTTGTATCTATATTTTTAATACTTTTTAAGTAACATCTAATATTCTAAACTTGAAAATCTTATTAATTATCTTAAAGAAAAGAACTTCCAAATGAGTTTCTCGCAGCAGAAATTCTTCTTTTGGTTGCCTGAAATCTGAATGTTTGATGTGTCGTGCGTCGATTATTGATATTAATTCAAAATGGTCATCTACTTTAATTTTTTTTTTTTCATTTTGGTATTTTTTTTTTGTTTCATTTAGATTATACATGTAGTCATGTACAATGCACATACTTGTGTAATATGTTTGTATATATATGATTTTTTTTGGGCATAGTGTATATTAGCTTATGATACATTTCGCCGGTCATAAAACATTTTTTGCCATACTTCATGATAATCATTAATATATTTTTGATAAATTATAAAATTACCCACTCAAAATAAAGTAATTAAAGATTCATCCAATATACCGATTCCGATCACAGCAAGGGGTGATGTGCACATTCTTTCCAAGTCTGTGTTTGCACAGTTATTTAATTTATATTCCATTTTTCTATATAATACTAAAAATTACAAAATTCAATTATAAAAATAGGAACTATAATTGAAAAATAAAAACAAAAATAATGTAAACATGAATCATAACTATGATATAATTAATCCACTCAAAATAAAATGATTAGCTAAAAAGTAAAAATAAAATAAAAAGGCCTAATTAGTAATAAATCAACCCTGGTAAAAATAATTAATAAAGAACTATAACTAATAATAAGTTTAGTTATGAATTAATCAAATGTGTGATAAGAAAATTAAACAAGAACACAAAAGCAAAAGTGAAATTGAAAAAAAAAAACTGAAAAAATGCAATGAAAACGTCAACGTTTAATCCACAACACTCCCCGGTGCCAGTGCACAGCTGATGATCTGATGATCCAATTCCCTCTCAATGCTACCTTTTAATTGTGTTAGGTTATTTAATAAATGTGTTTACAGTTATGGGGAATTTCTACCCTAGTGGTTAGGATAGTACCCCAACCATTAATATATAATTAAAAAAATAATAAAAATTATTATCATGTATTAGTGGTTGGGGTAGTACTCCAATCACTAGGATAGAATTTCCCACATTTATGAGGATTTAGTCCTTGCAAAAGGTAGATATATTGAATATAGTTTAAATTAGAAAACTCCTTGCAAAAGGTAGATATATTGAATATAGTTTAAATTAGAAAAATTTGCTTACATTTTGTTTTTCTAATTATATTCTCAATCTTGATGAAACATTTTTTCTACCCCATACAATTCAGACGACTCGGGCAATATTCATTTACCCGACTTAATCTAAATATTAGTTTTTTTTATATATTTAAAGTTTCAAAATATTTCTTTTCTTTTAGAATTGTGGTTTTAAAATATTCTTATTATAGAATCTAGTGGTGGAGTGAAATAATTTTAGACCGAGAGTCTAATATTGTGGATCCGATTACAATCTCAACACCATATGAACTCTCATAAAAATCTTATACAATTATATGTAATATTGTGGATTCGATTTTAATCTCAAATTTTTATCTTCTTTCGATATAAAAAACAAAATATATGCATGTGGAAGACCTCAATTTTACTACTAATTACCGGAACCACATTTATACATGCATGAGCTCATAGATTCATTTAACTTGAATCATACATTCAAGTTTTACTTTTCATATGCTAACACTTAAAGGTCAACAAAATATTATCTAAGTATTTTGTAACGCAATTCACATTTTGAGTTAGTTGACTGTAAATGCGTTATGTTGTTTGATACTTGTACAAAATAGCCTCTCAAAATAAAGGTGCAAACATTTGATATAATTTGAACATAATATTTCAATTCCAATGTAATGCAGTCGAAAATAGACGTAAGTTGATATAAATAAATAAATAAATTGTAACATGCAATTTCAAATTTTCTTTATTAATTATTAGACATCCAAACGTGAAATGCTACACGCTAAAATCAATCATTATAGAAGCCACAAATCACAATCAGAAAAAAGCTGAAACAAAAAAGATGGGAAATTTCCCCAAAAAAAAAGAAAGCAAAAAACAACAACAACATATATTGTCTGAAAATGGACACTGCCTCACCCCTCACATATAGATAGGGAGATTCCTTTTCTAATACTTAAATATTTAAATATATTATTGTTGCTGCATAGTGCATAATCTTATCTTTTCCATTAATTTTGATATTCTGCAAAATAGTTTAGTACAGTGTGAATGGCGATAACATACACGTAACTGTGGAGGTCCACTTTGAGAAAAGTGTATGACGATTGAATTTGAGGGGCAACTGCCACAAGGTATATGCCCATTAAATTATACGTGTTTTTCTTCCATTCATTTTTCCAACCCACATTTCTTGAACTCTCAGTTTTCATTCTTCAAGGTACCTACATTTTTCTTTTTCTGTTTCTTTTTCTTTTTCAAGATTTTCTAATTTTGTCTATTCTTTATTTTTCGGTTCTTGCCGTCTAACTTAAAAATTCCTCCTGCCCATTTCTTCACGTCCAATCCAGCTTTTAACATTTCGAAATTCTTCTTGAATTTTGTGGTATGTGAAGTGGGATTTTCGGTTTCTGCTTTCTTGAACAATATCTTTGCTGTATTATTCCATTCCCTTCATTTATTTTTTGTGGGTTTCTTGTTTTTAACTTGGAAAAAGTGTTGAGAATTTGGAAGGGGAAAAGATGGGGAGAGTTTTTGCGGTGAATCTTGAAGGAAAGATCTATAGTTGCAAGCACTGTGGAACTCATCTTGCGCTTACTGATGACATCGTCTCCAAGGTTCATCGTTCTCCTTTCAATCTATGTGAAAGATTATTTTTTTATAGTTATTTTTTGCCTGGCGATAAATTTTATGCACAATCTTGAAATTGGGGTTTTATTTGAGTTTCTCACTTTTTTTTTTGTATTGACATGCGGCAGTATTGGAGTTGTCACTTTGGAATTGAGTCATTTGTCTTAGTTCCGACGATGATCAGTTTTTGTTCTTGATCATATAAACAATCTTGGAGTCGTCTCTGAGATCTGATTTTGGTTGGATAGTTGACTTTTATTGTTGGGGATCTTAATGAAATAATTAGTAATGTTGGTGGAATATTTCAGACATTACATGGTTTGTGTTTAGACTATAATGTAATTACAATTTAAATAATGGACTAATCAATCACAAAGTTTTTCTAAACTCTTTTGATGTTTTGTCCGTGAGAAGCATTTTTTTTTATCTATTTCCCCTTTGGGGTTGGAGCCTTGGATTCCGAATGAATTTATTTCCTCTATCTGCTATGCCAAATGTTGAATTGAAGATCTTCCTTTATAGATCACCAATCCTACATTCACAAGAATCTTGGCTTGGTAATTATAAAATCGAAGAGAATCTTCACTAAAGCGAAATGGAAATCTGAAGCTGTTTATTACTTGCTTGTTCTGTCTTGTACACATATGAGTCGAACTCTTCAGTATAATTCTTGCCTATAATGTTCTACACATGACTCATACTTTTTTTTCAAGGTGCTTAATTTTTCTGCATTGAGTTTCAGCGAGTGCTTAAGATGTTTGCAAGGCAGAGCCTGGAAAGAAAAATATGGTCTTTGTACTTATATAGCCTGCTTGAGTATATCCTTTGAGATTGTTTGGCTTGCGTCGGTAGAAACACCGCTAGTTTTACATCCAACATTGATTCTGACCCAGGAATTTCCTTACTTACGGTTTATGATGAGACTTTTAATGGATATTGTATTTAGATGCTATATACTTCAAAGAATCAAAGAAGATCAATTGTCTTCATTTCATATTTCTTGTGATGGGCATTTCTTCGCCAGCTGTTTTAAAGAGAAAACCTTGTGATTTTCTGCTGATACCATTTACCTAAAAAATGAGGAAAAAAACAGAAAAATAAATTCTCCATATTGGAAAGTCCTATCAGTTTGACTTTAGGCTAATTAGTAAATCAAATGTCCTTTTATGTTTCATAGATTAAATCTCAAATGTGTTCATTGTCAAAATGAGAGTTTTGCAATTGTGTTAGGGTCTCTTTGTCTGGACTCATATTCGTTGACTCATTTCTGTCCTTGTGTTTCTTTGCTTCAGTCTTTCCACAGCAGGCATGGGAAGGCTTATCTCTTCAGTAAGGTGTAAGTGTTTCTCGATTTTTGGCCGCTGATAAATGTAGTTAGCACTATTTTAAGGCATGATATGACCTTCTATATGGTTATGAATAGGTAGGCAATGTGTTTTCTCCTTTATGAGGGTTTTCCAGCGCCTTTTATATAGGAGTTATGTGTGGTAAATTAGATGACTTTGCATGAATTCTGATTCTTGAGCCAGGATGAAGCCTTCAACCAAGTAGGTAACTGAAGAGGAAGTCTATATATGAGTCATGTTATATCAAACAGCATTGTTTTCCGAATCTCGAAACAACAAGGTGCTAATGCTCCTCTCTGATCATTATTATCTCCAAGACTCCAACTGGTTAAAAGGCTGTAGAAAACATGATTTAGAGCCTGCATTGAATCAGATTTTGGTGCAATACGTATATATCGTTAATTAAGTATTCTTAGCAAGTACTTGGCCATTTATGTGCACATTTACATGCTAAAGTCTATAGAAGAGGACAAACGACTAAAGGAAATCTCCACATTCGCATGCACAGATTATTAAAGGCTTTGCATGTGCTCTCATGCACAACGTGGTAAAAAAGATCTTCACTCCACGTTCATCTTGAATTCAGTGATGTTTAATTTTCTTTTCCAGAGTAAATGTAACTCTTGGTGAAAAGGAAGAGAGAATGATGATTACAGGATCACATTTAGTTGCAGATATCTTCTGCGTCCAATGTGGTTCAATTGTTGGATGGAAATATGTAAGATCCTTAGGATGCAAAACAAATCATAGTTTCTATTACTTTTTGTGCAGTTAGCTTTCAGTAATCATCGTGTGTTATCTTCAGGAAACTGCTCATGAAAAGAGTCAAAAGTACAAGGAAGGCAAATCTGTTCTTGAGCGGTGTGTTCATGTCTAGCTTTGACATTATAGAAATCTGTTCTAAAGATGTTTGCGTGTTTTTGAGCTATCATCGTTTGTTTAACAGGTTTAAGATTTCCGGCCCGGATGGAAGTAATTATTGGGTTAGCCACGGAGCGCATTTCGGAGGAAGTGACGCTGATGATGTTTGACTGAATCTTAATCTCTACAGAATGATCTCCAATTGTACATTCTCAAACCTCCCCATTGTTGTTGTTAGACTGCTGAATTCATCATTGGATGCCTTACCACCCTACTTATTACTATGTATCCATGTTGTACATACTGTCGAATTAACATGTGATCTGCTATTGTAACATTGTTGCAATTCCAGAAACTCTGAAGCTCCCTACTTCTATTCCATGTTCGTTCATTATTTATTTAGTCGTAAGACCACGTATAGGAACTCGGTAATCGGATTTAGATTGGGTTTATTCCTAACATTGGCATTCTTAAGGTAGTGACATTGCTCATTAGGCTTTCACTTACATGAAATACGCGATTTAATGGAGTTATTAGCTATGTGGTACTTAAGTAGCCTGTTTCGCCCTTATAGCTCCTGAACCTTTCAGGTGTAGCTAATGTAGAAGATGAGCTCAGTTTAGTCGAACTTCATATCAACCATTACAGCCGACAGGCTAAGGGCGTAGATCGGGTAGTTGCATGGTTTCGGTTAGGCCGTAAAATTTATGATATGTGAAAGGGAGCTTGATTATGATGGAGCATGCATGTAAGTTAGCCTTAGGAACCTATAACTCGAGTGAAGGGACTGAAGGTGATGAAGTGGGAATGCGAAGTCTTTTTAACCCACTTTTTTAAGAGAGAGAGTTGCAACAGAAATCAATTTTATAATCAATTGTAAATTCAATGACTTTTAAACATTGTCAAATTTAATATTACCTTTTGATTTGGTGTAAAATAAACATGCCTAATTTTTTTAGGCTTATCGATTATTACGTGGCTAAATTTTTTAATTATTATTTATACACGTGTACGCCGCATTAGAATAGGTATTCGTGTGGAAAATAATTCTTTCAGAAGTTAACATGTCAAAATTCCTACCATCAAACACAACAAAAAGTTTTTCAAAATTCTTGATAGATCTAAAATCTTAAGAGAAAATATTAATAATGTGATGCAAAAATAAAAGACAAAAAATTCAAACGACTTTATTAATTAGTTCAATTTCTATCATCATGTCACCAAATTGATCACATCTATGTCATATGACATCTTTATTCTATTTTTTTTATTGCCACTTTTTAGGCCTGATTTTTACTGAAAAATTTATTCAATGTTAGTTTTGATTAATTTAAAATAATTTAGGTATTTAATTAATAAAGATCTTAGTTTGAATATATTTGAAAAAAATGGAAATAGCTTGGATATACTAATTCTTTAATTTTCATATATTTTTTATGAAAGAGTTTTCAAACTTTCATTCAATATGATTATTTATGAATGATTAGATTTTTTTGGATTCGTCAAATCAAAAAATAAATTAGGATAGTTTGTGAAAAAATAAATTATATTTATTTATAAGTCATTTGAAATAAGTTGTATTAATGAAGACAGAATGAATGGACCAACCTGTGGTATTGAGGAGATTCGAACCTGTGACATTTGCTCTCTAAGCAGAGCTCACTGCACCACTAGGCTATCCCCAATGGGACAAAGACACGACGAATGGTTAATTTTATATTTTTTGGCGTAAGGATCTATACGACATATGCTAATTTTAGGATTATAAATTGATATGAGAATTTTAGGATTATAAATTGATATGAGAAGTATAATTCTATTCACTGTTAGTTTGAAGTAAGAAAATTAGATACTATTTTCATTTTACTCCCATATATTTACATTTTATAATTTTATAATTTTATATTATTTTAGTTTGGTTTTAATTTATATTTTAAATTATTTTTTAAAGAATCAAATAATATGAAATTAACACCCCCTTCTGGTCTGGGTCTTTTCTGTCGCCGGAGTTGCCATCGCCCTTGCCCGTGGGAAAATCTGAGCCACCGTGCCCCTTGGCACTTTTCCCATCACTGTCCCTCTGATCTCATCTCTGATTGCATATTCTCTCTTCTGTTCTTGGTGTTACTTTGTAGATATCTCTCTGATCTAACTCTCTTTGCTGTCATTTGTGCAGATTTGACTAAGATTGGTGCCTTGCCTGTGAAGAACTTGTAGATCCAACAGATCTACTCTCCTGAGGCCTTTTACACTTGATACCTTGCTCTCTGTAATAGTTCTAAGAGATCTGTAATAGCTTCTTGTAATAGCTTCTAGAGTGTCCCTGCTAGTTGAGTAGCTAGTGAGAGGGACCGCAAGAGGTAGGGAATCAAGAAGTGTAACCCTAGCCAGGCCGATACCACAACAGTGATATCAGAGCCACGATGACCTGGCCGGGGGCACTCTCCTGCCTCCATCTCTCTCACCCCGCCGCCGGTATGGGCCGCGCCATACTCGCCCCCGTCGGGCTCCGAAAAGGTAAATCCGACCTCTCCCCTGCCTGGGAGGGTCGGCTCTGGTATTATTCTCAAAACCCTAACCTCTGAAGTGTCTCATGCGATCCTGTCTTCTCTATCTGCTTCCGCTTTATCTCTTTTGTGTATACCTTGGCATTCAAAGCCTCTTCCTCTATTGTTGCTTACGGACCGGACCGTCTGGACTCCCCTGTGGGTTTCCTCAAAGCGGGTTGCCTGGTTAGCAAAATAGAGTAGGGTGTAACAGAAGGGTTTTTGAGGGTTGTGTGTATGTTGTTGTGTCGTCTGTGAAATCTTGAGTGTTTTTGGCTTGTATCTTGCCTGGTGTTGTACTCTTGGTCTTCTGATTTCTGGTATTGTTGAAATCTGAGTGTTTTTCTTAAGTTTTTTGGGTTTTCCAGTGTCTAACTCTGTTTAAGAGTTAGCAGTCTTTCTGAATCAGGTTTTGGGATTGTCCTGAGTGATCCCCTGCTCCACAGATCAATTTGTGCTGAGAACTGGGCTAGCCTCAGCACTATATTTCCCTTGTGCACTTGATTCAGTACCTGTGGAGGTTCTCTCCTATGTATTCGGTGTTCTTTGTGCTGTTTGAAGTGCTGTTGTTGTGTTAATTGTGGTGGTCTTTGTGTTTCTGGGCTATCTCTGAGTCTGGCATTATGAATTCCTTGAATGTTGTTCCCTTTAATGGGAAAGATGATTTTGGTGACTGGAAAACCAGAATTGAATGTATTTTGACCAAAGAAAAACTTCAAAATGTAATTTTTGAAAGAATTAATGAAGATGAAACTGATAAAAACTTGCTGGAAATGAATGCTAGTGCTAGGGCCACTATACTGTTGAATTTGAGTAGTGTTGTGGTCTGAAAAGTGTCCCACCATCGTTGTGCAAAAGATTTATGGGACAATTTGACTTCTCTATATGTTTCTACTTCTGAAGAGTTAGCTTATTTACTGCAAAATCAAATAATGACTTTTCAAATGGATTCTTCAAAGGATGTAGATTCTAATATAGAAGATTTTAACAAACTTTTAAAAGATTTAAAACTTGCTGGGGATGACACACTTGAAAAGTATGCTCCCCAAATCCTTCTAGGTACAATTCCTGAAGCTTTTTCTGAAGTGAAATCTGCCTTAAAGTATGGAGGGTCTAAAGTCACTTGTGAGATGATTGTGTTTGGGCTAAAGGCTAAAGAAAATGAAATAAAAAGGATGAATTCCAAGCCTTTGCAAAAATGAAATTCTATATGTCAATAGAAATACAAATATGATGTCTTTTAATGGTGTTAATCCTGAAAACCTAAGTGTTTTAGCTGCAGAGAGACATAGGAGGGAAATGAATTTTGAAAAACCCCAACATTCTGCTACAATCATCCTCATCACTTCAGAAATCAAAACCAGACCCAAAATTTTGGCCAAATTTCTTCTCAAAATGCTGTAAGAAACCAAAACTTTGCCCATCACTCTCAAAATTCTGATATGAAGCCTAGAAAAACTTGTTGGAACTGTGGAAAGCCTGGCCACTTTTCTAACAGGTGCAAGCAACCAAAAAGAAACAAAAGTTTTAGGAATAATCATGCCAACAATGTGATGCATTTTGACCAACCTGCAAATCATGTTTACAAAGATGAAGATTATGATTATCATGATGATGGTGGTGTCTATATGGTTCACAATGCATGTGATTTTCAATTCATAAACTATTCCAATGTTGTGTCAAAAATTATGCATGAATCTGAATGGTTGATTGACTCTTGGTGTACATTTCATGTTACACCACATAAGCATATGTTTCAAAACCTGCATTTCATCAAATCTGGAACAGTTGCTCTTGCTGATGGCCAACACTGTGAAATTACTAGTAAAGGAGATGCGTGCTTAAAATTTGAAAATGAAAGCATGATCACTTTGCATGATGTCAGATATGTCCCTAAATTGAAATTTAACTTGCTTTCTGTGTCAAAATTAGCTGATCAAATGCTTTATGGATCTGTTAACAACAAGAGTTTTAAATTTGAAAGAGATTCTGTGATTTACTTTGATGCTTCAAGGAAATGAGATCTCTATGCTGTGCTTGCATGCTCTATGCATGTTCAAACTGCAAATGTTATGCATCATGACAAAACAACTTTATGATATGCTAGGTTAGGTCATATGAGCAATAAGGGTCTTGATAGTTGGAAAAAATATGGTGCTTTCAAAAATGATAAAGTGTCAAGAATCCCTTTCTGTGAGCCATGTCTAATGGGAAAGCAACACAATTTGCCATTCCCTACTTCTGTGCCTTATCCTAAAACTCATTTCAGCACTGAAATACTTGAGTATTTGCATGCAGATGTGTGGGGACCTGCAAAGGTTCCTACACATGGAGGGAATGTCTATTTCTTATCTATTATTGATGACTATCCTAGAAAGACTTCGGTTTTTTTAATGAAGAACAAATCTGAAGTCTTTGAAAAATTTTCTAAATGGTCTGTTGAAATTCAAAACCAAACAAAGAAAAGCCTTAAGTGTCTAAGAACTGATAATGGTTTAGAATTTTGTAACCATACAATGGACAAATGGTGTTTTAATATTGGAATTAAAAGACACAAGTCTGTACCTTACAACCCCCAGCAAAATGGAGTTGCAGAGAGGATGAACAGAACCCTCCTTGAGAAGGTCAGAAGCTTGTTAGCAGGCTCAGGCCTTGACAAGCAGTTATGGGAGGAGGCTTTAATGACTTCTTGTTATTTAATAAACAGATCCCCCTCTGTTCCCTTAAGGGGAAAGCAACCTGAAAGTGTCTTTTAGAATAAACCTATATGTTTATCAAATCTGAGAACTTTTGGATGCAGTGCATATGTTCACCAGAAGCTTATTAAAATTGAACCTGGCTAGGTCTAGGAAATGCATCTTCCTTGGGTACCCTGAAGGAGTAAAAGGTTATAGGCTATGGGATAGGACCTTACCTGGTTTTAAAACATGCATTAGCAGAGATGTATCTTTCAATGAAGTTGATTTTCCTTGTCTTCATAAATCCTCACCTTCTGCTGCTCCTTGTGAGGTGGAGAAAGTGCCTGATCTTATGTTTGCCCTGTTACTTCTAAGGTGGATCCTCTTCCCCCTAATCCCCCTGAGATTAATATGTATAATCATGATACTGTCTTGAATGATCATATGAATGATAACATTAATGTTAATGACTCTGCATCAAATCATGGAACTGAAAATAATGTGTCAATTAACATGAATGTTTCTGATACTGATGATTCTGAATCTGAGCATGAAAGCAACTCTGAAACTGAACATGAAACCAACTCTGTGCATGAAACTGAGCATGAAAACTTAGCCAATTATCAATTAACTAGGGATAGAGCTAGAAGAAACATCAGATTGCCTGCCAAGTATGATGATTTCAACCTGTCTATGTATGCTTTCAATGTGTTCAACAATGTGGATCAATATGAACCCAAATCATACAAAGAAGCTGTCTTATCTCCTGAATCTGATAAATGGTTAAAAGCCATGACTTGTGAAATGGAATCTCTGCATGACAACAATACATGGATTTTAGTTGAAAAACTTGATGAGTGTTCAATTGTTGAGTGTAAATGGCTATTTAAGATAAAACAAGAGATAAATGATGTAAGATACAAAGCAAGATTGGTTGCTAAGGGATTTACACAAAAAGAAGGTATTGATTACACTGAAATCTTTGCCCCTGTTGTTAAATTCACCACAGTAAGGATCATGCTAGCATTAACTGCTCACTTTAACTGGGAACTAAAACAAATGGATGTTACTATAACCTTTTTACATGAAGAACTTGAAAATAACATCTATATGAATCAACCAGAGGGTTTTGTTGATAAAACACACCCTAATCATGTATGCTTGTTGAAAAAATCTCTGTATGGTTTAAAGCAATCTCCCAGACAATGGAATATCAAATTTGACAATTGTATGAAAAGCATGAACTTTACTAGGAGCAAGTTTGATCACTGTCTGTATTATATGCAGTCCAATGTGCCTATGTTTCTTCTTCTTTATGTGGATGACATGCTTCTAATAAGTCCTTGTCTGAAAATTGTGAAGAATGTTCAAACTTGTTTATGTTCTAACTTCAGCATGAAGGATCTTGGAGATGCAAGAAAGATCCTAGGTATGAACATTGATAGGAATAGAAACAATCATACTCTTGTGTTGCATCAGTCCTCTTATGTTGAACAAGTCTTGAAAAAATTTAATATGGAAGACTGTAAACCTGTATATATTCCTCTTGCTTCTCATTTCTTGCTTAGTAAGGATGAATGTCCTAAGAGTGACTCTGAGTTAAAATAGATGTCTGGAGTTCCATATGCAAATGCTATAGGGTCTGTTATTTACCTAATGATCAGCACTAGACCAGACATTGCCTATGCTGTATCATGTCTGAGTAGGTACATGGCAAACCCTGGTCAGCCACATTGGGAGACATTGAAATGGTTACTCAGATATCTAAAATCTACTATGTCCAGTGGTTTAAAATACTCTAAATCTCCTGATGGAGTGAAGTGTGTTGGTTATCTTGATTCAAACTATGCTAATGATAAAGATCACAGAAAATCAACCACTTCCTATGTGTTTACACTTTGTGGGTTATGCATTAGTTGGAAATCTCAATTACAAAGCATTGTTGCATTGTCCACAACTGAGTCTGAGTATATAGCTGCAACAGAAGCTGTAAAAGAAGCTATATGGTTAAATGGAGTCTTGTCTGAAATAAAATTTATTGAAGATAAACCTATGCTATACTCAGATAGTCAATCTGCAATACAACTTTGTAAAAACCCAGTTTTTCATGACAGAACTAAACACATAGATGTCAGGTTTCATTTTATAAGGGACATTGTGGAAAAAGGGGAAGTGCTCCTTGATAAGATACCCTCTGAATACAACCCTGCAGACATGGGCACAAAATGCCTCCCAGTTGCAAAGCTGGTTGCCTGCAAGAAATCCTTGAACATGGATTTGGGTTGAACATGGGAGAATGAAGAGCAATCCTGGACTTAGGTTTTGGATGCTCTACTTTGCCTCTAAGGGCAGTGAGTCCTCTTTGGTTATTTCCTTTGGTACAATTACTAGGTGTAACATGTTCAATGAAGGTCAAGCTCTTCTGACCAAAGACTTGTTACAATTCATTTGGTTGGTCTCTACTGTTGAGACTGGATTAGATGTGCATAGCATCTATTCCTCCCTCTCTAGTTCTGTCTTTATGATGAACTTAGAGTAAAAATTAAAAGCTATGATGATAATCTCTATGTTTTTGGCAGGTGACTTCATGGTGACTGAAAAGATCAAATGGGCCAAAGGTGGAAATGTTGAGATTGTCCCATTTATCTTTTGGGCTTAAATATTATTTCCTGATTTATTTTCGGGCCCAAAAGCCCAACAGCCCCAAACCCTTAACCCTAAGCCCACTACCCGGTCCCCTAATTAATTAACCCTAATCGATTCCCCTTCCCAATGTTCCCCCCGTCTCTATATCATTCTAGATCCTTCTCTTCTCTCTCAAGCCGCACATTCTATCTCTAAACCCTAATCTGAATCTCTCTCTCTCTCTAGTCTATCTGTCTTTCTCGGTTTCTCTGGTCGGAATCTGATCGCGATTCCTGTTGGCCTATGAGTGTAGAGGGCTGTGTACTTGTTTGAGAGTTGAGTTGTGTGTGCTTCATTGCCTATCGTTTCGCCATCCCCTCCTGGTCTGGGTCTTTTCTGTCGCCGGAGTTGCCATCGCCGTCGCCTGTGGGAAAATCTGAGCCACCGTGCCCCTGGGCACTTTTCCCACCACTGTCCCTCTGATCTCATCTCTAATTTCATCTTCTCTCTTCTGTTCTTGGTGTTACTTTACATATATCTCTCTGATCTAACTCTCTTTGCTGTCATTTGTGCAGATTTGACTGAGACTGGTGCCGTGCCTGTGAAGAACTTGTAGATCCAGCTGATCTACTCTCCTGAGGCCTTCTACACTCGACACTTTGCTCTCTGTAATAGTTCTAAGAGATCTGTAATAGCTTGTAATAGCTTCTAGAGTGTCCCTGCTACTTGAGTAGCTAGTGAGAGGGACCGCAAGAGATAGGGAATCAAGAAGTGTAACCCTAGTCAGGCCGATACCACAACACGATTGTTGAAACATGTGAGGATTAAAGCAAGATGGATTTATTTATTTTTATTCGATTTTGATTAATCTACCAGTTGAGGATGAAAGTTGCGTTCAGATTTCTTCCATTAAATTTGCATAATTTCCATAAAAATAAGAAGTTTCTTTGGTTAATGAATTAATGCAGTTATCAAAAGTGGTTAGCCGATTTCCATTTTTCTCTTCATTTTTTTTTGTATTTTAGTTTAATATTACAATTATTAATTAAGATTGATTTACCCAATTATGGTGTCTAATTATTTTTTAGTATTTATTTTTAATTAATAATTGATTATTTCATAATTAAGATTAATAATCATTAACCTCAATTTTTTGCTAATAAAAGTTGACTATGGTTGATACTTGATAAAATAAAAGGAAAAACTCCATTGAAGAAGAGAGGAAGAAGAGCATAAGCTTTGCTCACAATTTCAATAATTTCGTGTTTCACTTAGTTAAATCCCTAATACAGATCTACAAACCTTTTATATAAGGTAGAGGAAAAACTAACTACAATAGGTGCAGTGAACCTAAAAGTAAAAGCGTAGAATAAATAAAAGCAATTACAGAAGAAAAGATAAAATAAAGCTATCATTTTTATTACGCCCCTTCAAGATGGGAGTAGATGGAAGACAGACCCATCTTGGAAACAAAAACACGGAATAGAGCAGGTGGAAGAGGCTTCGTGAAAATATCAGCAAGTTGTGAAGAAGAGAAAACATGGAGAGGCTTAATCAATCCAGTGGTGAGGTGATGTCGAACCAAGTGACAATCAAGCTCAATATGCTTCGTCCGTTCGTGAAAAATGAGATTGGAAGCTATGTGCAAGGCGGCCTGATTATCACAAAAGAGGGAAACATGTCGGTTTTGGGGAACACCAAATTCTTTGAGCAGCGCAAAAAGCCATACAATTTCGCATGTGGCGTTGGCCATTGAGCGGTATTCAGCCTCAGCTGAAGAGCGAGAGATAATTTGCTGCTTCTTAGAGCGCCAAGAGATGAGGGAATTGCCAAGAAGCATACAAAATCCACTGATGGAACGACGAGTATCAGGATTAGCAGCCTAATCTGCATCAGCAAAGGCATTAAGTTCCAAAGAAGATGAGCAAGGGAAGAACAGACCTTGACCAACGGAACCCTTGACATATCGAAGAATGCGACGAGCAGCCTGAAGGTGTAGATCACATGGATGAGCCAGGAATTAACTCAGCTTGTGAACAACAAAACTAATGTCTGGACGCGTGATACAAAGATATAATAGACGATCAATCAAACGGCGATAAACACTTGGATCAGTCAAAGCAGAACCAGAAGATTGAGAAAGAACTAAAACGGAGTCCATAGGTGTAGCACATGGTTTAGCACCGAGCAGTCCTGATTCATCAAGCAAATCAAGTGAATATTTACGTTGAGAAACAAATATTCTCTTTGGAGAACGAGCAAGTTCCAATCCCAAGAAATACTTGTGAGGGCCAAGATCTTTGAAGCTAAAATGAGCTGCTAAGAATGTCTTGAAATCATCGACCAAACTAACATCATCAGAAGCAATGAGAATGTCATCAACATAGACTACAAGACATAAAATGTGAGTATCTATGCACTTGACGAAGCAAGAATGGTCAGAAGATGATTTCATAAACCCAAACTGAAAAACCACAGATGAGAATTTTTCAAACCACTTGCGACAATCTTGCTTCAAACCATATAAGGATTTTTCAAGCTAGCAAACTGGATTAGGAGGTAAGTGCGCCCCTTGAACTGAATAACCCTGAGGCAAAGTCATATATATATCCTCAATTAACTCACCATGAAGGAAAGCATTGTTTACATCCAAGTGAAATAAATGCTAACCCCGTACAGCTGCCACTGCAAGAAGAACCTTAACAGTAACCATTTTAGCAACCGGAGAGAAAGTATCCAAATAATCAATACCAGCTTGTTGTGTGAAACCCTTAGCAACAAGACGAGCCTTATGATGTTCTATGCTGCCATCATCATGAAATTTAGTACGGAAAACCCATTTGCATCCAATCACATTTTTACCAGGAGGTAAAGAAACAACACGCCAAGTTTCATTAGCTTCAAGAGCTTGAAGTTTCTCCCTCATAGCAAGCTGCCACTCAGGGTGTTTGGATGCTTGAGTGTAAGAAGTAGGTTCTGGAATGGCAGAGATGGCACATGTAAAGGCTTTAAAGGAGGAAGATAATCTATCATAAGAAAGATATCGGTGAAGGGGATGTGTAGTATAAGAAGAATTGGAAGAATGACAAGCATAGTCATTTAAATATCCAGGTGGCTTGGAAACTCTTCCAGCTCTAGTGATAACATGTGGAGAAGAAAGAGGATGGTTTATAGGAGGTGGAGGAATAGAAGATGTATCAATGACATAATCGATTGAGAATGGACTGTTTGATGGTTGAGATGGTGTTGGAAAATTTGAGAAGGGAAAAATATGTTCATGGAAAACCACATGTCTACTGATATAAGTAGCATTAGTTTCCAAGTCAAGCAGCTTATATCCCTTGTAACCAGCTGGGTAACCAAGGAAAACAGACTTGCGTGCCCGTGGAGAGAATTTGTGTTTATGCCTGTCTAAGGAAGATGCATAGCATAAACAACCAAAAACTTTGAGATGGGAGTATGAAGGGTTTTTCTTAAATAATTTTTTAAATGGAACAACATTATCAATAGCAGAAGATAGAGTACGATTGATGAGATATGAAGCAGTAAGAATGCAATCACTCCAAAAAGCTAACGGAATGTTGGGTTGAAAATAGAGAGATCTGGCAACATTAAGCAAGTGTTGATGTTTTCTTTCAACACGAGCATTTTGTTGTGGTGTTTCAACGCAAGAATCCTGTAGTTGAACACCATTAGTGTCAAAAAATGTGTGAAGGGAAAATTCAGGAGCATTATAACATCTTATGACCTTTACGAGTAAACCAAACTGAGTTTTAACAGAATTGAAAAATGTAGGAATGATGTGTGCAACTTCAGACTTAGATTTAAGCATATAAGTCCATGTAAATCTAGAAAAATCATCAACAGTGGTGAGAAAATATTTGTAGCCTTCAACTGAAATAGGAGAAAACGGCCCCCAAATATCACAATGGATAAGATTAAAAGCATTACTAGCAATAGAATCAGATAAAGGAAATGAAAGATGTTTCTGTTTTGCTAAAGGGCAAACTGAACAATGATCATTGTCTTTTACAGATGTCAACTCTAAATAGGAATGCAACAATTGCAAATTTCTATGAGACAAATGTCCTAATCTAGCATGCCACAGATGGCTACTAACGGCAGCATTGCAAAACGGATGAATGATGGGCTCTTTAGTGGTGCAAGGAGTGAGATTGTAGAGGTTGCCAACTCTTCTACCCATCCTAATCAGTTTCCCCTGAGAAAGATCCTGGACACAACATGAAGAGGGTGAGAAGTTAACTTGACAAGCATTGTCCCTTGTAAGACAACTAACAAATAAAAGATTGTAAGTGAAAGTGGGAACATAGAGAACAGAAGAAAGAAGGATTTGATCAGTAAGCTGAACAGAACCTATTCTATCTATTTTAACACAATCTCCAGTGGGAAGGGAAACAAAAGCATTAGAAATAGGAGTAGATGAGATAAAGGCAGACAAAGAACAACACACATGGTGTGTGGCTCCTGTATCAAAAAGCCAAGTGTTGATATTCAAACTAAATGAGGCTGCAGAACTTAAAATGGTGGTGATCTTACCACTGAATGATGACGCTGAAGGATTTTCATGGATTGATGGGGAAGAAGGAATGGATGGAGCAGCAACAACTATAGGTTGAAACTTCGTGCTCAACAAGCTAAGAAGTTGTTGATATTGTTGTGGAGATAAGGAAGTAGCTGCAGCAGCAGCGTCAAGAGAGTTGTTAGCAGAAACTGTAGTTTGATTGATGTGCGCTTTTGGATGTTCAAACCTTCAATTACCTTTACCACGACCATACCCATGTGGATAACCATGTATTTTGTAACAAGTTTCGATGGTATGATTGAGTTTACCACAATGAGAACAAACTGGTTTATCCTTGTCCCTCTGAGATTGATAAATTCTATCCCTCTGAGGTTTACCGAGGTTGGGTTGTGCATGAGTTGAATTCACAGATGTCTGCTCACTCACAACAGGATGATAAGGAGTAAAATTAACATTTCCAATCAAACGTTGACGTTCCTCTTGAATAACAATAGAAAAGGCTTTGGTAATGACAGGAATAGGATTCATGCTTAGTATCTGACTCCGGATTTGTGAATAAGATTCATTTAAACCAACCAGAAAAGCCATAACACAATCCTTCTGTTGGTATTCATGACATTTTGCACAGGCAGCAGGTTGATAATCTCTCAATTAATCCAAAATTATACGGAACTTAGTAAAATAACTGTTCACATCCAGATTTCCTTGTTTCAACATCATCAATTGCAGCTTTAATTCGAAAATACGAGGATCGTTACCTTGTGAAAAATGAGCATGAAGGTCATCCCAAACTTCCTTTGCCGTTTCCAAGTATAGGAGACTGCTCGCTATTTCAGAGCTGACCACCTTGTTCAACCATGTAACCACCATACTGTTGCAGCGTTCCCAGGCTCCAAAAAGAAGATCCCCCACTTCTGGTGGTGAGATAGACCCATCAATAAAAGGAACTTTGTTTCGTGCTTTTAAGGCAACCAGAACTGAGCGACTCCATTTTTTATAATTGCAACGAATCAAAGGTTCAGAAACCAATATCAAACCAGGGGTATCGCCACTCTGAAGAAAGAATGGGCTACTCGAATCCTCAGCATAAGCAATTTGTTATTTGTTGTTATTTCCTCGCGCCATTGCAGGTGTTGCAGAGTATTTGAATCAGAAATAAAAGATGATGCGGAAGCAATTTATGCTCTGGTACCATAAAATAAAAGGAAAAACTCCATTGAAGAGGAGAGGAAGAAGAGCAGAAGCTTTGCTCACAATTTCAATAATTTCGTGTTTCACTTAGTTAAATCCCTAATACAGATCTACAAACCTTTTATATAAGGTAGAGGAAAAACTAACTACAATAGGTGCAGTGAACCTAAAAGTAAAAGCGTAGAATAAATAAAAGCAATTACATAAGAAAAGATAAAATAAAGCTATCATTCTTATTACTTGATACGGTCAATTATGTTATGTTATAATTAGTTTTTAATTAAAGATAAATAATTAAAAATATATATACAATTTAAATTTTATAAGTGAACAAATGATTTAACACGGTGCGACAACAAATGATATTATTCAGATTTAATAACCAATGTGTAAACGTGCGAGTGTGTTGTGTGTGTGTGTGTGTGTGTGTGTGTGATGAGAGAGAGAGAGAGAGAGAGAGTATCCCGATGACCCACGCCCTTAATACAATTCCAAGTCATCCCCCCTCGTATGTATAAATAGAGCTTGTTGTGATGGTAGAAAACACATAAAAAAAAAAAATTAAACACCTGAACCCCCCCACCCACAAACCATATATTATATATATATGGCTGAGATATTATCCGGTGTAAACCGCGGAGCGGCCGTGCACACAGTGGATGTAGACGACGACGACGGTGATCAGAATCGGAAATCTCAAGATTCTGACCCAAGAAGTTCTTCACGAAGCTGCTCTCTCACTATCCCATTCATACAAAAGGTAAACGTACACCAATTAATTCTTGCGAATGCACGTACCACAACATGTTTCAGAGAGACGATTCACCCATAGACGGAGGGATAAATAATTCGACTCGATCACATCCAGATGATCATGAATGTTAATTTGATGTACTGAGTTATATTTATCTATATATACTTTTTAAATATTTGTTGTTTGAAATTTGCATAGTTAATAGCGGAGGCGTTGGCGACTTACTTCTTGATATTCGCCGGTTGCGGAGCGGTGACGGTGAACGCCGACAATGACAACGTGGTGACGCTGCCGGGAATAGCGTTGGTGTGGGGGCTGGTGGTGGTGGTGATGATTTACTCCGTTGGCCACATCTCCGGGGCCCACTTCAACCCCGCCGTCACCGTTGCTTTCGCCTCCTCCAAGAGGTTCCCTTGGAAACATGTACTGGCTAGCTACTATATATACAGTAAAATCTCGATAAATAAAATGAATGTTCCATGCATAAAGTAATAGCCCCATTGTATAATAATTTTCATCTTAATTCTGGTAGGTACCTGCATACATAGGAGCTCAAGTAATTGGATCAACGCTGGCGGCCGGAACCCTACATTTATTGTTCACCGGGCCGCATCGGCACTTCGTCGGAACCCTACCTTCCGGCAGCGACATGCAGTCGTTGGTCATGGAATTCATCATCACATTCTACCTCATGTTTGTCATTTCCGCCGTCGCCACAGACAATAGAGCTGTAACTATCTACTCCAATAAAATTAATTATTGGTCAATATATAAATTAATTAAGAAAGGCAAATTAGAGTTGACAAATTAATTTATTTCCCTAAAAAAAGAGTTGACTGTATAATTAATAATTGGTCCACTCGTACATTGGCATAAAAATAATATTATGAAAACTAATGATTTGAACCATTACTGTTATTGATCTAGGGCAATATTTTTCCTAATTTTAGCTATGGTGAAAGTGACATAAATATAATTTAGTGAATATATATTGGTGCAGATTGGAGAACTTGCTGGCTTGGCCATTGGATCTACCGTATTGCTAAATGTGATATTTGCTGGGTAAGTACATTTGTCTCTTAATTATTTTCTCTCTTCATGATGCTCTAGCGATTCTCCATTCATATCGTTTTTTTTTTAATTAAAGTTCTTATTTTATTTTATTTTGTAGTTACATTACAATATAATATAATCTGAAATCAATAAAAAAAAGTTTGAAACACTACTACTAGATAATGCAGGCAAATTTCATATTAATCTCATACAATTTTCTGTAAAATTAAAAAATTTCATGTGTTTAATAAATAGTTTAAAAACCTCCTCTGTTATGTATAATCCATAAAAAAAATCCAGTTTGGAGAAAGTGAATTACACTTCTAAGAAATATAGTACGTATAATTTATTTATTTTTTTATAATTTTTGTTATAGGTAAATGTATTTTAGCTATTTGGATAATTTCATACGTTTCATATATTTTTACATATAAAATATATTTTATATTATTTAAAAATTATAGTATTTGGTCGAACTACTATTTTTAAAAAAATGATTATATTTAAAAAATAATACAAAAATTGTAAAAAAATAGGAATCATAAACTCTTTTTTAGCAAGTGTAATTCACTCTCTCATGATGAATTATGCATAACAGAGGGGGATTTTAGACTATTTATTTAAGACAGGGATTTTTTTAATTTTTCTAAAAAATACAGGGGAATAATATGACATTTGCCTAGATATATACTACTAATAATAAATGTTAATTACAATTAAAATTCAACATATGATTATTAGTTTTACAAAAAAAATATTCCACATTGTTATATATGATTAAAACATGTTTGTAAATACATTCACAACACTTTATAATGTGTTACTATTTTATTCGATTACTCTGTTATAAAATGAAGTTATACATCATAGTCAGGGCCGTGTGGTCCATTATACAAATGAGGCGATCGCCTCAGGCCCCCGAAAAAATAAAGGCCCCGAATTTATCTATATCTTACACTTTTATTTATAAATATATACTATTTATGCTAGTATTTACTGCAGTTGTCAATAGCTCAATGTTAGAAATCTTTCATTTTTGTTTTGTGAACAAGGGATCGAAACTTGCTGAAAACAAAAACCACCAATTTCCTTTCTTTTTTTAACTCTTTGCTCTACACCTCTATATTTTTCACTTAATTTTTTTTAAAGAATAGGCCTACAATCTATTCCTAAGTAATATGTTCTAATTATATTTAACCTTATATGTAACATGACTTACTTTTTTTAATTTTGCTTTCCAACTTTTTTAAAAGTAATGGGTGGTCCGATTTTTTTTCACTTAATCACATTTAACTTTATTGTCTAATATATATATATATATATATATTAATTATCTATTATATATATCAAATATTTTCTTTTGCTAAAAGAATATTTTTGAAGTTAAAATTAATAAAGTCTTACATAAGATCAATTATTTCACACGTGTGTATGTGTGTGTGTAGAATCGCCTCAGGCCCCATATTATGTTTATACGGCCCTATTCATAGTTAATACTTAATAAATACTACTTAGAATTAGATATATTATCAATTTATCAAAATTGAATTATCAATATATATATATATATATATATATTAACATATAGCATATAAAATTACATTATGAATGGAAAAATGATGAACTCGCATTAATAATTGCATGCATAATTGATGAATGTCTTATTTAATATCTAGTAACATAAGTAATTGAGGGTGGGGTTATGTAGGCCGGTGTCGGCAGCATCAATGAATCCAGCAAGGAGTTTAGGGCCCGCTATAGTTTGGAACAACTACAAACGTATATGGATCTACCTTCTGGGCCCCACAGCAGGGGCCATTGCCGGTGCTTGGGCCCACAACATCCTCAGATTTACTGATAAATCTCTTCCTCAAATCACTAAAACTGCCTCATTTTTCAACACCACTTCCACTCGGAACAATTCCAACTAATAATAAAAGTGTAAAACCACCCCCTCCATTTTATGTTGTGATATAAATGATAATGTTAAATAATAGCCCTTTGAAATCAGCAAAAATGGTGCCATCACTACAACACAACTCTCCTACTGGATCGCTTAAAAGAGTCCTATTACTCTCTCTAAACGGTCCTATTACATTCTCAACTAATAGGACACTTCTAAGAATCATATTAAATTGAAGAATATATACAGGAGAGGGATTAAATGTGAACCAAATGCTTGTGTATTATTGATTAGATGAATGGATAATTTTTACACCCTTTTTATTAATGACAAACACTATTGTATATGTTATATTTAACTTTGTATATTGTTGTATTTTATTATAGTATATTGTATTTTTGGATTGCATGCACTTTCAGAAATAATATGATAATATTTCATAAATTTCACCATCATTTTTACGATTTTTCTTAAAAAGTAGAGGTGAGCATTCGGTTCGAATCGAATCGACCAGACCGAAAATCTATAAATCGGAGCCGATTGAACTACGGTGAGCACCGAACTGAAACCGAAACTGAAGTAGTCGGTTCAGTTCGGTCGGTTTTGGTGGAAAACTAATTTTTTACTAATTTTATGTATATATTTATTATGTGGACTGATGTTAACAAAAAGGGATTATGTATATATTCGGTAGGTACAGTTTAATTCGGTTCTGCTCAGCCCTATTAAAACATTGCAGATGCATGTTGTTTTTAACATCATACATGTATATTAGCATTGCATATTTACGAAATTGACACTTTTTTTTTCAATTCATAATCAACCGTTAGATAATTTTATTGAATGTTTGTGATATAATTTTCCTAGTTAACACACTAGGCATACTTTTCATATGAACTCATATCATCCCTATATATATAAAAGAAAATGTTCAAATAAGCACTCGAACTATATGTCCGGTCAATCTTACCTAAATGTATGAACTAAGTTTGTTGGCCAAATACATATCTAAACTATTTAAAAAGTATGATCGTCACCCTCAACTCTTCAAAATATATCGAATTCACACTTTATGTTTAATAACTGTAGTTTTTCGTTAACTAAAATGTGCAAAATTTATTCAACCTAATTATGATTGATTCAGACGACGATATCATGTACTGTGGGTATGGTTGAAAAGCACTCGCCATGTAAATTTTAATTATCCATCAGACGTCGAATGATGGAATAATTAAATGAAGAAATATCAATGGCAAGAGTTTGCATGCATGTGTTAGATTTCAAATCTTAACACCAATTTGATATCGAATTTTGAAACTAAAAGAGGGGTTTGAAACTCTATAGTGTGGGATATTTGGTTGTGTTTTAATTCGTCCATTCAACATTCATAAGTAATAGAATTGAGTTTGAAGCGTTTTAATTAACAGAAAAAATTAGCGGTGTTAACATCAAGTGTTAATTTGACTTTTTTTTGAAAATTTTAGGGTGTAAATTGTAGATTTTAAATAGTTTAGATGTGTATTTGAGCTAAAAAACAGTTTGTGCGTCTAAATAGGACTTGCCATATTGTTTGAGTGGTTATTTGGCCATTTGCCCCTTATAAACTATTAAATGTTCAAGTTAATACAATAAAGAAAGTCGATGCCAATATTTCAACTAGTAGTCAAATATGTATAGGAGAAAATGAGAGAAAATAACAAGGAAACAATTATAGGTAGAATTTAATTAGGAGTTTATGTGAAAACCCATGAATTCACTCGAGGCCACCACAATGTAAAGTATTTATCAATGTTCAAGCCTGTAAAAAATTGGATGTATGTTGGATGCCCGACTGCCCAAGTCACAACGAATACAATGGCAATATTCGACCTGATTTGAAACTACATAGGTCATGAACATTTCCCTTAAAAATTAAAATGCATAGACCATGAACATGAACACATTAAGGTAATCATGAAACAATAAAGAAAGTTAATTTTGTTATTAACAAAATTGCCAAACAAGTCCCAAATCTCAATCGAGTTGTTCTTTCGCACAAACAAGTGCCAAATCTAAATCGAGAGTAGTAAAGTGTCATGGACTCTTGTTAGGAAAAATTATCAAGGAACTCCTAGATCAGGTTTTGATGATATGTCAAAATTAGTTATGAAAAACTGACTAAAAGTTCAAGTTGTAGATCGGAGTTGACCAGTCCAGGGCATCAAAAAGGTACTCAAGTAGAGTCAAAGTCAACCAATCTGAAGAATGGTCTACAAGCTGAAGGATACGTCATCCAGTCAAATTCAACTCAGCTAAGGAGTCATACCAGTCAAAACAAGCTGACAACCAAGTCAGCTAAGCTGAGGGAGAAAAGAGTTGACTAAAGACTGAAGAAACTGATAAAGCATCAGTTTAAGCTAGAGACTGGAAGTATCCAACTGATGGTCGGACTGCAGTAGACAAGACAGATCAGCTGAAAGTAATAACTGTAGTCAGTCAGTTTGTGATTAGTCAAAACTGACAAGAAAGCTCAAAGAGAAATTAGTCAAGCTGACAAGCTAGCCAAGAACTTGAGATCAGTCGAACTGGAGAAATATAAGCTCAGAACTGCCAACTGGAGCAAGAGCCAAACTCAGCTGACAAGCCCAGAACTACCAACTGGAGCAAAAGTCAAACTCAGCTGACAAGCCCAGAACTGCCAACTGGAGCAACAGCCAAACTCAGCTGATAAGCTCAGAACTGCCAAACTGGAGCAACAGTCAGACTCAGCTGACAAGCTCTGAACTGTCAGCTGGAGTGATAATCAAACTGAGCTGACAGATCCAGAACTGCCAACTGGAACTCAAAGCTGTCAAGAAAACTGAAGTCAGAGAACCCTGGAGTTTGTTGCTCAAAACTGGTGAATCTTGGAATAAATGCTTCACCAAAGATCCTGGAAATTAATGAAGATCGATTGGCAGAGTAACGGCTACTTCAACCAAATGCTCCAAGCGATCATTAAAGACCACCTACCATTGATGAGCCAACAGAGCCACCGATCAATGGACAATGGAACTCAACGGTCATAAAATCACTCCTCTATAAAAGATGAGTGAATCATAGTTTAAAATACTCTTTGTATATTCTCTGCCAGACAACGAAGCAAAACTCTTTGCCAACTTCATCTATTCTACGCCTTCACAAGCAAGAGCTTTTCTTTCTCCCTCCCACTCAAGCTCAAGTGCGACATTTGATAGAAACTGCGAGAGTCCAACTGAGAAGAAGAATTCACAGAATCAAGATATTCAGCCAGCTGTTGACGATCTAGCCAGGGCATCCTTCTCAGTTCCAGCTATTCAATGATCAACTACTCAGCTCAATTAAAGGAGCACATCAGTTGATACCCTCTATTCAAGACTCACCTCTTGAAGATCGAAAGAGATCTAAAACCTTGTAAAGACGACAATAGCACCTACCTTCCTAGCGAGCAGTTAGGAACTTCAAGTGTGAGCCGTCGACCCGCTGAGGTAGCAAGCAGTTACCAGGTTCAGCCAACTGTCCTTCATTGTATAATTTGTAAAGAAACTCAAGTTATATAGTGAAGTTGCCCTTCTACGGAAGGAAGAGAGGACGTACAAGTTCGAGACTTCGAACCTCTATAAATCGCTTGTGTGCTGTACTATATTGATTATTGCATATCTTTGAACTGCACACAATATCACACAAGCTGCACTCAAACTATCTTAACTGATGAACAAGTTTGTGCATAGATAAGTTTTATCAAGCGAGTCAAAGGGCCTTGTTATTCCACATCTAAAGAAAAAGTTTTTGAATCAGTTTATTCACCCCCCTCTAAACTGATACCGACTCGCTCGGGACCAACAAGTGGTATCAGAGCGGTTGATTCTAAGGATCAGCCGTTTCTGTAGATCAACTGAATCAAATCTACTTATCTGTGCTAACATTTCAGCTATGGAAAACCATAAGCTACCTTTGTTTTCAGTTGAGAACTATGATAACTGGAGCAGGAGAATGAAGGCGCATCTCTGCTCAATTCATGAGCATATGTGGGAAGTCATTGAAGACGGTCTAATCATCATCATCATGATGGATAATGACGCTCACATAGTTGATATCAATCAACCGGCAAGGATCCCGAAGCCAACTAATCTTCTCACCAGTGAAGAGAAGAAGTTAAAGAATCTAGAGTTCATTGCTCAAGCCGCATTATTTCAAACTTTAGATGAAGATCGTATGAAGGATACAAAGAACTGCACAACTGCCAGTGAATTATGGGACCTACTCACAGATCTTTGCAGAGAGTCCGAAGCCATAAAAGGAAATAAACTCCAACTGGCAGTTGACAGGTATGAATTTTTCAAAATGCAGGCAGAAGAATCCATCTCAAGCCTTGAAACTAGATTTCTAGGCATCATCAGTGAGATGAACAACCTCGGGAGGTGTTATCCCAACTCTGAGATGAATTCCAAGATATTGGATAATCTCACTGATGAATGGGATATGAAAGTGATAGCTATAAAGAAGTCAAGAAACCTGAATAGTATCACTCCAAGGGAACTATTTGGTTCTCTTAAAGCTCATGAGTACAGTCTAAACCGGAAAAAGGAAGCATCGACATCGTCAGCTCAAGACGCAGCTTTCTACGGTGAAAGGACCAGGTTTAGAGACACTCGAGGAAGAAACAACTTTCGACCTAGGAGCTCACCAGCTAAAGAAAACTAAGGCGGATCTTCAACTGAATGAAAAAGAGAAGCAACTGAAAAAAGGGAGAATCTAACTGATGACATCAATGATCAGATTCAATCAGTTACCAAGTTGCTACGGAAACTGAAGAGAGCTCGGGATAAGCAATCAGTCTCACCTCAAACTGATGAAATCCCAAAAGTTAAGAAAACTTACCAACCAGCTGAACGGTCAGCTGAACCATTCAGGAGTGGCAGCCGAAATCTTGGGGAATGTTTTCACTGCCATAAACAAGGACATTACAGGTTTGAATGTCTAGAACTCCCCGAAGACATGAAAGCCAAGGTAAAAAGAAGCTTCTTCAAAAGAAAAGCAATGGTCGCAAATCTCGAGAATGCCGTGCTGGATGATTCAGACTATCCTTCTGGAATTGATTCTGACAGCTACAGCTCAGATGATGAAGCACTATTCTGCCTCATGGCAGACAATGATGAATAGGTTAGTACAGCTGATTCTCAAACCTCTTTTTATCATATCAATGAAACAACTGTCTCTAGTAATGAACTTGATATGAAACTGATGATGCTAGAAGACCATTTAGCTTCAATTTTCTGTTTGCATGTTGAACTGAAAGATGAAAATGATGAACTGAGAAACAAGGTTAGGAAACTGAGCATTGATTATGAAAGATTAAATTATCTTGAATCTCAGGTTATAGAATTTGAAAAATTGAAACTGAGATCTGCTGATCTAGAGGCTGAAAATAAAAAACTCAAACAAGAGATTCTTGAAAAAGAAAAGGTAAATCTGAAGTTCAAAAATGGATCTCAAACTCTAGATGAGATATTAAGTCATCAAAGAACTAGAACTGGCAGCTCAGGGCTAGGATATAGCAAGTTCACTGCCCAAGAAAAGGGAAAAGCAGTTGCTCAACCCAGTGATAAGGGGATCTTAAAAGGGTTCACTAGATCTCATGATCAGCCAGCTGAGCCAAACAAAGGTAAAGGAATAGTGAAAAATCCCCAGACTCAGCCTAGACAATTTGGTTAGTTCTACCAATCTAAAACACCAGGTCAGCTGAAGTCCAATTCCCAGCCAAGGCCATCAGTTCACTCAAGTCAGTCCACTCGTCCAAAGCCCCCAGTTCAACAGAGGCCACCAGCTCAACATAGAATGCCGACAAGATAACCTGATAGATCAGTTTCTTTTAAGAAAGACCGGTTTAGATCTCAAGCCCACCCTGCCAAGCAATTCAACCAAGGCACTTCTAGGAGAGATCAAAGAAACTCATTTCAACCTTATCATCATTACAATGAGTATCTGGATTCAAGAAATAAACCAAGAACTGATCCTAAAGGGTTTAATCCAGTATATTGGAAACACACAAGGTATTGGCCTGATAGAAGAACTCAAAAATCTCGGGATAACTGCGTATTAGTTGAATTGTTTTATCCCACTAACTTGCAACGCAGGTATCATTCAACCGACTCAAGAAGAGTTGAAAGAGAGTCGAAACTGATCAAACGATCAAAATCAGTTAACTCTCTGAGTGATAACAAGCTAAAAGTTTGGCAAGTTTAGATTCCAAAAGGCTTAATGTATCAAAAAGGACCCGGTATGAAACGGGTCCCTAAATGCTAATCCTTTTCCTTGCAGGACAAGAGCATCCCATCTATGAAGAAAACCAAAGACATTTGGTATCTAGATGGCGGGTGCTCTAAGCACATGACCGGAGACAGAGAAGATCTCGACGGTTATGAAGAAATCAAAGGTCCAGTTCTCACATTTGGAGACAATTCCAAAATCCGAACCATTGGAGAAGGGTTCGTAGTCAAGGGAAAAGTAGTACTGAATGGAGTCTCCCACGTGGATGGACTGAAGCACAAACTACTAAGCATCACATCAACCAGCTGTGCGACAATGGCTACTCAGTTGACTTCACCAAAAACTCCTGCAACATAAGAGATAAGTCAACTGGAGTAATTCTGCTAACTGGCATCAGGAGAGGCAACATGTACATTGTTGACTGGTCAACCGGCTACTCAGAAGCTTGCTTCCTTTCAAAAGGATCAACTGAAGCAAGCTGGCTATGGCATCGACGATTGAATCATCTCAACTTCAAAACAATCAACTCCCTAGCCAAGAAAGAGTTAGTTGAGGGGCTTCCCAAGGAAATATACAAGAAGACAGGTGTATGTGGACCATGTCAAAAAGGGAAGCAGGTGAAGTCATCCTTCAAGAATAAGAGTCATCCACCAGGAACAACTGGTTGCCTTCAATTGCTACACATGGATTTGTTTGGTCCAGTTAGACCTCAAACTCCAAAAGGCAAAAGATTCACTCTTGTAGTAGTTGATGATTACTCAAGATATACATGGGTGGAATTCTTGAGAAGCAAAGATGAAACTTATGACAAGCTAAACGGCGCTGATCAGAAGGCTACAAACTGAGAAGGAAAGATCAGTTCAAAGGATTCGTTCCAATAATGGAACTGAATTTGTGAATCAACACATGATCAGCTTTCTCAACGAGCTTGGAATCATTCATGAACACTCAGCTGCAAGAACTCCACAACAAAATGGTGTAGCCGAACGGCATAACCGGACACTCAAAGAAGCAGCTCGAGCAATGATAGCTGATGCCAACATAACTGAAGGGTACTGGGCTGAAGCGGTCAACACAACTTGTCACACTCAAAATCAAAGTGCCATTATAGCAGCCCATGACAAGACACCTTATGAACTGTACAAGGGTCGTAAGCCTTCTATCTCATATTTTAAAATATTTGGCTATAAATGTTATATTCACAACAATGGCAAGACTCAATTGAAAGCTTTTAGTGCTAAAGCTGATGAGGGTATATTTCTTGGGTATAACTCACCTCATGCACAAGCTTATAGAGTGTTCAATAAACGAACTCTTGTTGTGGAAATAACATGTCATGTGGTATTTGATGAATTTGCTAATGAGTACAAGAACAAAGAAAGAATAGACACATCAGTTCAAGTACTACCTAGTGAAACTGAGAACTCGCAGGACTATGTGGATCACATTGTTCCAGAGTGGTTTGAAGTTTTACTAGAAGAAGGCAATGAAACTGGCAAAAACTAGTTGAGAACAACTTGGTCAATGAAGATACAAATCGTGCTGAGACCACAAACACCACAACTGAAACAGGGGGAAGAACTGATGAAAATGCTGAACCAGCTGATGAAAGGGCGACTGATGATGTCACCACAAAAGAGCCAACTGAGGACCCAGCTAAAGCTATCTTGCCCAAATGGCTCCGAAGCCACCCAACTGACAAGATAGTTGGTTATCCAAGAAGTAGAGTCCAGACCAGAAGTTCAACTGAGCATGCATTATTCACATGCTTCATATCTCAAACTGAACCAGCAAACGTCAAAGAAGCCTTAGAAGAGTCGGACTGGATCATGGCTATGCAAGAATAACTGAACCAGTTCACAAGAAATGACGTATGGTTTCTTGTTGATAGGCCAAAAACCCAAAAGGTCATTGGTACAAAATGGGTCTTTCGCAACAAACTGGATAAACAAGGAGTGATCACAAGGAACAAGGCTAGACTGGTAGCCAAAGGATACTCACAAAGTGAAGGGATCGACTTTGATGAGACATTCTCGCCAGTTGCAAGATTTGAAGCCATCAGACTGTTCCTAGCCTATGCAGCGCACTTCAACTTCACAGTCTACCAAATGGATGTCAAGAGTGCTTTTCTTCAATGAATGCTCAAGGAGGACGTGTATGTCGAGCAACCGCCAGGCTTTGAAATTGGTGATCAAGTCTTCAAACTGAAGAAGGCCCTATACGGACTGAAGCAAGCTCCTAGAGCGTGGTATGAAACTCTAACAACATTTTTGCTGAAAAATGGGTTCCAAAATGGAGTCATTGATCGAACTCTATTCCGAATAGAACGATCAACTGAGATCTTAATGGTTCAAATTTATGTGGATGACATAATTTTTAGATCAAAAAGCAAAGATCTATGCACACGATTCGCTCAACTGATGCAAAGCGAATTTGAGATGAGCATGATGGGAGAAATGACATTCTTCCTAGGACTCCAAGTGAAGTAGCTGAAAGATGGAATTCATATCAGCCAAGCAAAGTATACCAAGGAGCTAGTCAAGAAATTTGGAGTAAGTAAAGGAAAAACTCTCAAGATTCCCATGAACACATCAGTTCAGCTAACTCTTGATGAAGAAGGAGAATCAGTTAGCCAAACATACTACAGAGGAATCATTGGGTCACTACTTTACTTAACAGCCAGCCGGCCAGACATCTCTTATTCAGTCGGTTTATGCGCACGGTTTGAAGCCAACCTAAAGAAAAGCCACCTTGAAGCAGTAAAGAGAATTATCAAATATCTCAAAGGAACCATAAATCTTGGACTATGGTATCCCAGAGATGACAATTTGAGTCTAATTGGCTATTCAGACTCAGACTTTGGTGGATAAAGGTCTAAGCAGTCAAGACCAGCTGAAGGAGAACAGCTGAACTGGGAAGCAGCTGAATAAAGGTCTAAGCAGTCAAGACCAGTTCGGAACTGAAGAGAAGACATCTTAGTTGGTACTGATCAACAGAAAGATCATCAGTTTCACTCAAGCCAACTGATGACGTAATCAGTTTTCAAGCCAAGGAGAAACAGCTAGAGAGAAAAGATAAGTTCAAAAGTTTGAATAGTGGAAACGGTAAAAACACGTGT
This sequence comes from Perilla frutescens, assembly GCA_026008535.1. NCBI lineage: Eukaryota > Viridiplantae > Streptophyta > Magnoliopsida > Lamiales > Lamiaceae > Perilla > Perilla frutescens. The sequence continues at coordinate 49,858,924 of BRKX01000006.1, forward strand.
CATCACAATGTTATCGTTGAACCCTCTCTCTCTCTCTCCTCATTTATCCCCAACGGATAGAAATGAAAAGCCAATCGATGGGTCGATTAAGTTAATCCGACCGTTGAATATTGGGCATACCAAGCGTCACAACCATTGGATGAATCTCATCACATTCTATAAAAGGGATGGCTGAACTTTTATTTTCACTTTTACCGATCTCAAACACAGTAAAGAATTAAAGCATATCTCATCCTTCAATCCTTGAAACTGTTCTGCAAATCTTACGAAAGTGAAATCATTCAGTTCCTAAATTCAGTCAAAGCCACTTTACCCTTTCTGAATCATTTATCCCAAAAACTCCATGGCTGACAGACGCGCACCAACTGTTCGATGAAAGTTCGACTTTAAAAGAACTGGTGAATCTTCACGAGGATTCCAAATGAATCTCTACAGAGATAAGTTCCTGGATATAGGGGCTTATAGAGAAAAATGCTCAGATTCCGCTCTTTGCAACTGACTGATCACGAAGATAGAGCAAAGCGGACTGAAAAGCTTCACAGAAGAGTACCCATCAAAGATTTACCCAGAGGCTGTAGTTGAGTTTTACTTAAACTCAAAAGGCTACGTTGACAGAATAGAGACTGAAGTTCGTGGAGTCGAACTGATCATAACTCCAGAACTGCTCGAAAGACTGTGCAAACTGCCAACTACTGGAACAAGATTGCAAGATGTTGAAGTAGATCAAGAGGAAGCCTACCGCCAGTGAAAGCGGGAGGAATGTCTAGATCAGTATAAGAGCAGCACACTCATGTCTCTCTTTCAAGAAGAATAAAGAGTTCTAGCATCAGTTGCTGCTAGAATGATCACTGGAACAACTGGAAGCCATTCTGAAATGTCAGAGCACAAGTACAAAATATGTGTAGCGATCATCAAAGGCATCAACATCAATTGGGCTCAATACTTCTTCGAGCAAATAAAGAAGTACGTTGACATTGTGGAGAAGAACTGGTTACCAACTGAGTTCCATCAAAAGATGTGTTATCCAAGCAGAATCAGTATCATATTGGAGAACATCTTTGACTCCATGACAGAGGAAACCGACACGCTGATGATCGGCAAACTGGACTTCATACCAGTTACTGACAAGAGGAAACCAGCTGCAAAACCCATAACCATCAAAAGTAGTCAGCCAACTGTTGCTCTCACAAAGCGAGCTGAGGAGTCAACAAAAAGAAAAGGCAAGCAGATTGCTGTCGAGATGCCGTAGAAAGACTCCGACTCAGAAGACAACCTCCCAATAAGCCAAATATTGGGAAGCACAATAAAAACCAAGCCCCTGCGCCAAGTTCGATGTGGATCAATCATTGATTCACCTGAAGAAGTGATCTCTACCAAGCCAGTTCAGTTCAAGGAAAGAACTGGCAAGTCGAAGAAGAAGCCCGCAGTAGTTCAATCCAAAGGGAAGAAGAAGAAGTTAGGGCCTCCACCTCCTCCTCAACTGCCTCCCCATAACATCAAGATAATTGATGTTGTACCGGTTGAAAATGATGACATAGTGCCTTACAGAGGAATTCCCCCAAAGGATTCAGGAGCCGACTTTTTCAGAACTGCTTGTCCTCCGATGGGAGAAACTGAAGAAAACATAAGAGCTCTATCGAGAGCTGAAATCATCAAGTGCTGGGCTGATGAACAAGTTCAAAAGTTCATAGCCGAGAACTTTATTGAGGACGTGAGTGGAATACCCGCTCTGTATGCAGCTCTAACAAGGTATGTCTGCTGGTATCTTTGGAGACACTTCTTCAACTCCGAAGCCCACTTTCTCCTAACTGCTCTACATAGGATGAGCTTCTGGAGAAGGGAAGAAAGATGGAGTATGGAATGGGCTGGGCAGGAGTCTCCAGAGCAAAATCCAATCATCACACTGAAGAGAATGCTTGCCATTAGACGAAATCACCCACATCCTGATCAGCAAACTCTAGTAGAAGTGATGAATGATTTGCTCATCTGGGCCAATATCAGACTGCCACATCGGCGAACTCAAGCTGAACAGCAAAAATGGAAAGCTCCTCAAGTTCAACAGCATTGGTTGCTCAATGAACTGCTAAAACTCAGGCAGCAGCAACTTCAGCAAGGACAGGAGTTGTTCGACCAAGAAGTTCAGAGAAGTCATCAAAGGGCTGAAACTTCTGCAGCTTACAACACAAGGCAAACTGCCATAACGTCTGTGGCCAGGCAGTTAACGTTTGAAGCATCTCCACAACCAGATGACGTAATTATCGACCTTCTTGAGGATTCTCCTGAGATGTAGGCAGCAGACGAGCGAACAGCCAGCGATCTGGAATTTGAAGAGATGCTCAAGTCTCCTATTCTTTCAGAGCTCCCAAGTAATGAAGAGCCACAGGAGCCAACTGAGGAGACTCAACTGCCCGAGGAGCAAACTGAGGCTCAAACTGCTCTCCCCCAAGAGTTAACTCCAAAGCAAGCTGAGAATGACCAGTCAGCCGGACAGATAGCTCAAGCAAATGAACAACTCAAATATCAAGGTACACTAGCAATAACTGTGTACATTGATCGTATTCAAAGTGCCCTTCAAGCCACCACTCAAGCTGCTGCACCAGAAATCTCATCAGAATCAATCTATGATGAGACAATTATTATGGAGACAGATGAGAATTTCCCACACAGTTCCTTGCGAGGAACTTGTTGGAACTGAAGAAGAAGAGGAAGCGGACTCTAATGTAGTCCAGTTCGATGCTCAACCGAGTAGTTCCACAGTCTAGCTCCCTCCTCATTATGTAGAACTGATCGAATCCCTGCAGCAACAGGTTAAACTGCATACTGAGCAGATCAGGCAGCTGCAAGCCCAACAGAGACTCCAATTAGCTGAAACTGAGTCGGCAAGCAGCGATGAAGATGAAGAAGATAACAACTCAGAACCACTGGCCAAGAGGAGAAAAACTGATCACAAGAAGGACTGAGTGGCTGATCAAATTAAATATGATTAGAAAAGCCCTAGGTGTACTTCTTGTTAATCAGTTGTAATTATCTTTTGATCCTTATTTATAAAAATTAATCTTTTTTGATTTCAAATAAATGTCAAGCTTTACATTTATTTTGAAATTTTGACCGATGCAAAACAATGACACGTGTCAAGGTCATTAATTGCCAACGACCAAAAGAAATCAGAGGCTAGTACCATTTCAACCATCATATCTATGAGCCTGTCCAAACCCTCATAAAAAGCCTCTCTCTTTCTCAAGCCTCTCAAAAAAGCCTCATCCTCCTAAAATCTCAAAGACTCTCTCTCTCAAAAGATCTTGAATCTCCTAAAAATTCAGCCAACCTCTAAGATGGCCGAATTATCCAGATCTTCAAATTCCTTCAAGGAACAACTCATGAGAGATAAATTTCTTGATAAGAAGAAGTTTCAAGTGATTCTAAATGAATCAAACAATTCAACACTTCTGTCTTATCTCCACAAAACAGGAGTTCTTCACTACCTGGAAACACCACCAAGATTCTTTAGACAAAATTTGATGAGTGAATTTTTGCTCCAAGCAAAGTTATCTGCAGATGGGAAGATGATATCATCAGTGATTCAAGGAAGGATGCTACACATCAATGCGAAAACAATTGCTGAAATGTTCCAACTTCCACAAGAAGGCTCATCCGTTCAAGATTTAAAGGAATCTGTAGAGTCACACTGGAGAGAATGGAAAGCTTCAACCTGCAACAAGCAATTCAGTTTTACCACCGCTAAAACTGACCTTAAGCCCGAGTATGGAGTTCTACTTGACATAGCGAACAAGATGATGTTCGGGAAAATTGGAAGCCTAAGCCAACTCACTCAAGAGAGATACAAGGTCATGATTCACCTTGCTGAAGGGAGACAAACAAACTAGGCATAATTTGTCTTTCAACAATTCAAGCATCAAGTCATCAAGGCTACAGACTCAAAGAAATATGGCAAGTTTGAGTTCAAGGTAGGACTTGTTCTAAGGATGAGCAAGATACTTGAAGACCTGCTGAAACTTCCAAGTGATGAATCACTACCGGTTCTAATCTCCGACTGGATCCCCAAGAAAGGAACTGCTCATCTTCAGTCACTGAAGAAAAAGAGAAGAGGCAAGGCCAAGATGAGCAACCAGAGTTCGAGCAACTCAACTGCCAATGCCGTTCACTTTCCAAAATCAAAGAATGGATCGCCAGTTGATTTTCAGGTTTGCTCCGATCCAGATGAGCTTATTCCACTTGTTAGAATCCCCCACCCAAACTACTTCAGAGGCACATGCCCTCCGCTCCAGCTGACTAAAGAGAATATTCGCACTTTCTACAGTGGTGAATATGCAGTCAAAGGTGTACAAAAGGAAGTGACTAGTCATAGGTGTACAAAAGGAAGTGACTAGTCTCCTTCTCACTCACTTTACCTTTGTTGCTCAATGTGACCAAGAGTTGTTCAAACAACTCCACCGGTACTTCTACTGGTACAACTGGAGACATTCTATGTCCATCCAGTCTCACTTTCTTCTAACTGCCTTTCATGGCATGAGCTTCTGGCAACGAGAAGAAACTTGGAGCATCAAATGGATAGGTTCATCAAATCCATTTCCTCCAACCATGGTGCAAGTTCAGCGTATCATGAATCACAGGCTTATTCACAAGATTCCAGCAAACGCCTTACTGGCAGAGTTCCAATCTAGCATCACGCCTCAAGCAGTTGGGACTGCAGCTCAACCAGTCAACTGCCCAACTGGCTCTCTTTGTCGACAACTGAACTTTGATAGTTTATCAAGTCAGTCAGCTGAGCCATCATGACAAACTCTGCCAGTCATCCAACGAAGAGAACCTCACCTCTCACATGCTAAAGTCATAGTTCCTCAGAAAAATCCAAGGCGTACTGATGAGAGCAGTAGTGATGATGAAGACACTGCCACATCACCAAGTCTCTTATCCAAAAGCTATGTGACTCCACTGCTCACCTCTAGCTCAAAAGGCATGCAACTGCTCGTGAAAAGCGATCAGTTTGGGTCACCGCCAAAGGGAACTTCACACTCCCTTAGTCAAAGGATGAAAAGCTCGTCAGTTGAAATCCAGCTTCACCTTCGCCAAGCCAAGATGACAGCAAGGCCAGAACCATCAACGCATAAAGCTACATCCAAAGGAAGCAGTGCTGCCAGTCCAGCTAGGCCATTCAAGAAGCGGAAACTGTCTATAGAAAAGCCGAGCAACTGATCAAGTCAACTGATCAATTCAGTTCAGTTGCAGCCTCAACTGCAGTTAGCTCATCAGTGACAACTGAGCATCAAGACTCAACTGCTCAACCAACTGCCGCGTCATCAATCAGTTGGACTGTATCCCAACTGACTAAGGATAAGTTTTTTTAAAATTCAAAAGCTTACCTTAATGATATTGTTACCGTTGCGATTATGAAATATCTTATATTATATTTCAATGGTTACAATTTGAAAATAGGGTTCTATATCACAAAGTTGCCATTAATATTTCTGCATGGATATTAAAACAACTCTTCAGAAGGAGAAGGAAAATATAATTTTTTAATGGGCTATAAATAGAAAGATCTGCACAAAATATTTCGATATTTATGGCAACTACCCCATTTTCAAAATTGCTACATCTCAGCCACAAGATCATAAAGTTACTTAACCGTTGAACGGCTGAGATACAAGCATCATTAATTCAGCTAATTAACCATCAAATCGGATGGCTGATCAGCTAAGAAAAGCAATCGAGTACCCTCGATTCCTGCATGCAAAGATGCATAAATATGTGCAAAGAGATGAAGGCTCTGATCATCTGAAAAACTCTCTCTCTCTCTCTTGTTCGATCATTTGTTAGCCTTCTCTCTCTCATCAAAAACTCTTGTTATCTAAACTGAAAGAGCATTTTTTTGCAGAAATGAAGCCCCCATTTCACACAGTGGATATTAAAGCTCTTGAGCATAAGATAAGAAAGGACAAGTCTCTAAATCTAGAGATGCTCAATGCACGTCTCGGCCCGGATGTCTTTCAAAAGATTTATCGACCATTGGAGGCGACTGGGTTGCTCTCCTTCTTAACACAGTTGCCGGTCAAGAACATACCTGCTTATGTTGCCGAGTTCTACTACAACGCAATCATCAACGGTGACAACATCATCTCCACCGTAAAGAATCAGGTGATCACGGTAACAAAGGAAACGATGATGTCCACTCTTCACCTCTCCGGCAAAGGCCCAGACGTGATGGACCTAAATCTGCCATCCAAATACGCGCTATGGGATACCTGAAAGCTTCCTCACGTGCGTCACAATGACAGTTCGCACAGACTAAAGGAGAGCATGCCAAGTGATATCATCCAACTCTTGGATATCACCGGCCATATCCTACATGGCAACTTCGAGATAGTCCATCTCTCCGAGATCAAAGCCCATCTCACAGCCGCTCTATACTTTAGATGTCAAACCGAATGGGCCTCCTACATCCTTGTGCAACTAAAAGCTAATGTAGAGCGTGCGGCATATGATCTGTCAACTGGCTCATTCCGAGAAAAGGTCGGGTTTATGAATCGCATAAGCTATATCATTCAAAGCCAGTTTGATGAGATCATACAAACTGGCAAACTACTCGGAAGAAGGGACATGTTCCCCACTATCTACTGCTATCAGGTCCCGAAGCATTCCCATCCACAAGGGCCTTTCAACTCAGATCGTGGAAAGGCACCCTTGGAGGCACCCGTCAGCTCCTCTGATGAAAGAGAGCTGATGCTTGAGAGTGCACCTCTTTCAAGGCTGAGTGATCAGCCCACAATATCAGCCAGCTCCCAACCTCTTCCTTCAGTCCAACGGGACTCTATTGAGGTTGATTTTGAAGCAGTTCTAGACCATCAGTTCAGAAGCTGCTTTGGTCTTATTGAGGACTCCGACTCCTCACTATTCGTGCAACTCTGGCGGTACCTGTAGTACCACATATGGCACTTCCAAATGGATGAGTCAACCACGTTCCACCTCATCCACACTCGTAGCTCCGCCTTCTGGATCAACGAAGGTACATGGAGTAGAAACTAGATGAATCATCCACACTCATCGCCACCAACTCTCTCGGAGATCATGGATTCAATGATCAAGCGGCTCTAGCTCGGTATACCAGCTGATGCTCCTCTCCCCGACAATGAACCAGCCAACTCCTCGTGCACACCCTTCGTTGGTGATCCACCCCTTCCTTCAACTGATGAGATCTTCAACAACCTGGCCTCAATGAACTTCAGAGAGCAAGACATCTTTGATCAAGGTCAGTTCATGCCAACTGAAGACGCCTATGCATGGCTCTCCCCACCCATGCAAATTCCTTCAGTTCCTTCCATCCCTAATGACAATTTGGCAACTGCCTTTACATTCCTGCCAAACTTGTTATTACCATCATGCGATCCATTCTACCTTTTGGATGATGCCAAAAAGGGGGAAGATGGACAGAATAATGATGGATGCTTGACTCTTTGGGATCAGATTCAAAGAGAAAATCATTACGATGGGGAAGATCAGCTTCAGGGGGAAGCCTGGAGATTACAAGGAGCCCAAGAAAGAGGAGAATCGAGCAGAAAGAAGAGGAGCAATTGGAGCAATTTTCAGGAAGTAGATTAGTAGTTTTAACTACTCTTCTTGAAATTAAAATATGCTTTCAAATGAATATATTATACAAGTTTTGATCATGCTTATACTCCAAGCTTGTCATGATTATAATGCTCATACTCTGATATATTATGCTCTGATAACTCAAGCTTGAATGTTTTGACATGATATTTTATACTCTGATACTTCAGTTTGAATGCCTTGACACTAAAACGAAAGCATGCTCAAAGAGAAAGAATGAAAGAATGGTCATAAAATTTGAAGTCCAAATTGCTCTTGAATTTGACATGCTCTAATACTTGAATGTTAGCAAAAATGACAAATGATCTGATACTTGAATGAAAATCATAAATCATATAGCTCTAATACTTGAATGAAAATCATGAATCAATTTGTCTGTCAAAGTGCTCTGAATTCGCTCTGATTTTAAGATTCTACTTAAGCATTTGCTACACTTGAAGTTTTTCCATCATCATCAACAAAGTTTTGACATCATCAAAAAGGGGGAAATTATTAGGAAAAACTATCAAGGAACCCCTAGATCAGGTTTTGATGATATGTCAAAATTAGTTATGAAAAACTGACTAAAAGTTCAACTTGTAGATCGGAGCTGACCAGTCCAGGGCATCAAAAAGGTACTCAAGTAAAGTCAAAGTCAACCAATCTGAAGAATGGTCTACAAGCTGAAGGATACATCACCCAGTCAAATTCAACTCAGCTAAGGAGTCATACCAGTCAAAACAAGCTGACAACCAAGTCAGCTAAGCTGAGGGAGAAAAGAGTTGACTAAAGACTGAAGAAACTGATAAAGCATCAGTTTAAGCTAGAGACTGGAAGTATCCAACTGATGGTCGGAATGCAGTAGACAAGACAGATCAGCTGAAAGTAATAACTGTAGTCAGTCAGCTTGTGGTTAGTCAAAACTGACAAGAAAGCTCAAAGAGAAATCAGTCAAGCTGACAAGCTAGCCAAGAACTTGAGATCAGTCGAACTGGAGAAATATATGCTCAGAACTGCCAACTGGAGCAATAGTCAAACTCAGCTGACAAGCCCAGAACTGCCAACTGGAGCAATAGCCAAACTCAGCTGACAAGCCTAGAACTGCCAACTGGAGCAATAGCCAATCTCAGCTGATAAGCTCAGAACTGCCAAACTGGAGCAACAGTCAGACTCAGCTGACAAGCTCGGAACTGTCAGCTGGAGTGATAATCAAACTGAGCTGACAGATCTACAACTGCCAACTGGAACTCAAAGCTGTCAAGAAAACTGAAGTCAGAGAACCCTGGAGTTTGTTGCTCAAAACTGGCGAATCTTGGAATAAATGCTTCACCAAAGATCCTGGAAATTAATGAAGATCGATTGGCAGAGTAACGGCTACTTCAACCAAATACTCCAAGCGATCATTAAAGACCACCTACCATTGATGAGCCAACAGAGCCACCGATCAATGGACAATGGAACTCAACGGTCATAAAATCACTCCTCTTTAAAAGACGAGTGAATCATAGTTTAAAATACTCTTTGCACATTCTCTGCCAGACAACGAAGCAAAACTCTTTGCCAACTTCATCTATTCTACACCTTCACAAGCAAGAGCTTTTCTTTCTCCCTCCCACTCAAGCTCAAGTGCGACATTTGATAGAAACTGCGAGAGTCCAACTGAGAAGGAGAATTCACAGAATCAAGATATTCAGCCAGCTGTTGACGATCCAGCCAGGGCATCCTTCTCAGTTCCAGCTATTCAACGATCAACTACTCAGCTCAATTAAAGGAGCACATCAGTTGATACCCCCTATTCAAGACTCACCTCTTGAAGATCGAAAGAGATCTAAAACCTTGTAAAGACGACAATAGCGCCTACCTTCCTAGCGAGCAGTTAGGAACTTCAAGTGTGAGCCGTCGACCCGCTGAGGTAGCAAGCAGTTACCAGGTTCAGCCAACTGTCCTTCATTGTATAATTTGTAAAGAAACTCAAGTTATATAGTGAAGTTGCCCTTCTACGGAAGGAAGAGAGGACGTACAAGTTTGAGACTTCGAACCTCTATAAATCGCTTGTGTGCTGTACTATATTGATTATTGCATATCTTTGAACTGCACACAATATCACACAAGCTGCACTCAAACTGTCTTAACTGATCAACAAGTTTGTGCATAGATAAGTTTCATCAAGCGAGTCAAAGGGCCCTGTTATTCCGCATCTAAAGAAAAAGTTTTTGAATCAGTTTATTCACCCCCCCTCTAAACTGATACCGACTCGCCGTGGCCGGTAGGATTGAGTCAAAGGTTAGGGTACTTGCCAATGGAGACAAATCTAATTTTGATTTGGAATCTGATTTTGGAAATTTTAATTGAGAGACGGGTCAAGTGGAGGAGGTCACCGGATCGGGAGTGGAAGGAGTTGTTGGGTCGATGTTGGGCTTCGAGTAGTGGACTCAAAATTATTGACTATTTATGTTTTGGAAATTATAAATACAACCCTCAATTTACTTTTTTGTAACCCCTAAATTAATTGAATTATAAATATCATTTTAATAGACATTTTTACCGTTTAAACTCACAACTTAAAAACCCTAATCAAAATAATTCCTATGCCTTCCAATGTATGGTCTCCCATACATCCACCCTCAATCGAGATAAGAGAAAAACAAATACTTGTGTTGGGGCAAACATTTATGTCATAAAGATTGTCATTATGAAGATGATTTATCTTTATATGTTTTACTAGGTGTTCGACATGACGTACTGGCTAGTGTTCTCATTTTTGCTATGCAAATCAACAAGATTGAAGATGAGAGGCTTTAAAGCTTGGTGATTGCACCAGTGTCAGTTTACAGGAGATTTTGGATAGTGCTTAGAACGGTGTACAACTAGGTGTACATTTGCAAGCTTTAGCAACCAGAATTAGCTTGTAACCAGAATGCAGATCAATCAAGATTGAGTTTTGTGATGAATGCAGACGTGTTGTAGTTTGTTGGTTACTAATGAGACTTGTCCTATACAACAGTCTAGAAGATTCCGAGCCTTTGCATGGAAAGAAGAGGATAGAAGATCAACAAGGAATGATTCTAGAAGATAGAGCTCAACACTGAAAGTCTTATCTTTCTTGATATGTGATCAACAAGGAAACTGACTTTCCTCTTTGAAGAGAAGTTAGTTTAGATCATTCATAAAAGTAGAAGAAACAGATTAGAATATTTGTCGACAAATAAGTGTAAAATTTACAAGACATTAAAATACTTTTAGAGCTCTACGTGTTTTGAGCTTTAGGGTTTGTCATAGCTAAAGTTGTTCACTCTGGTGTTCAACGTAAATTCTAGTGTCCTGATGTTTAGATTTTTTTATCTAACAACTAGGTTTCGTTCTTTTAGGTAAAAGTAAGCTCGGGATAGTTTACTTGTGAGAACAAGATGGATTCTAGAGTGTGAGGTGACTTCATACTTCAATTTACAAAGGAAAGTACAAATTAGAAAAATGATAGCGTGTGAAAGGAGTTCAAAAAAGAGAAAATCTTTGCACCCTATAAACATATTTGGGGTGAAAAACATTAATACCCCTTAAGGGACACAAATCTATTAAAAAGTAACATATTGGGCTGACACACATCAATGGCAACAGGGAAAGTAGGAAAATTCTATGCAACATGGCCATTTACTACATGTCTCGATTCTTTCCAACCTTTTTTTACTATCACCATTTTTTATGATGATAAATGCCGATAAAAAAAAGTTAAGGATTTTTCTCAATCTTAAAGAGTGACTCCTTTCTGTTAAGCTGAACAAAAATACAATGCTACAATTACACAATGCAATACAAAATATTACACTAATAAAAAATTAACACTAACTATATAATAATACAGTAAACTACAAATAAAATAATAAAGCTAAATAATAAAAACAATATAAATAACTAAATAATTTAAATAACTAGAACAATTTTGAATAACTAAGACAATTTAAATAATTATAATAAATTAAATGACAAGAATAAGTTTAGAGGAAACCCGACGCCTATGAAGATCACAGTTTCCTTAAACTAAATTCGCCCCGCATGAGCGATTGATTCCCAGGATATAACGGACTAACCGGAGCAACTTTCGGCGAACTGAGATATGCCCGAACTTGAACTAGAAAATATTTAGAACTAAAACCGACTTGACCTCAAACTCACAAGAAGAGCAAAGTCAAGAAGGAAAAAGAAAAAGGAAAAACCTCTTAATTTTTTGTGTATTTAATGAAAAGAGATGAAAGGCTATTTATAGAAATAAATTGGATTGGCTTTCATCAAATAGTTGATGTGGGACAAACTACGTTTCTTCCAATTTCAAATTTAATTCCCCATAAGAGTAAAATTCGCGATCAAGTTCAACAGTTGAACCCAGTATAGGATAGGTAGGTGTAACCCTTTGAACCTTCCCATATAAAATATATCGACTTTACTGGCTCTCAGTAGACGCGGTGTCCTTGAAATGGTCCGTTGTTTGTGTAAATGATGATATACTTTACACAGGATTCTCTCTAACATATCTCAGTTCTCATTATTATGTTCATTCATGGCCCTAAACATCCACCTGGTTCTGTAAGAGGGTCTAAGAATTGATCCTTACACAATTCTCTTCGAAGTGGCCCCACTTCTCTCTTACATAGGTGATTCTTTTCAAATAGCCCGTACTATTTCACTCGACTCATCGCTACGTAAGAATCATTAAAAGTCATATGCTTATCCTTCTTCATTGGGGTATCACTTTAACAAAGGGATAACGACTCCCACAGTGATCGTGCGAGTCTTTTTATAATTATGTTATCCCATTAAACTTAGATCTTGGGATCTCCAGTCAACTAGGTTGGATTTCCATTGTATCAACTCTTTTCTAGAGGCTTTAGTCCCATTCCTCTTGTCGATTTCGCAACCAACTCTCTGTTAAACCATTTGGTTAATGGATCCGCTAAGTTATATTTTGACTTCACATAGTCAATAGAGATAACACTAGTTGAGAGTAGTTTTCTAATGGTATTGTGTCTTCGATGTATATGTCTAGACTTACCATTATACATATTGCTCTGTGCCCTACCAATTGCAGATTGACTGTCACAGTGTAGACAGATTGCAAGCAATGGCCTAGGCCAACTTGGAATGTCTTCTAAGAAATGAAGTAGCCAATCAGCTTCTTCACCACCCTTATCCAACGCTATAAACTCAGACTCCATAGTGGATCTGGCTATAACCGTCTGCTTAGAAGATTTCCATGATATGGCCACACCTCTCAAAGTGAATACATATCCACTTGTGGACTTAGAGTCCTTTATATCAAATATCCAGTTGGCATCACAATAGCCTTCAACAACTGCTGGATATGTCCCGTAGTGCAGTCCATAATCACGTAAATATCTCAAGTATCTAAGTAGTCTCACTATACCTTTCCAGTGTGCATCAGTTGGATTACTAGTATATCTACTTAGCTACTCACTGCACAGGCAATGTCTGGTCGCATACAACTCATTAAGTACATCAGAGTTCCTATGACACTAAAGTATTCCACTTGAGAAAAACACTTTCAACTTTATTTTTCAATAGATGTTGACTTGTGTCTATTCTATCAACACTAGAGTCATTGTTGCTAAATCTCTCAAGAATTTTATCAACATAATGTGACTGACTCAACACAATCCCTTGTGATGTACGAAGAATTTTAATTCCAAGTATCACATCATCTAGACCCATATCTTTCATGTTAAATCTTGAATTCAACATCTCTTTTGTAGAATTAATCATCTTACCATTGCTCCCAATAATAAGCATGTCATCTACGTAAAGACATAGGATTACAAATCCACTTTCCATTTCTTTAACGTAGACGACTTTATCATACTGATTAATTTTGAATCCACACCCCATCATGGCATTATCAAATTTCTCATGCCATTGTTTTGGTGCTTATTTCAAGCCATATAAAGACTTCACCAATTTGCAAAACTTATTCTCTTGCTCGGGAACATAGAATCCTTCAGGTGCTCCATAAAGATCTCTTCTTCTAAACCACCATTTAGAAAAACAGTCTTTACATCCATCTAATGTATTTCAAGACTTCTTAAAGCTGCAAAAGCAATAACCATCCTAATAGATGCTATTCTCATCACCGGGAAATAGGTATCAAAGTAGTCAAGACCTTTTTTCTGTCTGTAACCTTTAATTACAAGTATGGCCTTATACTTATCAACTGTTCCAACAGTTTTCATTTTTCTTTTGAAAATCCACTTATACCCAAATGGCTTACTTCCCTCAGGAAGATCCATTAACTCCCAAGTGTGATTTTGCAAGATAGATTCAATTTCGAGGACCATCTGAAGACTTCACTGTTTCGGAAAAACTTTGAGGCCCACTTTCAACCATGTAAGTTAAAAAGTCTGAACCATAGGATTTTTCAATCCTACCTCTCTTGCTTCTTTGTGGTTTCACCACTGAATCTTTATGTTGTTCTTCTTCCACTGTTTCTAGAGTTCGTTTAATGGAAGCAGATTCCATTTCTGATGTTCGTGGAAACACATGTTCAAAAATGAAACATTCCTCGATTCAATTATCGTGTTTTTGTGTATGTCTTCAATTTTAGACTCATACACAAAAAATCGATAAACACTACTATTTTGTGCATAACCAATAAATATGTAATCAACAGTTTTTTGTCCAATTTTTACCCTCTTTGGTGTAGATACCGCTATCTTGGCAAGACACCCCCATACTCGCAATTATTTATAGAACGGTGGTCTTCCATGCCATAATTCATATGGACTTTTGTCTAACTTCTTGCGAAGCACTTTATTTTAAAGCTAGTTTGCTATCAAAATAGCTTCCCCCCACATTCAAGAAGATAGTCCAGAACTTAATAGCAACGCATTCATCATTTCTTTTAACGTTCTATTTTTTCCGCTCTGTAGTGTCGTTCTGTTGCGGCAAATAAGGTGCAGTAGTCTCGTGCCTTATTCCATTTTCTGCACAGAAATTAGCAAAAGGTGACTCATACTCACCCCTTCTATCACTTCTCAACATCTTAATCTTTCTACTGAGTTGATTCTCAACTTCAGTTTTATAGAGAACAAATTTCTCTATCGCTTCAGCTTTACTTTTAAGAAGATACACATAACAGAACTTAGTGCTATCATATATAAAAGTAATGAAGTACTTATTGCCACCTCGTGTGGGCTCAGTCTTTAAATCACACACATATGTATGAATGAGGTCAAGTGGTTCACTATCGCTCTCAATAGTTTGGAAGGACAACCGAGCTAACTTGGCTTCAACACAAGTTTCACACTTAAGTGTTGAGTCAATGTGGAGCATATGAATGCTTTTCAAACTCATTAACCTGCGCAGGGTTTTAAAGTTAACATGTCCTAGTTGACCATGCCACATAATGGAAGGCTCAAGAGTATAAACGGAAGAGTTCACTTTCTCATTAATAATCGATTTAGCAATCATTACATTAAGTTTAAAGAATCCATTGCACTCATAACCCTTTCTGACAAATACTCCATTCTTGGTTAACATGACCTTATCTAACTCAAAGATAATGCGAAAGCCAAACTTGCTTAACAGTGAACTAGACACTAGATTCTTACAAATCTCTGGCACATATAACACATTGTTGAGAGTCAACTCCTTCTCTGAAGTCATTTTTAGAACCACCTTTCCAAGGTCTTTCACATCAGATGTAGTATATTTTCCCATAAAGAGTTTCTCTCCATCCACTTGTTTATCAAGGACACTAAATAGTTCCTTGTTTGAACACACATGACAGGTAGCACCCGTATCAACCAACCACTCACGTAGGTTTGAACCAACAAGGTTCACCTCAGAGATCACAGAGGCAAAGTGCATCTTATCAACATCTATGGTGAGGTTTTTCATCATGTGTGCCTCATGGCTCTGATTAGTGCAATCAAAGGCTCTATGACTAGTTTTGTCACATTTGAAGCATTTTCCGTTGAACTTCTTCTTGAAGTTCTCCTTCTTCGGTCCTAACGCCTTCTTCCTTGCAGAATTATGCTTCTTGTTTGAGTTCCGCCTTGAGCTCTCACCATGCTTAACCACATTCACTTTAGCTGGTAGAGGGTTGAACTGTCTTTTGCCATAGCCCTTGTTGTCTTCTTCGATTCGAAGTCTAACAACGAGCTATTCAAT
Organism: Perilla frutescens; assembly: GCA_026008535.1. Lineage (NCBI taxonomy): Eukaryota > Viridiplantae > Streptophyta > Magnoliopsida > Lamiales > Lamiaceae > Perilla > Perilla frutescens. The sequence goes on from BRKX01000006.1 coordinate 49,874,704, forward strand.
GGTTATCTTCTTCTTCTTGTGAGTCAGATAATTCTTAAAATCTTTCCAGCTTGGTGGTAGCTTTGCAATGATAGCAGCCACTTGGAAAGTTTAATTCACAATCATTTCTTATGAATGAATGTCGTGCAAAATAATTTGGAGCTCTTGCACTTGACTTATTACAGCTCTTGAATCAACCATCAAGAAACTTCTTGGCTCCAGCATCTTCTGTTTTGTACTTTTTCTCTAAGGACTCCCACAGTTCTTTAGAAATCTTGATTGAAGAATACACGTTATACAATGTATCAACCAAGCAGTTCATTACATAATTCATGCACAGAAAATCTGAGTGATTCCAAGCATCAATCGTATTGATAGCTTGAGCATCAATATTTGCCCCCAATATCGGAGCATCTTCTCCCAAAAACCTCGCAAGGTTCAACATTGTCAAATAAAACAACATATTTTGTTGCCATTGTTTGAAATTCAGACCATTGAATTTCTCCAGCTTATCAACATGATTCACAAGAACATTAAAAGCACCGATCCTCACGGTGGTAGCAGCAGCAACATTGTTTGTCTGCTCAGTAGACATCTTTGAAAATAATTTTCGAGTATAATTTGGTTTAAGATTGTTGGAGTCTTTGTTCACTCGAAACAATGATAAAAGATGCAACAATAGCTTATTATACTAATAAGCTGAATAGAAATACAATGTTACAATTACACAATGCAATATAAAATATTGCACTAATAAAATTAACACTAACTATATAATAATACAGTAAAACTAAAGATAAAATAATAAAGCTAAATAATAAGAACAATTTAAATAACTAAACCATTTAAATAAATAGAACAATTTAAATAATTAGAATTTATTAAATGACAAGAATAAGTTTAGAAGAAACCCGAGGCTTGTGGAGATCACAATTTCCTTAAACCAAATTCGCCCCGTATGAGCGATTGATTCCTAGGATACAACGGACTAACCTGAGCAACTTCCGGCAAATTAAGATATGCCCGAACTTGAACTAGAAAATATTTAGAATTAAAACCGACTCGACCTCAAACTCACAAGAAGAGTAAAGTTGAGAAGGAAAAAGATCTTAATTTTTGGTGTATTTAATCAAAAGTTATGAAAGGCTATTTATAAATTGGATTGACTTTCATCAAATAGCCGATGTGGGATAAACCACATTTCTTCCAATTTCAAACTTTTCCTAACAAATAATAATTGAAAAAAAAGAAGAAAACCATTAGATATCCAATATGAATGTCCACATAAGAATTGTTAAAAATTTTAAATCGTTCCAGCTCGATAGTCTTCCAATTTTTCCCCAACAACTATGACATATGATATCAACTAGATGATGAGGACAACCATTAGATTTTCTCAGCAATCAGATACAACAAAGGCTACAGAGTATAAAGTTCGACTCCAGTAGTAACGGAGGAGGACGTACGCCATCTGTGGTGGCGTCGGAAGAAAAAGAAGCGTCAGAGATGGGGGAGACGAGACATTAAAGAAGAAAATAGAGAAAGGGGCTGAGGAGAGAAAGATGTGGAAGAGAAACAACTTGGAGGAGAGAGACAGAGAGTTGACAAAAGCAAAACTAGAGGGTGGATATTAATTTCCTCACTTGTCAAGCATCCAAACGATTTTGAAGTATGAGATAACTCAATGACACGTACAAATTTCTCTTTATAGAATGTGAGTGAAAGTGAAAAACATACTGTAAATATTTTAGTGACGGGACAATAAAAGCATGTCTCTTAAATATGCATGTGAGTGAAATAGTATTGTGTGGGTTAAAAAAATTATCTTATATATATATATATATAGCATTGATTGAAGTAAATTATGTTGTATACATATCTACTTCTTATCACTCACCTTTCATCTCAATATTTTTCTTGCAGTAAAAAAAATGGCATCCAGAAGATGCGGCTCATCTCACCAACAATCAAAGAACCAGGTGTATTCATAAATAAAAAATGAGCTTCTTTGTAGAGATTGGTTGTTTGTGTATTATAATTTTATTTTGTATAAATATTTGCATGAATCATAGCAAGATTGTAAAAATTGTAGTATGCATTTATAGATTTTATATTATGAATATTCAATTACATTTTAGGTATAGAAAAATAAATATTTTACATGTATTTTGTAGATTTATATTACAATTAAAAAATCAGTCGATAAAACACATTGATTTGTTTATGCACATTATATGCAATGAGTTTTGTTTAATTATTAGAATAATTATATACGAGCTTTAAGTTTAATCTATTATTGTCTTATTGGTTAATTAATGTAGCACCCCGATCCCGAAAGACCGTGGAAATGGACGCCACGGGAGTTGGAATTAAGAAGCGGGAAAGAAAGGGGGAATAACCTGATCAATGAGAACTCAACAGAAGACTCAGAACAACCAAGCATGCTTTATAATATAACATATACTTATCTATAACACTAAGACTAGAGTTCTTAGGTTTAACAAAAGAATATTACAAGTGCGGAAGCTCCATTATTAACAGGATAGTTAACAAAAAGTGACAACAAGAAAATACGTAAATAACAAAAGTCCATCTCTCAGCATCATCACATCCACACACCAGCCTACTGACCTGAAAAATATTTGGAAATATTTAGGCTGAGTACTAATGTACTCAGTGGGTAAGTTTTTACAATTCAAGTTATGCAAATAATTTTGTTAAAGTAATCTATCTGTGTTCATGCAGGTAGTGAAGCTTAGGAGGTTTTAAAATTGAAAGCAACCTAAGTTCACCAAAACATTTTATCATGAAGCGCTTAAGAGTATAACCAGTCACTGCCCGCAACCTGTACTACATCACCAACGCGTTAAGTTGAGTATGGCCAAAGTATACCCAATGAGTGTAACCAATAAGTGTTTGATTTTAGTCTCACCGACAAGGAGTAGGACATGACAAATAATACATGTATACTGTAGCTTCTCACATTGACACAACACTGGTTTATGAGACTCCGACAACATACAGTAGCATGTAAATATTTAACACAGATAGTCACATATGCAATTTTGGCAAACCAGAGCTTAATAACTCGAAAGATATAGTTTGCAAAGATAGTATAGCCCACCTAGATGATAAATTTGTAACACAGATAAGCTTTCAATCTCTGAGTTGGTTATGCTCAGGTTCTACTAGCTCTTCTAGACCTACAATAACCAGCCTTTGCTTAGTTTAACTAAATGGCCCATATCAAAACTCAATTCCTAAGCTCCTTTTTAATATATATTTGATCAACTCTATTATTTTATTAGACATTTAAAATAATAGTTATTTCACAAATAGAAATTTTTAATTCACTAATTATTATTGATACCTAATTACACATACACCTACATAAACCACCACATAGATTAGTTATTATTTTGGGGGTAATTACATCACCAAGCATCAATATTCAAAGAGTGTATACCAGTACACAGTAAGTACGAGATGCACAAACATATATATATATAATTTATCTCTTTTTTTTTATAAATAAATAACTCTTAGAACCCTAATTCCCAAATAAAACAAATATTTATATACATATATATATATATATATATTTTTTATCAAAACTTTGATTATCGAAGACAAACAAAACATATGAATTAATTTCTTTTAAATTTTCGAAATAATAAGCTAACCTGTATTTCCCTTTTCATTTCCCTAAGTTGGAACCTTAATTATTCTTTTTCTTTTCGCAATTATATATGTATGTGTGTGTGTATATATATATATATACATATATCATAGCCAAACTCAAATATCTTGCATGTCATTATTTTTAGTCATCGCTATCATTTGCCAAGTGTTGTATACTTGTAACATACTTATGCATACAAGGTAAGTTAAAGCCATTTGCCACCTATAGTTTATCTTTATAATAATCTTAATCTCTATCCTCCAATAATAATATGTATAGGTATATATATAATATCTATTAATTTATTTTACAATACTATTCACCATCTTTGTGATTAAATATTATAAGTGATCTCGATATACATTGAATATGTGTATATTTGTGTGTTTCTGGAAATAAAGAAAAATCACAATAAATTAATTTGTACTCGATAATGAAGTATAATTAATCAAATTAAGTGCATATTTAGGGTTCTAAATTAAATACGGGAATGTTGTAAGGGTATTTCTAACATACTCAATGGACACACATCACCTAAAAATGTGACCTAGAAGGGTCTGTTTTCTTTCCTAGATTATCCTTATGGTTAGCATATGCTATATATATATTTTTAATACCAAAAAGTTTTGGATATCTAACTATTAAATATATATATATATGTATGTATGTATGTATTCCTAATTAAATTTAGAAAATAAAATTTTGGGGTATTATACTCCTCCCCCCTTAAAAGAATTTCGTCCCGAAATTCAAGTACCTAAGGACATCTCAGGATATTGTTATCTTATCTTGCTTTCAATTGCACAAACACTAATAGAATCTGTTTATTTCTTAGGACTTGAACTTTTCAATCAAGAATCTCGTGGGATTTTTCTGCGTACGTCATACAGAACGTAGAACTAACTCTTTTTTTGATAACATGTTCCATGTCAAATTTATATTTTCTGAGCATTGAAACGTGATGTACATCATGAACTTGTGATAGGTCCGGTGGTAGAGCTAATCGGTAAGCAACCTCACCAATTCTTTCTAGTATCTCAAATGACCCAATAAATCTTGGTCTCAACTTGTTTTGTTTTCCAAATCTCACAACACCTCATGTTGGAGATACTTTTAAGAAGAATTTTTCACCGATTTGAAATTATAAGTCTGTTATGCGCTTATCTGCATAAGCCTTCTGTCTGCTTTGTGCTTTCTTCATTCTTGCTTGAATTTAGTCAATCATGTTGACAGTGGTCTGTACAATCTCTAGACCCAATATTTTTCTTTCTCCAACTTCATACCAGTACAGGGGTGATCTACATTTACGACCATAAAAGGCTTCATATGGTGCCATCTTTATAGTTGATTGATAACTATTGTTATATAAAAACTCTACCAAAGGTAAAACGTTTTCCCAGCTGGTATTTTCATCCAACACAACTTCACGGAGCATATCTTCCAAAATTTGTATCATTCTCTCTAACTGGCCATCTGTTTGGGGATGGAAAGTGATACTAAAGCTTAGCTTCATTCTCATTACTTCTTGGAAACTCCTCAAGAACCTTGATGTAAAATAAGTATCACGATCTGACGTGATAGAAATTAGAATTCCATGCGAACGAACAATTTCTTTTACATAAATCTGTGCTAATTTGCTTAACTCCGCTGTTGTTTTGATTGACATAAAATGTGATGCTTTCTTTAATCGATTCATGATGACCCACACTATTGAGTTCCCTTTCACTAATCTTGTTATGCCTACCACAAAATCCATCATTATATGCTCCCATTACCACTCTGGAATTTCCAACGGCTGCAATAAACCTGAAGGTCGTTGATGTACAACTTTCACTTACTGACATGTTACACATCTCTCTACAAATGCTACTATCTCTCTTTTCATATAATTCTACCAGAAATATGTTTTCAAGCCCTACAAGGATCAATCCTTAATTCAGGATCAATATAACCACTTTCGGAATAAATCTAATATTTACTTTAATTTAATGGGAGCTTTATTCATTTTACTTCGACTAGGAATGCACATTACTCGTGTTTAAAAACCTAAGATGACTCGATAATATATTCTTAAAATACTTTTCAATTAACTTGAAATGAATCCAACGAAAGAGAAAAAGAATTAATGGCTTAAAATAGAGAAGTAATTTTGAAAAATCATAGAAAATTCAATTCAAATCTGATCAAGACATAGTCAACAACCACGCATTCGTTGTCAATAAGCCTACAAATGGTTAGAAGGAATCGGAGAAAGATCCCGATCACCCTAGCCTAAAATTGGCTGGAAAGGCAACTGTTGTTGTTTACCGAATATATTGATCAACACGAAGTTTGAGCTCGATCGAACTCGATATTCAATGGATTTTCAATCAAAAGTAGAATTTTTCATAGTATGGAAGACAAGAATTTTGATGAAATAAATGGTTCAATGATATAATAGCTACAACAACTGGAAATGATCAATGAATATATCATTTTCAATATAGATGAAATGTGTCAGAAAAGAGTGTGGTTTTGGGAAAAATTATAGCTTGAATTCAGATGATCAAATGGTATCTGATTTTAGATCGGACACAAGGGATTAGAAGGCTACACAAATGAGTTGCCATGGACCAAAAATCAAGTCCATACCACGGAGAAAATGAAGAAAATCAACCTCTGAAGTTGCACTCGCAACACAATGATTTATGTGGTAGATTTGGCGCGTCGATTTGTGACGTATCTTTGATAGACCAAATGATATCATATTGATGATCCGAGACTTGTTATGAAAATCTTGAAGTGCTAGGTTTACAATGAAAAAAATTGGGGGAAGAAATGGCTGGATTAATGGAAAAAGATGCCGTAATGGGACTGCAACACAACTTGATGACCGGCAAGACCACTGAGGTTTTAGGTCCATTTTCTCAACTTTTCGGGCACCAGTTGAAAGCAATATCAAAACAAATTTTGTTCTATTATGACAAAGAAATGTGTGTATAAAGTTTCAGATTTTTCTCAACGGATTTCATTCCTAAAAGATTGAAAGAAAGATGGTTGTTTGGGGAGGAGAGGGCTGAGATGATAGAGAGAAAAAAAACATAAATGAGTCATGTTTCATTATGCTTGCTAATTGTTTTCATGGTTGAGGATGTTCAGCTGCCCCTCTTAAATAAATTTCATCCTGAAATTTCCATATCTTAAGAAAAAGTATCAAAGTATATCCTCAGGGTTCAAAACCTCAATTTTTATACTTGCCGCCTAGAAACAATAAGGTTCTCCTATTTCTTTAACTTTTTGGATGTGTATTCGATTACTCAACTATTTGGCATCAATATACACCTTAAACCATTCTTCAATCATCACTATATACCACAAAACCTCCGGTGTCTGTTGAAATTGAGAGAATTGGTGTCATTGTCAACTTTTTCTTCAACTCTTGAAATCTCTGTTCACTAGCTTATGTGCACTTAAAGATTACACCTTTCCTAAATAGTTATATCATAGGAGAGGCTATCTTTGAGAATTCTTCAACAAATCTATGATAGTATCCTATAAGGTTGAGAAGATCATGTACTTCTAAAGGATTTGTTGGTTGAAACCAATTATTAATGGCTTCGACTTTGTTTGGTATAATGACCCGATCCCGAAAAAGAGACAATAAACAATGGATAGGGTGTTAATTAAAAAGAGAAATGAAATCAAGGACATAAATAAATGAAAATGCATCAAGAATAGTATGATAGAAAACATATAGATCCAAGAATAGGTTATGTCTTTCGAAAAATTTGACAACATAAATTATGTAGCTTGAGCAAATCTCTGTCTAATATCAGTTTATGGGAAAGAAATGGAACCCATAATGAATCAAGATGTTCATTCATAGATGATAAACAGACATCAACAAGAAAATAGACCTCTTTATATGCCGAATTAAAATCAACTAAGTCCTCTTCATAGGATAGAACAAACAAATAACAAGTAGATCCATTCATAGGTTGACTAAAAGTAAATAGACACCAACAGGTGAACAAATAAGACCCATCCATAGATCAAGACTTAAAGGAATGAGAAATAGCTCAAAAGAAAAAGGGCTTCGTTCCCTTAACTATCAAAGGACAAATTTTAATCAACATACTCGATCGAAGTGTATAGAGTTGAATAGAAGCTAGGTAAATAAGAAAAAATAACAAACTTAGAGCACCGATCAGAAGAACTTATATCATGAAAGTTTTATGACAATCCTCAGTATCAACACATCATGATGCCTTGTTTCCACTGCACTTCTCTCATTGCAGATAGATAATTGTAGGACATCTTTCCAACTTGTGTTCTTATCAAAGAAAACTTCTTGAAGCATGTATCCCTTATTTTGTATTTTTCATATTTATTTAGCCATTCTTTTGTTTGTGAGGTTCAATTTCGTATCCATAGCTTTCTAACAGAATGTCAATTTGAATCATGTTTCTCGATTTGACATGATTGAGATACGAATTCTACATAGATGCACCATAACTCATACGTATAGCAAAGCTAGCTTGTTTGACTGCATCTCTATCTCGATTAGTATGACATATTGATGCCCATGAAAATCTCTTGTTCCACTATAAAAGATCGAGTATTTCTTATTTTTTTTCACTCATAGCACCTGCTATCTCATTAGCTCCCTAGGGTGGTAGATTATGATCTCTTCTTGCACGTAACATTAGGATTAACTTATCAAAACAAGACAACATTCCACATCTACAAAAGGTGCCAAGTTGATCTAACAACAAATTGTCAAACTTGACCCAACAATATCGCACAATTATCTATGGCCATCGTACGTTCAGTATCGTCCATCTGCTCATTGCTCAGTGGCTTCTAATGATAAAATTCAAACACAACGCATGCAAAATGCATCAGCATCAACTTCAAATGATGGTGCCAAAGTCCATGAACTCGTTATCACTGTTGAATAAACTTTATAAACTCTTCTTCATAGGTATGTATAAAAGAAGGTGATTGGTCTATCTCGATATTTCGCTTAGGTGACCATTTTGATGTTGAATTTTGTAGCGGCCATCATCATCTAGCATATCTACCCATGAGGATTCCCAGTCTGTGCATAGATCGCTAAGCTATATATTTTTTTAAAATTTCATTGCTAAATATGTCCATCTTTCTAGCACCATGGAAAACTCTTGGTCAACCTTAACACAACCCCAATCTCGACTCCCATAGAGTAAGTTATTTCTCTAATAAACTTGAACACCGAATCGATCTTTTTCTTGGTATACATATAAAATCACGTAATTCGCTCATCAATCGTGATGTATGTGTGGCAGTTCTTCTGAGCCATAAGGTTATGTTCAGTCATTAAAATGAAAAGTTTCCTCAGTCAAACTATGTTTTTAACAATCTCATAAGTGTTTACAAGTCCGGCCTAAGTTCAGCAACTAGGCTAATAATCTTACGTTATCAAACTTTCAAGTTCTCGTTCTCATTCCATAGTATATATAACAAATGATTTTCGGCTATCATAGTTCACAGTATGCATTCTGCTCATTCCCAACATCACAAGTATACACAAGGTATAGATAAACTAGTTCATACAATTATGTAATCAACATAATTTTTAGACAAAAACCAATATACTCATAGACATATTTCAAAATCAGTATGCTTTCAACATAACAACAGAGTACGCAATTAGCGCAATTTTCAAAGTATGCAATCAGCATAAAAATCAGTCTTTCGAGGAATTTCCGTCAACACGGCAAATCCTAATCTTTCATTTTCAGACAGACTTAATATTTCAACGAATAATATAAACTTTTAAAAACTAAAATCTGTATAAAAACATGCGTACTTTTTAGGCTGTTGCGTGAGTGACGAGCTGAGGGATTATATAATATCACACAAGAATTTACGACTTACAAATAAAAGATAACCCAGCAGGTCTGCAGAGTTGCAAACCTGGCTCTGATACCACTCTGTAGCACCCCGATCCTGAAAGACCGTGGAAATGGACGTCACGGCGGTTGGAATTAAGAAGCGGGAAAGAAAGGGGGAATAACTTGATCAATGAGAACTCAACAGAAGACTCAGAACAACCAAGCATGCTTTATAATATAACATATACTTATCTATAACACTAAGACTAGAGTTCTTAGGTTTAACAAAAGAATATTATAAGTGCGGAAGTTCCATTATTAACAGGATAGTTAACAAAAAGAGACAACAAGAAAATACGTAAATAACAAAAGCCCAATGAGTGTTTGATTTTAGTCTCACCGACAAGGATTAGGACATGACGAATAATGCATGCATACTGTAGCTACTCATATTGACACAACGCTGGTTTATGAGACTCCGACAACATACAGTAGCACGTAAATATTTAACACAGATAGTCACATATATAATTTTGGCAAACCAGAGCTTAATAACTCGAAATATACAGTTTGCAAAGATAGTATAGCACACCTGGATGATAAATTTGTAACACAGATAAGCTTTCAATCTCTGAATTGGTTCTGCTCAGGTTCTGCTAGCTCTTCTAGGCCTACAATAACCAGCCTTTGCTTAGTTTAACTAAATGACCCATATCAAAACTCATTTCCTAAGCTCCTTTTTAATATATATTTGATCAACTATATTATTTTATTAGACATTTAAAATAATAGTTATTTCACAAATAGAAATTTTTAATTCACTAATTATTATTGATACCTAATTACACATACCCCTACATAAGCCACCACATAGATTAGTTAATATTTTGGGGTAATTACATCACCAAGCATTAATGTTCAAAGAGTGTATACCAATACACAGTAAGTACGAGATGCACAACATATACATATAATTTTTCTCTTTTTTTTGATAAATAAATAACTCTTAGAACCTTAATTCCCAAGTAAAATACATATTTATATATACATATATATATATATATATTTCGATCAAAACTTTGATTACCGAAGACAAACAAAACATATGAATTAATTTCTTTTAAATTTTTGAAATAATAAGCTAACATGTATTTCCCTTTTCGTTTCCCTAAGTTGGAACCTTAATTATTCTTTTTCTTTTCGCAATTATATATGTATGTTTACACACACACACACACACACACACACACACACACATCATAGCCAAACTGAAATATGTTGCATGTCATTATTTTTAGTCATTGCTATCATTTGCCAAGTTTTGTATACGTGTAACATACTTATGCATACAAGGTAAGTTAAAGCCATTCACCACCTATAGTTTATCTTTATAATAATATTAATCTCTATCCTCCAATAATAATATGTATAGGTATATATATATATATAATATCTATTAATTTATTTTACAATACTATTCACCATCTTTGTGATTAAATATTATAAGTGATCTCGATATACATTGAATATGTGTATATATGTGTGTTTCTGGAAATAAAGAAAAATCACAATAAATTAATTTGTACTCGATAATGAAGTATAATTAATCAAATTAAGTGCATATTTAGGGTTCTAAATTAAATACGGGAATGTTCTAAGGGTATTTCTAACACACTCAATGGACACATCCCCTAAAAAAGTGACCTAGAAGGGTCCGTTTTCTTTCCTAGATTATCCTTATGGTTAGCATATGCTATATATATATATTTTTAATACCAAAAAGTTTTGGATATCTAACTATTAGATATATATATATATATATATATATATATATTCCTAATTAAATTTAGAAAATAAAATTTTGGGGTATGACAATTAAAGAATTATATATTTTTTTTAAAAAAGACTATTTTTAGGCATTGGATCTCCTCTTGTTGCATTTGAGCCGCCAAAAGTCAGTCCTCTTCTTCCATTTGCTCTGTTGTCGCCAACTCGGTACTCTTCGGAGAGTAATGTTGGGATTTGGATTAGCAATATTTCTTCACCTTCACAATATTGATATCTCATTTTTCATTGATCGTGTCGTCGATCCACAATGAAGAACCTCGTCCTCGTCCTCGTCCTCGACGTGATGCACGAGCTCACCCCTTGATGAGGAACCATCGGAAAAGGCGATTCTCTTGCCCTTATCGTCTCCAGAACCACGAACACCAAGGGAGCTAGACATTTTTTTAGTAGTGAAGATAAAAAAAATAAGATATGTGTAGAAGTAGAAATGATGAAAATATGAAATGAACTAAATGGAGTATAGAAGACTAGAAGTGTAGTAGAATTGAGTATTGAAAATTGAAATGAGACTTGAGATAATATTGAATTGAGAATTGAGATTGAAAGAGTTTGATCACTTGAGTATTAAGAGAATAGAGGTAGTGTGGTAATGAAATTGAAATTGAATCCCCATGTATTTATAGAGAACAAAAATAAAAATATAAAAATAATAAAATAAATTAAATAGTCGTTGGAACCAGTTGTTCCCAACGGCTAATTTCATCTCGACCGTCGATCTTCAACGGTCCTTTGATCTTGACAACGGCTCTATTTTTTTTTTAAAAAAGAAAAAGAAAAAATTCAATCGGAACCACTAGTTCCCTGTTCCATTTTTCAGGAAACAAAACCACACTGTGGGAAGGCGGTTCCGGTTCCTAATCGTGTAACCGGCGGTTCCGAAACCTTTTGCCACCTCTACTTAAACATATAAACTCTTTATAGTGGCACGTTGAGGAAGGTGCCACTATAAATAAATAAATAAATAAATAATATATCCTCTATTTTATAATCAAATCCTCTCTAATTTTTACATAGATTAAGAAAATATATTTAATATACTTGGAAACATAAAACTAACTAAAATTTTCCTTCTACAATTTACTTATTTACTCAACTAATATGATTGTTAATTTCAAAGATTATTAAATAAGACTATATCAAGAAAAATTAAATTTTAATGCATATCAAATAAAAAAGTGGACTATAATTTTGGAACGACCAAAAAAAAAATAAGAAACTACATTTATAGAATGAGGGAAGTATAATATTTGCTAAAAGTCAATTAAAATGATAATAGTCCAATTTGCTTACACTACAAGAAAAACGCGATTTAGCTACGGATTTAATGACGGATAATATTCCATCTTTAAAATATCGGATTAACGAAGGATTAAGATTAGGATATTTAATGATGGATTAAAGATGGATTTTTTCGTCGTTAACTTAACGACGAATTTTTCCCATCGTCAGGGTTCGCTAAACGTGAATTTTTCGTAATGTTATGAGCTGGTCTCTTATTAGATCTTGTGCACCGTTGCTTATGATCAGGCAGGCACGTGGTGTGTGGGCGTCATGAACTCCGTCATTTTTTTTTCTTTTTTTCTTTTTTTCTTTTTTTCTTTTTTTGGGCATAATTTTCATTTTTTTCAAATTTTTTTCGATTTTCTATTTTTTCTTTTTAATTTTTCCACAATAATTTACATCCAAAAATAAAGTTAGTGAATCCTAAAATTAAAGTGAATTGATTTAATTTATTTGAAAGGAATTTATATCCTAAAATGGAATTAATAAACCCTAAAAACCACAAAATAAACCCCCTTCACCCCACAAAAAAAACCCTAAAAAATAGAAAATAAATCCCTAACCCCCTCCCCTTACAAAAAAACCCTAAAAAACACAATATACCCCTAGCTCCCCCCCCCCTCCCAAAAAAAAAAAACTAAACCCTAAACCCATAAACCCCAAACCCCTAAACTCTAAACATTAATTGAGATGAATTGAAATTAATCATAATTTGAATTTTAAAGAAACTCATATATGATAAGTTACTGGGCTAATACTTTTTATGGTTACAAATTATACGTTTTGTATTTGAGACTGATACTTTTTTGTGTTAAGAATGATACTGTTTCTGGTGAACTCCTTTTTTATTTTTTGGACGGGGTGGGTCGGGTCAGGGTTGACTCGCGCGTTGACCGCGTGACCCGCCTGCTTGACGGTTTGATTTTATGTACTTTGAGTTTCCAAAGTCTGATTAGAGACTTTGTGTTTACTTGTTTATTTGCATTTTTTTTAATTATAAGAAAATAAGTTAATTTTTAGTACACGGAAGTTTTTTAGAATTGCACTGGGTTGCATGCCTCTAACTCCTCCATGATGCAGTGAAATGAATGGGTTGAAAACTAGGCTAATCATGGTCTCATGGAGGTTTCTCTTAACCCTTAATTTGTCATTTTACATGAATTAAACACAAATATTAATGTCTTATAGGCCGGTTTGTTAATGTTTGAAGCAAATGATCTTATTAAAGGGAGTTGACTAGCAAGCTGATGGCACGCTGGAGATATGCTACTCTAAAAGATTATATATTATCTATTTAAACTTGCTAAAAGTCAGCTAAAACGATTATTATTCAATACTTCAATTTGCTAAATAATTGATTCATTGGGCTTAGAATGCACGCAGGAGCAAATTCAAGTCAGAAAATTAATTTATTAGAAGCAATGCTATATTTCAAATAAAATATGAGATTGAAATAAGAAACTTTATTTGAAGCAATTTGTCTCACAGTACAATTTAGATCAACTATCCAGCCTGAAAGAACTGAAATTTCTTCCTGTATAGTTTAAATTTAAAATACGAATACGATATGTTCAAGTAATTGGACTTAATTTTTATTTATTTTTAGAAAATAAGTTTTTTCAGGGAGTTGACCAATAAGCACAAGCTGAAGGCAAGTCACGTTGGAGAAGCTGTCAATATAAATAGGAGTATAATAATAATCGTAAAAAGTAAAGTTAACTAACATTATTATAGTCCAATTTAATTTTTTTTTTTTAATTGTACTGGCTGAATATCTCTAGCTCCAAATAAGATCCTTCGTGCCAATACGTATTACATCTCCTGTATCAAAATTAATATTTTTAATTTTTTTAATATACTCTAATCAGGTAAGATGAATTCTAGTTAAAAATAAAATAAAATAAACCTAAATCATAATAAATTTAAATAAAAAACTTTTTTTTTTTTTTCGCAAAAGATGTCATAGAGAATGACACCGAGATCTAAAATCCTCTAACTCCTACATGATGCAGTATTGCAGTGTAATGAAGGTTGAAAACTAGGCTAATCATGGGGACTTCCCTTAACCCTTAATAATGTGTCATTAAACAAATAAACACAATTATTAATGTCTTATAGGCCGGTTTGTAAATAATGGGGAACTTCTTTAGGATTTCCTTTGAGGAAAACTATAGGATGTTCTATAATAAAACAAAATAGCATTTTACTTAAAAGAGTTTTATCTGATTAATATACCACAACACATACATTTGAAAATAATTTAATCTACAATGTTGTCATCATGTATATATTTACTATATAATGATATAATGATTTTCAAATTACAATAAGATGATCTTATCAAAGGGAGTTGACCAGCAAGCTGATGGCATGCTGGAGAAGGTGCCACTCTAAAATATTTCTAAAATATTATGTTATCTAATAAAACTTGCTGAAAGTCAACTAAAACGATTATTGTTCAATTTGGTAAATAATTGCTTCATTGGCTTAGAATACACGCAAGAGCAAATCCAAGTCCGAAAAATAATTTATTAGAATCAGCGCCATCTTTCAAAATAAATATATGAGATTGAGATAAGAAATTTTAGTTGAACACAGAGTACAATTTATGTATACAGCCTTAAAGAACTGAAATTTCTTCCTCCATTGTTTAAATTTTAAAATAAGAATATGATATGTCCCTTTAGTACTGCTAAATTAATGGTAATCAGATTTAAAATTAAAATTTCATTTTCAAGTTAAATAAATAAAAATATCAATAATATCGCTGTCCTGTCCAACGCCACGCCATGAAAACTAATTACTCATTAATATGTACACTACGACAGTACGATCCTTATATAAAACGTACACCAGGAAATTAATATTTCTCCACAAATAAAAAGAAAAAAGAAAAAGAAAAAAAAAAGCCCCTCAGAAGCCGTAGTCCATAGGCATGGAGCTCTCTAACTCAACCCTTCCCGCCAAACAAATCTTCATCTTAGCGGGCCAGAGCAACATGTCGGGTCGCGGCGGTGTCCACAAGCAGCAATGGAACGGCGTTGTCCCGCCGGAGTCTGCGGCCGACGGCGACCGAATATTCCGCCTTAACGCTGAGCTCGAGTGGGAGGTGGCTCACGAGCCTCTCCACCAGGGCATCGACGCCAACAGAACGTGCGGCGTCGGGCCAGGGCTGGCCTTTGCCAACGCGGTCAAGGAGCACGTGGGCGTCGTGGGGCTGGTGCCGTGCGCCGCCGCGGGGACCCAGATCAAGGACTGGGCGCGCGGGACGGAGCTCTACGACAAGATGGTGAAGCGGGCGAAAGCGGCGGTGGCGCACGGCGGAGAAATGAGGGCGGTTCTGTGGTATCAAGGGGAGAAGGACACTTTCTTCAAGGAGAATGCTGATGCCTATAGGGACAATCTCGAAACCCTTATTCTCAACCTGCGTCAAGATCTCGATTTGCCTTCTCTTCCTCTGATTCTGGTCAGTACTGCATTAACTTATAATTACATTTAGAGTCAATGTGGAAGAGTAGCTGCATAGAATTTTATAAAATTTATTTTAGCCATAGAATTTTAAAATTAATCATTTTATTCACTTTTACTAAAAGATCCATTAATTATTAAATTTTCTATTATTTTGAATTTATTTTAATTTGAAAAACATCTCCTCCCTCCATCTTGAAATGAAATTTTCTGAAAAAAATTAAAAAGGAAAACGGTCTCTCCCCGTTTCTTTCCCCCTCCAACCATCTCTTCCTTGCTGCAGCAATTCTGGTGACCACACATATATTCCTCCTTGCTGCTGCATCTCTTTCCTCTTTTTTCTCTCTCTCCCTCTCCTTCCCATCACTCTTTATTCTCTCGCCAACACAAAACCATCATGAAGTCGTCCAAAAAAATGGCGTCGCCCCCTCTCTTTCCACTTTATCTCCCTCGTCGCTCTCTTCTCTCCTTGTGGCTTCCTCTTTATTATCTTTCCACCAAACTCATAACCGATACCGACTCGCCGGAAAAAATGGTGTTACTCAACCCTACGTGCAGCCCACATCACTTGCGTGCATACCTGATGCATACGACAACACCAGCGCAGAGCCTGACACGCACCCGCTCGTCGCCATCTCTCTCACCTCCCTAGCTCCGCGCCGTTGCCGTTATGGATCTCCGACGAGATCTTCACCATTCTCAAGATGACAGTGTTGGAGACGAGTTGTTGCTCGTTCGATGGTTTCTTGCCGTGCAGCAGACGAGAGGGAAGAAGAGGGAAAGGTAGGAGGTGGGGGGATGGTTGGTCGGACATGAGGGTGGGTTGGGGAAGACGGGAAGAGGTTAAGAAAGAAAAGGAAGCTGACAAGTTCTTTAAATTTTATTTTCTATTTTTTTTCATCTTTTATAAATTTGTTTTTTATTTTTATTTTAATTTTTTTAATCCATGGAAATTTTAATACAAAGTACGTGGTTAAAATAATAATGTTTAAAAATAGGTATTTAAAATAATTTTTTTTAAAGTTTTAAGTGGCTAAAAATAGTTGGCTACATTTATGCACAAAATAGAGTAGAGATCATCCAGTTTCAATTTATGTGTGCTAACCATGCGCCATATATTGTTAATAATATTTTTTACAAAAATAAAATTTATTATATTATAACTAATCATAACTAATATTTATTTTTAAAAATTATATAGCCTAAGTTTGGAAAAATCAACCCCAAAAATCAATTATATTAACTAAAAAATGAAAGTTAAATATTAAAAAATAATTATAAACCCTAATTAGGTAGAATAGACCCTAAATAATAATGTAAAATTACATTAAATCGAAAGAAATTAAAATTGAAGAAAAAATGAAAGAGAAAATAATAATTTTGAGGTTTGACACACCGTTGGCTCACACAAGTTGGGACTAGATAATCTCAAATAGAACAAATATCAACTTTCTCGTTGATATTACATAATTGCAAATGAGATCCCTTTAATCCAAATTGCGTGTTTCATCTGTGTGCGAACATTAAAGTTGCATAAATTTAATAATGTTATTCATAAAATAAAATTTATTATATTATAATTATTGCAAAAAAATAAAACATTCATGAAACATGGAGTGAGATATCTATATGTACTATGCGTGGGTGTAAAATTAGTTATGTATATATGTTGCAGGTTGCACTTGCATCAGGAAGAGAGTACCTAGAGAAGGTGAGACATGTACAAAAAGGAATTGGTCTGCCAAATGTAGTGTGCGTCGACGCTTTGGGTTTGCCTCTTGAGGATGATAATCTTCATATCACTACGGAAGCCCATATTCAATTGGGTCATATGTTGGCAGACTCTTTTCTCAAACATTTTCTCCACCAATAAATTCTCTCTCTCATCAATATCAAATTGCTATTACTTTTAAAGTTTCATCATATTTGTATTTTGTTTCCAACTGTATTTTCATCATATAATGAGCGATATGATATTTTATGTGTGGTTTTGTAATAATAAATAAAGTGTGTAATGTGTGAAATATGGCCCAAATAGAAAGAGTCTGTTTTTTTTTGTTCATTTTTCAAGTGTGTAGTTGGTTTGGTTGATTGATATTTAATTGTATAAAAATAAAAATATATACCTATTGTTGGCTTCTGCATTTTAATAATCCACACTCACCATACTGTACGTAAAATCAAGAATTGATGATCGAAACTATTCCCAAGGAATAATGTGCTTTATTTTACGTGGTTTCATTTTTCAAGTCCTATTTTTTCCTTCCTTCAGTACTTAAATGTGGCATACAAAGTGTATTGATTTTGTGAAAGAACTAGCATACAACCCTAGTATTAAAAAAGATTCATTTACAATAATAAAATTAGTAACAACATGGCAAACTAGTCGGTAGAAAAAAACTTTTTTTAGTCACTTTTTCTAAAATATTATTATACCTTGTTCTTTCTTCCTTGTTTGTGAACTTTATTTGGGCCCCGTTTGGTTGACACGGAATCTGACTTGAGAAAGTAATCTGATTCTCTATTTTAACATTATTGTGTTTGGTTCATTTTTTATGTAATATGGAAAGTAATCACATTCCTCAAAACAAGGAAAATTATGCAACTTTCCTGGATTCTGAATACCTACTCCAAGTAGGTATTCTTTTTCCTTGTTTTGGAGAATCTGGTGTTAAATGATTTCATTGTTCGATTTCTTCATTTATTATTATTTATTTTTTTTATAAATTATTATTATGTTTTAAAATTGAAAAAATAAGATTTATTATTATCTTTTTTCTATTATTAATACTAAGTTTGGATTAAAAAATTTCAATAAAAAATGTGTAAAATAAAAAAAATAAAAAAAAATAGAAAATTTTATAAATGAAAAAAAGAAATTCAAAAAATGTGATACTTTTTTTATTGAAGAAATTACGACCAAAATTCGACCATTTTATCAATTATTTTTTTGGCAATTCTATCAAAATTACAATAATATCATTTTTGAGACAACATTGCGGACTAAGCGATGACCATACCATTGTCAATATAGATAATTTTGATTTCCAATTCAATAAAAAAATATTTATATAGATAATTTTGATTTTCAATTCAATAAATAATATTTGGATCACCAATACAATATTTACCTTAATTGATTAATTTTTAGTGATATCATTTTATTTAAATTGAAATAATATGTTGCATTCAATATCTGTAGTACTAATACAAATTGAAGAATTATACATTATATGGTTCGTAATTTAAAATTATAAATATTGGTAGTATGAAATAAGATATAGTATATATTTTAAATATTTAATTATCTATTCTTGTTTAAATCTAATTCAATAATAAACAGAGAATCATTGCAATTTTCTTGTTGTGTTCCAAACACAGAATAAAGAATCTGTTAGTAATCATTTTCCTTAGAATCACATTCCCAGAAATCATATTCCCAAAAAACTTTACTTTCCTACCAACCAAACGAGCCCTTGGTGTAATTTGAAAAATGCTTAGTGAGGCCGGGTTGTAGCATTGTGCATATTTTGGCACGTAGGGATCTTGTGAAGAAATTTTTTGTCATTTAGTTTAAATGGAAATTGTTGGTGAAATGCTACTTTTGTGAAATTGCTAGGATGTTCTAAATTGCATTCATCTCCATTGTGAAGATGAGTGGTTGGATATTTGTAAATAGTGTGAATGATAGTCCCCCCCACCCACCCGCAGCCCATCTAGCTTTATGGCTTATCTGTGCCTAAATTTGGAGGAATATAGAAATTTTGTGTAAATTATGCTAAGGCGTGCAAGTAATTGCCAACAAATTGTGTCACTTCATGATGTGAATTGGGTAGATAATTTTACATTTTGGTGGCTTTGTTGTTCCCCGGCGTCAAAAATTTGATGCGGTATTTTACACCTCAAATTATCATCGTATCATGTACAAGTGTACACGAATATAGCAAGTAATGATACGAATAGAACCACAAGGAATTTGAGCTATATTTTGATAATGCAAGTATTGTTAATCTAATTTTTCTCACTATTTAAACAATCGAACACTCATAAGAAATTGTGATCTACTTGAAATATTAAAATAAAGATTTAAACAAGTACAAAATATCAATAACTTCAAGTAAAGATTCAAATAATAAATTAGAAGGTTCTACGGTGCTACATATTAGAAAATAATCAATTAGCATTGATTCATATCTTTGTATCTTTCTGTTGATTATTGACGTGCTAATTTATAACCTCTCTGTTTTGTATATATATCCTTAGAATTATACATCAAAACCATCAAATACATAGAGAAATTTCATTATTCTTCATGGTATCAAAGCATTGATCTTGGATCAATCTTTTTTTTTTTTAATCCAGAAAAATCTTCCGCTTTCCTCAAATGGCTGAAAACAACAGCTTCAATAGTGATGTCAACGAAAACCCACTCATTATGCAAAATTCTGATAATCCAGGCCTCGTTTTAGTATCCAAACTCCTTGAACCTCACAACTATGGACAACGGAGTCGAGCCATGCGCATCGGACTTAGCGCGAAGAATAAGATCGGGTTTGTCAACGGATCCATCAAGATGTCGGCATCTACTAACAAAAATTATCATGCGTGGCAACGTTGCAATGATATGGTGTTGTCATGGATTTTGAATTCGGTGAGTCCTGACATCGCTTCAAGTGTGATTATATGGAATCAGCAGCGGCGGTGTGGAAGGATATACACGAAAGATTTTCACAAGGTAATGAGTCTCGAATTTATCAGATTCAACAACAAATTGTTGAAAATCGTCAAGGCTTGGATTCAATCTCTGTCTATTTTAATAAAAAGAAAACTTTATGGGACGGATTAACCTTTTATCAAGAACCACTTACTTGCACATGTGGTGGATTAAAAGAAATTAATAAAAGGTTAGAAAAAGACCAACTTATGCAGTTTCTCATGGGTCTAAATAAGACACATGATATTATGAGAGGCAACATATTGATGATGAAACCTTTGCCGAATATTCATCAAGCATTTTCAATAGCCCTTCAACATGAACGACAACTTGATGTAGTAGCACAACAAGAAGTGAACGGTGGTAACTTCCAAGCGATGGCCGTGACATAACCATCTCGAAATTTCAAGAACAATGGTGGGCGTGAAATGCCAAAAAAGAAATTAAAATGCACACATTGTAAACAAGAAAATCATACTGTGGAGTTTTGCTATTATCTCCATGGTTTCCCTGTTGGTCATAAATTTCATGGGAAAAATGTGCAACCAAGGAACAAAAGATTTGCGGCCAACAATTCCACCACTTGCCATGATGCACTCAAACCACAGCCAATCAAGCAAGAAGGACCAACTTTCACAACTGAAGAATATAATCAAATCATGGCCATGCTAAAATCAAAAGAATGGTAATGCTTTTGCGCATCCCGCAGGTAACCTTAATACATCTCCAACCTTAATTTGGATTATTGATACAGGAGCTACAGATCATATTTCTTATTCAGAGCCCATGAATCCAATTGCCCAAGATAATTTTGTGAACCTACTTGATGGTGGAAGAACGCGAGTAAAATCTATTAGTTCATTCAACTTATCAAAAGACTTGAAACTAAATGATGTGTTACATGTGCCTAACTTCAAAGTCAATTTGTTGTCTGTGAGTAAACTGACAGAAAAGCTGAAACATGTTGTGACATTTTTCTCGAATTTTTGTGTCATACAGGACGCGACAATGAAGAAGACGATTGGCCTGGGCAAGCAATATAATGGGCTCTACTATTTATCCTGTAGCCAAAATCCTCATCTTGCCAATATTGCCAATCATATTTCTAGTATTTGGCATCACCGCCTTGGACACCCCTCAGCTATGCCATATCAAAGGTTATCCACCATTGTACCAGAAATAAAGTTTGATAAAAAGCAAGCTTGTGATATTTGTCCCTTAGCCAAGCAAACACGTTTACCTTTTTCTTCTAGTTTCACTTCAACCACTGTACCTTTTGAATTGATTCATTGTGACATTTGAGAGCCTCATAAACTAAGTTCACACTCTGGTGCAAAATATTTTTTGACAATTGTTGACGATTTCTCTCGTTATACATGGGTCGATCTCATGACGTTCAAATCTGATACCCAATCCTTATTGAAATCTTTCTTTTCTTAGGTTAATACACAGTTCAAGTGTGGAAATAAAAATTTTCATTCTGATAATGGGGCTGAATTTTTGTCCATGAAATCTTTCTTCAATGTTAATGGTACTAATTTTCAGCATTCTTGTCCATACACCCCCCAACACTCTGATCAAATCTCAAACCCTCACCATTCCCATTAATATTATCATCATTAACCACACCAATATCATCTTCAACCGCAACAGTTTAATCATCATCATCATCCTCAAAATTCTCATGATTTATATGATGAACACCTTCATAATGTGGGTATGAAGGTCTAACATATGCATTTGTATATGGATATAACTGTGAATATGCATTTTGCACATTCAATAAATCCACAAAACTATTTGGAGTATGAATAGGAAGTCGATTGTATGGGTGGGAGGATGGTGCGCTCAAAGAAGTTTTGACATATAAGTGCAAAATCGGTGACTCTTCCATAGCAAAATTCAATCGGCATTATATCTTACTCTAAATATTCATCTTTTACCATCATGATGACATAACGCCAAACTCGAGATAACATACCTATAAATATTTGGATCTGCACCAACAATTTCGATAATTTCATCAAACAATTGTTAATAAGTTTTTCCTCCCACTCTTCAATTCTATTATAATATATATGATCTAGCCAAAAACCTCCATGATGCAATAGAATATATGTCCCACTCATCTACATATAAAAACAAACATAAACATCATATTGTACAAAATCAACGCAATTAAATGTTAAACATGTATGCATTATATTTTGATTATTTTAAAAAATGAAAATGAACACAAAAATGTCCAACAAAGACCTCAGTGCCCGAGAGTCGGCGTACAAGCATGTGCGCGAGCCTCGGCGCGCGAGCGGATGCATATAGCTGCGCACGGGCCTGCACGCATGCAGTGCGTGGCAAAGAACAAGCCGACGCGCAGGTAAGAATGAAAATGAGATTTTTTTTCCAAATTCTAAAACTACTATATTATTAAAGAACTTAGTTTAAAAACACGTTGAAAATGAAACTTTCAAATCTCCAAGAAATTTTGCCTCAAATCTTCCACTCAAATATTGCACAAATTCCAAATGTTTTAATGTATAGAGAGAGAGAGAGTGAATGAAGTTTGATGATACATTTTAATTGAATAAATTTTATCTTTAAAAAAAAGGGGGAGAAGAGTATTTTAGTCTAAAGTGACTAAAATAATAATATTTAAACATAAGTGACTAAAATAAGTTTTTTCTTTCTTCTAAGTGGCTAGAAAAAAAAGTTCGCCCCATTAATTATAGAGTCAACTTTTTTTAGTAACTTAGAACTTTAAAAAACTTATTTTAGCCACTTATTTTTAAACATATAAATTTTAGCCACTTTAGACTAAAATGTTCTTCTCCCATTTTTTAAATGATTAATAAAGAGAAAAATTAAAAGATTGCGCTGGTTCTGGCGCGCAGGTGCAAGCGCATGCGTCGGAAGCCCCGCACCCGTGCGCTGGCCTCAGCGCGCAAATACGGGGGCGCGCGTCGGTAGCCCTGCACCGACCTGCGTGTACATAATATTATTTTTCCTTGTTTGTTTAGATAAATTTTTTAAATGAAAGGTATTACGGTAAACTTAGATAAAATAATAATATTTTAAAAAAAATAACTAATATATATATATATATATATATATATATATATATATATTACGGGTTAGTTTGCCATATTGTCACTTAATTATAACCCAACTAGGCCGAGTGTGCATGCCGAACCAACCAATTAAAAGAGCCTATCATACAAAACATAATATAAATGGATCAAAACAGCTGCAGAAAAGCAGAGAGAGAGAGAGAGAGATAGAGAGAGAGAGGCAGATTGGCTTTTATTTCCAGCTAGCATTCGCTAAAAAAAACAATATACATCGATGTTATTTCTCCAATCCCCCTAATATCAAAGTCGATCGTCACTAGTTATTTTGATGGATGAATGGTGAAATATGTCTGCAAAAGAGTCAAGCAGAGAAGCAAAGTGGCAGCCAGCAACGCGATAGCAGTCCAAGGGCTGTCAAAGTAAGTGTGCATCAACTCAGCCATCCACGTCTTCGTCTTATTGTTGTAATGCTCTTCGATTCTCTCCTTCACCTCGTGGAAAATGCCTGAGTTCTCCATTCCACATGTGTCTATATCCTTCAACACTTGAAACACTTCCTCGTCGCTCCCTAGATTGCTCACCAGTATCCTCTTCTCCCTCAGCTCCTTCACATCTTTAGCCGTGTGGATCAGTGATTTCATCAGATTCACGTACGACGACACCGCGTAGTCGCTCACGTTGTCCGGCGACGTTTCGTACGCTATCAAGTTGGTGAAGAGGACTTTCGTTTTCTCGGAGATGCATCGAACCGGGAGGTTCAGATCTCCCGAGAACACGAAATGTGAGTTGAACTTCACGTCCCTCAGAAAAGCAGTGGGGCTAGGCTTAAAGTCTATCCCCTTTGCTTTGAGGTCTGTGACAGAACGTGACGTGTAAAGTCGTGTTCTGATGTAGACTTCTTCCTTCACTTTAAGGCCCAAGGGAACATTTTTCCCTTCACTGCGTGGTTTGGAGACCATTTTTCTCCTTATGGCTTCTAGCAAATGAAGCGGCTCGTTCTCGTCGTCGTCCCTCGCCGCTCCGTCCTTGTTGTGATGCCCTTGGAAAGCCGCGAAGTTGAGGAAATTGTTGAGCAAATCCTCCCCTTTTCTTGCATCGTCGTATCTCAACTTGATTATGAGTTTGATGACTAGGTATGGAATCTGATTCTCGAGCAAGAACATGTCGCGGACGGCGTAGGAGAATCCGGCCATGCCGATGGTGAACAAGACATTGATGAGGCTCTCGGTGTTGAAGAGCAGCTCCATGAGGCTTACGATGAAGAATCCATCGAGGAGCATCATCTCAGCCAACGCCGCGTCGTCGTGCTCTTCGATGGAGACTTCATCGTAGCAGCGTCGTATTTCGTCAATATTGGACTCGATCGTGTTGTGGAAGAAGAGTTTGTCTTTGTTGTCGCAGGTGGAGAGGAATGTTTCGAGGGCTTTGAGTTTGAAGGTTTCGCCTAAATGGAGGCTGGGCTTGCCGTGGTGGAAAGGGCCGAAGGAGATTATCTTTGGCTCGTAGTTGTGTTTGGTGCGCTCTTCGTAACGCAGCACCGCCGGCAGGCGGCGGATGCGCCGCCGACCGCGGTGGCTGGAGACCTTTTCAGCAATTTGGTCTGGGATATCAATGTTGTACATTTGCTATAACGATTTTATTGAGGGCAGGTGGAGATGGTTCGACCTTTTATGTTGTCCTAATATGATCATCGTCGAAAATTTGGACATCAGACTTTTACCAACTATTACGATTGTCTAGTTATAATATTGTGAATTAGATATTCATGTGTAGTTTATAATTTGTTTATCTTTTGATGTGAAAAAGTCACCTAGCTAGTACTTTAGAACTTAGGATATTAATTATGACTTGTTTAATTTGTAAATATATATCTAACATGTTATAACTTGCAGCGTCATATATGGCTGGTCCTCATACAGTTGTATATATGAATGAATCATTTATATATACAGCGGATATATGAATTCATTTGTTACGCTTTGTTTCAATACTAAATGCTAATTAAACACTGAAAATCTAGTGTTAATTTTTATTAAATTTTTTATGCTTAAGTTTAATTTTATAATTATTAACTAGGGCTGACTATACTCAATTAGGATATACAATTATTTTTTAAATATTTTATTTTTAATTTTTAGTTAATAATTGATTGCTTCCTAAAAATTTAATTATATAGCCTAATTATTTGATGGAATTAACCTGAATTAACAAGTATAAAAATATAAAAAAGCAAAAGAAATTAAAATAAAAAAAAGTGAGAAAAACTAGTAAATTTGATATATTGTGTAGTATGAAGTGTTGCACAAAATATAACAAAGAATTTCAAAAAGGATCCTACAATTCAAAAACCTTGATTCGTTTTCATTTGCGTAAAAAATAGAGATGATTAATAAAAAAAAATGGAGAATGCTTTAATATGCCAGTACATCCACACCAACGATCATGTTGAACTTGTTTGTGAATTGAACTAATTTGTATACCCTATAAAAGTAGCTTAATATTGGAACAAAAAATCTCATAATTGAAAATTATAAATTCGAATTTCATGAGTATATTAGATGTAGGTGATCCCCATACTACACATTTTATTGGTGGAGTACAATTAATTAGCACGTGCGACATGCAACCTGCAACAAACAATTTGATCATTATATATTTCAATGATCCTACAATATGGTATTCAACGCAAAGATCATGTGCATGATGACATATATGCCTAGACTTTTTTCTTTTTTATTTTTAATAAATAGGCAGCCGTACGTCATAGTGTTTATAATTTGAAGGGCACTATATATTGTGGACTTGAGAAAGTACTATTACATTTACAATGTTTCGAGTTTTTTTTTTCTTTTTTGTTCTATTTTCCTATTATTATCATTATTATTATTATTATTATTATTATTATATGATGACTTTCTTGCTTAAATAATTTATATGATATCCAACCTGCTCAGAATGGCCATTTGCACCTGCTACGGCTAGCTGACCGAAGCCAAATAATCTTCCAAATGAATATTCCACATTGATCTTAAAATTGAATTCCGAAGAATTAGAATATGGTAATTCGATGCATAACCTCCTTTTTTTCTCACGCCAGATTCCTCATGACATTTCCGCATCTGCTATGCATGTTAAATTTTTTTAAATAAAAACTTTTATTTTTATTTTTTTAATTTATTATCATTTAATTGGATTAAATTTTTTATTTAGGTTCATTCTTACTCAATTAGGATATATTAAAAAAAACTAATTATGACACACGGTATATATATAACACTGTTGGGCATGGGAGATTTGATCTGCCTTTTTCTCCCTATAGCCCTCTATTTATAAAATAAATAAATCTATTAATTGATATACTATTTTGCCCTCGTAACCCATATATTAAAACTAAAATCCTAATTTAAAAATAAAGCCTCCTTCCTCCTGTACACCCCATCTAAGAAATCTTAACAAAAAAAAAGAGCATAAAAAACATACAACATTATCTGTCTAATTCTTGAATTTGTTATTTTAATATAATTTTTAATTATATTTCCATTGTTGTTGGTTCCGGGCGAGTCGGTATCAGTTTAGAGGGGGGGGGTGAATAAACTGATTCAAAAACTTTGACTTTAGATGCGGAAAATAGGGCCCTTTGACTCGCTTGAAGAGATTTATCTATGCAGCAAATTGACAATCAGTTGAGACAGTTTAAGTGCAGCTTGTGTGATGTTGTGTGCAGTTAGAGGTATGCAATGATCAATAAGTACAACACACAAGAGATTTATAGAGGTTTGAAGTCTCAAACTTCTACGTCTTCTCTTCCTTCCGCAGAAGGGGAACTTCACTATATAACTTGAGTTCCTTTACAAATTAAACAATGAAGGACAGTTTGCTGAACCTGGTAACTGCTCGCTACCTCAGCTGGTCGACGGCTCACACTTGAAGTTCCTAACTGTTCGCTAGGAAGGTAGGTGCTATTGTCGTCTTTACAAACTTTTAGATCTCTTTCGATCTGCAAGAGGTTAATCTTGAATAAGGGGGTATCAACTGATGTGCTCCTTTGATTGAGCTGAGTAGTTGATCGAATGACTGGAGCTGAGAAGGTTGCTCTGGCTGGATCGTCGACAGCTGGCTGAGTATATTGAATCAGTGAATTCTTCTTCTCAGTTTTGACTTTCGCAGTTTCTATCGAACGTTGCACTTGAGCTTGAGTGGGAGGGAGAAAGAAAAGATCTGCTTGTATATGCGAAGGTTGGCAAGGATTTATAATTGCGAAAAGTATTTAGAACTCTGATTCACCCGTCTTTTATAGAGGAGTGATTTTATGACCGTTGAGCTCCATTGTCCATTTGATCAGTGGCTCTGTTGGCTCATCAATGGCATGTGATTCTAAATGATCGCTTGGATCATTTGGTTGAAGTTGCCGTTACTCTGCCAATCGATCTTCATTAAATTCTAGGATCTTTGTAGGAGCATTTATTCCAAGATATGCTGATTTAAGCAATACACTCCAGGAGTCTTCTGGCTTCAGTTCTTCTGGCAGTTTGGAATTTCAGTTGGCAGTTTTGGACTTGTCAGCTTAGTTGCAGTATCGTCCCAGCTAGCAGTTCTGTGCTTATCAGCTGAGTCTGGCTATCGCTCTAGTTGGCAGTTCTGGGCTTATCAGCTGAGTCTACCTGTTGCTCCAGTTGGCAGTTCTGGATTTATCAGCTGAATCTGCCTGTTGCTCCAGTTGGCAGTTCTGGACTTATCAGCTGAGTCTGCCTGTTGCTCCAGTTGGCAGTTCTGAGCTTGTCAGCTGAGATTGGTCGTTGCTTCAGTTGGCAGTTCTGGGCTTGTCAGCTGAGATTGGCCGTTGCTCTAGTTGGCAGTTCTGGGCTTGTCAGCTGAGATTGGCCGTTGCTCCAGTTGGCAGTTCTGAGCTTAAACTGATATTCTATCAGCTTCTTCAATCTTCGGTTAACTCCTTTCTCCCTCATTTCAGTTGACTTGGTTGTCAGCTTGCTTTGATCGGTATGATTCCTCAGCCAAGTTGAACTTTAGACTAGATGACGTGTCTTTCAACTTGTGGGTCATTCTTCAAATTGGTTGACTTTGACTTTTCTAGAGTTCTTCTTCGAAGATGCCCTGGGCTGATCAGCTTCGATCTACAGCTTGAATATTGGTCAGTTTTTCATAAGTAATTTTGACATCTCATCAAAACCTGATCTAGGGGTTCCTTGATAGTTTTTCCTAACAATTTCTCCATTTTTGATGATGTCAAAACCTTGCTAATGATGATGGAAAAACTGCAAGTGTAGAATATGCATTAAATAGAATCTTTCAGTCATTATATATTCATAGCATAATGAGACAAATTGGCTTATGATTTTTAGAGCATTTGTCATTCAGATATCAGAGCATGTAATATTCGTAGCATATTGAGACAAATTGGCTCATGATTTTTATTCAGTTATTAGAGCATGTTCAAATATCAGAGCATGTTAGTTTTAAAAGCAATTTGGGCTTATTCATGCTTCTCATTCAAGTCTCAGAGTATGACTGAAGTATTAGAGCATAATGAATTATGTCAGATTATTCAAGTTTGAAGCAAAATCAAGATCAAACTTGTATTATATATTCATTTTAAGGCATATTTTCAAGAGATTCAAGAGTTAGTAGTTAAGACTACTAATCTACTTCCTGAATGTTACTCCGATTGCTCTTATTCCTTCTGCTTGATTCTCCTCTCTTATTCCTTCTGCTTGATTCTCCTCTTCCTCGAATTCCTTGTAATGTCCATGCTTCCCCCTGAAGCTGATCTTCCCCCTCATGATGGATTTCTCTTTGAATTTGGTCCCAAAGAGTCATGCATCCACCATATTGTCCATCATCATATTGTCCATCTTCTCCCTTTTTGGCATCATCCAAAAGGTGAGGAGGATCACATGATGGTAATGACAAGTTTGGCAGAAAAGTGAAGGCGGTTGCCAAATTGTCATCTTAAGCTGCAGGTACTGAAGACATTGGCATGGTCGAAGAGAGCCATGCATAGGCATATGCAGTTGGCATGAACTGACCTGGATCAGAGATATCTTGATCTCTGAAGCTCATGGGGGCCAAGCTGGTGAAGATTTCTTCGTTGAAGGGAGTGGTGGATCACCAACGATGGGTACGCACGAGGAGTTGGTTGGTTCATTGTCGAGAAGAGGGTCATCGGCGGGTATACCAAGCTGGAGTCGCTTGATCATTGAATCCATGATCTCCGAAAGCGTTGGAGGTGAGGAAAGTGGATGATTCATCCAGTTTCGACTCCATGATCCCTCTTTGATCCAGAAAGCTGAGCCACGGGTATGGATGAGGTGAAACATAGTTGACTCATCCAGTTGAAAGCACCAAATATGATACTGCAAGTACCGCCACAGTTGGGTGAAGAGGGAGGAGTCGGAGTCCTCAATAAGACCAAAGCAGCTTCGGAGCTGGTGGTCGAGAACCTCTTCAAAATCAACCTCAATATAGTCATTTTGGACTAAAGGTGGAGGTTGGGAATTGGCTGATATTGTGGGTTGATCACTCAGCCGTAGAAGAGATGCATTCTCCATCATCATCTCTCTTTCGTCAGTGGAGCTGACGGTTGTCTCTAAGTGTGCTTTTCCATGATCTGAGCTGGAAGGCCCCGGTGGGTGTGAGTGCTTTGGGGTAGGATGGCAGTATATTGTGGGAAGCATGTCCCGTCTTCCAAGAGGTTCGCCAGTTGGTATGATCTCATCAAACTGGCTTTGTATGATGTGGCTTATGCGGTTCATAAAACCGAATCTTTCTCGGAATGTGCCAGTTGACGGATCAAACGTCGCTCGCTCGGTGTTGGCTCTCAGTTGCGCCAGGATGTATGAAGCCCAGTCGGCTTGACATCTAAAGTAAATGGCTGCAGTGATGTGAGCCTTGATCTCGGAGAGATGAACGATCTCAAAGTTGCCATGGATAATATGGCTAGTGATATCCAGAAGCTGGATGATATCACTTTGCAAGCGCTCCTTTAATCTGTGCGAACTGTCGTTGTGGTGCACATTAGGAAGCTTCCAGATTTTCCATAACTCATGTTTGGATGGCAGATTTAGGTTCATGACATCTGCACCTGTGCCGGGGAGCTGTAGAGTGGAGATCATCGTGTCCTTTGTGACTGTGATTACTTGATTCTTTACGGTGGAAATGATATTATCACCATTGATAGTTGCATTGTAATAGAACTCGGTGACATACTCAGGTATATTCTTGACCGGCAACTGTGTCAAGAAGGGAAGCAGTCCAGTCGCTGCCAATGGTCAATAAATCTGTTGAAAGATATCCGAACCAAGACGTGCATTAAGCATCTCTAGATTTAGAGACTTGTCCTTTCTCATTTTGCGTTTAAGAGCTTTAATGTCCACTATGGAAAATGGAGGCTTCATTTCTGCAAAAGAAAGATGTTCAGATTTAGAAATGTAAGAGTGTAGATGAGAAAGGGAAGGCTTAGCAACAGATCGAGTGAGATAGAGAGAGATTTTCAGGTGATAGGAGCCTTCATCTCTTTGCTCATATTTATGCATCTTATGCATGCAAGAATCGAGAGTACTCGATTGCTTTTATTGGCTTATCAGCCATCCGATTGGATGGTTGATTAGCTGAATTAATGATGTATGTACCTCAGCCGTTCATTGGTTAAATGGCTTTATGATCGTATGGCTGGGATGAAGTCATTTTGAAAATGAGGTAGTTGCCATAAATAGCGAAATATTTTCTGCAGATCTTTCCATTTATAGCGCAATAAAATATATTTTCTTTTGTCTGTTTGAAGTGTTGTTTTTAAGATCCATGCAGAGATATTAATGACAACTTTGTGATATTGAGCCCGATTTTCAAATGGTAACCGTTGATATATAATATAAGATATTTCATGATCTCAATGGTAATAGTTAAGGTAAGCTTTTGAATTTAAAAAGACTTATCCTTAGTCGGTTGGGATACAGTCCAATCGACTGGTGACATGGCAGTTGGTTGAGCAGTTGAGTTTTTGATACTCAGTTGTAATGACTGAGTTGGCTGCAGTTGAGGCTTGCAACTGAATTGATCGGTCAGTTTGATCAGTTGCTCGGCTTTTCTGTAGACAATTTCCGCTTCTTGAATGGCCTAGCTGGACTTACTGCATGGCTTCCTTTAGATGCAGGTTTGTGCATTGATGGTCCAGGCCTTTCCGTCTTCTTGACTTGGCGAAGATGAAGCTGGATCTCAACTGACGAGCTCTTCATCTTTTGACTAAGGGAGTGTGAGATTCCCTTTGGTGATGATCGTAACTGATCATTTTTCTTGGTCAACTGCGCACCTTTTGAGCTTGTGGTGAGCAGTGGAGTCACATAGCCTTTGGATAGGAGATTTGGTGACGTGGCAGTGTCTTCATCGTCACTATCTCTTACATCATCATGCCTTGTATTCCTTTGAGAAGCTATGACTGCAGTGTGGGATAGATGAGGTTCTATCCTTTGATTACCAGATGAAGTTCGTCGTGATGGCTCAGCTGATTGACTTGATAGATTATCAAAGTTCAACTGACGATAAAGTGAGTTAGTTGGGCAGTTGACTGGTTGACCTGCAGTTCCAACTGCTTGAAACATGAATCTGGATTTGAATTCGGCCAGTAAGGCGGTTGGTGGAATTTTGTTGACTATCCGATGATTCATGATGTGCTGAACTTGCACAATGGTTGGAGGGAATGGATTTGACGATCCTATCCATTTGATGCTCCAAGTTTCTTCTCTTTGCCAGAAGCTCATACCATGAAAGGCAGTTAGCAAGAAGTGAGACTGGATGGACATAGATTGTCTCCAGTTGTACCAATAGAAGTATCGGTGAAGTTGTTTGAACAGCTCTTGATCACGTTGTGTAACAACAGTGAAGTGAGTGAGAAGGAGATTGGTCACTTCCTTTTGTGCACTTTTGACTGCATATTCGCCACTGTAGAAAGTGCAAATGTTCTCTCCAGTCAGCTGGAGCGGAGGGCATGTGCCTCTGAAGTAGTCTGCTCCATAGTTTGGATGGGGTATTCCTATGAATAGAATAAGCTCATCTGGATCAAAGCAAACCTGGAAATCAACTGGTGATCCGTTCTTTGATTTTGGAGAATGAACGGCATTGGCAGTTGAGTTGCTCGAACTTTGGTTGCTTATCTTCACCTTCCCTTTTCTCTTCTTCTTCAGGGATTGTAGATGAGCAGTTCCTTTCTTGGGAATCCAGTCGGAGATCAAAACTGGTAGTGATTCATCATTTGGGAGCTTCAGCAGGTCTTTAAGTATTTTGCTCATCCTTAGAACAAGTCCTACCTTAGACTTAAATTTTCCGGACTTCTTTGAGTCTGCAGCCTTGATGACTATTTGCTTGAATTGTTGAAAGATGAATTCTGCCCAGTTTGCTTGTTTTCCTTCAGCAAGGTGAATCATAACCTTGTATCTTTCTTGAGTAAGTTGGCTTAGACTGCCAATTGCTCCGAACATCATCTTGTTCCTTATGTCAAGTAGAACTTCATACTCAGGCTTGAGATCAGTTTTAGCGGTGGTAAAACTGAATTACTTATTGCAAGTTGAGGCTTTCCATTCTCTCCAGTGTGATTCTGCAGATTCCTTTAGATCTTGAACGGATAGGCCTTCTTGCGGGAGTTGAAATACTTCAGCAATTGTTTGCTCATTGATGTATAACATCCTTTCTTGAGCCACTGAAGATATCATCTTCCCATCTGCAGACAAATTTGCTTGAAGCAAAAATTCACTCACCAAATTTTGTCTAAATAATTTTGGTGGTGTTTCCAGGTAGTGAAGAACTCCTGTTTTGTGAAGATTTGACAGAAGAATTGAATTCTTTGATTCATCAAGAATCAATTGAAATTTCTTTCTGTCAAGGAATTTATCTCTCATAAGTTGGCTTTTGAAAGAGTTTGAAGACCTAGATAATTCGGCCATCTTTGAGTTTGGCTGAAGTTTTTGGAATACTCAAGATCTTTTGAGAGAGAGAGATTTTTAGATCTTTTTGGAGGAGGAGGCTTTTTGAGAAGCTTGAGAGAGAGAGGCTTTTATGAGTGTGTGGACAAGCTCATAGGTATGATGGTTGAAATGGTACTAGCCTTTGATTTCTTTTGGCCGTTGGCAATTAATGACCTTGACACGTGTCATTGATTTGCAACGGTCAAAAATTTCAAAAATAAATGTAAAATTGGACATTTATTTGAAAATAGAAAGAAATAAACTTTTATAAATATAATCAAAGGATAATTACAACTGATTAACAAGAAGTGTACTTAAGGCTTTTCTAATCATGTTTTAAGTGTGATCAGCCTCTAGTACTTCTTGTGATCAGTTTTTCTTCTTTTGGCCAGCGGCTCGGTAGGCTCCTCATCATCATCCTCAGTGCTGCTAGCTAACTCAGTTTCAGCGAACTGGAGTTTCTGTTGGGCTTGCAGCTGCCTGATTTCCTCGGTGTTCAGTTTAACCTGTTGCTGCATGGA
This sequence comes from Perilla frutescens, assembly GCA_026008535.1. NCBI lineage: Eukaryota > Viridiplantae > Streptophyta > Magnoliopsida > Lamiales > Lamiaceae > Perilla > Perilla frutescens. The sequence goes on from BRKX01000006.1 coordinate 49,909,091, forward strand.
TTCAAACAGTTCCATAAAATGCGGAGGGAGCTGGACCATGGAACTGCTGGGTTGAACCATGAACTGAACTGCTCTTGAGTCCGCTTCTTCCCCTTCTTCAGTTCCAACAAGTTCCTCGCAAGGAATTGTGTGGGAAATCTCTTCTGTCTCCATCACGATGATCTCATCATAAACTGATTCTGATGAGGTTTCTGGTTCGGCAGTTTGAGCGACAGCTTGGAGTGTTCTCTGTATAGGATCAATGTACACAGTTATGGCAAGTGTACCTTGATATGTGGATTATTCAGCCTCTTGAGCTATCTGGTCAGCTGACTGATCATGCTCAGCTGTCTTTGGAGTTGGCTCTAGGAAATGAGCAATTTGTGCTTCAGTTTGCTCCTCGGGCAGTTGAGTCTCTTCAGTTGGTTCTTGGAGTTCTTCACCAACTGGGAGATCTGGCAGAGTGGGGGACTTGAGCATTTCCTCAAATTCCAGATCGCTAACTGTGCGTTCATCAACAGCTGGTTCTTCAGGTGAGTCATCCAGAAGATTGATGATGACATCATCTGAGTGAGGGGTTTCTTCAAATGTTAACTGTCTTGTCACAAATGTTGTGGCAGTTTCCCTTAAATTTTGAGCTGCAGGAGTTTCAGCCCTTCGAAGGCTTCTCTGGACTTCTTGATCGAACAGCTCCTGCCCTTCATTGAGCTGCTCCCGTCTGAATTTCAGCAATTCATTGAGCATCTAGTGTTGTTGAACTTGAGTAGCCTTCCATTGTTGCTGCTCAGCTTGTGTTCGTCGGGGTGGTAGTCTGATATTGGCCCATATTAGCAAATCATTCATTGCTTCCACCAGAGTTTGCTCAGCAGGACGTGGATGATTTCTCCGAATGGCAAGCATCTTTCTCAATGTGATGATTGGGTTCTGCTCTGGAGTCTCCTGTCCAGCCCACTCCATACTCCATCTTTCCTCCATTCTCCAGAAGCTCATCCCATGCAGTGCAGTTAATAGAAAGTGTGCTTCAGAGTTGAAGTAGTGTCTCCAAAAGTACCAGTAAGCATACCTTTTTAGAGCTTCAAACAGAGTAGGAAGTCCAGTCACATCCTCGATGAAGTTCTCAGCTATAAACCTCTGGACTTGTTCATCAGCCCAGCATTTTACAATTTCAGCTCTTGATAGAGGTCTGATGTTCTCTTCTGTCTCTCCCATCGGCGGGCATGCAGTTCTGAAGAAGTCTGCTCCAGAATCTTTTGGGGGAACTCCTCTGTATGGAACTATATCATCGTCCTCGACTGGCATGATATCAATTATTCTGATGTTGCGAGGAGGCAGTTGAGGAGGATGTGGAGGCCCTGACTTCTTCTTTTTCTTTCCCTTTGTTTGAGCCGCCGAGGGCTTCTTCTTCGGCTTCTTAGTTCTTTTCTTGAACTGAACTGGCCTTGTAGACATTACTTCTTCTGGAGAATCTATCAGTGATCCAAAGCAAACTTGACGCAGAGGCTTCGCTTTGATTGAGCTTCCCAACATTTGGCTTATTGGGAGATTATCATCCGAATCGGAGTCTTCTAGTGGAGTTTCAACTGCAATCTCCTTACCTTTTCTTCTTGATGATTCCTCAGTTTTCTTGGAGGAAGCAGCAGTCGGCAGTCTGCTTTCAAAGGCTATTGGTTTTGCAGCTGGCTGCCTTCTTCCAACGACTGGTATAAAATCCATTTTATCAACCATCAGTGTATCGGTTTCTTCATTCATGGAGTCAAAGATGCTCTCTAGTATGATGCTGATTCGGCTTGGATAACACATCTTTTGATGGAACCCAGTCGGTAACTGATAAGTCCATTTATTTCGTATTTTTCTGGGCATTTTAGTCGCTCGAAATGTCCTTTTTAGTGTCTTTTGTGTCTGAAAAGAACCAAGAAAGTGGTTTGGGCATGACAGGAGTGAAATCTGGCGAAAGAGGCATTTTGGCCTCGAATTGACTGAAATCGATGAAATGGGCATATTAGACCTGAGAAAAAGATATTGTGCCCACAGTACTCGCGCAGATTCAGAGGAGGCAGTGAAGAGGGCATTCCCGGAAAAAGCGGGATTCTGTTGAAATGAGATTAAGCTGGCATTGGAACTTGATTGATTTCGAAATCTGAATAGAAGAAGGAAAGATTGTTCATAGGTGGACTCTTGGGAAGCAATTTGGAAGAAAGGGATGACATCCCTAAAATAACGGGATGCATTCCACCACCTAAGGAAGTTTCCTTATACAGGCAGATTCCAGTGGGCACAGAGATCCAGCAGATAAGGAAGTTTCCTTATCCAGGCAGATTCCAGCGGGGCATAGCGAATCCGGCAGATATTGAAGACTCCCCATATTTGGGGATTTGAATTGATCTTTGTATTCTTTTAAAAATACTAGTTTTGATTGTTAGAAAGGGAGACTTCGTACCATATCAATTTTCTGCACTTTTACTTTCGCCATTAGTTTAGTTTTAACGCTGCTCTGGCAGCAAGACAATCTGGGGCCTTATGCCCACAGAGGTTAGGATTTATATTTAATGTTGTTGCTGTTCATCGTTGGTGTTGGACAAGTTTTTATTCAATTCCAGTAAGTTTTTCCTATTTATCATGTCTTTAATTCATGTATTTACAGTTCTTTCTAGCATGAGTAGCTAGATCTATATTCCGGAATTTGAACTAAAGATGAAGGTTTAACAAAATACTTAAATACTCGTGAGGCCGTGTGGGCACATTACTGCACGATTAGGTTTCTGCCGATTTTTGTTCTTATTCCTAGTGAGCGTGAGTTTAATATAACTAATGTGGCTGATCACTCTTTAGTTGTAGATGGCACACCAGGGTTAATTGGATTAGCGAATCGTGACTGTGTGTTAATTCAAACGGTAACTGGGAAATCGGTGGGTTGCTGTTGGCACACGAGGAATCAGTAAACACAGTAAACTTGGGTTTGTCTAGGGCACACTGCTTCCTATTCATTTACATCTCTTTGGGGAACCGGGGGTTGGGTGATAGGTTAGGGGTTTAATGGACGAGGAATCACCTTTAAACCTAATCTGAACGGATGAATAAGGAGACGCAGCGAGGAATCCGGTTCCATAACTAGGTGATTTAATCATGTAGGAAAATCGATGTGCCCATGATCGAGTGAGTATAAGTTAAACTGGATTCTAGTTCAAGTTCCGGAACCTTTTATTATTTGATATCTCTTTAGTTTATTTTTGCAGATTTAATTTCCATTGTTGTGACCACGGTACCAGACCCTCTTTTGTGATTGGTGACTCGAAAGTAAGATCGCATCAGCTCTCTGTGGGATCGACCCTTACTCATAGCTAGCTATGCTCGTTGTGGGCATAGGAGCATACAAATTCATTTTGAGTGCGAAACGACCACGCGTCAAAATTGGCGCTGTTGCCGGGGAGCTGATTTCTAGTGATTTTACTTTCCAAGCTGGTGTGCCTAGAAGTTGATGCCCAGGAGCTTTTCAGAAGAAACTCTATTGTACGATCCAGAGATAGAGAAGACTTTGAGGAAAAACAGGGCAGCAGTGAAGAGGGCATGATGAGCTGCAAACAGACCTCGTGAGCCCACACCACCAGAAGATCAAGGAGACGAAGGGCACGAGGAGGAAGGACAGTTTGAGAACGGCCACACTATCAACATGGCCGAAAATGAGAATGCCGCGAATGGAGTTGCGGAGGATAACAGGACTTTAAGGCAGTTGGTTTTCCCGACCAATATGAATCTGCGCCCGATGGGCATTACACTTCCAGCTGTGACTCAAAACTGGGATATTCATGCAAACTTTATCCAAATCTTGCCGAAGTTCCACGGAATGCCCGGAGAGGATCCACAAAGACACTTACAAGATTTTGAGATGGTTTACCAGACTCAACCATCCATCCATGGACGAGAGGAGTGTGTGCGGTTGGTCTCATTCCCTTTCACTCTTCAGGATGAGGCACGGGACTGGCTGTACACATTGTCGACTGGCGCTGTGACCACATGGAGACAACTTCAGCAGAAGTTTTTGGAAAAATATTTCCCAGCATCCAGAGTGCAAGAAATGAGAAGAAAGATAGGGAGCCTGAAGATGGGAACCAACGAGAGTTTCTATGACTACTGGGGAAGATTCCAGGCAATGCTGGCAAAATGTCCACAGCACCAAATTATTGAACATGATCTAATTCAGTATTTTGTTGGAGGATTGAGACCACATGAGAGAACAATTGTGAATGCCTCATGTGGAGGGTCTATACTGAACAAGCAGCCTGTTGAAGCATTCAGAATTCTCACGGAGATAACTGAAGACAACCGAGACTTCGGCGGAGAGGGCATTCGGGTTGTCAGTGAATCAGAGAGGGCACCGGACCAAGACAGCAGAATTGACAGATTGTGTGACAAAATTGAAAAGATCTTGTCTGGTGTGAGCATGGCGAAAAAGCCCAGACCTTGTGGAGTATGCAAGAGTGTACTTCATTTCACTAATGAATGCCCAACTCTACAAGACGCGGTGGAAGAAGTAAATGCTGTAGGTGGCCAGAATGGGCATTCTAGAAGATATGATCCCAATTCCCAGACTTATAACCTTGGCTGGAGAGACCATGAAAACTTCAGATGGAGAAGGCCAGAGGATGGGCATCCTGCACGCCCATTGCCGTCGCCAGAAGAAAAGAGAAAGCAAAGGCTAGAAGATCTTGTCTATACCATGGCTGAGGAGAACAAAAAATTCAAGCAAGAGACTCGAGCTGATCTTTCACATATGAGCAAGCAAATCAATCAATTGGCTCAAGCCATGCACAAGATGGAGGAGAAAAATGGGAAGTTACCTTCCCAGGTTGAAAATCCGAGAGAACAAGTGAATGCAGTAGTATTGAGGAGTAGAAAAGAGCTTCCGGAGATGGTCAGGCCAAGAGAAGAGAAGGACGATGTGCCCTTGGAGGAAGAAGTGGAAAAAATTCCCACAGGAGACAAGGCACAAGAAGCCGAGCGGACCGATACTGTGCCCATCCCGGAAGTAAAACAACCTACCAAAGTGCCCATTCCAGAGAGACAGAAACCTCCATTTCCAGGGAGATTGGCACAAAATAGAAAGGAAAAAGAAACCAGGGAGATGCTAAAAGTATTCAGCAAGGTGGAGATCAACATCCCACTGATCGAGACAATCAAGCAAGTACCACGGTATGCCCGATTTCTAAAGGAGCTTTGTACCAGAAAGGTGCGATTCAATGACGATACAAGGTTCCTAGTTGGGGAGAATGTATCGGCTGTGATACAAAGGAAGTTACCCAAGAAGTGTGATGATCCAGGGATGTTCATGATCCCTTTCATAATTGGAGACACAAATGTTGAAAAGGCCATACTGGATTTGGAGGCATCAATCAACGTAATGCCCTTGTCGGTGTTCAAAGAATTGAAGATTGGACCTTTGAAGGAGACCCGTGTGGTCATTCAGTTAGCTGACCGATCTAATGTTTATCCAGAAGGCCTCATTGAAGATGTATTGGTCAAAGTGGACGAGCTTATATTCCCAGCAGATTTTTATGTGCTTGACATGGGCACAGCGACTTCAAAATCTTCAGTTTTATTATTGGGAAGGCCTTTCATGAAGACAGCTCGAACCAAGATTGATGTGGACCAGGGCACACTGACGTGTGAGTTTGATGGGGAGAAGATGACGTTTAACATTTTTGAAGCCATGAAACACCCCCCGGATACAGAAAATTGTAATTTTGTGAATACATTTCATTCCCCGAGCCGTTCTACTTTATCCATGGTGATCAACAGAGAACCGCTGGAGTGGGCATTGTGGGATGGACTGATTGACCAGAATGCCCTGGACGAGGATGATGACATAAGGGATGGAATTATGATGCTGTATTCATTGGAAGAAATGCCATACGGCTGTGTGGACTATGGTGTGCCCATTCGGAGAAGTGATGACAGAATGATGCCTTCTATTGTTAGAGCACCCATGCTGGAGTTGAAGGCATTGCCAAGGCATTTGAAGTATGCCTACTTGGGAGATAATGAAACACTCCCAGTGATAATTAGTGCGGGGTTGAATCAAGCTGATGAAGACCGCCTTTTAAGATTGTTGAGACTGTACAAGGAGGCACTCGGATGGACTTTGGCAGATATAAAGGGCATTAGCCCAGCAGTTTGTATGCACAAGATTTTGTTGGAAGATGATGCAAAGCCCGTTCGTGATCCACAAAGAAAGCTCAATCCGGTGATGAAGGATGTGGTGCTAAAAGAGATAATTAAGCTACTGGACCAGGGCATTATATACCTAATTTCAGACAGCAAGTGGGTCAGTCCAATCCATGTTGTGCCCAAGAAGTCGGGCATTCAAGTTGTGAAAAATGAAAAAGGAGAGCTTGTGCCCACACGACTGCAAACTGGCTGGAGAGTTTGCATTGATTACCGGAAGCTGAACACGGTCACGCGGAAGGATCATTTCCCACTTCCATTCATTGACCAGATGTTGGAGAGACTCGCAGGAAACAAGTTTTTTTGTTTCTTGGACGGATACTCAAGATACATGCAAATTGCAGTGAGTCAAGAGGACCAGGAGAAAACAACATTCACGTGCCCATTCGGCACATTTACCTATCGCAGAATGCCCTTTGGCCTCTGCAATGCTCCGGGCACATTTCAACGTTGTATGATGAGCATATTCTCCGATTTGCTTGAAAACTGCATTGAGGTGTTCATGGATGACTTCACGGTGTATGGGAGCTGCTTTGATCGATGCTTAGATAATCTGGAGAAGGTGTTGCAGCGTTGTGTGGACAAATGCCTAGTGTTGAACTACGAAAAATGCCACTTCATGGTCAGAGAGGGCATTGTACTGGGCCATGTGATTTCCGAGAGGGGCATTGAGGTCGATAAAGCCAAAGTGGACATAATTGAGAAATTGCCATACCCCACTTCGGTGAAGAAAGTGACAGGCTTTCTGGGGCACGCTGGATTCTACAGGAGGTTTATAAAAGATTTTGCAAAAATTGCCCAGCCTATTACTCACTTATTGCAGCAAGATGTCCCCTTTGAATTTGATGAAGAATGTAAAAAAGGCATTCAATTTTCTGAAGAAGCAACTGGTCACAGCACCAGTTATTCAACCACCAGATTGGGGAATGCCCTTTGAGATTATGTGTGACGCCAGTGGCTACGCTGTGGGCGCTGTACTGGGTCAGAAAAGAGGAAAAGAAAGCCATGTAATTTACTATGCTTCCAAGACTCTGAATGGGGCACAGTGTAATTACACCACTACTGAGAAGGAGCTACTAGCAGTAGTTTTTGCATTCGAGAAGTTTCGGTCCTATCTCTTGGGCACGAAGAGCATTGTTTACACAGATCACGGTGCCCTACGACACTTGATGGCCAAGAAGGAGACAAAGCCGAGACTAATTAGATGGATCCTGCTCCTGTAGGAGTTTGATGTCGAGATAAAAGATAAGAGTGGGGCACAAAACTTGGTAGCTGATCATCTAAGTCGGGTGCTGAATGAAAAAGATGATGCAATGCCCATTACGGATCACTTCCCTGATGAGCATCTGTACTCAGCATGGGGCACACGAGAACCCTGGTATGCAGATATAGTAAACTTTTTAGAGTTTGGAGAGCTGCCAATTGGGTACTCGAGGTACCAAAAGAATAAACTGAGGCATGAGAGCAAGTTTTATGCATGGGACGGTCCTATTCTATGGAGGAGGTGTGCTGATCAGATCATAAGAAGATGTGTCCCTGACAATGAAATTGAGAATATTTTGAAGCATTGCCATAACTTTGCTTGCGGAGGGCATTTCAGACCAAACCGAACAGCAAGAAGAATTCTGGACTGTGGGTTCTTTTGGCCCATGATTTTCAAGGATGCCCACAACGTATGCAAGAGATGTGATCAGTGCCAGAGAGTTGGGAACATCACAAGGAGAAACGAAATGCCCATGACACTCATCATGCCAGTGGAAATTTTCGATGTTTGGGGAATGGATTTCATGGGACCCCTCGCAAACTCAAGGGGGAACCATTACATCATCCTGGTAGTAGATTATGTGTCCAAATGGGTGGAAGCAAAGGCTACTCCTACCAATGATACAAGAGTAGTGGCCGCATTTCTGAAATCTCATATTTTCAGCCGGTTTGGTGTGCCCAGGTCCATCATCAGCGATCAAGGAACACATTTTTGCAACCAAACCCTGGAAAAATTATTGAAGAAATATGGGGTGAATCACCGTGTGACAACAACCTATCACCCATAAGCGAATGGACAAGCTGAAGTCTCAAATCGAGAAATTAAAGCCATTCTTGGGAAGGTAGTTAATCCAAGTCAAAAGAATTGGAGTCAACATCTGGATGATGCACTGTGGGCATACCGAACTGCTTTCAAAGCCCCAATCGGGATGTCTCCATATAGGATGCTATTTGGGAAATACTGTCATTTGCCGGTAGAGCTAGAATACAAGGCACGATGGGCACTGCAGAAGCTGAACATGGACAAAGATGCAGCTGGGCATTTCAAAAAAATTCAGATTCAAGAACTGGAAGAGATGAGGATGGAGGCCTATGACAATGATGTTCTTTACAAGGAGAAAATGAAGAGGCTCCATGATCAAGTGATTAGAAGGAAGAGCTTCACTCCGGGGCAAAAAGTTCTTTTATACCATTCAATGTTTAAATTGATGGGAGGAAATCTGAGGACCAAGTGGGTTGGTCCATTTGAAGTGTACGCGGAATGCCCCAATGGAGCAGTTGAGCTGAAGAATCCAGATACTGGAGGGCGTTTCAAGGTTAATGGCCACAGATTGAAACCTTACCTGGGGCATGCAGACCAAGATGTCAGAGTGGTCTGACTCGTGGAGCCCATCTATATTTGAGTTGGAAGGTGTCGTGCCCACGACAGTAACTGGAGCGCTACTGGGAGGCAACCCATGTTTTTAATTTATTTATTTTTTCAGTAATTTTAATAAGTGTTTTTCTGATTTATCAAACTAGAATAGGAGAGTTTTTTCTATTATCTGTCTGGAAAAAAAATGCAAGATGTAGTTGAGGATGAGAGGAGAGCAACTCTATTTCTTTTGTGCCGAAAGCAGACCCTTCGAGCATCCTGTTCTAATTTTCTATAGGGACAAGCAGGAAGACACCAGATGGAAGGGCACATCAACAAGAGATGGTGCCAGAATGACCATAAAGAGGCTGGATAGCATGGAGAATGCCCTGTATCAGACTGTTCATACACTCTTGAGGAAGATTGAGCAAGCCTTTACCGCATATTTCAAATATGTTGGTTTCACTTACCCGACATCCACCAACCTGGTTCAATTCCTTTTCTTTTATGTCTTTTGATTTTCATTCTTTTTGGTATCGCCTTTATTCTACCCACTTTGCCTCAAGCAAAGTGTGTGGATGGGGGCATTTGGGTTGTTGTCTTTTGTTGTTGAGTCAGTTTGAACACTTTGCTTTGTGCAAGGTGTGTTGGTGGGTCGTTTGAGTCAGCATGCTATCTGTTAAGATTTGGGGAGCACTAGTTTCTGGTTGGTGAATGTAATAAATTTGCTAATCGAGTCAGCATGCCCACACTAGAAGCAGGGATGATAAATGAGTTGCGCATTAACCTGGTGAGATTTGAGCCTGTGCTGTTATGCCCATTTTACAGCATTCTCTTTTCATGTGTGTACATTCTGTGCTTAGAATTTCTAGAACTTGCTTTTGCTCTACTTTAAAATCAGAAAGTTTAAAATGCATGTGTAGATGATTTAGGCATTTTCTTGCTTGAGCCCACTAAGCCAAATAAAAACCAACCTTTGACACAACTTTGCAGCCCTTTTGAGCCAATAAAATGCCCTGTCAGTTTTGTTGATATACCTCACTATATAAAGCTAGAGCATTACAAAAACCAGAAGTAGAAGGAGTCTCTGGACGGTTTTGAAGAATTGAAAATGCAAGAAGAAAGATATGGGGAACGAAAAAGAAAAAGAAAAATATATTCAAAAAAAAAAGAAGAAAAAAAAGAAAAAAAAAGAGAATAAATTCCCCCTAGTCTGAATGTTCAGAATGCCCATGATCGAAAAATTCATAATCTGAACAGTGAATGAGGGCATGAGGAATTAAGAAGAAAGTTGGTGGTATGTCCAGTGAACGCTCCTGAGAATTTTAGCCCAGTACCAAAGAACCCTACCTTACCTAAAGAGCCCCATTACAGCCCATAAAAGTCCTTTTGATACTTATGCATTTTTCCACTTAATGAAATTGAAGAAAGAGCACTAGCAAGCTTATGGAATGAGTAAGTATAAAATGAATGAATTTGAGTGTAAACACTAAGCCTAAACACTGTATGAAGAGAGTGTGGGAGGACCTATACGCTCAATTCAATTTTGACTTGCTAGGGAATGCTGATTACGCTATTAATTGGAAAAGTTGGTTATTGAAACGCTGTGCCCACACGGATTAACAGGTTGCATGTTTTGTTTTTTTTTCGTGTCTGTTTCTTTTCCTTTCCTTTTTTGTATTTCTTTTTCTGGGTTCTTCGTACCCCATGCTTGAGGACAATCATGACTAAAGTGTGTGGGTGTGATAAGTCCATTTATTTCGTGTTTTTCTGGGCATTTTAGTCGCTCTAAATGTCCTTTTTAGTGTCTTTTGTGTCGGAAAAGAACCAGGAAAGTGGTTTGGGTATGACAGGAGTGAAATCTGGCAAAAGAGGCATTTTGGCCTCGAATTGACTGAAATCGATGAAATGGGCATATTAGACCTGAGCAGAAGATGTTGTGCCCATAGTACTCGCGCAGATTCAGAGGAGGCAGTGAAGAGGGAATTCTCGGAAAAAGCGGGATTCTGTTGAAAGAAGATTAAGCTGGCGTTGGAACTTGATTGATTTTGAAATCTGAATAGAAGAAGGAAAGATTGTTCATAGGTGGACTCTTGGGAAGCAATTTGGAAGAAAGGGATGGCATCCCTAAAATAACGAGATGCATTCCACCACCTAAGGAAGTTTCCTTATACATGCAGATTCCAGTGGGCACAGAGATCCAGCAGATAAGGAAGTTTCCTTATCCAGGCAGATTCCAGCGGGGCATAGCGAATCCGGCAGATATTGAAGACTCCCCATATTTGGGGATTTGAATTGATCTTTGTATTCTTTTAAAAATACTAGTTTTGATTGTTAGAAAGGGAGACTTCGTACCATATCAATTTTCTGCACTTTTACTTTCACCATTAGTTTAGTTTTAACGCTGCTCCGGCAGCAAGACAATCTGGGGCCTTATGCCCACAGAGGTTAGGATTTATATTTAATGTTGTTGTTGTTCATCGTTGGTGTTGGACGAGTTTTTATTCAATTCCAGTAAGTTTTTCCTATTTATCATGTCTTTAATTTATGTATTTACAGTTCTTTCTAGCATGAGTAGCTAGATCTATATTTCGGAATTTGAACTAAAGATGAAGGTTTAACAAAATACTTAAATACTCGTGAGGCCGTGTGGGCACATTACTGCACGATTAGGTTTCTGCCGATTTTTGTTCTTATTCCTAGTGAGCGTGAGTTTAATATAACTAATGTGGCTGATCACTCTTTAGTTGTAGAGAGCACACCAGGGTTAATTGGATTAGCGAATCGTGACTGTGTGTTAATTCAAACCGTAACTGGGAAATCGGTGGGTTGCTGTGGGCACACGAGGAATCAGTAAACACAGTAAACTTGGGTTCGTCTAGGGCACACTGCTTCCTATTCATTTACATCTCTTTGGGGAACCGGGGGTTGGGTGATAGGTTAGGGGTTTAATGGACGAGGAATCACCTTTAAACATAATCTGAACGGATGAATAAGGAGACGCAGCGAGGAATTCGGTCTCCATAACTAGGTGATTTAATCGTGTAGGAAAATTGATGTGCCCATAATCGAGTGAGTATAAGTTAAACTGGATTCTAGTTCAAGTTCCGGAACCTTTTATTATTTGATATCTCTTTAGTTTATTTTTGCAGATTTAATTTCCATTGTTGTGACCACGGTACCAGACCCTCTTTTGTGATTGGTGACTCGAAAGTAAGATCGCATCAGCTCTCTGTGGGATCGACCCTTACTCATAGCTAGCTATGCTCGCTGTGGGCACAGGAGCATACAAATTCATTTTGAGCGCGAAACAACCGCGCGTCAGTAACTCATTCGGTTTCCAGTTCTTCTCAACACTGTCAACATACTTCTTTAATTGCTCGAAGAAGTATTGAGCCCAGTTGATGTTGATTCCTCTGATGATTGCTGCACAAATTTTGTACTTGTGCTCCGACATCTCTGAGTGGATCCCAGTTGTCTCGGTGATCATCCTAGCGGCAACTGAGGCCAAAATTATGTATCCTTCTTGGAGACTAGACATGAGTGTACTGCTTTTGTACACATCCAAGCACTCATCCCGCTCCCACTGGCGGTAGGCTTCCTCTTGATCCACTTGAACATCTTGCAGTCGTGTTCCAGTGGTTGGTAGTTTGAACAATCTTCCGAGCAGTTCTGGAGTTACGATCAGTTCTACTCCACAAACTTCCGTCTTAATTCTGTCATCATATCCTCTTAAGTTTAAATAAAACTCAACTACGGCTTCTGGATATATTTTTGAAGGGTATTCTTCTGTAAAGCTCTTCAACCCACTGTCTTTTATCTTGGCGATTAGTGAGTTGCAGAAAGCGGAGTTTGAGCACTTCTCTCTGTAGGCGTCTATATCCAGTAACTTATCTCTATAGAGGTTTCTTTGGAATCCTTGTGAGGAATCGCCAGTTCTTCTGAAGTTGTAGTTTGGTCGAACAACTGGTGCGTGTCTATCAGCCATAGAGTTTTTGTTTGGTATGAATAAACAGGAAAGGGTAATCTGGCTTTGAATAAAGTTAGGAACTGAATGTTTTTACTTTTGAGAGTTTTTCGGAGCAGTTTAGAGATTTTAGGGAATGGAAAATGCTTGAATTCTTTTACTGTGCTCGAGAATGGTAAAAGTAACAATGAACATTCAGCCATCCCTTTTATAGAGTATGAAGGGGTTCATCCAATGGTTGCGACTCTTGGTCTCCTTAAATTCAACGGTTGGATTAGATCAATCAACCCGTCGATTGGCTTTTCATTTCTATCTGTTGGGAATTAAGGAGGAGAGAGAAGGATGGTGCAACGGTAACATTTGGATGGCACGTGTTTTTACCGTTTCCACTATTTGAGACTTTTGAACTTATCTCTTCTCTTCAATAGCTTCTCCTTGGCTTGAAAACTGATTACGTCATCAGTTGAGTTAGGTCGTAACTGATTTTTTTTTTCATTGATCAGTTCCAACTGGGATGTCCTCTCATCAATTCCTGGCTGATTTTAACTGCTCAGTTCTTCAAATAGTTGCTTCTCAGTTCTCTCAGTTTAGTTGTTCTTCCTTCAGCTGGTCTTCGAGCTGATATCTCCTTTTGAGTTGGATTCAGTTCCTATGACTTTTTCTTCAGTTTGAACAATTTGCAGCTTGTATGTTCTGCATAACTAACTGGATTATCAGTTTGAGTGACTGAACTGATGATTCAGTTGAATTTGATAAGGTAAACTGATCATTTCCAGTTTGCTCATTTCTCAGCAACTTCTTGCATGTACTTCAAACTGATGGATTATGTGGCGAACTGATCAGTTTTTCATCCTTTTGGCTCAGTTTCTTTCTTCAGCTGGAGTGGTTCCTTGGCCTTTTTCTTCCAGTTCATCATTTTCATCATGTGATGCTAGCTCCATCAATCCTAACTGTATACATAGCTCCATAAACCTTGCTTCAGGCAATAGTTTGGTGAAGATGTCGGCTATTTGTTTCTCAGTATTGACATATTTGATGCATATGTCTCTCTTCTCAATGTGATCTCTGGTGAAATGGTGTCTTATGTCAATGTGCTTAGTTCTTGAATATAGAACTGGATTTTGAGATATCGCGATTGCACTATTGTTGTCACAGTAGATAGGCACTTCTTCAGTTTCAACTTTGTAATCCTTCAACTGTTGCTTCATCCAGAGTATTTGAGCACAGCAGCTTCCAGCAGCTACATACTCTGCTTCAGTTGTTGACGTGGCAACTGAGTGCTGCTTCTTGCTAAACCAGGATATCAGTTTGCTTCCAAAAAACTGACATGTTCCACTGGTGCTTTTTCTGTCAATCTTGCATCCACCAAAGTCTGAGTCTGAATATCCAATTAAACTCAAACTGTCATCTCTAGGATACCATAATCCAAGATTTATGGTTCCTTTAAGATATTTGATAATTCTCTTAGCTGCTTCAAGATGACTTTTCTTAGGATTGGATTGAAACCGCGCACATAGGCCGACTGAATATAAGATGTCTGGTCGACTGACTGTTAAGTAAAGTAGGGATCCAATGATTCCTCTGTAGTAAGTTTGGCTAACTGATTCTCCTTCTTCATCAAGAGTTAGTTGAACTGATGTGTTCATTGGAACCTTGAGAGTTTTTCCTTTACTTATTCCAAATTTCTTGACTAGCTCCTTGGTGTACTTTGCCTGGCTAATGTGAATTCCATCTTTCAGCTGCTTTACTTGGAGTCCTAGGAAGAATGTCATTTCTCCCATCATGCTCATCTCGAATTCGCTTTGCATCAGTTGAGCGAACCGTGTGCATAGATCTTTGCTCTTTGATCCAAAAATTATGTCATCCACATAAATTTGAACCATTAAGATCTCAGTTGATCATTCTATTCGGAATAGAGTTCGATCAATGACTCCTTTTTGAAACCCGTTTTTCAGCAAGAATGTTGTTTTCATACCACGCTCTTGGAGCTTGCTTCAGTCCGTAGAGAGCCTTTTTCAGTTTGAAGACTTGATCACCAATTTCAAAGCCTGGCGGTTGCTCCACATACACGTCCTCCTTAAGCATTCCTTGAAGAAAAGTACTCTTGACATCCATTTGGTAGACTGTAAAGTTAAAGTGAGCTGCATAGGCTAGGAACAGTCTGATGGCTTCCAATCTTGCAACTGGCGCAAATGTCTCATCAAAGTCGATTCCTTCACTTTGTGAGTAAGCTTTGGCTACCAGTCTAGCCTTGTTCCTTGTGATCACTCCTTGTTCATCCAGTTTGTTGCGAAACACCCATTTTGTGCCAATGACCTTCTGGGTTTTTGGCCTATCAACGAGAAACCATATGTCATTTCGTGTTAACTGGTTCAGTTCCTCTTGCATAGCCATGATCCAGTCTGAATCTTCTAAGGCTTCCCTGACGTTTGCTGGTTCAGTTTGAGAGATGAAGCATGTGAATAATGCATACTCAGTTGATCCTCTGGTCTGAACTCGACTTTTTGGATCACCAACTATCTTGTCAGTTGAATGGATTCGGAGCCACTTGGGTAATATGGCTTCAGCTGGTTCTTTTGTGATGACGTCATCAGTTGCTCGTTCATCAGTTGGCTCAGCATTCTCATTATTTCTTCCCCTTGTTTCAGTTGTGGGGTTTGCGGTCTTAGCACGATTTGTGTCTTCATTGACCAAGTTGTTCTCAACTGGTTTAGTGCCAGTTTCATTGCCTTTTTCTAATGAAACTTCAAACCGCTCTGGAACAATGTGATCCACATAGTCCTGTGAGTTTTTCAGTTTCACTAGGTAGTACTTGAACTGATGTGTCTATAGTTTCTTTGTTCCTGTACTCATTAGCAAATTCATCAAATACCACATGACATGTTATTTCCACAACAAGAGTTCGTTTATTGAACACTCTATAAGCATGTGCATGAGGAGAGTTATACCCAAGAAATATTCCTTCGTCAGCTTTAGCACTGAAGGCTTTCAATTGAGTCTTGCCATTGTTGTGAATATAACATTTACAGCCAAATATTTTAAAATAAGAGATAGAAGGCTTACGACCCTTGTACAGTTCATAAGGTGTCTTATCATGGGCTGCTATAATGGCACTTTGATTTTGAGTATGGCAAGCTGTATTGACTGCTTCAGCCCAGTACCCTTCAGCTACGTTGGCATCAGCTATCATAGCTCAAGCTGCTTCCTTTAGTGTTCGGTTGCGCCTTTCAGCTACACCATTTTGTTGTGGAGTTCTAGCAGCTGAATGTTCATGAGTTATTCCAAGCTGGTTGAGGAAGTTGATCATGTGTTGATTCATAAATTCGGTTCCATTGTCGGAATGAATCCTTTGAACTGATCTTTCTTTCTCAGTTTGTAGTCTTCTGATCAGCGCCGTGAGCTTGTCATATGTTTCATTTTTGCTCCTCAAGAATTCTACCCATGTATATCTTGAGTAATCGTCAACTACTACAAGAGTGAATCTTTTGCTTTTTGGAGTTTGAGGTCTAACTGGACCGAACAAGTCCATGTGTAGCAGTTAAAGACACTCAGTTGTTCCCGGGGGGTGATTCTTATTCTTGAAAGATGACTTCACTTGCTTTCCTTTTTGACATGGTCCGCATATACCTGTTTTCTTGTATATCTCATTGGGAAGCCCCTCAACTAGCTCTTTCTTTGCTAGGTAGTTGATAGTTTTGAAGTTGAGGTGGTTCAGTCGATGATGCCATAGCCAACTTGCTTCAGTTGATCCTTTTGAGAGAAAGCAAGCTTCTAAGTAGCCGTTGAGCAGTCAATAATGTACATGTTGCCTCTCCTGATTCCGGTTAGCAAGATTACTCCAGTTGACTTGTCTCTTATGTTGCAGGAGTTTTTGGTGAAGTCAACTGAGTAGCCATTATCGCACAGCTGGCTAATGCTGAGTAATTTGTGCTTTAGTCCATCTACGTGGGAGACTCCATTTACGACTACTTTTCCTTTGACAACGAACCCTTCTCCAATGGTTCGGCTTTTGGAATTGTCTCCAAATGTGACGAGTGGACCTTTGATTTCTTCATAACTGTCGAGATCTTCTCTGTCTCCGGTCATGTGTTTGGAGCACCCGCTATCTAGATACCAAATGTCTTTGGTTTTCTTCATAGATAGGATGTTTTTGTCCTGCAAAGAAAATGTAGCGACCCGAACCCGAAAGCCCAAGTGCTAACGAAACACACACCAAAACAGTAGACCATAAAATTTTTCTCAATTCTAAATAAACATTTTCTTTGGATCTTAAAAATTTGGGCAGCATTCCATTTAAAATATTTAAATACACACGCCCACATGCGTTTACTATTCAAACCTGTATGACCAAGACTAGTCAAAATTCAACTCTCGACATTTAAAATGCGCCCAAAAACCACAACATCCACAAATGTCCATAAAATAGTTAATTGTTTTCAAATCATGAAGCGGAAGCATAAAGAAATTATATTTATTGACCACAAATATACATAATCGATAATTAAAAATAATAAAAGGGTCAACAAAATAAGAAATCCACATTGGTCCACGTCAGCTGCCAGCCGTCATCCAATACCTGAAAATATTATGAAGAATAGATGGGCTGAGTGCAAGAAAACACTCAGTGGGATTTTTAATTTCTAAAATATGCTTGATAATTCAATAAATAGTTTGCATATTAACGTATTTACTGTTATGCCCATAGAAAAAAAAAACATATATGCTTATTAATATACGGAAGGTTAACTCAATATGGTTCCCTATCATAATAATTTCACCGAAGTGACATGTTTGTACCGTAGTACCATAATTGCACAATTGTGCCATACCGCACCGAAGTGCTATATCATACCGCACCGGAGTGCTCATACCGCACCGGAGTGCTCATACCGCACCGAAGTGCTATATCATACCGCACCGGAGTGCTCATACTGCACCGAAGTGCTCATACCAGGAACCATAGAGTTTAGCAACTTCCGATAAGTCATAAAAAGAATATTTTGAACTTTGAAGCATGCTTTTATACAAACATATTTTCCTCGTAAACATGACGCGATTTTAAAACATAAAACCACGTGTTAATTGAAATCATTGAGCCATAAGAGTGATCTGAAGCATGCTTAAACTTAAACATATGTAATCTTATATAGATCACGCTTTTGAACATAAGTCACTGTCGACTATAAATCATAGAGCCATAAAAGTACTTTGAAGCGTACTTTATCATAAATATATATATTATCATAAATAGAATACATTTTTGAAACACAAGCCACATTGAATAGATATCATTGAGCATAAAAATATTTTGAGGCATGTCTTATCATAAACATATTTCATCATAAGCATAACATAATTTTGAAACATAAATCGCGTATTGGATAGATATCACCCACCTTATAACCATAGTAGCTAAAACTTTGATCGTACTATGTTCGTTCTAAGCCTATCGTCTCGAATAAGATTTATTGTAAGATCATATCATAATAGCACGCTAGAGTATTGATCATAGGTTATAGCATAAGGGTCAAGCGCCCGATTTCCTAAATTAATAACATAGATGAGAATGCTAGACAATCGAACAATGATTTCATATCGTAATATCAATACATATCCAAAAGTCATTCCGTAGATGATTTCATAGATTAACATTCTATTTGCACATAGAAGAGTATAGAATTACCCACCTCATTTTAAATATTGGGATAGAGCCGTGACTTAGGGTTCGTTCCTCTGATTCCTCGAGCTCAACTCGTCCTACAAAGTCAATTATGACTCATTAACTCTATCGAAACCCTGAGCCCAAAACATAATTAAAGGGATTTTCCCCTACTCTTGACTACGACCTCGACACGGAGCACGCCTTTTGAGACTTCTACTTGGTTCGATACATAAAAGGAATTTAACGATACAATTTATTTTTAGATCTAATGATCGGATTAAAGTCGATCCATAACAACCTCATTTTTGAATTATTTGGGAAAAAATAAAAACCTTATCTTAAATTTTTGCAATTTGATTCAAACTTATATAAATTCTAAGAAGGAAACCCGTCTATTTTACTTAAATTCTAAAACAGCCCAAACACCTTTCAAAACATTAAAATACCATTAGTGATCAACCATTTAAAAGAAAGTATATAACACCAAGACTTCTGTAATTCATTCATAATTTATAAAAATTTCTTTATAAACCCATGAATCATCTTGATTATATAAACATGTAATCCACCAATATCACCAAGAAACATCTTGAAATTAAAACTAACTAGAGACATAAAATAAAATATGATTTGAAATACACAATCTCACGATTAAACACAAATCATTTTCAAAATCCTTCCAAAATCATACTTGAGCTCCAAACTCATCAAATAATCACCATCGTTGACAAGAAATATTTGAAATCTACTGAAAACCTCAATTTCACATTTAACGGGTCCATTTATAACATTTATAGAATTTTTCAAGAACCAAAACATAAATCCATAACTTCTCTTTTTTTTTTTTTGCCAATTACACTCCCTACGTAGCGGTTTTAGTAAATAAATCATATCTTTCAAACTAAAACTGAAAATTAAGAAATTCCAAGTTAAACAAAACCCCAAGACAAATTTATAAAATTGTTCGTGAAATAAGCATCTCCAATTTCATCGTTTAAGGGTCGAAAACATTGAATTATTTAAATATACAAAATTTGTTCCGAAATTGAGAGGGCTTTGGTAAAATTAGCATAACTTTGTCCTCAAAAATCCAAATGATATGATTCAAGTCTCAAATTGAAGCTAAGATGATAACCTACAAGTTTAACAAAGTTTGGACGATCAAAAGTAGCTAGATAAAATCAGTTTTTCATTTGAAATTTGCATATGTAAGCTGCCCCAAAGCAGATTCGGGTCCCTCTGTAACAGTTTTAGTAAATTTATCGTATCTCACAAACGATAACTCCAAATTACAAAATTCCAAGTTCTACATAACCCTAAGACCTATACCTAAAAATGTTCCTCAAATAAACATTCCCATATTTTGACCATAACAGGGCTAAAAAATCGAATTAATAGAGAGCAACAAAACTGTCCGGAAATTGTGACAGATCTGTTTTCCGGCGTTTTTGACCGGTTTCCGGCCATCGGATGGCAACGACATCAAAAGATCAAACGAAGAGTACATATCAATGTATAACATATCCGAGAATCAAGCAAAAAGGGTAAGAGATAGACCCATACGATGTCGACGAAAGTAGCAGACCGCGACGAGCTTCAAGGCTGCAGCTATGGCTGCTCGTCGATGCTCCGGCGTCGTGCTGCTGCTGCTCCGGCTCCGGTGGAGGTCCGGCGACCTCCTGGCCGGCTGCCTCCCCTTCCTTTCCTTCCCCTTCGTCGATCTCTCTCGTTCCCCTCCTCTCTCTCAACTCTCGGCTATAACTCTCTCTCTTTCTCCCTTCTTTCTCTCTTCTTTCTTCTCTTTCTTTTCTCCTCACTTTCTCTCTGTTTCGATCTGCCCTTCTCCCCTTCCTTTCTTTCTTCTCTCCTTTTCTTTCTCTCTCTTTCGATCTCCCCCTCTTCTTTTTCCCCTTTTTCTTTTCTTTTCTTTGACTTTTTCTTTCCATTTTTGGGGATGGGGTAATAATATATATGTATACATATACATATACATATACATATACTCATACTCACACACACATATGTAAATTTTCCTATTGGGCCTATATTTTTGGGCCTCTTTTTAAAAAATAAATTGGGCTTAAAAGAATGGGCTTTAATTAGAAAGAATAACATGGGTTAAACATAAATTTTAGAATGGATCGAGTAATTGGGTCAAAATCGGGTTTCGACGACAACTATCGTCTAATGTATTCGTGTATCTCGTTCAAATAATAATTGGGCTAAAAATAAATAAATATTCTTATAGATGAGTTCAAAGTGGCTCGAAAGCCCATACTTGTCTATTTTTAAAATAAAACAACTTGTATAACAATTGGGCCTAAATAAATTAAATTGGGCTCGAATTAAATTTTGGGGCGTTACAGAAAAGAATTAGCATTTAGGGACCCGTTTCATATCGGGTCCTTTTTGATACATTAAGCTTTTTAGAATCTAGACTTTCCACACTTTTGGCTTTTTATCACTTAAAGAGTCAACTGACTTAGATCGTTTCATCAGTTTCGACTCTCTTTCAACTCTCCTTAAGTCGGTTGAATTGTACCTGCGCTGAAAGTTAGTAGGATGAAACACTTCAACTAGTACACGATTATTTTGAGATTTTTGGGTTCTTCGATCAGGCCAATGTCTTGTATGTTTCCAATTCATTGGATTGAACCCTTTTGGATCCACTCTTGGTTCATTTCTAGAATCCAAATATTCATTGTAATGATGATAAGGTTGAAATATTTTTCTTTGATCTCTCCTAGAAGTGCTTTGATTGAACTGTGTAGCAGGGTAGGTTTGAGATCTAAACTGTTCTTTCTTTTCATAGTGAACTGATCTGCCAGTTTGCCTTGAGGGCTTTTTATACTGATTTGGTGGCCTTTGTTGAACTAGAAGCTTTGAACAAGTGAACTGACTTGAGTGAACTGATGGTCTTGGTTGAGAACTAGACTTTGGCTGACCGGGTGTTTTGGATTGGTAGAATTGACCAAACTTTTTAGGCTGGGTCTGGGGATTTTTTAATATTCCCTTTCCTTTGTTTGACTCAGCTGGTTGATCCTGGGATCTTGTGAACCCTTTTAGGATGCCCTTGTCACTAGGTTGAGCAATTGCTTTTCCCTTTTCTAAGGCAGTGAACTTGCTATATCCTAGCCCTGAGCTGCCAGTTCCAGCTCTCTGATGACTGAGTATTTCATCTAGAGTCTGAGATCCCTTTTTGAATTTTAAGTTTACCTTTTCTTTTTCAAGGATCTCTTGCTTGAGTTTTTGATTTTCTTCCTCTAGATCAGGAGTTCTTAGTTTCAATCTCTCAAATTCTATAAGCTGTGATTCGAGATACTCTAGTCTTTCATGATCAATGCTCAGTTTCCCAACCTTGTTTCTCAGTTCATCATTTTCATCTTTCAGTTCAATATGCAAACGGGAGATTGAAGCTAATTGGTCTTCTAGCATCATAAGTTTCACATCAAGTTCATTACTAGAGATAGTTGCTTCATTGATATGGTAAAAAGAAGTTTGAGAGTCAATTGTACTAACCTCTTCATCATGGTCAGCCATTAAGCAGAATAATGCTTCATCATCATCTGAGCTGTAGCCGTCAGAGTCGATTCCTGAAGGATAGTCTGAATCATCCAGCACAGCATTCTCGAGATTTGCGACCATTGCTTTTCTTTTGAAGAAGCTTCTTTTTACCTTGGCTTTCTTGTCTTCAGGGAGTTCTGGACATTCGAACCTGTAATGTCCTTGTTTATGACAATGAAAACACTCACCAAGATTGCAATTGCCACTCCTGAATGTTTCAGCTGGCCGTTCAGCTGGTTGGTAGGCTTTTTTAACTTTTGGGATTTCATCAGTCTGAGGTGAAACTGATTGTTTATCCCGAGATCTCTTCAATTTTTCGAGCAACTTGGTAACTGATTGAATTTGATCATTGATGTCCTCAGTTAGATTTTCCTTCTTCTCAGTTGCCTCTCTTTTCCGTTCAGTTGAAGATCCGCCTTGGTGTTCTTTGGCTGGTGAGCTCCTAGGCCGGAAGCTGTTTCTTTCTTGAGCGTCTCTAAACCTGGGCCTTTCGCCATAGAAAGCTGCGTCTTGAACTGATGATGTCGACGCTTCTCTCTTTCGGTTTAGACTGTACTCGTGAGCTTTAAGAGAACCAAATAGTTCCCTTAGAGTGATGCTGTTTAGGTCTCTTGACTCCTTTGTAGCTATCACTTTCATATCCCATTCGTCAGTGAGATTATCCAGTATTTTGGAATTCATTTCTGAATTGGGATAAATTCTCCCGAGGTTGTTCATCTCACTGATGATACCTAGAAATCTTGTTAAGGCTTGAGATGGACTCTTCTGCCTGCATTTTGAAGGATTCATACCTGTCAACTGCCAGTTGGAGCTTGTTTCCTTTTATAGCTTCGGACTCTCTGCAAAGATCTGCTAGTAGGTCCCATATTTCTTTGGCAGTTGTGCAGTTCTTGGTATCTTTCATACGATCTTCATCTAGAGTTTGGAATAATACAGCTTGAGCAACGAACTCTAGATTCTTCAACTTCTTCTCTTCACGGGTGAGAAGATTAGTTGGCTTCGGGATCCTTGCTGGTTGATTGATATCAACTATGTGCGCACCATTGTCCATCATGATAATGATTGGACCTTCTTCAATGACTTCCCACATATTCTCATGAATTGAGCAGAGATGAGCTTTCATTCTCCTGCTCCAATTATCATAGTTCTCAA
This sequence comes from Perilla frutescens, assembly GCA_026008535.1. Lineage (NCBI taxonomy): Eukaryota > Viridiplantae > Streptophyta > Magnoliopsida > Lamiales > Lamiaceae > Perilla > Perilla frutescens. The sequence goes on from BRKX01000006.1 coordinate 49,932,251, forward strand.
CTGAAAATAAAGATAGCTTATGGTTTCCCATAGCTGGAATGTTAGCACAGATAGTTAGATCTGATTCAGTTGATCTGCAGAAACGGCTGATCCTTAGAATCAACCGCTCTGATACCACTTGTTGGTCCCGGGCGAGTCGGTATCAGTTTAGAGGGGGGTGAATAAACTGATTCAAAAACTTTGACTTTAGATGCAGAAAATAAGGCCCTTTGACTCGCTTGAAGAGATTTATCTATGCAGCAAATTGACAATCAGTTGAGACAGTTTAAGTGCAGCTTGTGTGATGTTGTGTGCAGTTAGAGGTATGCAATGATCAATAAGTACAGCACATAAGAGATTTATAGATGTTCGAAGTCTCAAACTTCTACGTCCTCTCTTCCTTCCGCAGAAAGGCAACTTCACTATATAACTTGAGTTCCTTTACAAATTACACAATGAAGGACAGTTTGCTGAACCTAGTAACTGCTCGTTACCTCAGCTGGTCGACGGCTCACACTTGAAGTCCCTAACTGCTCGCTAGGAAGGTAGGTGTTATTGTCGTCTTTACAAGGTTTTAGATCTCTTTCGATCTTCAAGAGGTTAATCTTGAACAATGGGGTATCAACTGATGTGCTCCTTTGATTAAGCTGAGTAGTTGATCTTTGAATGACTGTAGCTGAGAAGGTTGCTCTGGCTGGATCGTCGACAGCTGGCTGAGTATATTGAATCAGTGAATTCTTCTTCTCAGTTTTGACTTTCGCAGTTTCTATCGAACGTTGCACTTGAGCTTGAGTGGGAGAGAGAAAGAAAAGCTCTGCTTGTATATGCGAAGGTTGGCAAGGATTTATAATTGCGAAAAGTATTTAGAACTCTGATTCACCCGTCTTTTATAGAGGAGTGATTTTATGACCGTTGAGCTCCATTGTCCATTTGATCAATGGCTCTGTTGGCTCATCAATGGCATGTGATTCTAAATGATCGCTTGGATCATTTGGTTGAAGTAGTCGTTACTCTGCCAATCGATCTTCATTAAATTCTAGGATCTTTGTAGGAGCATTTATTCCAAGATATACTGATTTAAGCAATACACTCCAGGAGTCTTCTGGCTTCAGTTCTTCTGGCAGTTTGGAATTTCAGTTGGCAGTTTTGGACTTGTCAGCTTAGTTGCAGTATCGTCCCAGCTGGCAGTTCTGTGCTTATCAGCTGAGTCTGGCTATCGCTCCAGTTGGCAGTTCTGGGCTTATCAGTTGAGTCTACCTATTGCTCCAGTTGGCAGTTCTGGACTTATCAGCTGAGTCTGCCTGTTGCTCCAGTTGGCAGTTTTGGGCTTATCAGTTGAGTCTACCTATTGCTCCAGTTGGCAGTTCTGGACTTATCAGCTGAGTCTGCCTGTTGCTCCAGTTGGCAGTTTTGGGCTTGTCAGCTGAGATTGGCCGCTGCTCCAGTTGGCAGTTCTGGGCTTGTCAGCTGAGATTGGCCGTTGCTCCAGTTGGCAGTTCTGGGCTTGTCAGCTGAGATTGGCCGTTGCTCCAGTTGGCAGTTCTGGGCTTAAACTGATATTCTATCAGCTTCTTCAATCTTCGGTTAACTCCTTTCTCCCTTAGTTCAGTTGACTTGGTTGTCAGCTTGCTTTGATCGGTATGATTCCTCAGCTAAGTTGAACTTTAGACTGGATGACGTGTCTTTCAACTTGTGGGTCATTCTTCAAATTGGTTGACTTTGACTCTTCTAGAGTTCTTCTTCGAAGATGCCCTGGGCTGATCAGCTTCGATCTACATCTTGAATATTGGTCAGTTTTTCATAAGTAATTTTGACATCTCATCAAAACTTGATCTAGGGGTTCCTTGATAGTTTTTCCTAACAATTGTTGTTGAGGTGAGTGCTGAAAATAAGTTTCCGTTTAGTATGTATTTATTTTAATTACATCATTGACTTGAATTGGTCATGTGATGCTCGGAAATTGTTATTCAACTTCTATTTACTATGTTCCTCAGCAATTTATGAAATGAGAGCATGCAATACTACTGATGAGGAGGAGAGAAAATATGGAACTTCGCATGTTTTTCTGCAAATTTATGAAAACTCTTCTCTTCTCTACACCGGACTTAATTTGCCGACTTTAATGACGGCAGAGAAGGTTCGGCAAGAGACTCTACTAGCTTACAATTCCAATTTTTCAAGAGCTTATAGGCTTTAGGATGTGGTTTTATTCTTGGGATAAAGTGCAATTTGGTTCCTAAACTATTTCCCAAGGAGCATCCTGATCCTTAAATTAAATTCGATCCCAGTTAGTCCCTTGAACTATTGAACTCAGCTTAATTAGTCCCCTGAACTATTAAATTTGACCCAATTAGCCTCCTCGAAGATAAATAATTTTATTTCATTTATTTCTAAATAAATAAAAAATATGAAAAAATAAATTTATATACATAACAGTAATAAAAAATGAAATATTTTCTTATAAATAATTTTAAGAGTACATAAATTGTCATTATATTTATCACACATTAAAACATCACACCACTAAAATTGAAAATATCAACATAGGATTAACCATAATTATGATTATATATATAATTATGATCTATATTAAGTTGATTAATTATAGACGTTAATAATTTATTATAATATAACCAACGTTATACGTATATTATACATAATTTATTTAATATAATATATTTATCAGAATATATAGACTTTCATTCCCGGAATCCATATAGTATAATTTCATACATACATACATAAGAAATAAAGTATTTTCCGAATTGTATTTATAGTGAATTAATTTATGATAATGTGATTTCAATTAATTCATTAATTTATATTTTTCTTCAAATTATGCTATATATATTTGGATATTTTGAATGAGAAATTCTCGTATATTCATGTTTTGGGGGGGGGGGGTATAATAGTTACAGATTTTTCTTTATTTTTTATTTTATTTTAAACAATCAAAACAAAACATTTTATCTTCAAGTGGCTCACTGGGCCAAATTCAAAAGTTCAAGGGACTAATTGAGCTGAGTTGGAAAGTTCAGGGGGTTAATCAGGACCAAATTTAGTTTAAGAGTCAAAATGTTCCTAAAGAAATAGTTTAGGGGGCCAAATTGGACCTTATCCTTTTATTCTTTGTATCCCTTTTTTTGTGTTGGAGGTTATACAATGTGATATATGTCTTTTATTAAGGCTTTAATATTAGGAGGTTATAGGGGTAAGATAGTATATAAATTAATATCTTTATTTATTTTTAAATTTGAGGTTACAATGAGAAAAAATGGGGTATGTATAGATCACCCATAATAATATTAATCTGACTCAAGTCCAATACTAGTTAATCTGACCTAAGCCCATGAACAAAAGTCCAATCCAACAAAAAAATTTAACAGAAATAAAAAACCCTAAATTAGAAAAAAAAATAGATTGATTGATTTGATGATTTAGGATATATTATCAATATTTTATTTGAATTGAAGAATTATGATTAAAGTGTAGTAAAATACATAATTGCCCTTCACATCAGATTTTCATTACTAATTTAAAGTTATGATTATTTTTACTCAAAAAACTTGAAACTAAAATTATAGACATCTATATAAATTAAAATTATGAATTTATAGTAGAAACTATGAATTTACGAACAAAATTATGCAATTTCATCAAATTTTAATTATTAATTTAAAATTGAAATTGTGGATTCATAATGGAATTTACGATGGATTGATATTCTTATTTCTAATTGTTTTTACCATTTTATTTACAAATGATTTTGAGTACAAAAAAAATAGTATACATACAATATATATCCGTGTTAATATTTCTAAAATTGAGGGTATAAATGTCTAAAAATTATTTAGATTGAGATCATTTCATAATTTGAGTTTATTGAAAGGTGGATGGAATCACCCAAATTGGTGATAAGAGCACGGACCTATCATCAGTATCGGGCTCCTATCATGCATGTAAACCCAACACTTGATTAGGCTAAATAATTTTATCAATCAACCACATTCGATCCCACTTAAACCCACAAACCAAATGCGCCCATAGGGTGAACGACCTAAAATCATATTTATTTTTAAATTGTAATAACTAACTCCAAATGAATTGTATAAATAAAAGAAAAAAATAAACCAAACCTAAAAGTCTCGAAAATCACATATCGAGAACTCAAGGGACCGAGGTCTCATTAAAATCCATTTGAAAAACCCGGAGTGGGAAAAATCAATATGGAAAAAAGAGTACCCCTCTAAACAAAACGGAAGTAGTCCGTAGTCATGTTTAACAGCCTAAGAAATACAAGGAATAGTAGAATACCAAATATCGGAAAGTACACCAGGAGCAGCTAATAAATCAGCCACATTGTTGCCCTCACGGTAAATGTGTGAAACACAAAAATGAATACAAGTAAGAAAATCCAAAACTTGATGCCATCGAGCCTTCAAGGTCCATGGGACATGTAAGCTACGAGAAAAGAGCAAAGAGACCACATAATCTGAATCAGCTTCTAGCCAAATAAAGACTAACTTCATCCGCTGAGCTTGTTCCAAAGCAACGATGACCGCGATGAGCTCCGCCAAAAATGCAAAACCGACTCCCTCATCCGAATGAAAGCAACATATCATATTCCCATCACTAGTGCGGAAAACCCCACCAGTCACCATGCAACCTGGAGCACCAATAGTTGAACTATCAGTATTAATCTTAACCCAACCAACCGGAGGGGGTCTCCAATAAACAGAGATAACACGCCTAGGGAGAGCCACATGAAGAGAAACTTTTAAATTTTTAAGCCTGATTAAGTCCGAGACATCATTCTTCATATAAACACTGCAGCCATTGGTATAAGAGGCTTCACGAAGTGCAATACAGGCAGTCAAGATAAGAATCATGGGAGTAGGCTTCAAGTCCTCATAAATCGCCTTATTTCGGAACGTCCAAATAATCCAAACAATACTAATCACCGCCACCTTCCAATACCCTAAAACCTGAGAACTAAATGAACAATTCATGAAGTGAACAAATGCTTCATGAATTGAGGCAGCCATAATCGGATGAATTTGAAAAAAATCGAAAGCCTATTTCCAAACAATAGTCGCAATCGGGCACTCCCAAAATAGATGATCCAAAGATTCCAACGCCCCTCTGCACATAACACATATACCTGGCCTAATAAACCCATGGAAAGTATCAAAAGTAGGGATACGGGAAAGGAGAAGACGCCAACTGATCAAAGAACGACGCACAGGAATGTATGACTCCCAAATCCATTTACCCCACTTAACAACCGAGAAATGTTCATGATTATGCAGCCTAGCCAACTTTGCCGTGACCAATCCATGAAGAGATTTAGTCCAAACATATTCATCTTCCCCCGAAACAATGTAAACCTGCAAAATATCATGAACAATTTTTGGAAAAGCACTAATGAAAGAACCAGTAAATGTCCAAACCCCTTTAATCAAGAAATCCTCAACCCTATCAGCAAACATCGCATGAATAGCTAAAGGAATCTGCAATCGGTCAGCAAGAACATAGCTCAACCAGTTATCATGCCAGAAATCCATAGTAAAACCATTCCCAACATACAATAAAAGTCACAAACTAAATCCTGAGCCAAATTACGATCTCTGGTCCAAATAGAGGAAAAAGTAACCCTCTTACACGTCTGCGGATGAGGCAGAAATCTAGTACGAAAAACTGACATAACATGCATCTTTGAAGTAAGAACATTCCCAGCAAGTTTCGTAAGAAGACCCTGTTAAGCTCTTTAAACGAAGAAAGGTCAATACCACCCTCCTCAACAATAGCACAGGTACGCGCCCAACTAACAGCCGTGTAAGAACGAACATGAATATCCCATTTCCATAAGTTACGAGCTGCCCGATCCAAATCTTGCATAAGCGAGGCAGGCCAACGGTAAATCATCATCGAATGTATAGCCGAGCTCGTGATCATAGATTTTATCAAACAGAGACACCCTGCCATAGAAAGAGTCTTTCCATTCCACCTATCAAATTTGGCTCTAATTTTGTCCGCCAAAGGCTGAAGATAACTGAGTTTAGGAACTCCCATAAAAATCGGCACACCAAGATAAGAAGTAGGAAAAGAACAATTGTGAAACCGAGCGTGGACTCCAGAGTAGCTTTCACCTTGGGCTAAACTCCCCGGCCATAGAAAATGCAAGACTTAGCGCGGCTATACACTTGGCCCAACAAATAAGCATAATAATCCATAATCTTCCCCAAAGTCTTAACATTTTGAGTCCTAGCTTGACAAAAAATGAACACATCATCCGCATAAAGAATATGAGTGGGAAACATCACACGACAGCCATAAGACATAGGAGTTAATTTCTTGTTCTCGACTGCCCGTAAAATTAAATAGCTCAACACTTCCTCAGTAATTCCAAATAAGAGAGGTGAAAGAGGATCCCCTTGCCTAACTCCTTGGGAGCATTCAAAGTATCCTATCGGAGAGCCATTAACAAGAACAGATAGTCTAGCGGACGCTAGAATATTTTGAATCCACACACAAAATTTTAATGGAAAGCTAAATTTATCAAGGACACGCTGTAAAAAATTCCATCGTAAAGAATCAAAAGCCTTAGTATGTCCACCTTAAGTGCCATATTTCTCCCCGCATGAGTTCTATCCAACGAATTGACACCCTCAGAAACAAGCATAATAGCGTCATGAATCTGTCGGCCATGGATGAATCCATATTGATGATTATTGACTAATGTAGCGGCAATCAAATTGAGCCTTGTAGCCAGAATCTTCGTAAAGATTTTAAACAGAAAAGTACTCAAAGCAATTGGGCGGTAGTCTTCAACACGCAAAGCCTCCTCTTTTTTAGGAATAAGCGTCAAAAAACTCGAATTCAACCCCAGAGGAACAACACCATATTCAAAAAACTCCCAAACTGCATTATAAAGATCCGATGCAATGATATCCTAAGCCGTATGAAAAAAACATACCGTGAACCCATCCGGGCCCGCTGCACTGTTAGCATCTAAAGAAAAAATAGCCTCCTTTATCTCTACCATAGAAGGCATAGCAACAAGTTGCTGAGCTTGAGCAGCCGAGACCAAATGAGAGATCAAAACATCAACCAAATCCATATCAACATGATGCTCATTAGAATGGGTGAATAAATCCTTGAAATACGCCACAACATGATTCGCAACTCTTTTCGGATCTTTGACAAGCTCGCCCTCTATAGACATGACAGCAATAGTTGCCTTGGCCCTTCTAGCCAGAATGCTCTCATGAAAAAACTTCGTGTTTCTATCTTCATCATTATGCCAAGCTATACGACTTTGTTGCTGCAAATGAGAAGATTTGGTAAGCAAAAGAGCATTAATCTCAGCTTGAATTTCAATTTCCTTGTCAATTTTAGAATCACACAGCCATATGTCAAAATTCCCTCCTGGACCGTCTCCAAATTCTTCTCCAGGGTAGAAATTTTTGCATTAAAATTCCCAAACACCTTCACATTCCATTCTTTCAAAACCCCTTTAAGACGCTTCAACTTGAACATAACCATACGAATTTTGCTCGACCAAACCGTAGTCTTCTCCCAAGAATTACGAACCAACGTCAAAAAAATTTCATGTCTCACCCGCATATTCCAGAATCTAAAAGGCCGAGGTCCTGAAGATTGCATCGTCTTACACATCACCACAAGAGGAGAATGATCCGAACAATTCCATAGGAGGAGCGTAGCTGTAATAGAATTCCAAAGAGCAAGAAAATCTTCCGAGACCAAAGCACGATCAATTTTGCTCTCCCGAAGCTTCGGGAAAAATCTACGACTTGACCAGGAGAAAGAAAGTCCCCCCAAAAAAAACTTCAGTAAGACCCAAATCTCCAATAAAATTATTAAAACCCAACAAGCTTGAGGAGGGGGTTTTGAAGAAGTACATCTTTCATGAGCACCCCAGATAGCGTTAAAATCACCGAGAATGATAAAACAACCAGCAAGACTACTGAGCGCATCTCATAATTGTCGACGTGTAACATATGAGAAAGAGCCATGAACCACCGCAACAACACCGTTAAAATTCTGAGAAACAATGTTGACCAAGACACATTGATCAGAAGAAAAAAGAATCGAAGTAACCACATTAGAACTAGCAAAAATCCAAATATTAGAAGACCTCCCACTGCGAACATTTTGAAACTAGGAGCCATGCCAAGTGAATGCTAATAGAAAATAGGAACAGTATTAAAATGAGCTCGGGGCTCAATTATGCCAAGTAAATCTAGTTTAAAAACCTGGACGTGCTTTTTTATAATATTCCTAGAGATTTCTGTAGCGATCCTATAGATATTCCAAGTTCGAAAATTCATTGAGAGTGAGAAGAATTCAAGGGAGCGCTCCCCCCTTTGTTCACGTCTGAACATAACTTAGAAACATTGTCCATATTTTGCAATGCAGCTGTATTTGGCGCCGAGATCACATAAGGAGCTAATTTCTCACTTTCTTGGTCAGCATCCCTTTCCATCTGTCTCAGCCTACCAGAACGTCGTAATTCCGTGCCCGAAACAATATTTCTTTTTTCAAAAGTCTGTTTATGCACAACATCAGGCCCTGCTCTCTCCCGATCTTCCTGCATGTCGCCAGAGACATGAGTTCTATCCTCTTGTAATTCCGATAATCCATCTTCCTGCTCCTGATCGTTGCCAAAATCAGATTGAACCTCTCCAATAATAGTTTGATCATTAGTGCTAGATACCACAAGATTCCTGCCAGCCTTATCTGTTATGGACTCCACTTCAATTTGTTGCACTAGACCCCCAGTTTCAGAATAACCATCTACATTATTAAGACATTCGTCAGCCCAAGAACTCCCCTTCTTCAATATTCCCGAGACCAAATCCTCCCCTTCCTCGGGCAGAGTCCTTTCTCCTTCTTCCGCCACCTTACAAACAGCAAGAGTCGTCCCAGAGCTCGGCATGTTCTCAATTGGACATGTAACTTTCATGAGCACGTCAAAGGCATTTTTTCCCCCACAGCCTGCTTGGACGCACTCCCTGCAGCCCCCGTTAGAACTGAGAAAGCATTAGAGGTAGGCACAACAGGTCTAGAGTTCTGAGACTTGATCTCAGCAGCCTTATTTGTCTCACCAAACGTTCTAACCACTCATTCCTTAGTAGCACATCCAGATTTCGCATAATGACCTTTTTTATTTCCATCAACAGTATCCTCACCAATAACAGCCTTGGCAGGCTCGTTGTCCCCTTTAGATTTAGTAGACCGATACTTACTCGTGGAATGACCCACCATTTGACAATCACTGCAAAATAGAGGGATATTTTCATAATATAAATCCACAAAGAACGAAGCCTCCCCTCTATCTACCATTACCGACGATTGTAAGGGCTGAGACATGTCTATCTCAATTAAAATACGCACAAAATGCCCCACCTCTCCATGCATGGGCATTCCATCAATCTTAAGGGGGTTTCCAACTGATCTCACTATTCTAATAAAAACTTCTTCATGCCAATATTCAAGCGGAAAATTGTACAACCGAACCCACAACTGAGCAAGGGTCGACTTGATCTTATAGGGAGTAAAGTAGGGAACCCAATCCCTAATCTTGATATAAAACCTGGACGCAAGTTCCAAGATTGAAATTGACGTACCTTCAATTGGTCCGCCGCGCATGCAAACTGTAAAGTGAAGTAACCCTTCCCAATTGAAATCTAACGCCAGTCTTTTGAGGGTGCCCAAAGTTTCTACAGTCGCGTCTTAAGATCAATTGCAGCCCATGGCTTCTCCCCCTTGAGCATAATCAATCTCCCGATGAGAGCAAATTGAAACTTTTCAAGTTGCGATTGATACAAGTCGTCAGGAATTGAAACTAAATTAAATTCCCCTCGCTGAACCGGTTGAATCCGCGATAGAGAATTAGTGAAAACATCAGGATGTCTATCGTTATTGGCCAAATCAACCGTAGAGGCATAAGATGCGCGAGGGTTTTGAGGCGTAACCCTAGCGACAGAATTAAGGTTCGTAATATCGTGAGGAGATTCATCTATATTTCCTAAATTTTGTGAGGATAATTTAGGATTATGATCTAATGATCTTGAGGAGTCATTAGACTGAGTAGCCATTCTGGCCAAAGGCCGTTCATGATTCAACGTTGATTGCATAGTTAGCAAGAACGGCGAAGAAAAGAGGAGAGAGAAGAGAGCATTTTTTTCACCCAAGCTCAAGTCTTTGTTTCTCAAGATCCAAAAATAAGATCGCCGCCCACCATGGGGCTCGAACCCACGACCACAAGGTTAAGAGCCTTGCGCTCTTTGTAATACCTAACTAAAATTTAATAAAAGTATGTTTTCAAAAAATACACTTTAGGAACAAAAATTGGAATTAATTTATTGCAATTTGAAGTAATTTAATTTCACAAAAAGAAAAGGGCACAAGGGCGACGACAGATAGTTAGAGAAGCACTTTTCTTTCTCATTGCACATAAGGGCGACGGCAGATAGTTAGAGAAGCCCTTTACTTTCTCATTGCACATTGCTATATCTTTAGGCGCCTAAAAAATTGAGGTACTTTTAAAAAAAAATCTTGTTTAAATACTAAATATTTGGGTTTATCTATTTTTTTTTTAGCAAACGAATCAAAATCACATAGCTAAAGGAAGCCGCTCATCGGGCGTAATGTTCGACAAAATGCAACCCGGCAAATGTATGGTATAAGAAGAAAAACTAGATGAATTAACGGCTAAAGATGCCAATGAATGAGCCAACCCATTAGCGATTCTCCGAGCCCAACTGTAGATTTCCTTCTCGAAGTGACTAACTTCTTCTGGGATAGAATTAAGAATTGCACCTCCATAGGAGAGATCTTCCTTTCCTTCGCAGAGGGATTGTTTAATGTTTTTACAATCCGTCTCAAGAATGATCCTCTTCTCTCCAAACTCCCGGGCTAAGAGTATTTGGGTTTATCTATGATTCTTCTTTTTCGTTGATATGTTCCACAGTTCTATTTAAAGATTTTTGGTCTTTTTCTTTAGTGTAATGTTTATATAATTATATTTGAAGATTATTAAATCAATTATGGGTGTTTGAATTCAATTTTTATTTATTTTCTTAACTTGGAATAAAATTAGGATTTGAGCTTTGGATTTGAATTAGGATATTGGAGGAGTTAAAATTGGGTAGTTCATTGTTCTAAATTTCAACTGTGAAATATAAATTGTGAATTATTATTAAATTTCTTTAGTGGAGTTAATTTGTTTTAAATTTTTCATTTATGTAGAATGTGGAGCAATTTTTAAAAAAGATATCATAGTAGTCTATCTTCATTTTCTTCCAATGAACCTAATATTAATGTTTATGTGGAATTGAACTTAAATGAGATTGTTAGTGATCAGGAAATACGAAAATCAATTGAGGAATTTGATATTACTATTTGAGATCAAGTACATAAGAAGTACTTGACAATGGAGCATTGTCAACTAGGGTGGTTCATGGGTAGGGTAGGGTACGGGTATGCCTTTCCCCATACCCTACCCTATGGAATTTTATCCTACCCATACCCTGCCCTATTATCCTATTTTTCAAAGCGGGTAGGGTAAGGGTATTACCCTACGGGTAAACGGGTTACCCGCGGCTAAACGGGTTACCCTTTAATAAAGTAAAATTTATCCTTTTTTACCCTACCCTATAAAATATAATTTCATAAATATTAGAAAACTAATATAAATTAGACTATTTTTGGAATTAATTCATTAGGATTTAGATTGTTAGTATATATTTTTACTTTAAAAAATTAATATTAGTTTAATTGTTGATGGATTTATATTTTTTAATATATTTAATATATAATATATATTATTAATATATATTTAAATATATAGGGTAATAGGGTAGGGTAATATGCTAATCCCATACCCTACCCTTACCCTTACAAATTTTAACGGGTATGGGTAGTACCCTACCCTTTACCCGAAAACCCTACCCTTTACCCGAAAATTCGGGTACTACCCTACCCTCTTACCCGTTTACCCTGCGGGTAAAATTACCCGCGGGTAAAATGAACCACCCTATTGTCAACTAATGGATCATAAGAAATGATGGAGCCAGAAATGTTGCTCAAGGGGGGCCCGATTCATAATATAAAAGGTCATAAATAGAAGGGAAAATTATGCTTTAATACCTACATTTTAGATTCTTTTTAAAAAATAGTCCATGCTTTTTCAAAAAAAAATGCAAGTCTAACATTAGATGAATTTGTAGCACCCCGATTCCGTAAATTTGAGGCGCAAACAAAAGATTAAATAAAGTCCTTATTTTTATAACCATTTCACCTTTAAAATAAAATATTTTTATGGTAATTTCTTTAAAAATAAAATCAACTAATCATCATTTGGGGAGACATTTCGAACCACGAATCTCTAATATATTTCACAAACGACTAGTAAATGTTGAAAGTCGAATATTTGAATGAGTCCAAAATAATGGCGGAACATGTAAGATTTTAATATTCTTAAATATTCGAAACATCCAGCGGAAGCATATATAATATGGCAAAATATTGATCAAAGTCAATATTCAAAATATGATTTTCGACATAGTAAAAAACTTAAAGAACTCACATGTCCACATCAGTTGCCTGCATCATCTCATACCTGAAAAATATTTTAGAAAATATGGGTTGAGTGCCAGAAAATATTTAGTGAGCTTTATCATGTTCGTCCAAACACATATAAGTATTTTTCATGTCATAAGCCAATAACTCAATATTAATCTTCATGTCAATGCGCTCAAGAATATTTATCCAAAAAATGAAAAATTCAATATTCATTCTCGCGCCAATATTCTTAAGAATGTTTATTTAAAAGTCGATAATTGAACATTTATTGACATGTCAATGCGCTTAACAATATTTATTCAAAAGTCAATGCACTATATTAACCCTTTGTGATCACATGACTATGTTTTAATAAGATTTTGACAATGCCAGAATTCATCATGCAGGTTAAAATATATCCACGTTGAGTGAAAACAATCATAAATCATATATGAACTGAAGCATTTTAAAAACCTAGGTTTTAGTTAGCAAAACATGCCTTATAGTTATTAATAGATGAAGTCTTTATCATGTTCCTGATAATTTCTAGATAGGATATTCTCATACATAGCCTACAAGAAGAACTACCTTTTAGTATTGGCATGACATCCCAAAAATTATTCTATAACATAGATACAAGCTTAAGTTACAATTCTCGTAAAACTTGGGCTCATACGGAAGTTGGCGAAGCTTAACGGGTCCAAATTGACATTTTGGGCCCAACACGATCCATTGGCCTTGGACTCACATAAATAATGAACACTTATGGCAAAATTTTATACTTATAGGTCACAAATATATTCGTATATGTTTACTTAAAATTTGGAGTCATTCAGAAATAAAATAGTTGATCGAACGTAAATCCCAGAAAATACCAATTCACATTATAATCGAATTTTCAGATTATTTTTGAAAGGTTTTCAGACTGTAAAAGAAAGATTATTTGATGAAATAAGCTTGATGTAACATGCTGGACCAAATATTAAATTTTCGAAACATTTGGACAAAAAACAGATTTTTAAAATTTATAGTTCAATCCAAACTTTTATCTAATTCTCAAAAAGTGCACCCTTTATATTTTCTCAATTTGCAAGTTGATCCCTTATCTTTGAAAGTTAAATAATGATGCCTTCAATTTATTTCAAAAAAACAACTACAATTTTGAACAATATAAGGGTATGTTTGGTATGATGGAATAGAATGGGAATCGAATCACATTCTCACGTTCATTCACAGTCCTATGGTTGGAATGATTTTTTCAATTGGGAAGGGTCATTCCCGAAGGAATCACATTTTCATGAACATAGGATTAGCCATTACTCTCCATTCTCATGACAAGTTTGATAGATGGGAGGGTAATATAGTAATTCAATAATTCTTCTTTCAGTTCTGTTTGTGTTTCCATATTCATCCTTACACTTTTCTCGTGATCGTTTTCCATCTTCATCTTTCCTTAAATCTCCTCTTCGATCATTTTCCATCTACATCGTTCCGTCTTAATTTCCTTTGAGATCGTGTTTTTGATTCCTCAACATCCTTTTATTTCTATAATTATCTATTTATCGTGAAGTTTCTACATCCGTGTTTCTATGGCGACTCCGGGTATGTTGTTTATTTTGTAATATTTGATTCAGTTTGGAATTTTAGTGTCGATTAATTTCCCAATTCGTTGTATCTGGATTGATTTATAGTTTGTTCTATTCGAGTCCAGTTTGGTTCTGTATTTACGTTCTTATGTGTGATTGATTTGATTTGTTTGTATTAGTTCTATGTTATATCAGTTGTTTTCTAATTGTTAGGAATTCTAGGGTTTAGTATGATAACATACTGAATATGTACTGATTTGATCTATTTATTTAAGTATCATGTCATATAAGATATTTTAGCATGTGAAAGTATTCATTTTAGCATGGTTTCATAAAAATTTTAGCATGATAACATGTTGGTTTTATCTTATTTCCAATTCACTCTCTGAAACATGTCATACATACCATGATTTGCTTTTTTGTGTTTTTGTGACTTGACTACACAATATTATACACACCATACAAACATTAGAATAGTGTGGTGCTAAAATTTCATTTACACCATGGTGTATTAGTTGTATATGTCATGCTGATAGTCGGGTGTATTTACTAGTGTACTTATCATTTTTGCCTTTAGCAGCATGTGCATCCTCATTACGAAATATGTGGCGCCTTGATAAAATGTGTACTACATGATGCTAGAAATGGGACGTATGTCATGCTAAAATGCAATGTATGTGTTCATTTTATGTCTAAATATCTCTTGATGTAATTATATTATCATTTTATCTTGTTCAGTTTATAATTTTTTATTTTAATATGTCAATTTCTTCTGTATCAAGTGACTGTAGTAATATCACTGTAGAGATATCTCCTGGAATGACTGAATACAATATACCACATTATGAATTGAAGCCAACTCTTGAGCAAAGTTTTAAAACTCTGGATGAGGGCATGAAATTTTATAAAATCTATACAGAATCATCTAGTTTTGACATTCATCTTGGATCAGAGAAGAAGTTTAAACATGGAACAATTATATGGAAATATGTTTACTATAAGCGAGAGGGTGAGAAGAATTCAGTAGTTGAGGTTGTTGATTCAAGCAATGCAGTTAAAATAAAGAAGCATAGAGTCTCTAAGAGATTTAATTGTAGGGCTCATATTGTGTTCAGATTTGTTCTGAGAAATGATACATTGTCAAATTGTTTGAAGAATGTCATTCTCACCCGTTAGTTTCAAATGGTTTCAAAAGATTTCTCAAGGTGAATGGGAATCTAGATGATGTGCACAAGAATTTGGTTTTGAATTGTGCTAGAGCAAACATAGGTCCAATGAAATCTTATATGCTTTTTAAGGAAGTTGTTGGGAGCTATTCTGATGTAGGTTGCACTAGATCTGATTTTAAGAATTACTCTCATGACTTGAGAGCATACATTCTTGGGGCTAATGCTCAAATAGTATTGGATAAGTTTTATTTAAGGCAACAGTCACATGTTGGTTTCTTTTTTTAGTATTGTGTTAGGACAGATGAGAGACTGACGTGCATTTTTTGGGTCGATGATCTATGAAGAAGATCTTTCTTCTTCCTTTTTTTCGGAAGAAAAGGCGGATCCGAACAAAATCGATGAAACAGAAAAAATCTGAGTGAATGGAAAGGAAAATGAATTCCTCTTTCGATTTACAGAGGCAGACTATAAAAATAGACCCGTTTCTGAATAATCTTATCTAATGAATATCAACGAGAATCAGGACAATTCAAGATTCAAAATAAATGATTCAAAAACTGAAAATAAACTAATATTCTTTGACAAACCTCTTGTAACTCTTCTTTTCGACTCAAAGCGATGGAATCGACCATTTCGGTACATAAAAAATAATCAATTTGACAGGATTAGTAGAAATGAAATGTCACAATATTTTTGTGACATATGTCAAATATTCTATTATATATAATTTTAATATCAACTGAATATATAAATCGTCTTGCCTAGCTACTTGTTAATGTAATTTTAGTACTTCCCTTACGGACCAGAAGCACAATCCGGATAGACATCTCGTGACAACCGCACAACGAGCCGTAAGAGGGCGCCGTGATGGCAGGATATCTTCCTCCACCTATAAAGTCTTGGAAGCCACGTCCTTCTGAAAAGAAAGAAAACCTTCTCTCTCACCGTCAATCGCTGCTCGAGTAAAAGTAGGAATGCCTGTCTCATGCAAAAAAAATTCTACTAGATTTGATCTGAAATTGATGTAGTGGTTGAATAAGCTGTTGGAACTCTCTGAAATTGAAGTTGTCCTACACAACCCACTCATCGGTAGTTCACTAGAATAGACAGGAATCCAATATTGTCGAATATTGAAAATGGAATTTAACTAACTATCATCAGTCAAACAATAGTCTACCATAATATTATTCCATTTCAAATCAAAATATGAAGGTTCATTGTAATCTGACGACATAACATCACTCAATTGTTTCATGAAAGAATCATCTTTCCTCAGCATACGAGGAGCCTTTTCAGGAACCTTCATCATGATATGCCATATACAAAGTCTATGCCCAAAACCAGGAAATGAGTGTTCTAATGCAACCTTCAATGAAGGGTCTTGATCAGTGATTATCATACCAGGAGAATTCCCCATACATTTCAGAAACTTATCCAAACAACCATTTTTTTATTTTGCTGTTAATAATTTAATTTTCTTGTTAGTCATTCTCAATTGATGAATATTAGGGAAACCATTTTTTAATTGCTAACGATTTCAGTTTATCCATTCTCATTTCAAGTTCATTTTTTATATCTAGCGGATCTCTGAGAACACTTCTAGGAGAGTATTTAGGCATTTAATTCCTGACACGGTAATTTTAACCTATAACATCGCATGTATGTTATAAACAGACAACATCAGGCAAGGCACACCAAAACATACATATTTAAGATAAAAATGGAAAGAAGGAGTTCTATTCAAGGAAGACATCTAAACTAGGAAAGTCCGATTTATTTAAGGAAATTATTTCCTTGTTAAATCCCAGTCTAATTAGGACTTCTGAATACCATGTTTAGGCTATAACTGTTTCTTATAAATAGCCTGGGATTCAGACTAGTTTAGGTGACATGAATTTTTATGAATACACAAAAGGGCTGAGAGTTAAAAGACTTCACAATCGAAGCATATAGTATTCGGATAGACTAGGTTTGATCGGTTAGATCATTATGTTTCTAGTCTGTGTTTGAAACTCACTTTCATACACACTTAGAGGAGTCTCGGGAGAGATTTTCTGTGGGAAATAGAGGGATTCTAGGTTGTGAGGGGAGCTCACAATTCAGTTTAGTGAAAGAAGTTGAACCGGGTAGGAAAGGGGTCGGGTAACGGGAGTCTTCGTGTAATAACCTTTGTAACCATTCAATGGAGTAGTAAGACGGTTTCTCACGGACTTGATAAGTCCCCCTGACGTAGATCAGTTGATCGAACAGGGTTACCAACCTCGTGTTCTTTATTTGCTCAAGTTTTTACATTCTGACCTTACATGTTCACAACAATGTTCAAGTACATGTGCATGAACATGACCGCACAGTTTATATAACTTTAGATTGTTCCTAATTAAGGTTTATTACATTCCAAGTATGGTTTATAACATTCTCATAGGGTTCATTGTTCCTAATTAGGGTTTATTACATTCGAAGTAGGGTTTATGAGATTCTCATTAGGAGTCATTGTTCCGAATTAGAGTTTATGAGATTCCCATTAAGGTTCATTGTTCCTAATTAGGGTTTATTACATTCTAAGTATGGTTTATGAGATTCCCATTAGGTTCATTGTTCCCAATTAGGGTTTATGAGATTCTCATTAGGGATCATTATTCCCAATTAGGATTTATTACATTCCAAGTAGGGTTTATTCATCTGAATTAAGGTTTGTTACATTCCAATTAGATCATTGTTCCATGGTTTGTTTATCAGATCATGCTAAAATGGAAATGTAACGAGGGAAGTAGAATGTTAAATTTCATGTGACATTTCCATTAGGATTCAATATTCCCAATTAGGGTTTATTACATTCCAATTAAGGTTCGTTGTTGCTAATTAGGGTTTATGAGATTCCCATTATGGTTCATTGTTCCCTATTAAGATTTATTACATTCTACTTTTTGTTTATCAGATCATTGTTCCATTATCCCATTAGGGTTCATTATGTCCGTAATAGGGTATAGAAGATCATGCGAAAATGAGGGCAATATGATGCCAAAATAACATAGTTAATGATGTTAAACATGAAGATGGTGCAATGTTAAAATAAAATAATAAAATCATGTTTGTACAAACAAAAATACATACTAACAGTAACATTTGCAAATATGCATAAAAAAATGTCGGAAACTAATATTCATCACCTTAAACTAAGAATCATCATATTTATAAAAAACTAACATTCATAAGAAACCTGTCTCGAAATAATACTTGCAGAAATTTGATTAAGAGTACAAATCACTTGGACAGAACAAATTCTTCAATATTAATTGGACCATCTTCACATTGATAGCCTGTAGTGTAGGTTTGCCTCGGCTTTGTTCCTTACACTTTGTACATTACTGTCTGCAGTCAGAATTGCAGCACAGTACTTGGCTCTCATGTATTTCAACTGTTTCAGATTGTTTTGCTTGATTCCGCTTTTCTAATACTTTAAGCCATCTCCTTTGTACATTTCCAAATGTCTCATCACATAGATCCCACAATCAATCTTGTTGGTATCATTCCTCCAGGGCATCTTTAATCTTTCAGCAGATTTAAAATTCGTGGACAATTGTGCCATTTTTCTCTTCTGGTCATTTTTCTATAAGAAATCTACCAGAAACTTGACCTGTATATTTTGCTTGTTAGTGGTGTTTTGTTGAATGTTAAACATTTGTATTGTTGAGTTGTTCATACCGCAAGGTCTGGGATGTCACCATACTTAACTCTTTCTTCACCGTCCAGCACTGACAAATTGTTAAGTATCTCCACCTTATATTTCTGAAGATCGATGGAAACAATGTAGAAGTGATTTGAATTGTATATTGGGTAGAGGTACTGCACATGAATAATAGGTTTATTTGAGTTTTGTTATTCTATAATTAAAATTCTCATGTATGTATTTCTTTTACCATGTCGATGCCTGTAATTTCAGTATTTCAATCATCTGAATCTCTCCAAGCAGTATTTTAGAGAATTTTGAACTTCCTTTTTCCTTCATCACATGCTGGTGCAGGCTCGAAATAGTTTTCCAATGTATAAATAACAATTTTAGCACCGTGGAATACACATATTAGCATATACATATACACAGTTTAGGATGGGACAGAAGAACATCAAGTCACTTACTGTTGTGTCAGTTGTACTGAAGAATCTCCTCGGAGAGTATTGACCTCGCAGTTTTTCTTTATGGTTCAAAATGGTGCTCTATACATCAATAACATCATACCTTATGTATGTATCATGAGCTAATGTCTTCATTTCATTCCTTGCAATGAAGACTGAACCATCCGAATATACAAAATCATCTCTGAAAAAATGAGTTTTTGTGAGATGTTTTTAAAATAATTTTGTTTAATAGTAAATACAATAATATTAGAGGATGATATATGAAAATTACTCATTTCCTTCGTCATTCTCCATCAACCAGAAGTACAATTCCCTCTCAGTCTTGGTCATCTTTTCATTTGTTGTGATAGCTCTGTCTTGGTAAGGAGATACTATCTTCTCAATTTTTTTCAACATCAATTTATTTCTTGTGATCACCCTTGTGCATCCCTACACAATTATACAATATAATGCTTGTTATGCCATGATTAGTTTCATGCTAAAATTTTATTAAGTATAATGATATGAAAATGATTTAATTTTTGATTACCTCAGTCTAAGAATCCTTCTCAGCAGTCTTCTTATCTTTTGTGACAGCGTGACGCCGCTGAAAGTTTGATATAATATGTTATCAATGTTTTGCTTGGAAAGGTAGTGCATTGAAAAAATTTGTAATACCCCGGAATATTTTAGAAGGTTTTATTCGACATATGTTACCTGAGGGTAATCTAAGAAATAAGTTGGGTCCTTAACGGATTCAAATAAAGGAAAATCGCAGCCAGAGACATCTATTAAAATTTATTTTGGTCAAAAATTGCTTTAAAAATATGTTATGATATTTTTCTCGGGTTGATAGAAAAAAATTTCAAGCATCGTGCCAAACTTTGAATTTTTCAATTTCGAGTTCAAATGAACACTTGGCACAATTTTAGGGTGAAAGGTAATAGATTTGGATAACTAAGACACATCCGTCATTATCCAATTTCTTTTTCGAAATATTATCCTATTCGTAATTATCCTATTCTTTTTCTATCATTATCGTATTCCATCATTATCCTCTTTCTTTAATTCATTATTATCCTATTTATTTTTCTTCTATAAATAGGAGGTTAAGGTTTCATTTTTCATTCATTTTCAAAATCGAAACGCCGAGCAGCTTCTAGAGAAGTTACGTCTCTAGTTTCCTATTTCAATTCTGAAATAGTCATTTTGAAGGTGTCAATGCGTAGATCAAGAATACGTGATTGAAATGATGACACGACAGACAATCATGATGACAAATCATCGTGACCGCCGCCAAAAGTCGCAACCACCTTTCGAATCGGTGACTCTTTCGGGTTGTCGGATCAAAAAGTGTCTTTAGGGTTTTATGTTCTATGTATATTTATATACATTTTCCATGTTGCCACTTTTTAATTTCGGGTATATTTTGGGTATCCGAATTTTAAATTGTAGTCTTTTTCAGATCTATCCTTCATGGTTAGCCCTATCGTATTTTTAGTCTCAAAAGTTGTTCCGTCTCAAAATATAGTATTTTTATTTAAAGTTTCATATTTTTCCAATGGGCGGATCTTGCGGTATGAATTTATTTGTACCGAATTAATTTTAGGATACGGGTTTGACCACCCCGTATGCCAAAACTTCCTAAACGGTTTTTCTTTATAAAAATGCCCTGAGTAAAGTTCCCTTAAGAGTCAAAATATTTTGATGATCCGGGTGCTGCGTATTAAGATAGTAGATATTATAATATTTATTTCATAACTAAGAAAGGTTAGATTTTGACCTAATGGTAGTCATTCATCGAAACTAAGTTGCCGGATAATCTTGTAGGCACAGAAGAAGGAGACTTCTAGTTGAGATCAGAATCAGAATCTAGATCTAGCTCAGATTACCAGGTGGGTTTTTATTATATAAAAATATATATTTCGGGTTATTAAGCCCTGATATTTATAAAATGAACGTGATTGAATATCCAACTCATGACTGTATTTGATGTGCTCTCCTGACTCATGTAAGTCTTACTACTGTTTTTGGTGACGAAACTACAATGGTTCACGATATCGAGCCCCAAGCAAACAGGGCAGTGTCCAACCTTAAGCAGCCGGGTTGTGTACACGAACCGACTCACCGTAAGCGTTCTAGGGGAGAGTGGCGCGCAATGATGGAAGTAAAATGATTTTGTATACATGGAATTCACAAATTTTCTGTTTTGAAAGCTTTCCATGATATGCTTAAAATATGATTGGATATTCTGTTTTATAAAATGATTGTGAAGGTTTTTTCTCAAAAGTACCTACTGAGTGCATTAGTACTCAAGCCCAAAATCTTTTCAAATATTTTTCAGGATGAGCTGCGGGATGGTGGACGGCTGTGCTAAGGCTGAAGGGCTATCATTTGATGTATATGTTTCCTTTTCCACTATGGAGTCTAACTGAGAACATGCTTCCTTTTGAGTCTGAATAAATGCGCTACGTTCTTTCCGCTTACTCTGATTATTGCTACGGAGTGTTCGGTTCTCCGAATCCCATTTTCTTTACTGTTATGGAGTGTTCGGTTCTCCGAATCCCATTTTCTTTATTGTTACGGAGTGTTCGGTTCTCCGAATCCCGTTTACTTTCCGTTCTTGACAGGCAAAAGCTTGGCATTTATTTACTTTCCTTATTCAGACAGGCGCAAGCCTGGCTTTACATTGTTTTCCATGTCAAGGCAAAAGCCTGGCTTTATATTGCTTTCACGACAGGCGGGAGCCTGGCATCTCTTTACTTCAAGTATTTGGACAGACATCAGTCTGGCCTTTTTCATGCCTAACCTATTAACAGTTAACATTTGAACTGTTATTATTTACATTGGAGTTTGCCTTTGTTATTCTTTCTTGGGCTCATCCTAAGAGTCATGGTATCTGGTTTGAGTCATTTCAAACGCTTTAAAAGCGTGGATTGATCCATTTATAGAGGTTATGTTGCCCGAATTTTTGGGGCACTAATCCAAGTTCTTTGATTGCTTCTGTTCAACAACCCCTTCCCCCTTCCCCCAAGTAGCGCACCGGTCCCCTACCCTTCTCCCGGGATCGGGGCGTTACAAAATTACTTTGGCCAACTTGCTAAAAGCATATACAGATCATGCAAAAATGTAACTTACATTGTCTTCTTTCGCAGCTGGAACTTGTTCCTCTTCATTCAGAGTCTCTTCTGCATTTTCCTCAGCAGTTTTCTCAACGGCCTGGAAGTTTAGATTATTATATTATGAATATTTTGCTTTTTAATAGAGTGCATGCTAAAAAGCACTTGTTAAAGATCATGCTGCTGCAAGATTGGTTTACTATGTTATCAATGTTTTGCTTGGAAAGCTAGTGCATGTTAAAATTGCTTTGGCCAAATTGAAAAAATCATATACAGATCATGATAAAATGTAACTTACATTGTCTTCTTTTCTAGCTTGATCTACTTCCTCTTCATCCGGAGTCTGTTGTGCATTCTCCTCAGCACTTTGCTCAACAGCCTAAAAGTTTAGATTATTATGTTATGAATGTTTTACTTTTTAATAAAGTGTATACATGCTTAAATGAAACTTACACCGTGCTCTTTCTCAGCTTTATCGTCTTTCTCTGTACTTTTATGGACACCATACAAGTTTGGATTGTTATGTTATTAGTCATTCAAGTCATATTAAATTGAGCTACAAATTGATGCTGAAATATTGTCTCGATCATGGAAAAATGAGTTACATGTCATGCTAAAATACTTACATTGTGCTCTTTCTCAGGTTGATGTGCTTCCTCTTAACTGAGAGTTTTTTCAGCATTCTCAGTACTTATCTCAACACCCTGTAAGTTTGGAGTATGCTTTCAATGTTTTTCTTTTAATATTAAGATCACAATAATCTGAGCAAAAGATTTATGCCAAAATCAATTACAGGTCACGGTAAAATGTTACTTACATCGTGTTTGTTGTCAGTGTGTTCATTTTCTTCATCATGTTCCTCTTCACCTTCTTTCTGAGTAACTTTTTTTATATCCTCTTCATCACTCATAGTTTCTCCATAACGAATTGGAGAAACATATTCATCTTCATCAATTTTATTCTTCATCTTAAGTGTCAAGAGATACAAATTCTTCATTCTGTCTAACAGTTTCTTCTTTCTCTTCATTCCTCATCATCCTTTCATTCTCTTTGACTACTTTCAGCACCACGTCCCATCTTTCATTGTCATCTTCCAGGCTCAATGTAGGCAAATCATCTAACCTCCTCTTCAAATCATCTCTTCTTAATGCTGCTTTCTCTATCTCCCTAATTGCAACAATCTGTTCTGGACAACCCCAGAAATCATCATCGAGTTCTGGTGTTGTGTTTATTGTGTTCTGAAATGATTGTCCTTTTGTCACCAGAAGTGTTGCTTCAACCATTCTCTTGAAGTTTGTGTTTCTGAGCATCTCATGCGGAGTCTCATTAACAATAGCAATTATTTTTTCAACAGCTGTACTGCTATTTTTCAATTGTCCATGATCTCTTTCCGAATTTGCTCAATAGGTGGTTGGGAGCAGCTCATGCCTGCCTCTGCATAGCAAGGCACATCCTCTTCATTTCTGGGCTCAGGTGCATCATTTTTATTTCCATATTCTTCCATATCATCATCCTCACCATCATATGGTCCATAGACTGACCCTAAACCAAATCCACTAGTACTAATTTCAAGATCTTGTCTATCGAGTAACAGAATGCTTTTCCATTCTCATAGAACTGGTATAGATCTAGGTGTATACCTGGTAAACAGGACTACCCTATTGACATACAGCAGTTGTTACATTGTTCAATTATTGTAATAAATAAGACTGCTAATCAGGAAAAAAGAGTCTAAAATGTATACAAATATTTGCTTAAATGAAATATGGATATGGAGTCTTACAGTCAAGAACAGGATGGGTCCTGTGAGGTCTTTAGTCTTGTCTCTGTGCCAAGCTGTTGAATGCTCTACCAAGCATCTAATTGTGAACTCACACCAATTGAACTACGACACATTGTCAATATCATCAAATAGATGCATGATCTTTGGAGCTAAGTAAATGTTACCTCCATTTTCTGTGAGACAACTTGTAAGCAAAACCATGAAATGTATCTTAAACCACCTCCCTCCTTCTGTGTCCTCAAGCATGTTGGTAATAATATCAGATGTTAGGATCTTGTATTTTTGTTTCTGCACTCTACTTCTCCAACTATCTATCAGCTTGCATGGTTTATTCATTTTCTTCCTCTCAATATGTGTTTGACCTTTTGGAAAGCCAAATACGAGTTCGATATCATCCTGATCAATTGGGACATTACCTCCATTTTATAGAAGTTCTATTTGGCAACGCCGTCGATTGAACTTATCCAGAATCCAGTAGCTCAACTTTTGTGGCACTTCCTTTATATTGAGGTGTATGATATCTCCGAATCCTAGACTAATCACAACTTCCTTCTATTTTTTGTTCAGATCTTTAATTGCTGTTGTTAGTGGTGCTGGGATTGCTCTACTCTTCAGTATTGGGAAATCATCTGGCTTTTTAGTCCTAACCGCCATCACTACCTCAACTGAAGATGATGATAACTTACCATGTGTGTGATTCAAATTAAAAGTTGTGTCTGATCAGAAATCTTCAACTGCAACACGCATATATTCATTATTTTGAAATCCCCCTTTTTCAGAGAAACTCCATTCACGATAGTAAACAGAGAAGCAAAAAATAAAAAACACAAACTCGAAGAACAATAATGGTGAAAACATATGTACGAAGGTATAAACATATATGTACTTACTGATGTTGTCAGAGATGAAGTTAGGGTTCAAACATATTTTAAATTTGTTGGGTTTCTTATTTTTTTTCAGTAAGAAAGCAAGCATAAAATTAAAAAAAATGATAATTTTAGCATGATGATTGTAACGTAATACCATATATCTGATGAATTTTTAAATGCTGAAAAAACTAGGACAGTGAAGTTGAAAAAAAAAATTCTATTATTTATTTTCATAATATGACAGAATAAAATAAACATACATTTATAATAATTTCAATCTCATGTTTAACATTGCATAACAAATTCTCACTTTAGTATGTTGTAAAACCTAATTTTAACATCGTGCAAAATCCATTTTAGATATATATATATATATATATATATATATATATATATATTTAAAATCATAGTTTTACCATAATGTATAATGTATTTTTAGCATACAGAAACTCCAGTTTTAGCATGAGTCTGTGAATTGATTATATTGATTATGTTGATTCGGCGGTTGCAGAATCATTTTAGGACAAATTGATTTATAATTAACCTATGCAAATAATTTAAAGCATAAAAATCCAGAACCAAATTCATCTGGCGAAAGTGATTTTGTGAAATTTGAAAGAAGAACAAAAGCAAAAAATGACAAGGAGACACATAAGCAAATTAGATCAAAATTTGTTGCTCGCATTCTAGGAGAACATCTTGATTCTGTTAAAGAACATGGTGAGTTATCATCATCTCAAGTTGAGGTAGTGATGGAGGTTAAGACTAAAAGGCCAGATGATTTCCCAATACTGAAGAGTAGAGCAATCCCAGCACCACTAACAACAGCAATTAAAGATCTGAACAAAAAACAGAGGAAAGTTGTGATTAGTCTAGGATTCGGAGATATCCTACACCTCAATATAAAGGAAGTGCCACAAAAGTTGAGCTATTGGATTCTGGATAACTTCAATCGACGGCGTTGCCAAATAGAACTTCCATAAAATGGAGGTAATGTCCCAATTGATCATGATGATATCGAACTCGTATTTGGCTTTCCAAAAGGTCAAACACATATTGAGAGGAAGAAAATGAATAAACCATGTAAGCTGATAGATAGTTGGAGAAGTAGAGTGCAGAAATAAAAATACAAGATCCTAACATCTGATATTATTACCAACATGCTTGAGGACACAGAAGGAGGGAGGTGGTTTAAGATATAGTTCATGGTTTTACTTACAAGTTGTCTCACAGAAAATGGAGGCAACAGTTACTTAGCTCCAAAGATCATACATATGTTTGATGATATTGACAATGTGTCGCGGTTCAACTGGTGTAAGTTCACAATTAGATGCTTTGGTATAGCATTCAACAGCCTGGCACAGAGACAAGACTAAAGACTTCACAGGACACATCCTGTTCTTGACTGTAAGACTCCATATCCATATTTCATTTAAGCAAATATTTGTATACATTTTAGACTCTTTTTTCCTTATTACAAGTACTAATTATTACAATAATTGAACAATGCAACAGTTTCTGTATGTCGATAGGGTAGTCCTGTTTACCAGGTATATAACCAGATCTGTACCGGTTCTACAAGAATGGAAAAGCATCTGTTACTCGATATACAAGATCTTGAAATTGGTACGGGTGGATTTGGTTTACGGTCAGTCTATGGACCATATGATGGTGAGGATGATGATATGGAAGAAGATGGAAATCAAAATAATGCACCTGAGCCCAGAAATGAAGATGATGTGCCTTTCTATGCAGTGGCAGGCCCGAGCAACTCTCAACCACCTATTGAGCAAATTCGGAAAGGGATCATGGACAATGCAAAAATAACAGTTGCAGCTGTTGAAAAAATAATTGCTATTGTTAATGAGACTCCGCATGAGATGCCCAGAAACACAAATTTCAGAAGGATGGTTGAAGCAACACTTCTGGTGACAAAAGGACAATCATTTCAGAACACAATAAACACAACACCAGAACTTGATGATGATTTCTGGGGTTGTCCAGAACAGATTGCTACAATTGTGGAGATAGAGAAAGCAGTATTAAGAAGAGATGATTTGAAGAGGAGGTTAGATGATTTGCCTCCATTGAGCCTGGAAGATGACAATGAAAGATGGGGCGCGGTCCTGAAAGTAGTCGAAGAGAATGAAAGGATGATGAGGAATGAAGAGGTGGAAGAAACTATTGGACAGAATGAAGAATTTGTACCTCTTGACACTCAAGATGAAGAAGAAAAGGGATGAAGATGAATATGTTTCTCCAATTCATTTTGGAGAAACTATGAGTGATGAAGAGGATATAGAAAAAGCTACTCAGAAAGAAGGTGAAATGGAACATGATGAAGGAAATGAACACACTAACAACAAACACGATGTAAGTAACATGTTACTATGACCTGTAATTGATTTTGGCATGAATCTTTTGCTCATACTATTGTGATCTTAATATCAAAAGAAAAACATTGAAAGCATACTCCAAACTTACAGGGTGTTGAGATAAGTACTGGGAATGCTGAAAAAACTCTCAGTGAAGAAGAAATACATCTACCTGAGAAAGAGCAAGATGTAAGTATTTTAGCATGACATGTAACTCATTTCCGCATGACCAAGACAGTATTTTAGCATCAATCTGTAGCTCAATTTAACATGACTTTAACTAATAATAACATAACAATCCAAACTTGCAGGGTGTCGATAAAAATATAGAGAAAGAAGATAAAGCTGAGAGAGAGCACGATGTAAGTTTCATTTAAGCATGCATACACTCTATTAAAAAGCAAAACATTCATAACATAATAATCTAAACTTTTAGGTTGTTGAGCAAAGTGCTGAGGAGAATGCACAACAGACTCCGGATGAAGATGAAGCAAATCAAGCTGGGAAAGAAGACAATGTAAGTTACATTTTCCATGATCTGTATATGATTTTATCAAGTTGGCCAAAGAAATTTTAGCATGCACTACCTTTCCAAGCAAAACATTGATAACATAGTAAACCAAACTTTCAGCGGCATGATGTTTAACTAGTGCCTTTTAGCATGCACTCTATTAAAAAGCAAAATATTCATAACATAATAATCTAAACTTTCAGGGCATTGAGCAAACTGCTGAGGAAAATGCAGAAGAGCCTCCGGATGAAGAGGAACAAGTTCCAGCTGCGAAAGAAGACAATGTAAGTTACATTTTAGCATGATCTGTATATGCTTTTAGCAAGTTGGCCAAAGCAATTTTAGCAATGCACTACCTTTCCAAGAAAAACATTGATAACATATTATATCAAACTTTCAGCGGCGTCGCGTTGTCACAAAAGATAAGAAGACTGTTGAGAAGGATTCTCAGACTGAGGTGAACAAAAATTAAATCATTTACATATCATTATACTTAATAAAATTTTAGCATGAAACCAATCATGGCATAACAAGCATTATATTGTATAATTGTGTATGGATGCATAGGGGTGGTCACAAGAAATAAATCGATGTTGAAAAAAACTGAGAAGATGGTATCTCCTTACCAAGACAGAGCCATCACAACAAATGAAAGATGACCAAGACTGAGAGGGAATTGTACTTCTGGTTGATGAAGAACGACGAAGCAAATGAGTAATTTTCATATATCATCCTTCAATATTATTATATTAACTATTAAACAAAATTACTTTTAAAACATCTCACAAAAACTCATTTTTTCAGAGATGATTTTGTATATTCGGATGGTTCAGTCTTCATTGCAATGAATGAAATGAAGACATTAGCTCATGATACATACATAAGGTATGATGTTATTGATGTATAGAGCACCATTTTGAACCATAAAGAAAACTGCGAGGTCAATACTCTCCGAGGAGATTCTTCAGTACAACTGACACAACAGTAAATGATTTGATGTTCTTCTGTCCCATCCTAAACTATGTATATGTATATGCTAATATGTGTATTCCACGGTGCTAAATTGTTATTTATACATTGGAAAACTATTTCGAGCCTGCACCAGCATGTGATGAAGGAAAAAGGAAGTTCAAAATTCTCTAAAATACTGCTTGGAGAGATTCAGATGATTGAAATACTGAAATTACATGCATCGACATGGTAAAATAAATACATACATGAGAATTTTAATTATAGAATAACAAAACTCAAATAAACCTATTATTAATGTGCAGTACCTCTACCCAATATACAATTCAAATCACTTCTACATTGTTTCCATCGATCTTCGGAAATATAAGGTGGAGATACTTAACAATTCGTCAGTGATTGACGGTGAAGAAAGAGTTAAGTATGGTGACATCCCAGACCTTGCGGTATGAACAACTCAACAATACAAATGTTTAACATTCAATAAAACACCACTAACAAGCAAAATATACAGGTCAAGTTTCTGGTAGATTTCCTGAAGAAAAATGACCAAAAGAGAAAAGCGGCACAATTGTCCAACAATTTCAAATCTGCTAAAAGATTGAAGATGCCCTAGAAGAATGACACCAACAAGATTGACTGTGGGGTCTATGTGATGAGACATTTGGAAACGTACAAAGGAGATGGTTTAATGTATTGGAAAAGCGGAATCAAGCAAAACAATCTGAAGCAGTTGAAATACATGAGAGCCAAGTATTGTGCTGCAGTTAAATCTGAACACAATACGAGCCCTACAATTAAATCTCTTTAGAGACTCTATGTTTCTTTATTTTAACTCATTGCTTGAATCACCAACCTCAACTACTGCATTCTTCTCACCCTCTCAACTACAGTAAACATATTTCTATATAATCATTCCATCTTTATTTTAACTACATTGCTTAAATCACCAACCTCAACTATTGCATTCTTCTCACCCTCTCGACTACAGTAAACATATTTCTATATAATCATTCCATCTTTAAACTTCTTCTCTGATCCAAGACGAATGTCAAAACCAGATGATTCTGCATAGATTCTATAAACTTTCACACCCTCATCTAGAGTTTTAAAACTTTGTTCAAGAGTTGACTTCAATTCACAATGTGGTATATAGTATTAAGTCATTCCAGGAGATATCTCTACAGTGATATTACTACAGTCACTTGATACAGAAGCTGACACAATAAAATAAAAAAATTATAAACTGAATAAGATAAAATGATAATATAATCACATCAAGAGATATTCAGACATAAAATAAACACATATATTGCATTTTAGCAAGACATATGTCCCATTCTAGCATCATGTAGCACACATTTTATCATGACGCCACATATTTCGTAATGAGAATGCACATGCTGCTAAAGGTAAAAACGATAAGCACACTAGTAAATACACTCGACTATCAACATGACATACACAACTAATACATCATGGTGTAAATAAAATTTTAGCACCACACTATTCTAATGTTTGCATAGTGTGTATAATATTGTGTATCCGAGTCACAAAAACACACAAAAAAAAGCAAATCATGGTATGTATGACATGTTTCAGAGAATGAATTAGAAATAAGATAAAACCAGCATGTTATCATGCTAAAATATTTATGAAACCATGATAAAACGAATACTTTCACATGCTAAAACATCTTATATGACATGATCCTCAAATAAACAAATCAAATCAATGCATATTCAGTATGTTATCGTACTAAATCCTAGAATTCCTAACAATTAGAAAATAACTGATATAACACAGAACTGAAACAAACAAATCAAATCAATCACACATAAAAACATAAATACTGAACCAGAATGCACTCGAATAGAACAATCTGTAAAATCAATCTAAATACAACGAATTGTGAAATTAATCGACACTAAAATTACAAATTGAATCAAATATTGCAAAATAAACAGCATACCCAGAGTCGCCATAGAAACACAGATGTAGAAACTCCACGACGAATAGATAATTACAGAAATAAAAGAATGTTGAGAAATCAAAAATGCGATCTCAAATGAAATTAAGAGGGAACGATGACACATGGAAAACGATCGAATAGGAGATTTAAAGAAAGATGAAGATGAAAAACGATCGCGAGAAAAGCGGAAGGATGAATATGGAAACAAAACAAGAACTGAAGGAATAATTATTGAATTATTATATTACTCTCCCCTCCATCAAACTTGCCAAAAATTACAATTATGTCACCGTCCCATCCACTTAATCTGAGCTATCTAGATTAGACCAAGGAAGGAATTAGGCTTGGTTCTTAGTTTCTACATGAGGGAAGGTTCTCATTTGAACCATTCCCTGTATATATATATAATCCATCACATTTTAATCTTCAAATGAAGCTCCAATATATGTAAATACATATAACATAACATCTCTTGTATATATACAGGAGCTGACATCATGTCCAACTCCAAAACCTCATTAAAAAAAACAATGTAACTTGATTTTTGAACATGATTTTCAGACAAGTAAAAAGCAAGCAACATCGAATTATAATCTAAAATTACATATGAATAGCTTGTAAGGAGAGATTTCTACCATATATGGCATGAAAATTTTATCTATACAAAAAGGCTTGAATCAGGCTGTCAAAGTTGCAGCCGCAGCACACATCAACATCTGGAAGAGATTCGGCAAAACTTTCATCATAAATACGATGAAGCAAACAACGTTTGATCGATGATCGAAGACAATAATTTAAATCATAAATTTTGTCTTAAACATGTGTTTATACTCTTATTTTACTCGTCTCCACCTCAAAATCGGCAATCATGACAGAGGGGAAAAAATTATGATCATCTCTCTAGCTCAGCTCCCACATCTCCTCCCTCCAGCTCAGCACACATAAAGACACTTAGACAGGTAACTTTCTAACCTTCTCTGCCTTTATCCATTTTTCTTTTCTTTTTTCTTCTAAAATTTAGTTACTAATAACTTATAGTAAATGTACTTTTAGTTATTTATTAGGCAAAACCCTATTTTGGGTCCCTGTACTTTTAAATTTTTCTGAATTGGGTCCCTCTACTTTATTTGGTTAAAATGAAATCCCTATACTATCAATTTAGTTAAAATGAGGTCCCTGTACTATGAATTTAGATAAAATCAAGTCTTTGAGGGACTTGCTTTTATCTAAATCGATAGTAGAGGGACTTGATTTTAACTAAAATTGATAGTATAGGGATACAATTTAAAAATAAAAATAAAAATTGAAAAATTAAATAAACAACAATAAAAAATAAATATATATTGAATTTTTTAAATATAAAATTTATTTAAAATTTAAAAAATAAATTTTTTTTATAACCACTATAATTTTATATTTTGATTTATTATTTTTTGAAAAAAAAATCAAACAAAAGTTTTAAAATTTATTTTTATTTAATTGATTGTTTTATTTAACTATTGTTTGATTTTTTTTAATTTAATCTTTTGAAAATAAATTAAAATTACATAATTTCATAAAAATTAAATTATTTATTTTTTGCAATTTATTTTTAAAATTAAAAACATGAATAAAAAATTAAAGAATTTTTTGATTTTTTTAAAAAATAATAAATAAAACATAAAATTACATTGGTTTAAAAAAAATTAATTAAATTTATATTTTATTTTTAAATAATTTTTTACTTAAAAAATTAATTTATATTTATTTAATTATTTTTTCAATTTTTATTAGTTTATTTTTAAGAAAAATGAATTTTCATTTTTATTTTTAAATTGGATCCCTGTACTATCAATTTTCGTTAAAATCAAATCCCTCTACTATCAATTTAGATAAAATGAAGTCCCTCGAGGACTTGATTTTATCTAAATTCATAGTACAGGGACCTCATTTTAACTAAATTGATAGTACAAGGACTTCATTTTAACCAAATGAAGTAGAGGGACCCAATTCAGAAAAATTTAAAAGTACAGGGACCCAAAATAGAGTTTTGCCTATTTATTATAATTACTTTTAATAACTATAAATTATTCTAATATTTACATATTCAAATGTAGGAAAATGGAAAAAAGTCCAAGGATTTATAGATGAGGAATTTGGAGGGGAAATCGAGGGGTGGAGATTGCCCTAATTAATTTAACTAATATGTATGAGATCGACGGTGCTTAAGCATAATTCGTGTGCATGCCTTATTAACAATGAAGATATAAGCTCAATGGTCCATCCATGCAAATGCATAGATGTGTAGGTGCTTACAAAATTCTTGATTCCACTCCCTAGATGCTTGCTTCAAGCCATAAAGGCTTTTGTGAAGTCTGCAGACTTCATCAGGCTTCCATTTAGTGTATCCCTAAGGCACAGTCATATAAATCTTATCAGTCAAATGCCCATGTAGAAAAGCATTGTTGATATTAATTTGATGAAGAAACCAAGAATACTATGTAACCAAGGCAAAAAACATTCTAACTGTAACAAGTTTCGCAACAGGAGAGAAGACCGATGTATAGTCTATACCGAACTCTTGATTATAGCATTTGGCCACCAGTCTAACCTTGAATCTAATAATTCACAAACGCACTCCCATTGTCAGTTCTAATTGTCTAGATAGACTGATGAAACTGAGTTTTAACCATAAGAATAAAGCTCTTAAGAATCTGCTAGACCTGACTTTTGCTCTTGAACAGGTAAGTCCAAGTAGCCCTGGAATGATCTTCCATAATGGTAAGCACATAAGAAGTGTCTGAGATTGTTTCTTCTTTACAAGGCCCCTAGACATCATTGTGCCCAACTCCAATGATTTGCATGTTGCACTTGCGTAACACAAGAAATGGATTCCTTTGTTGATTTGCTTAATGGCATATCTTACAGGACTGCAAGGACTGATAATCTTTTGATCTTTTGATCTGTATCTCTTAAATTCATGTTATTAAATACAAATTTTTTAAAACGTGTGAAAAAAAAACACTCCAAAATTTATGTATTTTAACCAATTAATCCTATATGTGCCCTTAAATAGAACTATTGAAGCCTGAAATTAAATCGTCAGTGACACGCAGTGCACTCACCCAATGCCATCCGTGATTCGTGCTCTCATAATTATTTTTTTCGAAATAAATAAATACTCTAAAATAGAATTGGTGAAACCTAAAATAGAATCATCAGCATCTAACGCAATGCACACGTCCAGCGCTAACACACGAATTTGTGCGCCGCGCTCATAATTATTTTTTTCAAAATAAATTTATACCCTAAAATAAAATTAGTAAATCTTAGAATTAAAATGAATTAATTTAATTTTTTATCTGAAAGCTCGCCCAGTGCTTGAGTCTGACACTAACACATTGGCTCGTGTGCGCTCAACAATTAATTTTTCTTCGAATTACATATACATCCGAATTAGGATTAATAAACAGTAACTGTAAATAAAGGGGTGTATTGGATTGGGATTTCATTGGATTTTATAGGACTTTTAAAATCCGGATGTATTCAATCCAGACTTTTAAAATCTTGGTGTATTCATTCCAGACTTTTAAAAGTCATTTAAAATCATGGTGTATTCAATCCAGACTTTTAAAAGTCCTTTAAAATCTGGATGTATTCAAAAATCCATGGACTTTAAAAAGTCATTGACTTCATTGGATTTCACCAGGAAATTACGTGAAAATTACAAAGGATGAAATCCAACCTCTAGACACGAGATTTCGATGGATTTGGAAAACCCGGCGAGCGCTGTGTCCCAACGGCCGATAAGGAGTTGAAATCGAGCACTCCAGCCATCACCCGACCCCAGCGGCCGCTGGCTTTGCCGATGATGGCACTCCAACGGCCGCTGGCTTCCAGCGGTCGCTGGGTTCCTTTTTTTCCCGGGCCCATCGATTGTTGTGTTCCATCGAGCGCTGGAAAAAATGATTTCAAATATGTTGAAATCGTCCAAAATCGATCCGAAATCCATACACAAAATCCATCACTCTTCGTGGAGTTGGGAGACTCCATGTGGAGTTTTGGGAGACTCCATGTGGAGTCTATGGATTTATGAAATCCATAGAAATCCATGGACATTTTAAAATCCAACAAAATCCATCAAAATCTCAATCCAATACACCCCCAATAAAGATTTTATAGAGAAGATAAATTAAAAATGAAAACAAATGCCACTGAGTGTGGTGCACACGGGCCTAATGAAAATGGGCAAATGTGCGGGTTTTTTGGCGGATTTGGTCCTTGTAACGGATCTGTGAGATGATCTCTGTCAATAATTTACTACAACTCGGTTAAAGTACGAATTCATAACATATCAAATATACATAACTATAAACTGCAACACCACATTCTAATTCCATAATATAATGAGCTACTTGTAGCGAAAATAATACCAGAAATTCCGACTTCCACTACAAAATGACCAGTTTGAAGACCATTTCTTGCCTACTGTGTGGCTCAAAGAAGGCAAATTATTAGGCCACATCCGAACCAAACCGAACAAATATTTGATCACTAATAAGTGTACCTGAAGAGATCTACCCCACGGTGTAAACCATCTGCTTGGAGAGCTCAGTACCCACAGCTTTAACATATCTTTGCAACTGGGTTTCCATGAACCTCCTCTGACTGGGATCGAAGGCGTGCTTAAGGTCCTTCAACCAAATGTAAAAGGATTATCGTTTAGAGTTGGACAACTAACTTTCAAATGGATAAATGCCGACCCTGAGGATCTATCAGGTCCTAAAACCCATTATCTTCCTCAACAACATGGTGTCTATTTTTAATTGTAACTTTTCCATACATAAAGGAGATGGGGAGATGCCAAGTAGACGTACTTTCCACGTGATAATAAAAAACAAGGAGAATGGATTAGAGGTACCTTGTATCTCAGACGAAGTCCCCTTATTCCAATCAAAACATTGTCGAGGTCAGCATCATCCAAGACCACAGTGGCGGAGGCACCAGCTTCAGAGTCTGATTCAACATCAGATGAATCCGAGTCATGTTCAGCCATTTCATCATCATGTATATGAACATCATTTGAGGTCCCCAGGTCCAACTCATTTTGCTGCTCTTCCATTTGACTATCAGTAGCATTCAGTGTCAGTGTCTCTTCATTTTGTAAAGTGGCATAATCCGACAGGACCACATACTTTCTTCTATCTAGAAGTGGTTTGGCAATATCATATGAAACCCACCTGATGAAATAAAGTTTAATAAGTTAGAAACAATAACTAAAACAGCAGAAAACTAACAATAACGCTTCTAATGTAAATCACTCGCTAGCTTACAATAACTTAGAGAGAGAGCGAGAGGCAGAGAGGAGAGTTAGTTGAAATCAACAGTACTCAAAAACTGCATAAACCAGTCTCCAACACTCCAGAGAAAGTCTCGAGCAATTAGAAGCTTGGGGTCACCCTTTTTTCCCACAGACAACTATCCACCACTACTCGAACTCAATTACATAATCATTTTTAATTTACTTTGCCAAACACCAGTTCTCATGCCTTCAGGCAGAGTGGGGCAATACAAGACAGGTTAATTCAAACTGAGGCAAATTTGGAAGGTTCTTTATCCTATAAGCTTGATGATCCTACTTGAACCATAGAATTCCCTAAATAAGTAGAACTACTAGAATTCTAGAAGCTGGTCCGTAGAAGACGATTATATTTAAGGGTAAAGTTGCATCCATATCTTGGATGTTGAAAGTCAAATTTCCAACAGAGTTTCCAGGAACCTGGAGATCTCATCTAGAAATACTTCTAAGGCAATCTTACAGCAAGAAAGGACATTTTATTCTGATCATCAATTATTTCATTATCTGAAATGGTAAATGAAGTGAATAACAACAAATGAAAATTCAGCAGTAAGTTATAGCAGGCAGAGGCAAACAAAATAGTAGTACTGTCAAGAAAATCTCTTTGTAAGTGGTCTAACATATAAGTATCATAACTACTCAAATTTAAGTTGCATGAGAAATGAGTGGCCTCAATGAATTACAAAATAAGTAGAAATGAGTCAAAAACTGAGTGGGTAGGAACAATACAGAAGTACAAAAAACAAATCAAGTGGAAGAAAAATAAGATTAAGCTATGGTAAAATTTTATAGGAAAATTATCTCAAACATGGGCCATGGTTATAGGAATCTTCTGCAGGACTAATATCCTTATAATTAGACAACAAGACTTTAGAAATGCAATTTGCAAGAGTTTATTCTAGTACGAAGTATCCAAACAGGAAACTCCAAAAGACAAAACTAGACATACCTAATGGTAATGCAATAACAACATTTTATTGATACGGGGGCCCATTTTCCAGTAGAAACCTAGTGCAGTATATATTTTGGATTAGATATGAATAAGGGTATTGATTTGTCAACCTTGTTAACAAACCACAATATTTTGAGATGAAAAAAATGTGAATCAACTTTAAAAAATATGGCAATTAATAGTACTGCACTAGTGGTTAGACATTCACACTCCAATATCCTTTTATGATAGAAAATTGGTGCCAAATTCTAAATGGGAAGCACGGACAATGTATACCAACTCATGTTGACATTTATTAAAAAGAAGCAAGAAAAATAGGAGCATCTAATGTGAATATAATATTCAGAAGCACTGCACATATAGTTCGGGTCTCTGCTTTATAGTTTTTCCCTTCAATAATATTCATCAGTTTTGGCGTGATGTGATTCGCCCTTGACTCTAGCAAAAATCCTTCTTGTTTGTTATTCCAGTGCCAAATTTAGAAAAAATGATAGCAGATCCAAGCAGCCTCAAGTAATATGGATTGCAACAAGCTCATAAAATTTTCACTACACCATTCATTCGCAAAACGTATTATGTGCTCTATTAATAGCATAAACTTGGTAAACTTACTGGTAGCGAAGAGGACAGAGGAGCTCAGATGGTCGATATGCAGCTTTGTATCTCATCTTACTGCAGGAGTGAATATAATAACCAAGGTAATAATACTGGAGCATGGGGCAATGTACTTGGTTGTCCCGAATCCATCTGATTTCTTCTAAAGCTGAATATTTGCCAAGTGATAGAACGGCAAGATCAGGATCCCAAAATAAATACTTGCTTGACAAACATTTTGGTAAAATATCAACAACTCCGACTGCAATTAACTTCCCATCTACCACATACTGCTGATGGAAAGAGCCTAAGCCACATGGGGGCACTGCACCATCATCATTTGGTGGAACGTATACTAAAGGAGAGTCGACCAAAAATCTCTTGTATGAGCTTTCCGTCACATGCTCAGGTGTGTCATTATGCACTCTAAGTTGATATTTCCTGTATAAATAGTATTCTTCATAATCAAAGCTGGACCTTTTTAACCGAATCTCAATCCTCCTTTCTTGGCCGGAATGTCCACCAGAGCTTTTCTTTAGAGTTCTATCATTAGCACCAGTAACTGGGGGAGCAGTTTTGGAGATTGTGCCACTTCTGACTTCCACCAAGTCCGCCTGGTTCATAGAAGAATAGAAATTTATGTGTCCATTGCAAGCTCTAACTGACAAACCACAGGATTCGGATATCTGCTTCAAGTGGCTTGCCAAAATTTCAGCAATCTTCTGAGGAGAAAGCTCGCAAAAGTCTTTGTTTCCTCCAAATCCATATTGAAATGTTTTCACATGCTCAACATCTTTCTTTACTTGTCTTATAGTAGATGCAATCTGGAAGGCAACATTGCAGGAGAACATCAGTTCTTCTGAGTTTTCTGCTAGCAATTTTCTTTTAGCAGGTGGAGCTTTTTTTATGGAAGCCTTTGGAATCGGTATTCTAGCAGGAAATTCACCATTTTTCATGCATAGCTCTACTGCTTTATCAATTTCATCTGGCATGTGATGCATAAACTGACCAGTTTTATCCTTATCTTTGCCATCGACTACGGAGGAATCCATTGTAGCAGATTTTTTATCACAATTATGTTCGGAGGAGCTGCATGACCCCGCAGAAGTACTCAGCTCATCAGTTGACTTGTCTGTTCTGTTCACATCTAATCTGCCATTTAGATACCTAGAAAGATCAATTAGCATTTAGCTCTTGACTCAATGGAAACTTTTCAAAATATGGAATCTTCAAACTGCAAAAAGTAGAATTGGCAGACAAACAAGAAAATCTCCAAAAGAAATGCAACATAAAGATCCTCAAGATTTAACATCCAAAACAACTGGAAAGGGGGGCGAGTGTTTTACTTGGGAGCAAACTGGCGCCTCGTCATGTCTTTGGCCAAACAGACTAATGTAAAAAGTAAGCAAATTCAGTCAAAGAATATTAATTATTAACAAAGCCAACTAGCAAGTCATTTATAGAGCTTAAGCATCACAAACAGCAGGCAGCCTTTTTTTTCCTTCTCTTACATTAAGTGAAAAATTCATGCATATACCAATGAACCAGTATAGATGCCTCAAAATCCTGGTACACAAATTAGAACTCTTTCATGTCCAACATGCCTGTATTTTGATTAACACGGAGAAGTGTTCTGAAATGTGGCAACTACAAATAAATGGTGGAGTTATGGGTATACCTTTGCATCTTTTTAGATACTCGAACTTGTTCTTTTGAAGGAACAAAGTCACCAGCTTTGAGACGAATAGTATATGAGGGGCAGCATGTTTTCTCCAGGTCAGGTTTGTACAAGAAACAACCAGATCTTCTCCAGCCTCTGTCAAGGAGAGCTACAGAGTAGAAAACTTTGAGAAAACTCAGCCAGGTCTAGTGAAAAATAATTGACATAACTAAATAAATCATAATAAAATTCTTAGCAGCATATATTCAGATCTCTCTGACAAAAAAAAAAGCACACGGGTAAATTTTTGCATATAGAAAAAACAAGTTATATGTTATTTTCAAAGAAGCTCATTTCGCAAATGATTACATGTAGAGTTCATATGCTACTGATTTAGTCCCTAGATTCAATAAATTAGGCTCCAAAGCAGCAAGAATATTCGATCAATTTCAAAGCTTCTATAACAAGAGCAAAATACTGAAAAAGAATGAAAATGAAACATAACCACAGCATTACCACCAAACTAAGCAATTAAAAGTAGCCAAAAAATAAACTGTCACGCAGAAGAAGTTCCAAGTAAGTGCATGGAAGGAAATCAAGCAAGGGAACTAACCTTGATAGTCGTCGACCGTCAAGCTATGCGCCCATAGCCCTAAAAATATGAAGAAAAATTAAAATTCCGAAAATAAACAAGCCACCCTGATACATAGTCATGAATTTTTTATTTTCAGAGTACAATATAATGATTTAAACCATCATCAAGCTAAAAAGTTGCAATTTTCAGTAACCAATGTAATAATCGTGGCCATCTCATCAAACTCCCGATAATCCTAGACAAAAGCACCGTTCAATAAACACAATTCTATCTAAATGAATACCGTTACAAAAAAGAAAAAACACTAACTCTGTAAAAACACTCAAAATAATTCAAAACACATTTCTAATTTGCTAAAGTGAGAGTTCGTTGACTCATACCCAAAAGTTCAATCGCAGAAATATAGGAGCAATCGAGGCACTAACCATGAGTAATACTGGTTCGTGCGCCAGATTTGCAGTAGCCACAAGTGCTTTTCCGGCGACCAACCTCCGCGACGACGCTTTCGCCTCTTCCACCGCCGCCGCTGGTGCTGGCTTCGCTACGCATCTTCTTAACGTCCGCCATCATCGATCTTCACTATTGTGAAATTGAAGGGGCTACTGGAAATTCAATGAGTTTTTGCTTTGTTCGTGGAATTAAATGAAGGCAATTTTGGTGCTATTTTTCCCCTTTCTTTTTTCATTTGTTTGAAATATAGTAATATTAACTCAATTGGCCAGCGATCGCAGTTTTGTGAAGTAGATGACTTGGAAATTGGAATCCATTTTACACTATTTTATTTTATTTTGTTGTTTTCCGTTCTTGGAATTTATTTTTGGGAAAATATCTAAAATACCTATTTTTTATAAAAACAAAATCTATTTTACTCAATTTCAGAAAATTATTAAAAAAAATACTCATTTTTCGGTGATACCTTCAATGACTCCTAATTTTGATCATTTTTCAACATTTTCATACATGTATTGGAAACTTTTTAGAGTGTGTCATGAATTTAATCGGGATTCATATTCGGGATTTCCGATCGTGATCTTGATACAATCAGGATTTCGGATCATGAATCCACATCGTGATCGTGAATCCCATTATGATCGTGATACGATCCGAATTCGTGACCGTGATCGGGATTTTGGTCAAGATACAATTTTCAGCATAATGAACATAATAAATTCGTTGCGACCCTTGTATTTGGTTGATTTCAAGAACAAAAAAAATTGACTATAAATTCATAATATTTAAAATTCAAAAATTCAGTGTACTTTTGTAGTACATCCACTGTATTTGTGTAAGGTTGGTGTAAGAAATATGTAAGATACCACATGTAATCACCTTTTGAAATCATTCTAGATATAAAAAAAAGTGTATTTTTTGAATGTTTTTCTTAAATTTAGTAAAAGAGGTTTTTGTTTTAGAAGAGTGAGTAATTTTTTATATTAACACTTTATTTTTTCATTGAATATTTTTTAACTTACTATAAAAAAGAATGATGAAAATAATTTCCTATCACTAAATTATTATTATTATTATTATTATTATTATTATTATTATTTGAAAATGGGAAAAGGTAAAAAATGAACTCCCAACATTTATTTTCTTTAATTATAGACATAAGATCATATCTAATGCATAAATTTAATATTATGTTATCATAATTGAATTTGTACTTTGTGAATGAATTTATTAAAATATTGCATGTATTTTTCGAACAACTTTTTAAATAAATTATATTCACAAAAGTACGAGTTCAATTATAATAAAGCAATATTACTTATATGTATGTAGATTTAAAATTAAAGGGAAAGTAGACAAAATTTAAATAATTAATTAGGGATGAATAAAATAAAAAGAATCCGCCAAATTTCATTAATAAGAAGATAATTTTGCACAGAAACTATTTTTTGGAAAATAAAATGCACTGGTTAATATTAGCATGATATTTGCTCAGAAAACATTTGTATAAATTTCCGTGCAATGGGATACAATTCTATGAAATTCCCAAAATCTGCCATAAATTATTTTAGTCCCCAATTTCATAATTGTAGTTCATTATTCATTTTTTACAGTTCTCCGATTTTATAATTGTAGTTCATTATTCATTTTTTACAGTCACACTGCAATATTCATTTTTGTGACAAAATTATAATCACATTTCTTGATTGAGATAATGAGATTATATTAAAACATTAATTTTCAAATATAACCCATTTGATATTTTTTGAAATCTAGTAAGAAGGATAATCGTAAAGTAAATTGTGTTAAGGAACTATAATTATGGAATGATGAGTATTTGATATAATCTATCTATCTATATATATATTAAGGTAAAATCATGTGATAGACAACAGTTCTGGCGTAAATCGTTGTCTATTACACATTTTTGCCTTAGACAACAGTTTTTACATAAAAGACAACAGTTCTGGTGTAAATCGTTGTCTATTACACATTTTGCCTTAGACAACAGTTTCTAATCAATAGACAACAGTATTAACATTTATTGTTGTAAATTTTTATTTTTATTTTCATTTTTCACGATAATTTAGATTATAACCATTGTATTTTAACAAATTTTTATCATTTTCTTTATTATTATTTTTTATTTGGAAATTTGAGATTTGTAGAATTTTAAATGTTATTTTTTTTGCATAGATGGATGATTTGTAATACTCTACATTTCTCGCTTAAAAAAATATATTTCATTAATAATAATAATAATAATAATTTGTTATTTTTTCTATTTCAATTTCATCATTTAAAATAATTAAATAATTAATTTTTTTTATAGATGTCATATAATCAAAGAAACTAAATATTCTATAATCGTGGACAATTATACATTCTTATTTATAAAATCGTTACGTTGGAAATATTTTAATTCAAATCTTTCTAACATGAATTTTCATTTAGTTTTTAAAATTTAATTTTCTTTTTGTTTGTTATAACTATACAAAATTGATCTTCTTGTCTAATTAATTAACACATGTGTATATCATTTTATTAATTTTTAAAAATTAAATACAACATATAAAAATAAAAAATAATCATAATAACAAATCTAAAAAAATAATAATTATTTGTGCATCGCACAGGAGAAATACTAGTTCTATTAAATTTCTCATACTTCAAAATTGTTATTAAATATATATTGAGATATAATTATGATAATTTATAAACAATCTGGTATTAAGTATAATTAACCCTAAAAAAATCCCCAACATAAGTTGTGAAACGTTAAATCACTATCACCCACCCTTTATTCCAATTCCATCTGTGTTTCTTATAATTATAGATCTAGTTAAGTTTTTGTAAGTGTTAAACAAAAAGCATATATCCAATAATAAAGCTTAGAAAGAAAAGTCAGCTAATAAATAAAGAAAATAAATATTAACTACCTAAATTAAGTACTTAACAAACTACAAAACCCGCTTCACAGCCATCTTCGTCTCGCTCTCTCTCCTCCTCTCTCTCTCTCTCTCTCATCAATCCCTCTCCAAAATCACCGTCCATGGCGAGCCTATGGCGAGCAGCGATGGGCTCATCTGAAGTCGGAGCAGATGAGTACGACGGCGTTGAGTTCTGGGGCACCCCGGAGCGCGGCGGGTGGCTAATGAAGCAAGGCGAGTACATCAAGACATGGCGGCGCCGCTGGTTCGTGCTGAAGCAGGGAAAGCTCTTCTGGTTCAAGGAATCCACCGTCACCCGCGCCTCGAGGCCACGTGGCGTCATCCCAGTGGCCAATTGCCTCACCGTCAAGGGCGCCGAGGACGTGCTGAATCGGCAATTCGCGTTCGAGCTGTCGACTCGGAGCGAGACTATGTACTTCATCGCCGACTCGGACAAGGAGAAGGAAGACTGGATTAACTCGATCGGGCGATCGATCGTGCAGCACTCGAGGTCTGTTACTGAT
Source organism: Perilla frutescens (assembly GCA_026008535.1). Taxonomy (NCBI): domain Eukaryota; kingdom Viridiplantae; phylum Streptophyta; class Magnoliopsida; order Lamiales; family Lamiaceae; genus Perilla; species Perilla frutescens. Next base: position 49,976,327 of record BRKX01000006.1, read on the forward strand.
AACGAAATCCTTGATTATGATAGCCGGAAGGGTTTGGGGTAAAATGTTTAAATCTGTTTTATGCCCTAATATTTCAGATCTGTTCTTCGTAAAAAATAAAAATCTCACCTTTGAAATGGAGCATTCGTGTAATTCCCGTATGTGTTCTGTATATGATTGCTTGATGTATGTTAAGCTTTTTTGCTTCTTCTTTTTTTGGTTGGGATACTTTAAGTGTATCTGGTGTTAACTGTGATAAATGTTGTAAATGTGATATTGAATCGTGTTGCTTATTCAGGTATTTGCTTCAGGATTTATTTACACTTAGTTATAGCTTTTATTTATTCACACAATCTTTTAATTATTGAAAGTGATGGAGATGTAAATAGTAGCTTTTATTAATGGGATTCATTTCAATTCCATACTAATGGTTTTAGCGAATTTGCTCAAATTTACTTTACTTGCGCTCTATAGTTCAAGAAGGCTAGAAGCATTGGTGCTAGAAAACTTTAGAATGAGATGATATTCCTGGTTGATGAACTCAATACCGGTGTTTAGCTTAGCTCGAATTTTTAATTTGGAAACGCCCATGAAGGTATTTTCCACTCCATTTTTTAGTTGTCACTATCTCTTGATAGGTTTTCCGTTGTAGTTCCAATCACCTTACTTGTTTCCTTAGCATCTCTGGGCTTCAAAAAATGCAAAATTTTCTTGTATTTCTCTCTAGTTTGGAATTTCTATAAGGGTCAGCCAAGGTGGTGTTAGTTAAAATGTCGGTCTTAACGGAATGTATGCGAATCAAATGTATTAGTTATCTTTCCTGTTCTTATAATATTTATATATTTGGTATCACTACTGCATCTTAAAATGATGATATGTTGATGCATTTAGCAGTCCCTAGTTTAAAAAAAATTGTATACTATACTCATATTTGATGTTTATAACCAGTTTGTAAACTTACTGCATCAGGGGAGTTTTTAAACAGGATTTCTCTATCAATATTACATTTTCGTTGTGTTCTCACATTCTTTGCTGATTTTAGAGATTATGGTGAAATAGGTAACTGCTTAGCACCTCCAGCATGTGTGTTTATAGAGATGAAATCTTAAGATGCGATTTGTTTCTGTCTTTAACTGCCAGTGTGAATTTATAGTCATGTTCATTGAGTTAGCTTAGGGAATGTGGAGCTGGTTTTACATATATATGTGATAATTGTGAATACTGAATACTTGAATAGTATTATACTGGATCAGTTTATGATTCTGTTTTTTATTTGTTACCTTACCCACTTTTGAGGGCCGATAGGGTTGTAAACTAGCCAAACTACTCGCCAGATACTCGGGTATCGGCTCGAAAAAAGTTCGCTCAAGATTGGCTCGTTTGTTAAACGAGCCGAGCTTGCCATTTTCTCGAGCCGTGCTCGAGCTGGGCTCGTCGAGCTCGCAAGCTAACTCGGCTCTTGAGGTTCTCGAGCTTTTTAACTAGCTGTCTCATGAACTGTCTCGCAAGCCGACTCGTGAGTACTTAAACAAGCCGAGCTCGCAAGTTGTCTCACGACCCTAGCTCGCGAGTACTTAAACGAGTTGAGTTTGAGTTGGGATCGCGAAACACATTATATACTCGCTCTGATTGAGCTATTTTAGTACTTAAACGAGTCGAGCTATTTGATTTAGAACTCGAAACACATCCTATTTTTGTAATTTTTAAAATATTATTTCTTTATATAGTAACTTTTGTCAAATTAATACTCTCATTAAAAATAAAATGAAATTAATAGTATTAACTATTAAACAAATATTATTTAAGTTAAAAAATCAATGATTAAGATTCAAAAGTAACAATATAATTATAAACACAAAGAGACAGACTAATGAACTATATATAGTATAATATTGTTATCTTATTTACAATTTTACATATTATATTAGTATAATAAAAAATAATATGAAATATTAAATTATATTAAATTAATATTATTGGAATTAAGAAATTGAATGGTCAATAATAAATACTAAGTAATAAAGGAAATTAAGATTAATATTTATAAAATAATACTTCTCAATTCATTAAATAATAAATATGAAATGAAATTAATAATATTAATCTAATATTATGAAATTAAGAAACTGGATGCTTAACAAAAGAATAGATGAGTAATAAAAGAAATTAAAAAAAATGAAATTAACAATATATAAATTATAGTCTATCTTAAATTATTAGTTTTAACTTAAATTTATAATACGTTTAAAGTAATAAAGGTCAAAAAATTAAAAATTTTAGATTAATATTAACAATTTGATAAAACAATTCTCATCATTAAATATCAATTCATGTAATAAAATCAATGATATTAAAGTAATATTATCGAAAGTAACAAAGGACAAAAAATTAACAAAAATTAAAAGTAATCAAATGTTCAAGAGTAATAATATTATTAGCACCAATGTTATATAATCAATTTTAAACTCTTAGTTATATTTACTATCGTCTATCTATTAGTATTCTAGTATATAGTCGATATTAGTTAAAATGTAAATGACAATAGAAGGAAAAATGAAAATTAACAAAAATTAAGACTAATATTGACAAACTAAGCATTCTCAATTTATTAAATTAGAAATATGAATTGAAATGAAATTAATTATACTGAAAACATAATAATTTTTCAAAAATTCTTTTCAAAATTAAGAAATCAAATGTTCAAGAGTAACAATATTCTTATTTCTTAACAGTTAACACTAATGTCATCTAATTAATCTTAAACTCTTAATTACATGTATTATTTGTATTATAATAAATAGTCTATATAACTATAGTTTACACTAGTTAATACGTACATAGCAATAAAAATATCAACAAAAATTAAGAATAACATTAAATAAGCTAAACTAAGTATAATAATTACAAAATTAAGAAATAATAGTTTCTTAAATAATATAGAATCATTAATTTAAAAATTATCTTAATATCTTGGAATAAAACATGACTTATGAGTTATGATTCCACACACACACACACAAACATCAAGTATACATAGTGGTCTTTACGGTGGAGATAGTGGAGCTTTTTAGTGGGTTTACAACAAAAGAAATACAAGAGAACAAATTTCTACAGAATATCTAATACCCGGACTTCAAATCTGTTTGATGAGCAGTACCCAGAATTATTGATCGGATTTATCTTCGGACTTCAACAATTTTTGAAGAATAGTATTCTTCATTATTGTTAACAGTACTTCAAATTTTTTGATTCCTTATCTTTAGGAAAAATTATCAGCAGCCTTTATCAAATCTCAGGATTTTAGTGTTCAAGTGGGTCATAAGATTCTGGCAAATCATGCATCAAAATGTCAGAATCGACGTCAACTGTTGATTTATCATCATTTGTGGCGATTTCATCATCCGAATCAAACAACGCTTTAAATTGCCCTTTTATCTCTTTTTTAGAAGAGTTATTCGAAAGAAGTTCTTTAACAATTTCAGAAATGTCCTTTTTAGGTGCAACTGTTGGGGAGGGCTCTAAATTGATCAGACCTTTTCTTGTAAAGGCAGAGTCTCCAAAAAATTCAAATTTATCCCACCATTTGATAAAAAATTATCTTCCTAAATAAGGAATATTTCTAAAATTTATTCCATGTTTTGAAATAGATATTGGGGTTATAATAACATCCACTTAATAATCCAATGTACTTGATAAAGGACTGTAAACATAAGTCAGGGATTATCCATAGATGGGTTTGTCCTAATAAAGTCATCAAAGATGTCTCTAATCCTCTTTGGTAAAATTAAAGGGTATAATCCCCAATTGGAAAACCAAATAATAAACCATTGAGGAAACTTTAATATTTTTTGTTCATTGAATTTAACAAACTAACTATGATTTCTTTGACTATCATTGAAACAAAAGGTAATTTCCCAAGCTTTGATATAATCAAAATAGTTAAAATGGACTTTATTTGTTCTAGAATATCTTGAAGTGGAAGGATCTCTTTATATCTAAAGAAATCTCCGCCCCAAGCTTCTGGAGTTAAAATTTGATTAATTGTAGCTTTAAAATAAATTAATTCACCACCTCCTGTAGAAGTTGAGTCGAATAAGACTGAACATGTTGTTGAAAGAATTTCTTGATAGAATATGAAATCCTTTGGAAAGAGAAAATGATCTGTATAATTTTTTAAGTAGAAAGTCATAACTTCTTCAGCTGTCAAGTTGACATATTTGTGCTCGATAGAAGATATCCACAAAGTAGTAATAGGAATATATGAGTAAACATATTCCTTGACAGAAGTTGATTTAGCAACAATTGTATAAGCATCATCTCTTAATTTATTTACATCGGAGACTTGACTTAAAAGACTCTTATTTTAATGGTTTTCACCTTTAGAGATTGCAGACTTATAAGTCTGATTCTTCCTGATATAAGGATTTAATCATTTCATAACTTCTTTTCCTTTATTTTTACTCATTTTTTCCCTACAAAAATTCCCGAGTTAAGAAATCAGGTAAAGAATTATCTGATCCTTTAATAAACTCAATATCAAAGTCAAAAACAGATAAAATTCATTGCCATCTTGCAAAGATTTATATTGATGCTAAATTTTTAACATCTTTTTGCAAAATATCTTTGCAGATTTACAATAATCATGAATAAGAAATTTCTTATTAAGAAGATCACTTTCAAATTTTTGAATGCATAAAACAATAGATAGAATTTCTTTTTTAACAGTCGAGTAATTAACCCTTGATCCTCTCCAAACCCCTGAAGTGAATCTCACAAGAGATTCTTTGTTATTAATCATTTGCTTAAGGATTCCACCATAGCCTATATCTGAAGCATCAGTTTCAACAATTTTGAAGGTGTTTGGTTGGGAAATAGCTAATTAAGACTTCCAAGAGATCTTTGTAACTGATTTTTATCTTTGATTTCATCAGGAAATTTTTCAGCAAATATTATTGCTCTATCATTGGGAAAAATAGTTGCATCTTTAATAATATGTCCTAAAATCTTATTTCATTTTGAAAGAGTTTAATCTTTCTTGCTGAAAGCACAAGACCAATTTTCTGTACTATATTTATAAAAATATTTAAATGTTTAAAATGTTGTTCAATGGTTTCAGAATAAACTAAAACATCATCAATATAAACTATAATAAATGATGTATAAGCACTAAATATGTCATTCATAATTTTCTGAAATTCAGAATGAGCATTTTTAAGTTCAAATAGCATAATTCCATTCATAATGACCAATTGGAACTGTAAATGTTGTCTTGTATCTATCTTTTTCAAGGATTTAAATATGCCAGAATCCAGATTTCATGTCAAATTTTAACATTATTTTTGCTGAATAAAGCCCATTTAATAAATTCTTTTTATTAGGAATTGGATATCTAATCCATCTTAAAGCTTTATTTAAAGGTTTATAATTAATAACTAGCCTATGAACACCTTTTTCTAATTCTGCTGCATTTTCGACATAAAATGCAGGACAGTTCCAAGGACTCTTGGATGGTCTAATTAGTTTTTTGAGTAATAACTCTTCAATCTCTTTTTTGCATAATTCTAAAGTCCAGGACCCATAGTTATAGGCCTAGCTTTTGTAGAGATTTGACTTTCTTTAAAGTCTGGCTCATAGGGTAAGAAACCACATGTTTCTTGCTTTTCCAAAATGCATTCGGAATATCCGAACATATTTCTTTTCAATTATAATTTGTAAATTTTGATTCTTTTTTGTAAAATAGGAGAAGAAAGTTTTTCTTCAATTTTTTTATAACTAGTTTCCTGTGATAAGGAATTTAAAAAAATTATTCTCTTTATAGTCTTTTGAATAATATCTGTCTCATGATAACTAAGTTGAGAGACAAAATTGAATTCCAATTCTTGTCCTTTAATAGAACTTATAATTCCATTTTTTGTAATACTTTTAATGGGATAAAGCATGTGTAAAAAGGGATTTCCAAGAATTACACCATGAGATAACTTTTTTTACCATTAAGAATGACATTTCTAAACAAACTTCTTTATTGCAAACAGAAGTATTTTGGAGCTTATATTTAACAAGTAACTTTCTTCCATCTATAGCATTAAGGATTTCAGTAGTTTTTGCAAAATATTTAGAGGGTACTGACCATTCATTTATGTAGTTTAAATTTACACCCAAATCAACCATGGCTGTAGCCGAAAAATAATATTCTTTATGAACTATTATAGTAACTTTAATATGCTATTTATGAGTAATTACTCTGTCAATCATACTTATGAAAGTTAAAGAATTTAATTCTTCTTGATCCAAGAAAGCTTCATTTTTACTTTCCTTTTCATCTTCATCACAATGATTATTTGTACTTTCTTTGGATTTTAAAGTAATAACTCTAGTTTTAAATTCTTTTAATTCTTCTTTTAAAAGTTTAACTTCATGTTTGAGCTCAGAAAATAGTAACTTCTGATTTTGAAGTACTAACAACATTAGAATTTTTAACCCTTTTAAGAATATCTTTAAGATTATACATTTCTTCTGGTTCTTTAATCTTCTTTCTTCATTTTTATTTTTATAATTTTCTTCAATATATTTTTGAAGTAATCTTCTTTTTTCTTCTGGATCCTTGATCTTGTCAATAAGATCGAGAACAAAATTTTCTTCTTTTGTAAGAACAAATAAACCATTAGTTTTACATAAAGCTTTGTAGTAATTGCAATCTCCATCACAGTTACTACTGTCATTTTCTTCTTCTGTTTTAGATTCATCAATTTTTTTTTCTGTTATAACAGAGACTTTTAAATTTTCCTTTTCAGAATCAGTTCCATCTAAGAAGATATTTAAAAGTGATCATTTTATTTCTTTGTCAATTTGAAGACTTTTAATTTTCTTTTTTAATTTGCATTTATTAGTGTAATGACCAGTTCTATAGTATTTATAGCAGACCGGTATGAATTTTTCATTTCTTTTATTATCATTATTCTCTCGATGATATTTTTTTATTCTTTTTAGGATTATAAATCCTTTTCTTTTCTCTCATTCGAAATACATTCATTTTTTCTAAATTTCTTCCTTTTGGAAATTTATGATTAATCTTTTTATTCAATTTTTTTTATCTTCAGGTGATAACCTAATCTGTTCACAAAAGTCTCATAGGATCTGTTTTCCAAGAATTTTCTCTCTTTTTATTTGTCTATATAATTTTATTTCATTACAAAGATATATTTCTTCGGCTACAATTTCGGCAACAAGGTCGCCATATATATAAGTAGAATAAGGAATTATTCCTTGATGTTTTTTGTTTAATTCGAGTTTTAACTCGTTCTGCAAACATATGAGGTAATCCAACAAGAATTTTTTCTTTCCAAAAATCATGTTTATTATCTTCTCTCATATAGATTTTTTAAAAGAAAACATCTTTATACCATTTAAACTTAGATAAAGTTGAACATCTTAGACTCATAAGTTGTTCTTGAGTTTTATCAAATTGCAAAGATGCAGTTCCAATAAAATGTTTTGCAATTGTATAAATTAGTGTGTTAACACTATCTGCAACACAATAATCATATACTACAATTTTGTTTGAATCTGGTATTCTGAATAACCATCAATATATTCCATTCAGTGATGAAAGATCCATCAAAAGAAGCAACCATATAATTATCATGTTCTTCAAAAGGAAGATCAACAGAAGTAGGCCTATGATAATAAGGTTTTCCAGGAAGATTATAATTTTTATTCTGATAACCTACTTTATTTATTTTATAAGGTTCCTTTTCTTCTTTTAAGAACATTTCTTCTATTTCAGATATTTCAGAAATATCTTTTTCATTAATTTCTGATTTAGATATATTATATGAATCATCATTTTGCCCTTCAATTAAAGGGGCAATTTGTTTCTCTTTACTAATGTTAGTGCTATTAAGCATTTTTGTAATTCCTTGAATTTGCAAGATTTTTATTAATGTTGATATCTAATTTATAAAAAGGGAGAGGTTTAAATAAAACCTTTTATGTACTAATTATAGGATTATCTGTTGGTTGAACTAAAATAGTTTTAGCCACATTATTATTAATATTATTTTCAATTCTAATTAATTATTTTCCAATTGTCTGAAAGGACAAATTAGTAAATTTATTTTACTCAACTAGAGCTTCTAAAGTTCCAGTTTTCCTATAAGGAGTTGCAATAACTTCATCTTCTCTAACTTTAACAGATAAATTAAACTCAGAAGGATGAATGCTTCTAATTACTTCACCATTTTTAAGGATAAAATTTTTATAAGCAGATTCAATATTATTGATAGTTTCTTTTGACTCAAAATTAAGGAATTCTCTATTAATTTTATAAAATAATTTCATTACATCAAAGAAATCATCAATTTCAGCACTTCCTTTAATAAATTTGTTATAAGTTTTAAACCATTTCTTTTGCCTATCAATTTTCTTTTTAGAATAAAACCATTTTCTTTTTATATCATTTTTAGGAGAATATAATAATTATCTAGCCTTTCCTTCATAAGGAAAGTCTAATTCAAATTCTTTATTAGTGGTAATGGTATATATACCAAAACACTTTTATCATCATAACCCATATCACAGGGTGTAGGAGATCTAACCTTCGTAGAAGAAGGAATTTCAATCTTATATTCAGATTATCTAACACCATCCATTGTTATATTAATTCTAACATTTTCTTTTTCAAATTGGGATAAAGGAACTGAAGAAGTAGAGTTTCTACCAGAAGTAGTTCTACCTAAATTAAGGCGAGTGACTTTTTCTCTAGAGAATCTAACTTCAACTTCACCATCAGGATACTCAATGATTTGTTCTAATTTTGAATTTTCCTGTTTAACAGGTTCATTTGCTTCCTCAAGAATCCATTTTTCAGGTAACTTAACCATATCCCAATATATTATTTTTGGAACTACAATATTGCTTTTAGCAACATCTGTAATAAACAAAGTTGTAGTATTTTTATTATTTAAAGAATTTTTTCTTATATCCGGAAATGCAGTATTCATAACCTTATAATATATTATATAAATAAGAATAATATTCTGGGAATTTGTTCTTAAATCATAACCAATGTTTTAATATCTAAGCATAAAGAATGATGTATTGTAGGATCTGATAATGAGACCACAAAGTTGGGAAATCATGAAAAATATATTGCCCATCACATAGACTAGATTCAATTATTCCTAATAAGGAATCATGAAATCTTTTATGTCTTTTATCTCTAACAACAATTATAGCAGAATTATTTAGTCCTAGCCTAGTAGATGGTTTAAGAGCTATTTGAACCATTCCTATATGGAGAAACTTAAATTTCTTTTTATGCTCATTTAAGAAGGTTTGAGAAAATAAATGAAATGACTGATAGCTGTCTATAAGACTAACTGATTCTTCAACAGTCTTAACAACATAGTCTGTTTTTCTAATAAAACTTCCTTTAGATTTATAAATATTAGATGAAGAATAAATAGGCATTTTCCAATCATTAAGGTTTTTCTTAACATTATTCTCGAAAATCATAATCTCCTTGCTCTTCTTATTAACCCTCTTTTCTTCATCTCTAATATTATTAGTAGTACTAGCATTAAAAAATAAAGCCTTAGTTAATTTATCCATTACTAAAATCCCTATCATTGTCAACGTTTTACGCAAAATTCCAAACACCAATCACTGGCAACAACGGGACACCAAGGCAACGTAACTTGAGGTTCAAGGGAATACTGACAGATAAAGTTCACACAGACTTAATCAATTAAGCTAAATACCAAAAATAATATAAAGATAAAGATTTTATGCTATAAAAATATTAACTTGAATATCAAGGGCTTTAAGTGAACGTTTAGAATTTTTAATCTCTCTATGATAATAATCAAACCAATAAGGACTATTTTCCTTAGTATAAATCTTAAGTTGATTTTGATAATACACTATACTCTTTTGTATTTCACTAACTTTATATCTTAATATTTTTAAGTAATTTGCTTTGTTTATAACAATATAATCACGATGTGGGATAAGACTTTCAGGTTTATGATAACGAGAAGTCAAAGGCAATTAATTAATGCAAATTAAAACACCAAATATTATGAAAATATACATATGAAAATTACATTACTTCAGATTGAATAAAATCTCGATAAAAACTAATTATCTTTATTCTACACCGCTTCTACATTGGCTCTAAGACCATTCTTTACAGGATCAACTATACATAGTGGGTTTTATAGTGGAGATAGTGGAGCTTTTTAGTGGGTTTACAATAGAAGAAAATACAAGAGAACAAATTTATACAGAATATCTAATACTAGAGTAGTGCTAGAGTTCGAGCTCGAATTTCAAATAATCGAGTCGAGCTCGAGCTCGATTTTTTCCTATCGAGCAAGACTCGGGCTCAAGCCCGAGCCCACAAATACCTAAACGAAGCGACCTCGAGCTCGATGGTACTCGACTCGTTTACACCCCTAAGGGGAAGATAATTTTCTGCACAATATATATACATATATGTTGGCAATGTCTATAACATTTTTTGTATAATTATCAATATATACTTATATTTATAACCATATCAAGTGTATATATTATAGAAAATATAATAAAGGAGTATAGTATACATTAATGTATATTTGTATCTAAATATACATAATTACGTTGACATAATTTACATGAATAAATCAATCCCAAAGTTATAGATGTTCAAATCATGAAATCTTTTTAGCAATTTTGAATTTTTGAACGAATTAGTGGGTTTTTTTTTTTCAAATTATAGAATTTGTGTGTATGGTTCCTTTGAGTATTGCATATTATAATTTTACTAAATTAAAAGATAAATATATATTGATAAATTTTATTGTCACTCGTCTTTTGGACTAACTTATGCATTATGATTAAGCTTATAAAAAAAACTAATCTTTCAACGACACAAATTCTATAATTATGATTGGATAAAATATAAGTTTATATATGTAAAGTATTTATTTGGATTTAGTCTTCCGACATTCAAAAATTTCATTAGCGAAGTTAAACAAAAAAAAGTTAAGGTTCAGTTTGTAATTTAAGTTTAGAACTTAAGAAATGAAATAACACTCCCGGAACCCGTTTGAGGCCCAAAAACAAAAGCCTTACAGAGGCTTGGTTAGTATAAGAAAAAATTACTCTGTAATTCAATATTTTTGGTTCTTTTAAAAAAATAAAACACTTTTTCAAAATTAACAAAATAACACTCACTTTTTCAAAAAAATTACAAATATAATATTTAATCAATTTTTTCAGCTCGAAAATCAAACACCAATTAATTATGAATATGTTATCGAATATTGCTTTAATTTGAATCACGAGTCGTCTTACTAATTATGACTATAAAACGGAGCTAAGCTCTAAAATTACCCAATAACACTTAAAAGATTCAAGACTCTTGATGAATGTATCGCGATTCAAGAATGCTGGCATTCAATTTAGAACACACAAGTAAAAGTCACTGGTAAAAATGATAAGCGAAACTCAAACCAATCGATATTGCAAAATTAAAAGAGAACTCAAACGTCTTGAAAATTTCAATTCTAACAGAGATTAGATGAAAGAAAAGTTTGGAATTACGGTTCAGTTGCCAAACAAAGACTCGTCAATCTCAATCTTGACCACCTCGCCGTCGTCGTACTTATCTTTTCTGGGCGGAAGCGGCGGCGCCACAACCCTCGGCGGCCCTCTCCCCTTCTTCTTGTCCTTGGGCCTCGCCTTCATAGTTCATACACAACAAATCCACACAATCAACTACAAATGGAATCAATAATAAAAATAACAAATAAAATAGTGACAACCCACATTGCCAAATGAGTGATTGAAACGCTTTCCCCTAGCAGTTTTCTTGTCCCCTCTGCCGCAGTAAACTGAACCACCAACAAATTGAAAAAATTAAAAACAAATCAGAGAGATGCAAAAAAAACGCAGAGAGAGAGAGAGAGAGAGAGAGAGTAATAACTTACTGAGAGGAAGTGTAGGGGCTGAAAGGGAGGTGGAGAGGGAGGAAGGGGTGATGATTAGGGAATGGGATTTAGAGAGAGAAGGAGTAAGGGTGATTGGTCTGGAAGCCATGGAAGGAGCTCCGACTCCGAGCAAGAGAGACGCCATTGAGCAACCAAATGATGTCTCCCAACAATAAGATAGCGTTTCAAGATAAAATGTGGTGCCAAAATAAATAAATAAATAATAAAAAAATTGTGGAGGTGCAACGACGCCGTATGCAGTGCGGACTGCGGAGTGCAATTTTACCTTTCAAATTTCACATCCCTCTCACCCTCTCATTTTATTCTCATTCTTAGCAGATAGAAGCATAGATGACCCAATATTTAAGGGCTCATGGTGGGTTCAGAGACTACGCATCAACTTAACTACACACGGCATTAACCGGCAACCATACTTTTATACTATTGATGTCTTATCCAAAATCCCTCCTCCATTACTCTAAACGATGTAACATGAGATGTAAATAGACGATTTCATCCGCAACATAGGTATCATTGCTTTGTCGAGGACACAAGTCACAGAAAAGTATAAACTTTCAAGTATTTTGCCTCACATTCATGTTGTATAAAACTCGTTTCTTCTTATACATAATCATGCTGTTTCAACATAATTTACATACAAAAGGAAACGGACATAACTTGCATAAGCCAAAGATCTCTACTTTCGTACGCCTGAAGCATGAGCCATCATACACTGTAGACTGTAGTTTGTGAAAGGCTTGAGCTGGGTACCACCTAATGGAGGGTTTTCTAGCCTATTACACAATTTAGGTACAAAGACTATTACTAAATTATATCTCATTGTATGTTTGTAACTAGCCAACTTTGATCAGGCACTCACAACTCCATTCTGAGTTATGAATTCCTTGCTGCGAAATTGGAGTGGGGGAGGGGGGGAACCATTGACCTTCACTGGTTGTGGAGAACCTACATTCACGAACGCCGACTCTGCCAAATCAATGGCCTTGGCTAGGCCAGCCACTTTGCGTTCACACTCGACCTGCTCGTCTTCTGGAAGACTATCAGCCACAATTCCAGCACCGGATTGGAGATGCGCAATCCATTCTTGGCGTTTGTTGCCATCCTTGTAGGAGTACATTGTGTCGTAACGGACTCCAGTTGGGAACACCATTGTCCTGAGAGCCAGTGCGATCTCCATGTCACCTAAAAACGAAACTCCTCCAAAGCCACCACTGTATGGTCCCCTTCTTGTTGGTTCGAGCTGATCAATCAGCTCCATAGCCCTCACCTGAAGTACAGGAACAGGTCAAAATACATAAACCTTATCGACTAACAATATAGCAGATCCGGTATTGCACGTGATTGGAGTAAGAAATATAATTACTACTATTTTAGTACCCAGCAAGGGATGCTAAGGACATGAGATCACAAAATAAAAATGCTTTATCTCCGGACCAATTCACTTGTTTCCTAACTTGCAATCAGAATGCTCTCCTTCAATTAGTTAGAAGAGGGTACTAAAGTCTTGCATCAGCATATACATGATGTTTTAGAAGGATAACAGACCAGACAATTTATGAGAGACGGAGAGGAGAGAGATTTATCTCACATGAAACTTGTGGATCACAATTTATATGAGCTTAATTAACATTAAATTCAATGAATAGAATCAAATAAGAAGGTGCACCGTTACCTTTGGTGCTCCACTAACTGTTCCAACGGGCAATGCAGCACGCAGTGCATCCCATCCCGTCAGATGATCAAGCAACTCCCCCGTGACCTACAAGCACAACTTACCATGGAATATGAAATATTTCTTGAGCAAGCAATGATGTTTCCATATGAAACTATGATACACAAAAAATACACACAAAAAAAATATAACTAATAATAGCATAGAAGAAAAAGTTTTTAAGCAGTAAATATCTTCCAAGAAGGCAATTTAAATGCCAATTAAAAATCATATTCTTACGGTAGAGCTGATGTGCATCACATGGGAATACCGTTCAATGGTCATAAGCTTTTCCACTTTGACAGAACCAGATTTTGCAACCTGCAGCAAGCGCCCAAAATAATACCGGCAGCAAAATTTATAGAACTAGTTTAATATAGCAAATAAATAAAAATCTATATATACTATATAATTAACAAGGAAAAAATATTTACTATAATTATTAAATTAATGAATAATTATATCTAATATATATTGATAATTAAATCTTTATAAATGTTATGTATGAATATATATGAGATATAATATTTTATTATTTTAGAAAAATCAAATTATGTTTAAACACCTCAAAAAGTATTGTGAATATGGGTTATTTAATTTAAGAATATATCAATGTGTTTGATCAGCTTTAGCAAATCAACTAACTTAATGTTTGACGTTTTAAATAATAATAATAATAATAATAATAATAAATGCTCATTTTTAGGGTCAACATAGTACTCACGAAGTAAGAGTTCAGCTCTTCATGCTCATTTGGGACCGTTTTAGCTTATTCCTATTGAATGAACCTGGATGGTTCCACAACTCAACATCTAAACCAAGATGATATGAGGCAATCTAACAACTTGAAGACAAACAGTACATCTTTGGGGTATTAATGTTTTTGTGTTCTTACACGGAAATTAGGGTGCCTACTACTGTACGGAAATTAGGATGCCTACTACTGTATTAATGTTTATGTGTCCTTATACGGAAAATTAGGATGCCTGCAGTAATTGTATCATAATTTAGTATTCGACTATTCTTGTTCTAGTATATTTAGCAAATAATCAACAAGGAAAAGGATGGAAATCTATAAGATAGGTACATAGAGATTTGCTAACTTCTGCCAGATAAGAATAAAAACACATCAATAATGTTTCTAGCACTAACCTTCACCTTTTAGTTGAATATGATCTTATCAAATTCTTTGAACATCAAGGAGTTTCAGAAATATGATTTTATGACAAAAACCTATTGTAATCTTCTATTTCGCACATCTTATGACAAGCCTAGGTATAGTTTTCTTGAGGTAGCAACCTAATTATTTTTGGTATCGTGAAATGGCTATTTTAATTTGTTTGTCAATCATAAAATAGTGTTATGAAAACAGAAGAAGTAGATATGGTGGGTTAAGCTCCAAATTTTCCACTAGATGTAGTATGGTTTTTGTCCTAGAAGAGTAACATCAATATAACGTATAAACAAACCTTTCCAACATCATTCCTGCCCAGATCAACCAGCATAATATGTTCTGCACATTGCTTTTCATCCTTTAGTAGCTTCATTTCCAACATTTCATCCTCATGGCTTGTTGACCCTCTTTTAGTTGTCCCGGCCAAGGGTCGATTAACTATCTTTTTCTGTAAATAACAGTTATATGCAAATATATCGGGTACTTGTCCACATGACATATAAATGTTGCTGATATTAACCATGCATAATGAGCACGTCATCAAAGAAAAACCTTGATACCAGCCAGAGTAGAAAATGCCAAACTCTATGAGTTTACCTTATTGACACGAACAAGAATTTCTGGACTTGAAGCAACCAGAACACATCCTCTAGCCTGACATGAAGCAAAAAAGAAAATTATATCTAGACAAATCAACAACTGAGGAAGAAAATAAACATTGATAGCTCCAAAGAAGAAACAACCTGCAAGTAACTCATATATGGACTTGGATTCACAACTCTCAAAGTTCTGTATACTTCAAATGGGTCAGCAAATGTCCTTCTTTCAAAGCGTTGACTTAAAACAATTTGAAAGATATCTCCAGCCGAAATATGATCTTTAGCTTGTAAAACAGCTTTCATGTATTCCTCACTTGTCATGTTTCTCTTGTATAGAGAAAGTCCAAAATCAGGAGTGCGGAAGTCAACGTGAGCTGGAGATAGTCGAGGACTACAGATGTTGATAAACACTTTAGTATACGCATGAAATATTTACACATTTAAGATGAAATGTAAAAAACTCACGGATCAATGTCTTGTACTTTAGAAACCAAGGTTTCCAAGTGTCTCATTCCGTCCTCATAAGCTTTTTTAGCAGATGAATATTGATCTAACCGCACCCAATGGATTACATATGCTTTCTGAGAAAAATATCACAGATATTGTCCATTGATGATCCCAATACAAAGAAATAGTAAGAAAAGAATGAGATATGCAGACAACATAAGCTACAAAGCAGACATTTGAAATAGAGAGACATCAACGCGAGACTATTTATAGAGAACTTCAAACAAGATAAGAATATAAAATCTTTTTTTAATGATTGCTTAACAATTCAAAGGTAGAATTATGAGGCTACAAAAAATATAATGATAAAAAAATCCACAAATAATCAACAGAATCTTCATTTTTCAGTAAATCATACCTTGACAACGTGATCAAAAACGATTACGTCATCATACAGTCCAAGATGAATGTCAGGCAGATTTCTGTCATCATTTGGTGCGCAAGAGAAAGGCAGCTTTTTCTTCTCTGCATAGCGAACTGTATCATATGAAAAAAATCCAACCCATCCACCTGTTGAAGAAGGTAAGAAATTGAGATTAGCCTTAATACTATAACTACAATTGCAGTCTATGGATAAACAAATATAATGGAAAGTGAAAAGATATATGGCTTGTATCATTATAACTACGGTCAATAAAGCAGGTAAAAAAAGCAATTGCTTTAACTCAATCACCAGGAAGAGGACACTATTTACCAGTCTTGAGATTCTTCAAAGCTATCTACACTTAGATCAGGAAATGGAGAAGGTGATGTCTGATGAGCAAGAAATGCTGAGAAGTTCAGTAAACTCCGGCTCACGAAGATTAAATACTTGCCACCAAGTTCATTGTTTCTATGAATAGCAGATATTCTCAACTAATTTTGGATCCTTTAGACACACTCAATTAAGGCAAATAGAAAGTGCAGCAACAGATCATTGTGTCATATTTAATGGTTTGAATCAAACAATAATTCACGATGATAGCGTAAGAACTTCCCCAAATATTTATATCATAAATAACATGTTTGTACCTATCAGGCGCTTGCCCCAGGTCCCACATCCTGCATCCAATGACAAATGTCCCGTACCCGGGATTCTTGGATTCGCAAACAATGAATTTCCAGAGTAACATGTATCCAAGAATTTTAGATTCACAGACAATAAGTTTCGAAAACAACATTTTACTCTAGTAGTTGCATGCTTTATTGTTATAAAGAGAGCTATGCTCATTAGTTTCTTTGTTTGTTTTTTCAGTGCATGTCTCTATTAAGCAAAACTGTTTTCTGGATTGTCACAGAAGTATAAATTGATAGTATCTGAATCTCATACTTAATGTTGCAAAAAGAAATAAGTTTTAGCTGCAAGTTAAAAAATATATAGTCTTCCGAGATTTTTAGTTTAGTCATTAAAGTGGTCGCTCCAAAGTAGTTGGCATCACATAATTGTGGAAGATATTCATATTAGAAAATGAGAGAGAAGAAGAGGAAATACCAAAATTGGAGCACTTACTATGTGCATAAGAACTACACCATTCAGCTAGCCACTGGCGGCATACATAGAAGCAGCCACATGAGAAACAATTCCATAACATAACATGAAAAGTCATAGCAAGAGCGTTACACATACGTCAGCAGGAACATGAACAACATAAACCATGCTTTCAATAAGTTACACGACATATGGTACATAAAACTATACAAATCATACAGTTGGAAAGCTAATAAAGGCGTGGAAACTTGTTATAATTAGCGATTATGAACACTTAATATGTTAATGACACGAGATCCTCACCGCAAAATGACTCTGGAAGGTCCTCGATTAGCTGTGGTCTCCAGCTTTCTGAAATGCTTCTCGGAATTGTCATAGGATCCTCTACTAACTTCTCGATTATTTTTCCGGAGCCATGATCCAGGATTGTAACCTTATTCTCTTTTGCTAGAACCTCTACAGCTGGTTGTGCCCCAACCACACTGTATCGACCCTATAAAAGGTAACAAAGCTCACTCAGATCTTAACTAAAAGAATTCATACACATGCATTTATATAAATTAATTCAGGAATAAATAACAATCATGATGAGAAGATTTGCTTCTTACAACAGATGATGCGCGTAAACCAGGCTCTACAGATTCAAACAGGAAGCTTGGAGCTTCTCGGTCGTCTTCTTTAACCAAGCACCGGTAAGCTAGCACCGGCGTCAAATGGTCCGAGAATATGCATTTGTAGAGCGGAATCACGTTTCCATTTTCAGATGCTTCTAGAAACCTCTTCTCATCCACCGCTACAATCAGCAAAGATTGAAAATGATACAGGGAAAAAACGGCATTCACATAATCACATCACAGCAAAATCAACATGCTAATCAAAACGAAGGCTAATTAATTTCCAGAATTAAAACAAATCCTAGGCAGATTAACAGACCACAAAATCGTCAGTGAACTGCAAAAAACAACAAAAGAAACAAAAACAGCAAATCGAATTAAATTCAATTTCATTTTTCCAGCTCTACATTTTTCTTGAAATTAGAAATAAAATTAAAACTCACTCAGAACAGCCAATTAAGTGTACATCAAACATGCAAACATCAGAGTGCATAGTGCAAACCTAGAGATGGAGCTGTCGAAGAACAGCATTTGAATGTACGAAGCCGGAATGAGCCAGAAGAACTCCCGTTTCTTCCGGAAATGGCGGCACCGGCCGCCGGAGACGCCCTCCACATCGCCACAGATGGCCTCTGAGAGAATGTTAAAGCTTGCATTTGCATTGCAATCACTATGAAGAAACTTCGCTGAAGTGAGTGTGTGTGTGTGTGTGTGTGAGAGAGAGAGAGAGAGAGAGAGAGAGAGAGAGAGAGCGCTCGGCTTTAAGAAAATCTGGTCGAAAATATTGTGAGTGAGCGGTGCGGACACTTGGTATATATATATAATAACCGTGATTATAATTTATTTATTTTTGAGGAAAAATAAGTTTTAAGAAATTAAATAAACGTGTATAATTTATTACAAGCTCAGCATGGGAATTTACATTTACACACTATTGTGGGTGGGAGGTTATAACTTTTCAACGATAAAGTGCGCTCTTTTATTTTCTATCTAAAATTGGCAATTTAGGACTGAAAAATACTCTCTTCATTTTATAAAAGAGTAAAATTCTAAAGAGTAAAGCTCTTGATAAATATACACATATTAATAAAATAATAAAATAATAAAATAATTTAGTACATCACAACGTGAATACATTAAATGAGTAAAGAAATGGATATTTGAATACATTAAATAGTGCCAAATTGAAGAAAATTTTGAATTTTCCACATCGATTGTGTAGAATGACATTTTTTTATAAATAAAATTAAAGTGTCAAAATAACACTCTTTGTGAAACAGAGAGAGTAGTTATTTATCAATTCAGGATAGGAAAAAAATACTATTAATTCAAAACCTGAAATACGAAAATTATCAATCTAGCAACTAAAAAAATTATGTATTTCGATTCTTTTATAATTTTTAATAAATTCTCTTTTAAATAACATAGATAATTAATAAATAGATTTTTGTTGAAAATTAGTATGTAAATAATTTTAAAAAATAATAAACAATAAAAATATATGATGTTTAAAATTCTAGATTGATAAATTTCATTTGGTCCTAAATTGATAAATAATCTACTTTTTTATAAAATTCCTATATTAAATCATTTGGGCGTATATCTATAAAATTTAAGAGAGATATCTAACTCGGAGATTAAGTCAAGTACGGAGCAAATCCCAAAATTTATGGAGACTAAATCAGACTTGTAAGATAGAAGCTATGCATTCCACCTTGTAAGACATGTTACTACATATTCAAGCGATGTAAATAATCGAAGTTACGGTGGTAAAATTGCCGATTGGTCGGCATTTGTTTTCCCATTCTACGCTCATTTTCACTTTATTATAATTCTGATTATTTCAAATTTGCTAAAAGAATCAACTGAACTACAAACTAACGGGATCAGATTGTCTATTGTGTTTTTTTGTCACATTTTCTATCGTACACTCGATTTTTTTATTTTTTTTTAAAAACGATTTGAATTCATTGTACTTTAATTTAGTTTTACTCGTGCTACTTAATATTTATCCTACCCAATTAAAGTGTATTATAATTTTAGTATTTAATTTTCAATTTTTAGTTATTGATTGATTATTTGAAAAGCTAAATACTAAAAAATTATAATAAAATCTAATTAGGTAGGATGGACCCTAAATAATAAGTGTAAAATTAAACTAAAGTACAGTAAATTCAAATTGAATAAAAAAATGAAAATGCTAACAAAATCAAGTGTGCAACACAAAAAGTGTAGTAGGCGATTTTTCCATACTAATGAACCTTTAAAAGCATCTCCAACAATCCTTCCTTATTGCCACCTTTCCCCATTGGTGATCTTGCTTCATGGTGAGGAATTCATTATCACCTCAACATATTTCTGCTATTCCAGATGTTTTAAGAGGTAATTGAGATGAATGAATTAAATTAGGTAAAAATAGAATTATGATAGAACATGAATGACTAATTAAGTTGTATGATGAAAACACAATTAAATATTATTATTTTATCTTAAAAATTACCTAATTTCTTTGTATGATCAAGTTTCTTTAAATGTATCATGGAAATAGAAATAATAATAGAAAAACAATTAATTACATATTTTCCCATCATGTCATTAATATTTTCCTTCTCTATTAAAGTGGAACACTACAGAGGAAGAAGTAGTGGGTCTGAACTAAATTAATATAACATTTTTTCCTTCATTTTTTTTTGCAAGTATAGGACTCAACCATTTTTCATACTCAATGCTTGAATTTAGAGCTGGTTTGGTTGACAAAAAGTATGACTTTATAAAATATTTTGATTCCTTATTTTAAAATCTAAACGTTTGGTTCAATTTTATATTTCATGGAAAGTAATAAAAAGAATTTTTAAAACATTAAGTTATACAACTTTCCTGATTCCCCAGCTAAATTCAAGTATTAAAGTAAGTTGAAACTATTTTTAACCAATGGTTTGTGTTTATATTTTATACAATTTTCCATTATTACTCTTTTGTATAAAAATAAGTGTCAGTTTTAGAATTTTCCACATAATTAAGATGTAATAACTTTGACAAATATAATATACTAACTCTCTCCACCCCATATCAAATCATATTAACAATACTCCCTCAGTTTCACAAAAATTGATATTTTAAGTTTTACAATAAAAACTAAAAATTAAAAAATATGATGAATATATCCTCTCTCCCTATTCTCTCTAATAAATAAAGAATTAAAATTGAAAGAGATTGAAAATATGTTAAACAATATTTATTTTATTACAAGCTAAAAATTATAAAAGGAGACTTATTTTTATACGGAGGGGGTATATATATTCTCAATTACTAATTTACCTTTATAAATCTAAATTGGATTATAGAATTATAAACTATAGTAGTACGAAAGTGATAAAGTATATTTTATGCATTCCACCGGTAACTTAAACATTACATTTCTTATTTCATTTTTTGCATTAATTTCAACCAAATACTAAAACTATAATTATGATGGTTTCCTGTATTTTTCAAACACATGATATGAAATATCAAACTATTCATTTTTTTCCCCCAAAATTACATTTCTAGCACAATTTTGGAGAGGCTATTATACTTTGTAATTTAATTTCTTAACTTCGATATCATTGAATAACAATTCAGCTACACCTAAAGAAAAGTGGAGCACACTTTGTCCAAGTACATATTTGTGGTTTTAAAGTCTAAAAAGGTTATTTAAAAATTTATTGCACATTGCATTTTTTAAAATAGACTTATCTGTAAATCTTTTTTTTTTGTACGTTTTCATTTGAATTGGGGGAGAAGACAGAAATGGGGATTGAATTCGAGGCATTCAATTTTATATAGGAGAGGCCATTCTTGTTTTTACTTCGTAAATGCCATTTTCCCACTTAATTTTGCTTTTGGAATTTTGCAGTAAACAGTCAAGTATTAAAGTTCCATCCAGATGAGATCCAGCATTCAATTGTGGCTAATATAGTTTGATTATATTTTTATTTTCATTTTAAATATAAGCACGACCAGAGAGTATTATTACATAAAACTATTAGGATAAATGATAGATAATGTCCCAACGGTTTAGGCCAATTTTAAAAAATGTCTCAACATTTAAAAATATGTCATTTTTAGATCTAACGTTTCGAAAAAACTCAAAAATGTCACAAGTCCAATTATCCGGCGATGAAAAATACACGTGTCAGCCGATGATATGTGATTTCGCTTGAGATTCACTACGGTTGGGGATTTATTGTGATATTGAATACATAGTAGAAATTTCAGTATTTTTTCTGTTATTGAATAACTAGACTTTAGACATTTTTTATTTTTTTTTGAAATGTTACGCATCAAAATTACATTTTTCAAATGTCGAGACATTTTTAAAAGTCCGTTTAAATGTTGAGACATTATCTATAGATCAATGAGACAATGACCCAACCTATTAAGTCTATAAATGATTCAAATGCAAAAATAATAAATCTTAAATTGGAAGTAAAATATAATCGATGCAGTTATTGGGGTAATTGGCACATAGCGCCCCTAAATTACATTATTTTTAAAATTATTTGATCAAAATCTCATTAGTAATTTTTAATAAATAGGTTAAGTTAAATAATAATAAAAGAAGGTTAACAAATTCATGAGTTCATTTAAATAAAGACTTAGGAGGTGATTGGTATGAAAGAATGTAATTATGTATGAATGTAATGAACTTAGAAATGGAATGATGATCTGAATGGAATGACAATTCTTATGATTGGTATTTCTATGGAATAAAGATCGGAATGAAATATTATTTTATTTTATAAAATATAAAATGAATATTTTATGTACTTTAATTCAAATTTCTTTGTAGTTGAATAAAGAATAGTAGTTAATATTATCAACGCATGCGATAATTTTTTCTTACATTTCTAAATTTGATTTTTTTTAGCATGTGATTTTTTTTTCTAATTTTGTTTTAGCAAAATAATGTATTTATTTTATTAAAAATTTTATTCTAAAATATTTAATTAATACATATATAATTTGTGAACCTCAGTAAAAATATTTTTACTTCATAGAAAAATAGTTTATGATTTCAAATTTTGATAATCTCAAATACATAATTATTTTATTTTGTATTAGAATATATTTATATGTTATATTTATATTGGTAACACTTCATTTTTCTTCATTAATTTTAAAAACTATCAAAATTTGATTTTAATGTATATATTTTTTGAAAATAAATAAATAATTACAAAATAATAAAAAATATATTTAATCTGATTTTGAAATTATTTTTCTAAATATGATAAAATAATATTATAAGACATGATTATGTGTAAATATATCATATGTTAATTTTTTGATTCATTGAGAATAGCTAAACCTAGGATGGATGGAATGACTATTCCCTTACTTTTGGGAATAATCATTTCTTCGAGAATTGTGATTCCCGATTTTAAATCATACCAATCACTGAAATGAAAATGAAGATAAAAATGATTATTTTATTCCACCATACCAATCATCCCCTTAACGATATCAAGTAGAACGACTTAACAACAAATTAGTATGGGAACTCTAACCGTTAGGCAGATATAATTTATAGCTAAGAATATGTTTTGTCATCAATTAATTACAAACTCCTTTCACGTAATCCCATGTAGGCATGTACTAATTAAGTAAAGCTAAGCCTCTAAAAATATAATTAAGTAGAGCTAAGAAAATATAGTCCAATCTTGAGACTAAATAAAGTTTTATTAATACTTACTTATCTAAGCTATTGATAACGCATGCTATATGTAGTAGAAAGAGTAGACGAATTAGAAATAGTTAGGCCATTTCCAACCGTCTCCTTACAATACAGTATCACTGTCACTAAAATACAACAGATTCTCCTAGGGGTGAGCATTCGGTTTTTCGGTTCGGTTCGGTTCCGAAAATGTTAAAATAAAAAAAATCCAAAATTTTTAAAAATAGAACCGAACCGAACCGAATTTCTCATCGGAACCGAATGGAACCGGACCGAAATATTTCGGTGCGGTTCGGTTTTGAACCGAAATTTTTCTTAAATTTTTTGATTTTTTTTTGCTTTAAATTCTCTTCATTCGATATAATTAAATATGTACAAGTATGAATTAGTTAATTATCAAGATTCAAGTTTAAAAAACACCAATAAACAATTGAATAAAGTCCAAAAAGGTATAAATTCCAACAATACAAAACCGAATGAACTATAAAGTCCAACAAAGTTGAGTATTTTTATTGCTAATATATATAAATTCAATTTTTCGGTTCGATTCGGTTATTTTCTTTCTGGACCGTACCGAAATCGAAAACCGAATTTTTACTAGAAAAAAAAATCGAATCGAACCGAATTTTGAAAAGAACCGAACCAAAAAAATCGAATTAATTTGGTTCAATTCGATTCTCAGTTTTCGATGCTTTTTGCTCACCCCTAATTTATAGCGCCTCTCTCTCCTCTCCCCCGTTTTGCCGACCCTTTTGCAGTAGCCGTTAAAGGAGTAAAGCGCACTATTTTTCTGTTTTGGCGTCTCCAACATATGCAATTCAACTGCAAAAGTTACATTTAACCTCTCCTATTAACCTCAATTTATTTATTTCTCCTATTTTTCTCTGTTTTTTTTAGTTGTCTGATCCTACACTCCACTTTTTCTAATCTATCTTTTCCACACTCCCCCCCATCAGATCCTCTGTTGCAATTCCTATTCCATTTGGTGTTGCATAACTAATTTTTTTTTTAATTTTTTTTAAAAAAATATTAATATACCCTAATTGGGGATGGATGAACCCTAAAGGGAAAATTTTAATTAAATAAAATCATAATAAATTAAAAATTAAAAAAAAAAAATTTTTTGTTTTTCAAAATGAAGGCTTGGAACAGGAAATGTAATAGGAAATGTAACAGGTGATCTGATGTGCCCCCCACCCCGCTCTTCTAAAATTCATCTTTCTTCTTGAATTTCATTTTTTTATTAATGGTAAACCTAAATAGTATCAAGTAAAGTATAAAGGGACAATAAACTTAAAGATTTTTTTTTCAAATTAAATTTATAATAACGAGGTTTATATATTTTCTTGACAAAGTTTTTAGTACACTGGGTGTACTCAATCACTAAGAAAGATCGATCAATTTCGCAGGTCAACCACCTTATTCTAAAAAAAATTGTCATAAAAAATATCACTTATAACCAAGGATATCAATCGAGATCCCGCTCGATTTCGGGTCAGTCTTATCAGATTGTCGGGCTATTCGGTCCTAGTTAATTATGACTGATTTTTTATATCGAGTTATTCGCGTCAGCGTATCGGTTTCGGATAGGATCGACATTCACTAAAAAGTATCATCCATACTACTTCGCTTCTATAAGTTTATTACATGTCAATTAATGTTTAATACATCCCCATTAAGGTTTATTATTCACAATTAGGATTTATATTTAATTCGAAAAAAATTAATTATGGAGTTTAGTGCACGAGCCCACGTGTTAGCGTTGGGCAAATGCACTGTGCAAGTTGTCGGATAAAAAAATTAAATAAGTTCACTTTAATTTTAGGGTTTTTTTTAGCAAAATGATAGGAATTATATTAAAACAAAGATCGTTCAACAATAGGAATGGAAAGCAAAACTTTATCCGGTACATCGCCGGAATAAGAGAAAAAATCAGAGTCGGAAATGACAAGCTGCGCCAATACATGAGCTACTTCATTGGCCGTTCGTCGTGCCCAACTATATCTCACATCTTTAAAGTGACTGTCCTATTTCCGAATAGAATTAACGATGCCCCCCTTATAGGAGAGATCTTCCCTCTCCGAGTTAACTTGCTGAATAATAATCTGACAGTCCATTTCAACAATAATCTTTCGGCCACCATCACTACAAAAAAATCGCGTTTTAGCGACGGATTTAACGACGGAATAAAATCCGTCGCTAGATTAACGACGGATTGTGAATGAGACATTTAACGACGGATTTTTCCGTCTTTAACGTAACGACAGAAAAAATCCGTCGTTAAAAATTGAATTTAATATTTTTAATTTTATTTTTTTAATATAACGACGGACTAACGACGAATTTTTCCGTCGCTACATTAAATAATGAAAAATCCGTCATTAGAAATTATTTTTTTTAATTTTTAATTTTTTTAAATATTTTTTTAAATTTAACGACGGACTAGCGACGGAATAATTCCGTCGTTAATTTTTTTTAATTTTTTAAATTTTTAATTTTCCAATTAATACTTAATTTACGAATCTGAAATTAATTTTTTTAAAATTTTGATTTTTTATTTATTTTATTTTTCAGATTTTTTTTTATTTTTTTTAATATTTTATATTATTTTTTAATTTTATTAATATTTTATATTATTTTTTAATTTTTTAATATTTATATTATTTTTTAATATTTTTTTATTTTTCAATTATGAATATTAATTTTTTTTAATATTTTTATTTATTTTATGTTATTATCTTTATTTTTTTATTATTTTTAATATATTATATCTTTTGTTATATTTAAATTACTAATTTATTACTTTTTTATAATTTTTTATTTTAATAATTTTTAGGACTTTATATTATATAATTATTTAATTTGAAAATAAAAAATCAATGAAAATAGATTTTGTATGTATATATATATATATACTAGTTGTATATTTTAATGTAAATACCTTCTAGCCTACTTGGTTAGAGCCTTAGGGCATAGGCCATTGGCCTGTGTTCGAATCCTCTGGAGCGCAGATTTCGCCTGAATTAATTTAGGCTCCATGGCTCGGCTTGGCGGCTCAGCTTGAGCTGCGGCTCATGCCCCCGGGCTCGGTGGCTCGGCTGGTTTTTTTTTTTAACGACGGAAAAATTCCGTCGTTAATTTCGTCCGTCGTTAAATGGATTTTTGATGTTTAACGACGGAAAAATCAATCGCTAAAACGCGATTTTTTTGTAGTGCATACTCTTTAGCCAACATAATACCTTCTTGATAGGCCAATCCTTCAGCTGCTTCCGCCGAACAACGGGCATTTACCTTTCTGCACTTAGAAATAATGGGCTTACCAGTTGAGTCACGGATTACAACTCCCAACCCCACTCTAGTTGGTTGTATAGCTGCATCAACATTTATTTTCCAATAGTCTTCATCAGGTTTTTGCCATGCACCAATGGTTAAGGCCCTACTTTCTTTTCTTCTCCTTTGCAGTTGGTCCATGAACTCATTGTGCATCACTATGTTTGGTACTGCAATTAGTTGGAGAGCAACTCATCAAAACACAGTTGCTTTGTCAACCACTGAAGCTGAGTTTATTGTCTTAACAGAAGCTGTAAAAGAGGGTATCTGGCTCAAAGGAATTCTTGACGAGTTTGGAGTTATGCAGGATCAAGTTACAGTTTACTGTGACAACCAAAGTGCCATACACTTGTCTAAACATCAAGGGTATCATGACAGAACTAAACACATGGATGTGAAGCTGTATTTCATCAGAGATCTTACTGAAAAGAGAGCTATTTCAGTGGAAAAGGTGCATACGTATGAGAATCCAGCTGATTGTTTCACCAAGGCTCTACCAGTTTCAAAATTTGAGCTGTGTTTGAGTCTTATTGGTGTGTGTTAAAATTTCTTCATGAAAGGTGCTGCTCAGGTGGAGCAGTGTAGCAATTTCATGGTCAAGATGGAGCTGTGTTGGTTATTCTATATGGAATAATTATTTGAAGTAGTCTCTTCTGGTTTGCAATAATATATTGTTGATGTTAAGGTGAAGATTTGTGGTGATAACAACAAGATAACAACTCAAATATCTTTGCGTGACTGCATGGCTTGAAGAACGGTTATGCATGGGAAGTTAGAGAGTTGTTAGCGGTTATTCTCAGTTGATTAAAGCAGCGGGAATCAAGAGTTGAAGTAGTTGAAGCCTTGCAACAGTTATATTGTTGGTTGTTGTAATTACTTTGATATACAATCTATAAATATCAAAGTGTCTCTAGCAGTAGGGTTAAGAGAGAAGAGAAGCATTCCATTATCTCATGTAATCTTGTGAGATAGCTCTAGAGTTTGAGTGTAGAAGAAAGAAACTAGAGTGAGAGTTTGTAATCTGTATTCTATCATTGAGAAGTAATAAAACACAGAGAGAGAGCTTCAAGTGGATGTAGATCAATTCTTGATCGAACAAATATAAACACTTGTGTCTTCTCTAGAGTTTGAGTGTAGAAGAAAGAAACTAGAGTGAGAGTTTGTAATCTGTATTCTATCATTGAGAAGTAATAAAACACAGAGAGAGAGCTTCAAGTGGATGTAGATCAATTCTTGATCGAACAAATATAAACACTTGTGTCTTTTCTTTTGTGTTCTATCGATCAATCTTGCTGCAATACTTGGAAGAATCTGAATCTTCATTGACAACATGAAACCACTACACCACAATACAAATTTTGAAATTTTTTAGCACAAATATTATTTTAGATTAGACATTGACTGACTTTTATTAATGACAATTTTGCACAATTTTACTTTAATATATATATTGTAATGGTTAATTATAAGAAATCATATGACCATGCATCGAAAATAATTTTCCTCTATAATTGTCAAATCATTAAAAACGTAGGGACAATCAAAAAATCTAATTAATGAATAGAGTCCAGCATTACATTTCTTTTTATCAAGAATAGGTGCAAAAAATGAATGTCATTTATGTTTTTTAATTAGTTGTTATTCAAGCACCGAATCTGATCACTAATTTGGTTGGAAATCATAATATAATTAGTGACGTCAATTTATACTATAGATGTCAATCAAGTTTGAAATTAATGGACTAATGTGATCGAATAACTCTAAAAAAGAGGGTTAGGACAAAAAATTCTAGTTCCATAAAATTCTAACCAAAATTAATCCAAACTGAATATATTCTAACGTCCCAAATTAAATGGATTGAACTGAATAGCTCAAGTTTCTATTGTTTATCTTTCTATTTTGATTAAATATTATAATTTTCATTTTGATTTAGTTTAATTTAAGTACTAATTAAAAATATAATTTTTGAAACTTAAATAATTTATTTAATTAATTAGTGATAGATTATGTTAGATTTAATGTTAATTTGTTAAAACTAGAAGTTCAGACGAACATCAATGGACTAATTTAGACATATCAAATATTTTTTTCATAAACTTATTACCGGTCCGATAGGTGATCTAGAAAACCAAATGGTTAGGGTTATAAAATCAATAATTTTCAGCCTGATCTGCATTGATCCGAATTGAATAGTCCGACAACCCGATAAAACTAATCCGAAATCAAGTGGGTCAGTCTGATTCCAACCAACAATATCCAAAGAGTTTACTTGGGCAGATTGACAAAAAATACGTGTTAAGGTCGGCGAGGACCAAATCCTTTTTAGAAAATAATATTTATATAATATAAGTAATTAAGTATTGTTGATCGTATATGTTCAAACTAAGCTGAGTTGATTAGCGTACTAGTGTTATTACATCAAACTAGCTTGAACCATTTTTCTACTACTTTTTTTTTCTCTTTGTTTTCTTTTTAATTAATTTTCTCTTTCTCTCTATCACGCTCACACAAAACCGTGAAGTTATCATCTCCTTATTATTATTATTATTATTTTTTTTTTTTTTCAAATAATATGGTAGAAACATATTAATTGTTTAATATTGTACTATGCCAAATGAAATGGTCAGATACCTTCTAAAGCAAAAAATTCAAAAAAAAAAAAAAACACACGTTAATTGTGTGCTAATTCGAAAGGAACTGAACATGAGAAATTGTGAAATCGTTTTTTCATTTCATTGTGATTAAGTGTATGTATTAATATATATACAAACTCCAAAATTGCCGTTAGCGCGTTAAATAAAGAAACAACAAAATTGGTTATAACCAAACATAATGTCCTAACTAACCCTTCAAGCTAAAGCTAATTAGCTAAATCGAACTTGTAAGTACGAGTGACCGATGTAGGAATGTTATAGAATGATCTCACCTACAATAATATAATTTATAATAAGATATGTAACTTTAAAAATAAAATAATAAGTTGATAACAATTTTGATAAAATCTTAATATATTTTTCTTAATTATGTTTCAACATTCACAAATCAACTTGTTAACAAACTTACTTCATTGTGTCCTCTTGAGGATGATCTAGTGTTGGAGTGTTGTAAGTTTGAGATCAAATATTTTAATTTAAGTTAATTTGAATCCCACAAATACCGTTGGGTGATCGTCTGTCTGATTTTCTAAATGTGATTAATTATCTTCTGTGTGGCTTCCAAACTATTACACAACAACGATTAACATCGATTACCCTCATCATCGAAAAATTAAATAAAAATTACACCATTTATGTTAATTTACAATTGATTGCGTAAACTAATAAATATTTTCCGCATCTGATATTTTATATATCCAAGTTATCATTTTTTTTTAGAAAAATTGCATCCAAGTTCTAACTTAATTTTTTATATTTCATATTTCAATGCTTATATTTGTATATAATAATAAATTGATAATATTATGATTATAAAAAAAACATTAAAAATTTAAAATACTCATCGCATCCGGCCGTCGGAACCAACGGAACTGTCACCGACTGTTTCCAAAACCGGCCCGGATCGAAGATTGTCTGATGATGCGATTCCGAACCGCACATGAACCTGCGCGCGGTTCGGAACCATTGGGCATCTCCAGACTGGTAGGGGCGATCTAACCATAAATTAAGATGCATCTTCCACACCTATATATGGCTATAACTACCTTACCGTATACTCCAACTACACTTTCACCCTTCATTTTTCTTCTCTCCTTATTTAAAATTATTTTATTTATTTCCCTCAAAAAGGAGAAAAAAAAAATTACTTCCTTCTGTTTTATTGCTAACCATCACAAAATTAATAATTCTCTTGGTGCATGTGTATATATTTATCGTTTTTTCATATTCGTGGTAGCATGCAAGATAAACCTTGCCTAATTAAGATAGATAAATACTTGTAACCACAAGGTGTATATAAGCTTATTTCAGATAGGTAGGTCAAATTCGTGGGTCAACCTTTAAAAAAAAAACGTCAAAATCAATATTAACTGTAACACTAAAATGTATCACTCAAAATTCTAAAAGTATCACATATGTATCATTAAAAGTATCGGATCCGCTAGTCATCTCATATAAGTTTATTTAGTTCAAATTGTGATTTTTCCATTCCAATTAATGTTTAGAGTTTAGGGTTTTAGTTTGTTTTATGATTTTTTAGAATTTGTAGGGGTTTATTTTGGGTTTTTAGGGTTTATTAATCTCAATTAGGGCTTATATTTAATTTGAAAAACTTTATTGTCGAGCGCTATACACGAGTCACCGAATAAAAAAAAACTAATTCATTTTTATTTTAGGGTTAACTAATTCTATTTTATGCTATATATTTATTTCGAGAAAATTTAATTTTAGGATTTAATAATTCTATTTTTGGGAATATATTTATTTCAATAAATTTAATTACCGAACATAGTGCACGAGCCCATCCACTAGTGTCGGACAAGTGCACTGCATGAATCGATGAATAAAAAAAATGAGGACAATTTATTTTAATTTAAGAAATATATATTTTTCTTATATATATATATATATATATATATATATATATATATATATATATATATATATATATAAAGATTCACACCGTCTGAAATAGCCGCAAATGAGACTTTATGCAAGCAAGTGCAGCCCATTAATAAATTATTGTACGTATATAGTTAGTATGGGATTTTTTTACGCGAAATTCATCATAGAAAATCACGACGGTATTCATTTAAGTCCATATATAAGCCTTACCTAATAAAATATGACTTTAATATAATGGTGCACCCATTAAATTGAAGAGATTGATGACTGATTTTTAGTAGGAGTGTCAAGTTACGGTGTATATATATATATATATATATTTATCATATTTTATATTTTATTTTAGTTTACGGTATGATAAAAATCACACTGTTGTCGTACTTTTACTTTCGGTATATATTAAGTTCGGTATGACATATAATGCATACCTTTACCAAACATTTATTTCAGTATATCTTACCGTACTTTAGTTCGATATACCTTACTTCGGTATACCTTATTCTACTCATATTTCGGTCCGATATTTCACAGTATATCGAAATTATCGTTATACTAAAAAACATTTAGTAAGAAAATACATGCATAAGGAAACGTTAATCAATAATACACTTCATTTATATAAATATAAATAGATTAAATAATACACTTAATTTTAATTTTCTCAATAATTCATCATAACTTTTAGTCTAAAGATTAAAGAAAAATATAAGATTATAATTTATTACATTAGATTTCACATTGTTCAGTTTTTAGTTAGGAGTTTTGTATTGATTATATGAAATATAGTAGTTTCGTAAATGTTTATGATGGACAAATACTAAGTATTATATCATTCTATATCATATCTCATTTTATTTTAATTTTTTTGATAATTCATCATAACTTTTAGTCTAAAGAATAAAGAAGAATATAACATTATTATTCATTATATCTGATTTCACATTGTTCAATTTTTAGTTAGGAGTTTTAAATTATATGAAATATAATATTTTTCTAAACTTTTGTGATGAACATATTAAGTATTATAATATTTCATTTTAGTATATTTTTCTTTACTATTCATCATAATTTTTAGTCTAAAGTTTAAAAAATAATAAAATATTATCAATAACATTTGATTTCAAATTGATGAATTTGTAGTTATAATTTAAGTATTAAATTATATGAAATTTAATAATTTTCAAAACTTTTATAATAAACATACTAAGACCTAAATATTATATTATTGAATAGGATAACTCATTTTCTTTAAAATGTTTAGACCATTCATCATAACTTATAGTTTAAAGTTTGAAAAATAATATAATTATTATTTATTACATTTGATTTCACATTATTTGATTTTTAGTTATAATTTAGTTATTAAATTATATTAAATATTATATGTTTCTAATCTTTTACAATGAACAAACTACATATTATATTTTTATATAATATATCTCATTTTCTTTTAATCATTTCAATCATTCTTGTTAACTTTTCGTTTTAAAAATTGAAGAAGTATAGAAGATTATTAAGCATTATATAATTTAATTTATCTTTTATTCTATTGAAATAATTTTATATCTTATAATTTACGTATACATCATTATATTTTAATTTTTATTGATTATTCATTTTAACTTTTAATTTTATTGATTGAAAAAATTGAAGATTATTATTTATTACATTTAATTTTAAATACTTCAATTTTAGTTATAATTTAGGTATTAAATTAATTAAACATCAAAACATAACTTTTATGATAAATCTATTAAATATTTTATTATAGATATATCAATATATATATATATATATATTAAATTCAAAGTACGGTATGTACCGATGTGCCGGTATACACCGTCATACCGTACCACGGTATATACCTTCACTTTCGGCATATATCGTGGTACGGAATGATGGTGTATACCGGCACATCGATATATACCTTCACTTCGACATATATCGTGGTATGGTATGACGGTATATACCGATATATGACGGTGTACCGAACTTTCAGTATATGCCAGTATACCTTTTTGAAAATTCATACCATTACCTTACCGTAAAATTCTAATAAGATATAGATACCAAAAATCTGGTATACCGTAAATATCGGTATTTTACGGTCCGGTATGGACGGTATTCCGGTATGATGATATTTTCCAGCCCAAATTTTGAGCAACTAATTACAAATTACTTTAATATAGACTTAGATTTAGATTCATTTATATTCAGCATTTGAAAAGAAAAAAAAAACTAATTACAAATTTAGATTTATTTAGGATTTGAAAAGAAAAGAAAACTAATGAAAGAAAAAAAAATCCTTTTAGTATAGACTTAGATTTAGGAGGGTGTATTGGATTGAGATTCTGTATGATTTTGTTGGACTTTTAAAATCTGGGTGTATTCAATCCAGACTTTTAAAAGTCTTTAAAAATTCAGAGATATTCAACACAGATTTTAAAATATCTACAAAAATCCAATTGTATTCAAAACTCCATGGACTTTAAAAAGTCATTGATTCTATTGGATTTCACCTTAAAATCACATAATTATACAAAGGATGAAATCCGACCTTTGCACACGAGATTTTCATGGATTCGTAAAACCCAGCGCGTGGTGTACTCCATCGGCCGCTGAGGAGTTGAATTCGGACACCCCATCGCGTGGTATATCCCAGAAGCCACTGAGGGTATTCCAGCGGTTGCTGAGAATAAATCAGTCAATTTTCCAGCGACCGCTGAGGTCTAGCGGTCACTGGGCTTAAGTCGTCCGCATCCATAAATAACCCCATTCACGTATTTTTTATCATTCTTTTTCAATTTGCTCTGAGGAGAAAAATTAATTGCTCAACTACAGTCTATTCTTTTCACAAAGGTACTCTCTTTGCTACTATTTCTTGTTGTTTTGGTACACGTGTACTCATTATTGATTGGATTTGGCTTTGATTTTTGAGTTTCTTGCATGAAGAAAAAAATATGTAGGTTTTTCTTGAATTACTGTTTGACGTTGTTTTGGTACACTTTTACTCATTATTGATTGGATTTGGGTTTGATTTTTGAGTTTGTTAAATGAAGAACAAAAAAAATATGTAGGTTTTTTTTTAATATTATGCTGATAAATCGTTTATACACAATAACACAATCACCCTAATATTGTTCACATGTATCTGTATGAATTACATTGGTATAGTCATATGTGACCTCGGAGAAAATTTTGTAGAAATCATGAATTCCAACGCCCGCTGGGATCCCAACGCTCGCTGGATGTGGTTTGCGTAGCCCAGTCCAGCGCTTGCTGGAGGTGTTTGACGTACTCCATGCCAGTGGGTGCTAGGTTCCAGTGGTCACTGGGATCTTGGCTTATGACTATATATTAACTAATTTTGAATCACTTTGTATATATATGTTTTTTATCTTTATAATATAGTAATATTATCATGGGGGATTCACAACAAGATACGAAAAGGAAGGCATCCTATGAACAATGGACTAAGAAACAGAGCGACATGTTGTTAGAACTTATGGTTAATGATCCAAAGAAAGAGTCAATATGATCCCGAAATGACATAAAATCATTATGGAATCGCTCATAGAAATCTCCCAACATTGTAACAGGAGGTTGTTGTTTAGGAAATCGCTCTTCCTCTTCCTCTTCTTCCATCTCTTCATCTTCATTAGCAGTTTCATTACCACCAGTGGATGGGCCGGCATCAGGATCACCAACTATGGGAAGACGCCCCTTAGCAATCTCGGAGTGTACGTACTTGCTCACACATTGACTTTTTACAGGAGGAACCAAAGTGTGTTGATAAGAAATTATCTGAGCTCCTTTTAGCTCACTAAGATCAATCAAATAAGGCCTAATTTCCTCGTATCCCTCCTGATCGCCCTTTGTGGCAGTGAGAGCTCCGAGATTATGAGCCAAACCCGTAACAATGGGACAAAGAGAAGCATGGACTCCAGCACGAGTCTGCATCTGAGCCATAGTCATCCAAATAAAGTTTGAAATACAAACTTTTGTGCCTTTTAAAGCACAACACAACAAATATACTTCAGTTGAATTCACTTTGTTTTCCTGCTCCTTCCCGGAAACATTATATGCAATAAATTTGTGCACAATGGCCAATGTTGGGTCTGTAATGTACCCATTCGGCATGC
Source organism: Perilla frutescens (assembly GCA_026008535.1). Lineage (NCBI taxonomy): Eukaryota > Viridiplantae > Streptophyta > Magnoliopsida > Lamiales > Lamiaceae > Perilla > Perilla frutescens. The sequence continues at coordinate 50,012,119 of BRKX01000006.1, forward strand.
TAGAAGAATCTAAATTATCAAACCCAGTCAATTCAATCCAACCTGCATTCACATTAAACCCCTTGGGTTTCTCTTGTTCCCCGCCAGTTGGAAACCCAAAAATAGATTTCATCATTTCTAAGCTTATTTGATAGTTTCTACCATTCATTCTAACCCTAATCTCCTTCTTATCATCACTCAAAGACATAGTAGTTAAAAATTCATAGCACAGGGATTCATAACCAGAATAATCTACATTCTTAGCAAAATCTTCAAGACCCAAAACCTTCAAATATTTAGTGACTTTTAAGCTAATTTTAAGATCCCTAATCAAATCTCAATCCAAATAACGAGGGTGTGTAACCTTGGAGGTATTAAATATTTTATAAAGCTCGTCCTCCCATTCAGACTTCAATAAAAATGGAGAGGAATACCTCATCGTGTAATCCACCTCTTCCTCACTATTTGAATCTGGGCCAACATTAGCATTTTTGGTGCGAGGCATGATGGAGTGCCAGCGGGGGATGGACTCAAGCGGCGGCGGCGGTATGGTGGCAGTGGCGGCTGGGAGACAACGGCGATGGTGGGCGCGGTGTAGAGATTGGAGGGGAAAATGAGAGGTTCAGCTGTGTTTTGAGAGAGGAGGTGCGATTATGTTATGAATTAGGGCTCGCTGGGGCATAAATGCCTAATTCCCAACGGCCGCTGGCTTGCAGCGGTCGCTAGTTTTAATTTACTCATCGGCTGGCTTCCAGCGGTCGCTGGGTTACATATTCAGCACTCGCTGTGTCCCAGCAAGCGCTGGGAAGAAGGATTTCAAATCCATTAAAATCGTCCGAAATTCATCCGAAATCCATACCCAAGTCAGGGAGACTCCATATGGAGTCTATGGATTTTATAAATCCATGGACTTTTTAAAGTCTTTTAAAATCTTCTAAAATCCCAATCCAATACACCCCCCCTTAGATTCATTTAGATTTAGGATTAAAAAAAATTAATGGTAAAAAATCTTTAGATTTAGAATTTGAAAAGAAAAAAATAAACTAGGTAAAGTAAATCCTAATAATAGTAAAATAATAGATATAAGGATTTGAAAAGAAAAAAAACTTGGTATAGAAAAAAACTTGTAAAAATTGTGATTTAAGATTTTAAAAAAATACATAGTTTGGTGAAACTTGTGACGAGTGAGAAAGTAGAAAGATATTATGAAAGAAAAACCAAAGGTCATAATTTATTTAGGATTTGAAAAGAAAAAACAAATCACATGCGTGAAGGAGATCGAACCCGTAATCTTTTCTAACGAGGAAGAAACTCTAACCACCGAGCCAATATCACACGTACACACACACACATACACACACACACACACACACACACACACACACACACACACATATATATATATATATATATATATATAGGGAAGGGTTCAAATGAGAACCCTTCCTCCATGTGGGAACTAGGAACCCATTTAAACTCTCCATGACTTAGATCTTGATGGCCATAATTTAGTCAAATTAGGCAATGTTTGGTAGTCTGGATAAAGACATATTAGTAAAGGTATCCAACAAGAACCGTGTGTTTGGTAGCCATTGCTTGTTCACGCGAGGCCCGGTCCTAACACGAGACCTGTGGTGTAATTTACTGATTCGGCTGGATAATGTATCCGATGTCCCCCCTCGGTTACAGTAGACAAGGTATCTGACGCCCCCTCATTAAAACAATGTACCAAACAGATGTGTGAAGCAATCTAGTATATTTATCTTAATAACCAAACACACAATTAAAATAGCTAATACGCAATTATCTTTCAAAGCAATCCAGATTTTATTAATATGGGTATATCCGTAGTAGTGTACCAAACATTTCCTTAGGATTTATACCACCCCAATTAGGGTTTAATTATATCACCATTAGGTATTATATATAGAGTAGTCAAAACGGGCTAGGCCCGCCGGACCGGCCCGTCCCTGCCAGTTTTTTAGACGAATAGGGATTTAATTTTGAAGCCCATTTATCTAGCGGGCCCAGGCGAGTAAGCCTGCGACGGGGCGGGCTTTGACGGGTAAAGCCCATGGCCGGGTGGTTAGCCCGCTTACATATAATATTTATGTATATTTTTTAATTTTTTCAATAAAATGGATAATTGTAATACCCCGTAAATTAATTACTGCTTAATTGCAGTTAATTGTTGAAATTACTATTTAGTATAATAATTTCAAGTCAGATTAGGGTCGAAAGTATCTGTTAAGTTCCATGGAATTCATGATCAATTAATTCCCATAGGTGAATTAATTATTCCAGTTGGGGTTTAATCCTCTTTTTAGTTATGAAAAGCCGGAATTGCAAGTTCAAATAAATTCAATTCCTATTCTTTTAAATTTGCGGTGTGTGTTTATCGTGAATTAGATATTCCGATAAATATTTTTAGGACTAGGAGAATCAGATATTCTCCAGTCATTAATGTTTAAATTCAGATAATTTAAACATGGTGATTTAAAATCCGAGAGAATTAGATATTCTCTAGTTCGGATATTTTAATGGTCGAGAAATTTAAAACCAGTATTTCGAAGTGGTATTTTAAAACCAAATAATTTTAGATAATTGATTGTTTTAAAGTAAGTGAATTATTCTTAGCAATATCGGTTTAAGTTCGGGATTTTTCCGAAGACGGAAAATATCACGATAGTCGAACAATAGGTATTTGAACCAGGTAGTTGATTAGTCAACCCAAGGCATGCTTTTTCCCTCACCTCACCCCATGCCCCACATCTTTATTTCCTTGTCCCCCAAAAGCCAAGCCATAATACAAAGTGATTTTGGCAGATGAGGGACCCAAGCTATACTAAAAGGATCCACCTCTTCATTTCATTCTCCACACCAAAAGTTGAGAGAGAGAAAAAGGCAAAGCAGCCTCACTTCATCATCTTCCATACCCCTCTTCATTTCATCTTCTTCACCCAGTTTTCGAGAGAGCGAGGGGGATGAAATAGCAGCCAACTTCTTCTACTTCATCTCCATTCCATCTTTTCATCTCCAGTTCTTGGGCACATTTTCGAAAGAGAGAGAGAAAGAAAGAGAGAGCAACAAGAACAACCACCGCCATTTTCGGTTTTCAAAGGAAGAGAAAAGGAGCGTGAAGTTGCAGCCACTTATTCCAGCCTTCTTCCTTCATCGTCAACCCCATACAAGCTCCTTTCATCTCCACTCCATTGTTGTTTTGAAAGGTATTTTCGAAAATCATGAGATATATATATATATAAACATATATTTTCAGATCTAAGCTTAAGAAGTATATGTGTGGATTTTTGGTGTTTTAAATGACGTTAATGTTTAGAAAATTAGTTGGTTATGTGCAAGCATGTGTAGTCTAGTTTGAGATGTTTTGAGGAGATGAAAGCTTGGTATTTGAACTGAAATAAATCAGTCCTAGCTTAGGCTAATCAGTTCCGGACTGAAGCTCATCAGTTGACTGATGAAGTGAATCAGTTGAAGAATCAGTTTTGGGAGGAAAACTAATATGTTGGACTGATCAGTTCTGGGAGCCAGCTGACTGATCAGTTCTGGTAGCCAGCTGACTGATCAGTTCTGGGAATCAGTTGACTGATCAGTTCTGGAAATCAGCTGACTGATTCGGAGTTTGTTTGGAGTTCGCGCAGACGGCGCGCTGCGCAGCTTGGTTTGGCAGTTTTGCCACCCTTCAGTAAAACGAGCATAACTCCCTCGTTAGACATCGTATTGAGTCACCGTAAATTTTTCCGAAAACTAGACTTCCGTGGATTTCCAATGGTATATGTTTCATTTTCTAATTCATTCTGAGAAATTTATGAAAAATCATCAAAGTCAAGGCATGTGTTTTCTTTCAGAAATTCTGGCAGTTCTGCCACCCTCTAGTAAATCGGTCATAACTTTTTCGTTAGTTATCATCTTGAGTCGCCGTAAATTTGGCCATAAACTAGACTTCTGTAGCTTTCCATCAGTGTATGGCTCATCCCCTGCATCTTAACGAGTCAAAACAGAATTGTTTTCAAAGATTGACATTGTGCAGAACGTTGTTTTGTCTACGAACTTGGTGATGACCTTGTTCCTAGAATCTAGTTGTGATTATGCTAAGGTATTTTTGATACCTTAAATGATGATGATGTATGCCTTAAGATCATTAATAGCTAGGGTTGAGATTAACCCTTAAGTTAAGAGAAAATATAGAACGGATACTAGACCCTAATAGGCCTTCGTGTCGTGTTGAGTCCTGTCAGATTTAGGATCAACATGCTAAGTATATTTTTATATATTGAAGGCTAGCAGATCCGCAAGGGATAAGACCAGTGAGGAACTAGCAGCTGCAGTTTCAAGTATTAAAACATTGGTGAAATGTGGGCTTTCTTTTCAACGGACTCTTAGTCCAAATAATGATTTGAGTTTTTACTCACTCGCAGTTAATTATTCTGATGCAAATAAATTATTGTCATGCATAAAATGTTTTTCTTTGTATGATATCCTTATCCGTATTTAGTTAGCTCGCAAGGGGCTTTCTAACTCTTAAATCGATCGGGCCTCGTGCTAACCTAGCGTGTTAATCGAGGTTAGTGTACACTTGGGTCGGTGATATTAGGAAGAGGGAAAGGCTGAGCAGAGCTATTCCTGACTAAGACATCGACGATGCTAAATGTTCGTGGAAAAGGCTGAGCGGAGCTATTTTTCGACATTTAGTTATGTTAAGCGTTCGAGGGAAAAGGCTGAGCGGAGCTATTCCCCGACGTTCGTGGAAAAGGCTGAGCGGAGCTATTCCTCGACTTTCAATGGGATATGGATGATCATACAACAGAAAAGAGCGCTCAAAAACAGAAAGTGATTTAGTAAAACATAGGGCCTTTTCAGATAAAACCCCTGTGTGTTTACTCAGATGCATGACAAGAAAATCAGTGTTCAATTCAGTAAATATTTTTGGCAATGTGTTCACCGAGTACCCTTGTACTCAGCCCTGCATGTTTGTTTTTTAAATGTGCAGGTTGAGCTGGTGTGGAAGGGAGAAGTGCTGAAAGTGGAGTTCTTTTTGGTACAAGGCTCATATGACCTTGCGTTGTTGTTGTTGTTATTATTATTATTATTATTATTATTATTATTATTATTATTATTATTATTATTATTATTATTATTATTATTATTATTATTATTATTATTATTATTATTATTATTATTGTTGTTGTTGTTGTCTTTCTTTTGCTTCCGCAACTCAGTTATATCACAAGTCCAACATTTCAACTTTTGTTCTGGACGAATCCCATAACTCGATAATCATTTAAGTACTATTATTATTCAGACATTTGTGAGTACTTAAAATCAGTCGGGAATTAGAGTTCTCAGACCAAAATATCGATCCTGGAAGATAGTAGTTCACTTCCTTATTTAATTATTTCCGGTTCACGTCTTGATCCATCCTCCATTGGGGTCGAGTCGTGCCAGTCACACTTTGAATTATTCATATATTAATTTGGGGTCGTGACAATAATAATATTAATAAAAATAAAACATCAATGACCTAACCTAAGTGACCAAGTCCTAATTCCTAACATCTGACCGTCGCAATTCCTCTCGCCTCTCCTGCTCTCAATTCGGCGACAGCGACAATAATCCCTTCAGCGGCTAAGACAGACACGATGATGAATTTTCGAGATGGTTATCACCATCAATAAGTTGCTGCTTCTATGTCGTAAACAGTGGTAGGAATTAAGACAGTTTGGACGGTGCTTCGGCTTTGAGTTTGAGATTGCTGTTTTGAAGAAGCTTTCTCCTGTATGTCTAATGTAATGTGTTGTTGTTGGTTTGTTGTTTACGTAGATAGGAGAGAGAAGGAGATGGAATTATTTTATTTGATTTTTTAACCATTTGTTTTGCAGTAGTAGTGAAGCATTTTTTTTTATAAAAGGTAGAAGTGAAACTTGTTTATGCATTGTGTTTGGGCAGTTAAGGAGGAAAAAAACAGAGAAAAGCCCGCTGGCTAGCCCGTCAACCCGCGGGCCTAGGCGGGTGCGGGTAGGGCCTCATTTTTCAGGTCCGCCACTTTGACGGGCTTACCCATCCCACCCTGCCAAAAGACGGGCTTTCAAAGCCCGCAGCCCGCCCCGCCCCGCCGGCCCATTTTGACATCTCTAATTATATATGATAATTAAATAATTATTTTATTTTTTTATTCTCATGTAATTTCGTCACGCTAAAATGAAAATAACGTGATGCTAATATAAACGTATAACTATGTTAAAATGAATAAACAATACATGCTATCAAGAGTAAATTTACATTTTATTATCATGCTAAAATGTTGTACACACCATGTTAATAAGAGAGTAGTTTCAGGCTAAAATGTTATGAACGCAATGTTTTTCATATAATTTATCAAATTAACAAAATACGAATTTTTATTTAAGATGTTGCATGTCTTTGGTACTACGAATAAAATATATATAGGGGGTGGATCTGGTAGGAACCTTCCTCTGTGTGGGAACAAGGAACCCATTCCATCCACTCATTCACAGATTTGGACGACTAAGATTAGAACATATTTATCGATGGTAAACTTGTAAATATGTTTAACTTTTTAAAAAAGGCGGTGGCATATTGGTAAATAAATCGAACTTCAAAAGTGGGGTTATTTTCTTTCCGTCAAAATATAGATGCTGATGTCATATCATATTTGTACAAATATTGTAGAAACTTTAAGCAATCATAACTTGTTCGTTTTTAATCAGATTTACACAAATCATATATCAAATTAAAGCTCTTTTCATAATCTTTCATTTAAGATCCATATTGCATACCAGATTTATATTAGCATGGTGTATATAATATTTTAGCACGACCTATATAACATTTTAGCATGACCAACTATAACTCATATAATTGCATTTATGATGTTTTAGCATGAAACTACTTGCATCGTAGCATGATATATATGACATTTGAGCATAATCCTTAACTCATATCAGCATTGTGTTCATGATGTTCTAACATGATACTCATAAATTAATAAGATGATATCAACATATTTACACAAATATTGTAGAAACTTTAAACAATCATAACTTGATCGTTTTAATCAAATTTACGTAAATTATGTATCAAATTAAAGATATTCTCATACTCTTCCCTCTAAGATCCATATTTCATATGTTTATCTAGCAGAAAATATTTTATTCGCAATAGTATAAAATAATATTCATAACATCATGACAAATTAATACTCATTATAACATGAAAATATAATCATAATAACAAAGAAAAAAATATTAATAACAATATGAAAAAATATTCGTAAAACATGTAAATTAAAGTTTCATAATACCATCTGCGGTGTTCGTTCATTTTAGCATATTTATATGTTTGTAATATGATACAATTGAAAGTTGTATTAATTAGAATATTAATTGGCACAATTTAAGCATGATAATTCCTTATTTTTTAGCATAATATTTTTATTGATTTTAGCATGATATTTCATTTGATTTTAACATGATGTAATAAAACATAATTGAGAAATAATAAACTCTAAGTGAAATGTAATAAACCATAGCTAATGCGCATGGAGTAAACCTTAATTGATCTGTTAGCATGATTTAGCATGTTGTTATCCTTGATTTTAACATGATTTACTAAAGCCTAATCTGGACATATAAACCCTAATTGGGATGTTAGCACGACTTTAGCATAATATTTTCTAGATTTTAGCATAATATTTCTTTTGATTTTAGCATGGATGATATTTCATTAAACTTTAACATGATGCAATAAAAATTAATTGGATTATGATAAACCTTAATTGGAATGTAATCATCCCTAATTGGGATTAATATAATCCCTAGTTAAGTTGTAATAAAATATACTTTGGAGAATATGTAGTCATATACAGTGTTAATATAATTTCATAAAAATAATGTCCTAAACCATCAGGCTAAAAGTGTATAAGATATGATGCTCAAATGAACACAACATCATGCTAAAAATAAAAATAAAAAATCAATTCTTACAATTCCAAAAAATAAACTACTCACATACTATCATGGTGTATGACGTTTAACTTGACCTATAACTTATATTACTCTCATATTAGTATGGTGCACATGACATTTAAGAAAGTCTTATGTGCACCTGAATAATATTAGGAATGATATTTTCAGTATTGAAATGATTTTTTCATAGAAATTTTAAAACCCTAATTGGAATGAAATAAATCATAATTGGATTAAATTTAACCCTAATTGGGTTGAAATAAATCCTAAAAAAGAACATTTTATATTTTTCATATATATTTTATTCGGAGTACCAGAGACATGCAACATCTTTAATAAATAATATGAAAAACATTGCATTCATAACGTTTTAGCCTGAAACTACTCTCTTATTAACATGGTGTATACGGCATTTTAGCATGATAATTGCATATAAATTTATTCTTGATAGCATGTATTTGTTGTTCATTTTAGCATAGTTATATGTTCGTATTAGCATCACATTATTTTCATTTTAGCGTGAGAAATTACATAAGAATAAAAAAACACAATAATTATTTAATTATCATATATAATACCTAATGATGATATAACTAAACCCTAATTGGGGTGGAATAAATCCTAATTGGATGAAATAAACACTAATTGGATGGAATAAACCTAACTGAAATGAAATAAACCCTAAAAATTAATGTTATGTATTTTCATTCATATTTCTTTGGATAAATATATATATATTCGAGATCTTAAATAAAAGAACATGGAAAAAGTTTTAATTTGATATATTATATTCATTTCATTATAACATGACAAAAATGTATGACAATAACATGTAAATCTATTCATAATGTTAATTATATACGTTGTTTGTTCATTTTAGCATTGTGATATGTTCATATTATCATTATATTGCTTTCATTTTAGCATGACGAAATTGTATGAGAATAATATGTAAATATACTCGTAATAACATTTGTGTCGTTCGTCCATTTTATTGTGAAATCTATCCAACATGTAACTCATAACAACACTGTTTATCATATATATCAAAAATAAATCAAGAAACACTAAAAATTCAAAATGGGCATATGAACGTCAAAATTTTTAAAAAAATTATCAAGAATTGAAAGTCATGTCTGAACCGGCAACATTGATTTTGCGCATAAAAACCCTTCTTAATCTTATATATATTTATAGGTATAATATTTTATTATTTTAATAAATTATTAATAATTATCGCAATTTTTTCAATTTGTGTTTACTGAATTATTTACAAAAAAATTACTGACAGATAGATGAAAAAGAGAAGGGGGAGAGAGAGATGAGAGAGGGAAGAGAGAGAGAGAGAGAGAGATAGTGGGAAATGAAAAAGAAAGAAAGTCTGTACCAGAGAAACAAAGGGAGAGAAGAGAGACATAATTCGAAACATAAGAATTATTGAATTACCATAATACTCTCTTTTACTTAAAGTTGTAAAAAATTACAAGTATGTCACCTTCCATTTGACCAAATTTTGATTGAATTGTGGCCATTAAGATCTAAGGTATGGAGGAACTAGATGAGTTCCTAATTCCCACATGGAGAAAGGCTTCTCATTTGAACCCTTATATATATATATATATATATATATATATATATATGGGTTCTCATTTGAACCAAATCCTATATAGGGGTTGATTATAATACAAACTAAGTTTGGTGTGAGAACGAGCTTGTTTAGTGTAATTTTAGTGCTTTTCTTATTTTATTTTGGTGCTAAAACATTAGCACTAAAATACAATAAGAAAATCATTAAAAATAAAAATTAAAAATTTAATTGCGTCAAAATATAGTAAGAAAAGCACTAAAGTTACACTAAACAAGCACTGTTCTCACGTTCCTACACGAATCATTGTTCTCATTTCAACCAAATCCTATATATATATATATATATATGGGATCATGTGAGAACCACACACCCATGTGAGATCTGAGAATCAATTTCAGCCACAGATCGCTCTTATATTGACGACCAAGATCTGTCCCAAGATTGAAAAAAATACGGTGGCATATTTGTAATATTAGCGACTTTTTAATGAACTAAGGGTATTTTTGTAATTTAGGAATTCTGCTAAAATAAGTCATGACAATGCTAAAAAAGGCCATGACAGTGCTAAAATAGGAAATGACAGTGCTAAAACTCTAAATTAAAAAATATACATGTAAATTCTGAGTATTCATATATTGATAATTAAACATGTAACAGTGTTTGTTCATGATTTTTTTATAATGTCGATGTCATTTTTTTATGCTAATGCTAAAAAAAATCATGTTAAAATAAGTCATGACAATGCTAAAAAAAGTCATGACAGTGCTAAAATAGAAAATGAAAGTGCTAAAATAGGAAATGACAGTGCTAAAACTCTAAATTGAAAAATATACATGTAAATTCTAAGTATTCATATTTTGATAATTCAACATGTAACAATATTTGTTCGTGGTTTTTTTACAATGTCGATGACATTTTTTTAGCATTAAGAGTCATGCTAAAATAAGTCATGACAATGATAAAAAAGGTCATGACAGTGCTAAAAAAGGCCATGACGGTGCTAAAACCCTAAATTGAAAAATATACTCGTAAATTTTGAGTATTCATGTATTTTTCGATTTTACCCTTACTAATATTTAAGGGCAGCGAAGTTGGACGTTATTACGAGATTGCCACCGCGAATTTTAAAATGTGGAGCAGATCTAGGCCGTCCAAATATACTGAATCTATAGATCAGATTGATTCTCGATTCTCACCTAAAATGTGGTTCCTTCTGAAATCCAACCCTATATATATATTAGAGCCCATAATTTTTTTGGTATTTTTTGAAATCTGAAGCGACGAACTCATTTAGCTCCTCGAAAGAGCGATCCTGAGAAGGGATAAGGAAGGGAACCATTCCAATAAAGGAATAAATAGGGACATTAAGTAGGAAATAATGAAACAAATTAACATCAATTACTGAAGTTGGAAATTAATATTTAATTTCTCTTCACATCCACGGACGTTATGCTATAGTTTTAGCAACAAATTAAATATTTATTGTGCCTTCATATGGATCAGGTAGAATAGAGGATATCTAGCTACTGGGCATTTATTTTAGCCGAAAATAATCGCAGAAATTAAAGCACGACCATTAAGTCCATAAAACTTAACTAATTAAATACGACTTTAATTTTAATAATAAGCTAATTAAACGTGATGATTTATAAGTAATGAGGCATGACCATCTAGCGGATCATAATTCATTAGACGAATCTTCTATTTGATCTGGTGTTCGTCCCTCCTTTTCCCATTTTCTTTTCATTTTTTTTTTAAAACGGTCCCCTTTTTTTCCTTTTCTTTTTCATTTTCATTTTCATTTTTTTATTTTTTATAAACATATTTATTTAATTTTGAATTAATTTAATTTTTTTTTATTATGAGTCTCACGCAGTGCACTCGTCCGATACTTACGCGTGGGCTCGTGCACTACATTTGATAATTAATTTTTTAAAATAAATATATACTCTAAAATTCTATTTTAGTGAATTCTAAAATTAAAAGAAATTAATTTAATTTTTTAATTAATTAAATTTTTTTATCGAGCGTCTTGTGCAATGCACTCGCCCAACAACGTGTGGGCTTATCACTTTGCTCGATAATTTTTTTTTGAAATAACATGTACTCTAAAATTGAATTAATGAACCCTAAAATAAGAGTGAATTAAATTAAATTTTTATTCGACGGCTCACGTAGTGTACTTGTCCGATGCTAACGCGTGGACTCATGCACTACGCAGTCTACGCTCGATACAAAATATAAGTTTAAAAAATTAAAAAAGAAGAAGCGAAAATATGTGCAAATACTGGTGACTTGTAAGACTCTTATTTACTGCAGGCTGTCAAATCGTTTAACTCAGAAAACAAATATTTTAATTAATAATCTACTATCTTTTCATGGGGCACACTCCTGTAGGACGGTCTAACGGGTCTCTCTCCATCTGTGAAGCTACAGCGCCGCTCTCCAACCCTTTTACAACTCCTCCGTTCGCGACTCCAGATTGGAAGAGCTCTGAAAGATCCGATTCCTCATCCAGCAGAGAGAAATGCACAATTCTAGAGAGAAACACAACTGTAACCGCAGCAGCAGATACATACATATAAAGAAGTGTGGATTTCGATTGCGATCTCTGATTTGGTGAATGATTGATGCGTATGGATTGCAAAGCTTTGTTTTAGGCCTTGTATTGCTCTTTGAAGCTGTATTTTGCTGTGTTTAATAGCCCCAAACATTCTTCATGTGGGATAAGGAGAGGAGAGTGGGGATGCCCAAAAGCTGTTCGATGAAATGTCGAACAGAAAGTAGCTCCAAATAGAGTGACGTACAACATTAGTACGTGTTTGTAATAGAAGTAGCTAGCTAGGTAGCTAGGAATCGGACAATATATACTAATTAGCTTAGCTAGGTAGAGATGGATAGATGAGCTAGCTAGTTAATTGAGTTTGCAGTAGCAATTGTGGATCGACAAGCATAGTTGTATGTATAATAATGGAGATTGGAGAAGATGGGTAGCCGACATGGATTGAAGGGATAACTAGACTTCGAGACAAAACAAAACCAAGAGAATGGAATGGTCATTTTAATTCGATTTCAACTTTTGCTCTTGTCAACAAAAGGTGATAAGATAGCCATGGAAATTTTGCAATCATCTTACAAATCATTATCTTTTAATACCCAACCCTCTGTTCTGCCATGTCCAAGAAACAGACCGAAAACCCTTGTAATCCTCACTCATTTTTATTAAGGTAATGGGTCCTACTAATTACCTAGCTAGCTTTGAAATTTTAATTATGTGTAGTCTAATTGATGGGTGTTGAAGATTTTTAGTGATACTTTATTTATAATTAGTGTTACTTGTTTTTGTAATTAGTGATACTTTATTTTGTAATCAATAATATTTTTCTCTATGATAATGAAATAATTTTTTTTCAACTCAAGAATGAGTTTTTATTGTATTCATAGACCCGATTCTCATGTTTTAAACTGACTCTTTTCTTTCTAATTAGTGATACTTTTTTTATAATTATTGATACTTTCTTTTGTAATTAGTGATACTTTTTTCCATAGTAATAAGACTCTAATGATACTTCACCCATAAATAATGATACTCACATGTCAGTTAATGATACTTCATCCATAAATAATAATACTCACATGTAAGTTAATGATACTTCACCCATAAATAATGATACTAACTAATGATACTCTACTCATAGTTAATAACATTTATCTATTGTGGATTTGATAATTAATGTATAATCATCAATAATATCATATTATACTCCACTTCCGAGTTAATGATACTTCATCTATAATTAATGATACTTCACAGACAGTTAATGATACTTACTAGATATATATCTAATGGTACTTCCATTAATAGTTAATGATATTTTGCCAAATTTATATATAATATCTAATGATACTTAACTTAATAGTTAATGTATTTCGCCAAATTTATATCTAATGATACTTTGCTTCATAGTTAATGATACTTCACTTCACTGTTAGTGATACTTTACACATAGTGATACTTTACTTTATACCTAGTGATACTTTACTTATACCTAGTGATACACCAGTAGCTGTGCGTGGGAGCGCGGGTAAGACATGGGTCTGCGCGCGAAATTGGGTTTAGGGGCGGGTTTTGGGCGGGTTTGGGTTTTATTTGACTCGTCTAACGTAAGCGACCCGTTAGACGGTCTCATACAAGTTTTTGTCTCTTTTCATTTATATGATAATTCAAATCAATTAATTTTCATCTTTGTTCAAAAGCTAAAAAAATATTTATTAGATCAGTGGAAGGTAGAGTGCGAAGTTGGACTAGCTTTTACAGAAAATGAAAAGCACACTCAAAGATTTCGTTTCATTAATAAATAATAACACAACGGGCCCAAGCGTCTAAAAAAAGATTAGATTCTAATAATTGAGGTCATTTGATCCAAATATACATGGCATCATTAGTGATAATATTATTAGTGACGATAAATATTGTTATTAATAATAAATTTAAGTACCGATATTTCATCTCTAATTACTACATGTCATTTTTAATGACATTTTTTGTGACGACATTGTTTCACTTAAAATAATTTTTAATTTATTTGAGATGAGCTTTTAGGGTTGTTCTATTTGCGACGACATGACATCGTCACAAAAGATATTTTAAGTGACGACAATGTTGTCACAAAAATATTATTAGAAATGACATGTGGTAATTAGAGACGACATGACGTTGTCGCTAACAGTATTGTCTCTAAAGACCTTTTTTTTGTAGTGGCAGTTTAAATATCCGACGCGTGCTTCTTTATCAGTACCTCTCACCACTGGAAAGACATGATTCGATTTGATGACTACTTGAATCAACTTTTAGATGGCCTCACTGGACACAAATCTCGTCGCCAGGTAATCCCTATTGTTGGAATAGTTGGAGTCGGTAAGACTACACTTGCTAGAAATGTTTATGAAAATTTACTCACTATGTAACACTTTGGTGTTCGTGCTTGAGCTCAATATCTTAACAATGCGATGTGAAAAATATTATTGACACACTATTTATTAATGAAAAACTATAATATGTGCTATTATGTGTTTATTGTTAATGCATGCAAGTGTTCTTGAGAGTGGCAGGAACAGAATCAAGAACAAGTAAATAAAAGTAGTAAAAGTACGCACGATATTGATAACCCAGTTTGGTTAATCAACTAACTTTGGGGGGACTTCGCCCAAACTTGAAGATTCGTCCACTATTCCTTCGTGAAGACTATTCAGGATCTTACACATACATGACTCCCTCCTTATGCCGCTCTTTCTTACAATACGAACTCTTTGATGAACAAAAGCTGTGAGATCCCCTCACAACCATGACACTAGACTCCCTCTAGCTACCCACGACTTCAACTTATAATCTCTCCCGAGATTACGTATAAAAATGAATAAAAAATTCCTCATGTGTTTCACTCAAAAACACTAAATGCTAAACTACCACGTTGAACAGTTTAAGGAACAACATCTAACTATTACAATAATCACAAATGACTCTCAAATACTAAACTTAGAGAATCAAAATATTGGGGGCGAACCACCAATCTTCAATAGACTCGGTCTTCTTATACTTTCACTCTTCTTGTTGACTTGATTTCCAATCTTCATCTACTAGGAAGGTGAATTAGGGTTTGTGATTCTTTCCATGTTGGTGTAGATGTCTTGCATGTTATTGAGGGTCTAAATCAACTCTGCATCTACTCCATAAGGCAGCTAAAATGATCGCTCCTTGCTTCCAAAATATATCCTAACCGAATCTTTACATGCAAGAAAACTACCATAATTAAACTGTTGGGGATACTCCGAGAACATTAGAGGGAATAGCTCACCAACCGTTTTTTACTTTGTATAGCGGAATCAACACATTACTTCAGGAACATATCCTCGAACACTTTATCGAAGATAAATTACCAAAATAAACTTAGTGCTACTAAATGACACTAACAATCTCCCCCTTTGACGTTTATGGTAGATAATAATTGATAATCTGCACAACTCATTGATAAGTCCATTTATTAGTGTTTTTATGGCATTTTGTTCGCCATAAATGTCCTTTTTAGTCTGTTTTGAGTCGAAAAGAACTAGGTTGCGGTCAAAGGGCATTTCAGAAGTCGAGTCTGGCGAAATGGGCATTTTATGCCCAATTATTCATGATTATCTCATCGCCATAAACCGCATTCAGAGACATAGGGAACTTCTTCAGCATTCATCATATATTCGGGAGGCAGAATGGGCACAACAGAAATGGATGAAGCTCACCGGATGATGCCGTGCCCATATTACTCGCACAGACTCAACCATAGGCAAGAATGGGCACATGCGGGATTTCCAGGATTCAATTGAAGAAAAGAGGCGTGAAGAATAGTTACATATCCAATTAAGAGTTGGTGATAAGCTGGACTCCTGAGAGGCATTGCAACGAAGAGATAAGCTCAATCCCTAAAAAATAGGGATTTGATCAAGATGATGCTTATCCAGACAGATTGAGATAGGCACGCCAGATCCGGAATCTAGTAAAGACCCCAGTTTGTTGGGAAAACTCAAACTCAGAAATGTAACTATTTAAGCTAGTTTATTTTTTTTGGAATTAAGAGCTTTGGAAGTCAGAAACACTGCTACAATATTTGTTTTTCTGCACTTTTATTTCGTACACTGCTTAGGCAGCAAGAACAATCCAATATGCCTTAAGCCTTTAGAACTTAGGATATGTTTATGTTTCTCATCATTGGAGTTGAGATGTTTAATTAATTAATTCAGTAAGTTTTCATTTATTTTATGTCTTTAATTTCTGCAATTTTAGTTATGTCTAGCCTGCTTAGCTAGATCTTTATTTCTGGTGTTTGAACAATGAAAATGATTGAAGTACAAATATGAACTCATGAGGCCGAAATGAGCATAGTAATGCATGATAGGTTTCTATCGATTCTTGAACCTGTTCCACGTGAGTGTGTGTCTGAAATGCCCAATGTAGCGATCACTCGTTAGACATAAATGGTACACCACTAATAATTGAATTGGAGAATCGTGACTGTGTGTTGATTCATTGAGTAATAAGGGAATCGATGGGTTGTTGTGGGCACACGAGAAATTGGTAAACACAATAAACTTGGGTTCGTCTAGAGGCACAATGCTTTCTATCATTTACATCTCTTAGGGGAACTGAGAGGTGGATGATAGGTTAGGGGTTTATTTGACGAGGAATCGTTTTTAAACTTAAAATGAAAAGATGGATAAGGATATGCAAAGAGGAATCCGGTCTCCATAACTGGATGACTTAACATGTCTGAAAATCGGTGTGCCCATGATCGAGTAGTTTTACACTTAAACCAAATTCTAGTTCAAATGCCAGAAACTTTTGTTATTTGATATTGTCTTTAATTTCCTTTTGCAGATTTACTTTCAGTATAGTGACAATACAAAACCCTCATTTTTGATTGGTGACTCGAAGGTAGAATCACATCAGCTCTCTGTGGGATCGACCCGTACTCACAAGCTAGCTACGCTCGCTGTGGGCACATGAGCATTAAAGTTTATTTTGAGCGCGAAACGATCGCGCGTCACTCATGAATAAACTTGCAGATCAAACATATATATCAAAAGGTGATATATGAAGATAAATGTCTGGCACAGTTACTGGAACTCTCCCTAGATCGACGCTGGGAGTTTCATCACTTCACGAACATTGTCTTGCAGTCTTGACTACTCAGTTAGTTGATCAAAAATAGTTACAGACCAACAAATAAAAATGGGGTAACAAAACATAAATCTCCCATTACAAAATGTCCAAAGACAAACTTTAAAAAGTTTATCAACTTCACAAGCTGCGAACACTCGCCCTGTCTTCGCAGTCTTCTTCTTTTTTCTCCTTCACATTTCACACTTTTTTTCTTCTCCTTCATATTTCACACTTTCTTCATAGTTTTCTCCCCTTCACTTCTTCCTTCTTCTCCCCCTTAGTGGCTGCCATAAATGACAAGGCTCAAGTAAGAGATGCTTCGAGAGGCAAACCAACATCTTCAGCTGCAGGAGCAGGCTGGAAAAGATCATTAGCAACAAAACAGCTAGAATCGGTTGAGAAGCAGTGTCAGCTATAGGAACAGTCTCAGGCATAGCAACGGGAGGTGGTTGAGAAGCAACACCAGTCTTCGGAGCTACAGCAGAACTTGCACCTGCATCAAAAGCATGTCTGGCCTGGCCAGGATCAGCAGAGACGACCTTCGCAGATTGAGAACCGGAGGGACAAGGTGTATCAACTGGTGGAACAAAACCAAAGGCACATGCCTTGAGATCCAGCAGTAGTGACTCAAGCTCCTGCTTGTATGAACGGACAGTGCGGATTGTCTTTTCCAGAAACAGAACCTCACGCTTCAAAGATTAATTGTGTTGTTCAAAGAACATAACATTCACAAATGATTTGGCAGCAGATCTTGGTAGTACAGATACAAGCACAGCTTCAGCATCACTGTCCTGAGGATCAATAGTAGGAATGTCTCTAGTGTGCGGCGCAGAAAACAGTTTGTGGCTGATCACAAGGGGCGGTTCTTCGGGCTCATAGACATCATCCGAAGAGATAAAATTATGCTGGGATAAGAGATTGGTGAAAATCATTTTTGGGAAGCCGAGAGGCTGTTGGCTTCGCTAAAGACTCCGCATGGGCACACACTTGGTCAAAAATTAGCTGACCAGTGTTGAACACCACTTGTGTTCCAACCTTGTACAACAAGATTCCCAAAGCCTTCCCCACCGTGGAACAATGCTTGCTAGGAATCTAGTTCTTTACAATAATCTTGTGAAGTATGAAGTACTTTACACTCAAATCAGACGCCAAAAAGGATCTCCCTTTAGGCCAAACCAGCCGACTACCTCCAGTCAACCATCAACAACATCATCCATGTCTGGCACAGACTCAGGAGTAGTAGAATGCTCTCTTCCCAGATACTCATTTATCACAACAGGTGAAAAATTAAACCATTTACCCCACACATAACAAGCAAAAGCACGCTTATGGTTCACATGATGGATTAGCTTAGACAGATTAGCATAAAATTCATGCACAATCGGTATAAGTTGTTTTACATTTTTAGTTTAATTTTGTCATGACTTTTGTAATTCGTATTTTATTTTCGTTGGATTGTAGTTTTACTATGAGTGGCTAGAATCATATTAATTCTAGGGTTTGCAACCATGTTAAAGTTATGAATTAATTTTAATTCTGTTACATTTCCCTTCTGATCATTATGTTTAATTGTTCAAGTGCTATTTTATTTCATGCATAGATTAGTGGTCATAATCGATGTGTACTAGTTAGTTGATTTGAGACCTGGCAAAGATAATTAACTAGTGGGATTAATTGAATAAATTTGATACACATTCTATGGAACCTGTAGGAGGTAAAAATCTGATGCTTTAAGGAGTTAACAAATTAATCTAGATACGAGAGTGATAGTTAATTTGTTAATCCACGACTACCTTGAGACTTGGTGGAAATAGGTAGCAATATTCCTGATCCTCCACTAATAATCAAATTAAAATTGAGAATTTTTAGAATTGGATTAGTACATAATGGATACATGTGTATGCATTTCCTAAGATTAACCTTTTAATTGATTGTTTGATTTTTCTAAGTAATTTAGTTTGGTGATATTGTTTCCATCTCTTGCTTAATTAATTGTTTTAGTTTGCTTTGAATTTTTGTCTAGGATTAATTTAACCCAAGAAATATGTAGCCTGGATAGTAGAAACATGTTAGCTTAGTACTTAATGTGATTGAAAATTACAGTCCTTATGGATACGATATCTGATTTACTATCTATATTGTAGTGACTTGTGTTAGTTACAGTTAATTGCATGATAAATAGTATATCAAACAGGTGTTGTGATGATCTTTTTTTGCTGAAATGATTACAGTCTTCTTTAGTTTCTTGACTACAGAACCCTTTGTTCTTACCTTTTTTGCTGTAGCTTTTTTGTTTACATTGTAGGAGCTTTCTGCTTGCTTTAGAAGATCACGAAGAGAAAGATTTTGAGTCTTTGTCTTCTTTGGAGAAGATGTGGCTTCTGGTTCTTCTTCTTTCATGTCTTCTTTTTCTTCTTCTTCTTCTTCATGGAATTCTTCTATCTTAAGTATCCTCGCTGGAGGACTCATCACGAAGTTCTCTGTGAACAGGTTTCTTATAAGTAGATTCTCCATGAACTTGTCTATCAAACTCATCATCTTCATAGAACTGATCATGAGGTTTGGAATAAGTGACCTTTCCATACCTCATGATGGGCTTAACAACCTTTTTGGGATGTATAATTTTTCTTTTGGGCGTCATTGAATAGAATAGAATAGAATTTCTTGAGAAGAACAAATAGGGAAATGGTAGAAAGAATGAAAAGATGAGATATCGAAAATAAGAGACTGAAACTCAAATTTAGAAAATTTGGAATGGATGAATGATATCTCTAAATGGCTTACGTACACATAAGAGAGTACTCCATTCAAGAAGTGATCTCAGGTATCCGTTAGACTGAGAATTTGGAGGGAAATCCCAAAAAATCAGAGATGATGTTTGTGAATCAAAGCTAGCCGTTGACAAAGATGTACATGGAAATTTAAAAATTGTTCATGTAGATAATGATGAACATTTGTAGGAATGTTCAGACCCTTTTTGCAGGAATGGTTCTTTTCTGCTGAGTGTGAAATAAACACACTCATACCCCTCCTCCTGATTTATTGATTCAAGCAAACACCAAGAGATTCTCTTAGTTTCTCAAATCGAACAGTATCCAATCCCTTGGTGAATAGATCAACAAGTTGATCTTCTATTTCCACATGTTCAATCCTCAGAACTTCTTCTTCAATTAGCTCCTTGATGAAGTGATGTCTGATTTATCCTTAAATGTTGAACATGATTCTTTGATATATTGATATCATTCATGTTGTCATAATAGAGAATATGTGTATTATGAGCTACTTCATAATCCTTCATCATCTGCTTCATCCATATTATCTGTGTAGAGTTACTTCTTGCTGGAATGTATTTGGCTTCAGTAGTTGATATTGAAATACTATTTTGCTTCTTGTTGAACCAGGAAATAACATTATTTCCTAAAAAAAACAAGCACATGATGTGATTTTTCTATCATCTGGAGATCCTACCCAATCAGCATCATAGTAGGTAAAATAAGACTTGAATTTATGTCAGATATGTACCATAATCCATAGTCTATAATACCACTGACATACTTGATGATGTTCTTGACTGCCTTCAAGTAACTTTCTTTAGGACATGCTTAATATCTTGCACAGACACCCACACTGTAAGATATATCAGGTTTGCTTGCATTAAGGTAGAGTGGACTTCCAATCATACTTCTGTATAATGTATGATCTACTTCTTTTCTTATATCATCATTTTCAATTTCTACAGTAGTGCTAATTGGAATTCTCTTGTGCTTAGAATTCTCCAGCTTGATTTTTTGACTAAGTTCCTAGCATACTTAGTCTGAGAGATGAAGATAACTTCTTCTGATTACATTATCTGAAGTCCAATAAAATACTTCAGGTCTCCAACCAAGCTCATCTCAAACTCAGTTTCTATGTCCCTGATAAAGTCATTGATCATCTTATCGGACACTGAGCCAAACACTATATTGGTCCCGAGCGAGTCGGTATCGGTTTAGAGAGGGGGTGAATAAACTGATTAAAAAACTTCAACTCAATTGTGGAATGAAATAGGACCCTTTGACTCGCTTCAAAACTTATTGATGCACTTGTCAGTTTGTTGATTTTTAGTTGACTTTGTGAGTGCAGTTTATGTGAAATTGTGCATAGTTTAAGGATATGCAAGTTAAGCAAAACAGTACAGCACATAATCAATTTATAGAGGTTCGAAGTCTCAAACTTCTACGTCCCCCCTTCCTTCCGCAAAAGGGCAAATCCACTATATAACTTGAGTTCACTTTACAAATTATGCAATGAATGATAGGGTTGCTGAACCTGGTAACAGTGAGTTTCTTTACAAAGTTACCTCAGCGGGGTCGATGGCTCACACTTACAATCCCCAGCAGCTAGCTATTGCGGTGATAGTTTTTTAGTAGTGGCTCACACTTAGCTGAGAGTTAGGTACTATTATTATCTTTACAAGGTTTTAGATATCTTTCGATCTTCAAGAGGTTTAATCTTGAAAGGGGTATCAACTAATGCTGCTCATTGAGTTGAGCTGAGTAGTTGATCATTGTATTTCTTGAACTGAGAAGATTTCTCTGGCTGGACTTTCAACACCTAGCTGATTGCTTGAAACTTTGAGTTCTTCTTCTCAGTTGTGACTTTCACAGCTGAAACAATGCTTTGAACTTGAGCTGTGGGGGGAAGAAAGAAAGCTCAGTTATGAGTATATGTGAAAGTTAATTTGAATTTCAAGAATCGAAAAGTGAAAGTTATTTGAAAAACCACATTCACCCGTCTTATATGGAGGAGTGATCTTGTGACCGTTGGGTTCCATTGAATGATCGATGGTATGTTGGCTCTTCAATGGGATGTTGATTTTCATAGCCATTAGAGCTGTTCATTGATGTAACCGTTACTCTGCCAATCGATCTCCATTGAGTATTAACTCCATTGAATCTTCAGTTGGCAGTTCTGGACTTGAGCTTAGCTGCTCAGTTTGGCTATTGCTTCAATTCGGCCACTTTTTCTAGACTTCATTGCCAGTTCAACTGATCACAAACCATTGACTTGTTTGTCTGGAGTGTCAGTTCGACTGGTCTTCATCTTAGCTTGGTCAGCAGTTGGCTCATCTTAAGCTTCAAATTGGCTGACTTTATTTCTGGCCATCAGCGGTTGATTCATCTTGTGCTTTAGTTCGGTTGATATTAATTCTGGCCATCAGTTGGGTGCTTCCAGTCG
This sequence comes from Perilla frutescens, assembly GCA_026008535.1. Lineage (NCBI taxonomy): Eukaryota > Viridiplantae > Streptophyta > Magnoliopsida > Lamiales > Lamiaceae > Perilla > Perilla frutescens. The sequence goes on from BRKX01000006.1 coordinate 50,034,608, forward strand.
TTAGTTTAACTGACTTATTATCAATTCATCAATCAGGTTGACTTAGCTTCTCAAGTTTAACTGACCTGGCTGTCAGTTTGGTAGTCGAGTTGAGATTAACCCTCAGTTGGGTTATTTTTCTGACTGGTTGACGTGTTCTTCCAGCTAGGTTGACTGTGCTCCAGTTTGGTTGACTTTTACTTCAGTGGAAATTCTTTTTGGGCTTCAGATTGGTCAACTTCGGTCTTTAGCTTGGATCTCCTTTAGTTTTTCAAGAAATATTTGATACATTTTGACTTCTCATCAAAACCAAATCTAGGGTTTCACTTGATAGTTTTTCCTAACACACTATATCATCAACATATACTTGAACCACAATTACTTTTGACTTGTCCTTTTTAATAAATATTGTTCTATCTATCATCTCCTCCTTTGTTGTATCCTTTGCTAATCAGGTATGAAGCCAGTCTCTCATACCATGCTCGAGGAGCTTGTTTCAAACCATATAAAGCCTTCTTGAGTTTGAAAACATGATCTAGATAATGTGGATTATCAAATCCCTTAGGTTGTGCAACATACATATCCTTCTTCAGAAATCCATTTAGAAAAGCACTCTTGACATCCATCTAATAGAGCTTAAATTTTATCATGTAGGCCATTGCAAGAAGTAATATAACCAATTCTATTCTTGTGATTGGGGCAAATGTTTCATCATAATCTATTCCTTCAATCTGAGAATATCCTTGAGCAACCATACTAGTTTTATTCCTTGTAATATTCCCAGTCTCATTTGTCTTATTCTTGAATATTCACTTTGTCCCCATAATATTTACCGTTTCAGGTTTCTGCACTAGATCCCAAACATCATTCTTCTTGAACTGAAGTAATTCTTCTTGCATTGCTTCAATCCGGTAGATATCCATTAGAGCTTCTTGAACATTCTTGGGCTCTATCTTTGATGTAAAACAGACATTGGATATCTCTTCATGTAATCTTTTTTTGAGTTTTCTTCTAGTTATTCTCCCTTCATGGATGTCTTCTATAACTTCAGTAGTCGGATGTTCTTTGAAAATCTACCGTGAAGGCATTCTTTGTTTAACTCTCCGGTCTTCTTTTTCACTTTCAATGTCATCATGTACATTAGAATGTCCAAATACATATGTATATACATCTTCTTCTGTGGTGTTAATAGTATCATCTTGATCATCAAATCTGATATTGACTGATTCAACTACTGCCTGGGTTTTCTTATTGTAAATCTTATATGATTTATTATTTCTGGAATATGCCACAAACATACATTCTACTCCTTGATTGTTCATCTTTCTGAGATATTCTCTATCATTTAGGATATAGCAAGTGGTTCCAAACACATGGAAGTACTTCACAGTTGGTTCTTCTCATATTAAATTTCATATGGAGTAGTGAAGGTATCTGATCTGGGATGAACTCGATTATTGATATGACATGCAGTGTTGATAGCTTCTACCCAAAACATTAAGTCAATTCCTTTTGCAGCAATCATTATTCTAGCCATCTCTTGAAGAGTTTCGTTCTTCCTTTCAACTACTCCATTCTGTTGTGGAGTCTTTGGAGTTGAGTACTCATGGTTAATCTCATTCTCATGGCAATAATCATCAAAGAACTTATTTTCAAACTCTTTACCATGATCACTTTGAATCTTAATAATTTGATGATTCTTCTCTACTGTGATCTTGCAAGCTAGTTTCTTGAATGTCATGAAAGTCTCAGTCTTATCTTTGAGAAAGTCCACCCATATAAATCTTGAGAAGTTATCAATGCAGACAAGGACATACTTCCTTCCTCCATAACTTTCCGCGACCATTAGTCCAATTAGATCTATATGTAGGAGATCTAAAATTCTCTGAGAAGTTCTATTATGTACTTCTTTGTGCTGATATCTAGTCTGCTTACCGATCTAGCAAGGTCCATATACTTTGTCTTGTTCAACTTTGATCTGAGATATTCCTCTAACCATCTCGTTGTTGATGATCTTCTGGAGATTTCTGAAGTTAATGTGTACAACTTCTGATGTCAGATCTCTGATTCTTCTACAAATGTTCTTTAACATGTTACTGGACATTATGTAGGTGCATGGAGATGATAACAGTTGTCAGCTGATCTTTTTCCTTCCATGAATAAGTCATTGTTCTTATTCATCACTATGTAACTTTAGTGAATATTATTATCATATCATCATCACATAGCTGACTGATGCTGATGAGATTGGCTTTGAGTCCATCAACCAACATTGCTTTTGTTGGTGTCGGTGCGAGTCTATGTCAGTTTAGAGGGAGGGTGAATAAACTGACTTCAAAAAATTTAAGCAGATGCGGAATAGATAGGGCCCTGACTCGATTTTGATATTTTATCTGTACTTCTTAATCAGTTGAGGAAGCCTCACTGAAGCTTAGTTGGTGAGCTGATCAATTTAAAACTGATAGCTTTGAAGACTTATCTTTAGCTCGTCAGAGCAACCTGTGTATGCGAAGGTGTGCAGTTTAAGAACATCCAAAGCTGAAAGCAATAAGAACAACACACACAAGAATTTATAAAGATTTGAAGCTTCCTGTTTCTACGTCCTCTCTTTCTTTCGCAGAAGAGCAATCCACTATGCAAGTGTAAAGTTTCTTTATTACAGTTACATAGTGAAGAATTCCTATTGGACCTGAAAATAGCACCCTTCAACCCGAGCACGGTGTCCTTTCTAACTGTTGCTGTCTCGGAAGAACAGACCCGTCGATACACACTCCTCCTCAGCCGGTTTTTGGGTCGATAGCTCATACTTACCAGTACCAACTTGTAGCGCCCCGGTCCTGAAAGACCATAGAAATGGACGCCACGGGGGTTGGAATTAAGAAGCGGGAAAGAAAAGGGGGTAACCTGATTAATAAAATATCAACAGAAGACTCAGAATAATCAAACATGTTGTATAATAATATATACCTATTCATAACACCAAGATCAGAGCTCTTAGTGTTTAACAAAAGGATATTACAAGCGCAGAGACTTCATTATCAACAGAATACTTTACAAAAAGAGACAATGGAAAATACGTAAACAACAAAAGCCCATTTCTCAGCATCGTCACCTCCACGCGCCAGCCTACTGGCCTGAAAAATATTTAAAAATATTTGGGCTGAGTACTAGTGTACTGAGTGGGCAAATTTTTACAATTCAAGTTATGCAAATCATTTTGTTAAAATAATCTATCTGTGTTCATGCAGGTAGTGAAGCTTATGAAGTTTAAAAATTTAAAGCAACCTAAGTTCACTAAAACATTTTATCGTGAAGTGCTTAAGAGTGTAACCAGTCACTGCCCGCAACCCGTACTACATCACCACGCGTAAAGTTAAGTATGGCCAAGTATACCCAATGGGTGTAACCCATAAGTGTTTCATTTTAGTCTCACCGACAAGGAGTAGGGCATGACAAATAATGCATGCATACTGTAGCTACTCACATTGACACAACGCTGGTTTATGAGACTCCGACAACATACAACAGCATGTAAATATTTAACACAGATAGTCACATATGCAATTTTAACAAAACAGAGCTTAATAACTCGAAAGATACAATTTGCAAAGATATAGTAGCCCACCTGGATAACAAATCTGTAGCACAAATAAGCTTTCAAATTCTGGGTTGGTTTTGCTCGAACTCTGCTACTTCTTCTAGTCTTACAACAACAAGGCTTTGCTTAGATTAACCAAACTAAGGGCTCCTAAAAGAGACTCCTAAATTTCATTTTAATTTAAGTTTCCATTAAACTTCTGTATTTTATTTCCTACAGTTTAACTGTTCTCAATACTTTATTGTTTACACTCTATTAAGGATTTGGTTACACATTTTAAAATAACAACTGATGATTCACCAATAATTAAAGATCATTATAAGTTTTAATCCAATTAAATGAAATAATTAATCACATGTTATAAATATTAAACTAAATAAATAAATATTATATATATATATCACTTGTACAAATTGGTTTGATTAAACTAAATATTCAAAATAAATAAACTTCTATCATCGGCATAAATATACTTAATCGAATCAGAGTATGGTTGTTAATCATATATGAATACAATTTAATTAAATAACAATGATTTCAGAAAAATAAAATAAAATAACAATAATTAATAAACTTGATTAGTTTTTTTTTAAAACAATTCATTACTAGACATTCACGTAACAATTAGCTAAGACAGTTTGAGTAACATGAACTATTATTACTAATAAAAGTAAGGAAATTGTATTTTCGTACCTTCAGAAAGTTTTGTATATTTGACCCTAAAATACATGCATGCGTAAATATGATATATATATTTGTATATATATTTACACACAAATTATCCTTGTAATAGGTTATATATTACTAAGCATCCCTATTACCACAACACGTGTACATAAATTATTAACACTTGATGCATGTTTGCCATGTATTTTAATTTAGCACTATCTTATATTCCTTTATTTTAATATTATTAGTATTATAATTAATTTTTATATTATGTTACTATATACGTACATATCAACCTACTATATATATATGCACAATTCGTTAGTGCAACAATAATTAAACAACAAAGGTTATTAGTAGTATATATATATATATATATCGTTCCCTTTTTTTAATTCATAATTAAATGATATGTATATATATAATGTATAAGCGTGTATTTATATATAAAAATTATACTAAATCAATTTGCACTTAATAAATAAATTTTTAATTAATCAAATTAAGTGTATATCTAGGGTTCTAAATTAAATACAGAAATGTTCTAAGGGTATTTCTAACACACTCAATGGACACACATTACCTAAAAATGTGACCTAGAAGGGTTCGTTTTCTTTCCTAGATTATCCTTATGGTTAGCATAGACTATTACGATAATACTGAAAAGTTTTGGATATTACACTTATTCTAACTATTAGATTTATATTCATAATTAAATTTAGATAATAAAATTTTGGGGTATTACACTCTTCCCCCCTTAAAAGAATTTCGTCCCGAAATTCACGTGCCTTTGAATAATTCAGGATATTGCTGTCTCGTGCTTTCTAGTTCCCACGTTGCTTCAGTTCGATCATGATGATTCTATTGCACAAGCAACAATGGAATTTGCTTGTTTCTTAGGACTTGAACTTTTCTATCAAGAATTTCGTGGGGGTTTTTCCTTGTACGTCATATCAGAACGTAGAACTAACTCACTTTCTTTGACAACGTGTTCTGGGTCAAACACGTATTTTTTGAGCATTGAAACATGATATACATCGTGAACTTATGACAAGTCTGGCGAAAGAGCTAATCGGTAAGCAACCTCACCAATTCTTTCTAGTATCTCGAATGGGCCAATAAATCTTGGTCTAAGTTTGCCTTGTTTTCCGAATCTCACAATACCCCGTGTTGGAGATACCTTTAAGAAAACCTTTTCACCAACTTGGAACTCTAGGTTTGTCCTGCGCTTATCTGCATAAGCCTTCTGTCTGTCTTGTGCTTCTTTCATTCTTGCTCGAATTTGGTCGATTATCTTGACAGTGGTTTGCACGATCTCTGGACCCAAAATTTTTCTTTCTCCAACTTCATCCCAGTATAGGGGCGATCGGCATTTGCGACCATACAAGGCTTCATATGGTGCCATTTTTATAGTTGATTGGTAGCTATTGTTATAAGTGAATTCTACCAAGGATAGAACATATTTCCAGCTTGTGTTTCCGTCCAACACAACTCCTCGCAGCATGTCCTCTAGAATTTGTATCGTCCTTGTTTGGTGTTGATTTGTAGTGATTTGATTGCATAATTTTGCATGTTCATTTGTATTTTCTAGCATTTTGTTCTAGTTTGTCTATAGGTTTTGTGTGATTTTATTCTCTACTGCTCTTATGGTGGAATAAGCCAAGTTTTGAAAAACTTGAGCTATTTGTACGCAATATTTCAATTTTTAGGTAATAAGGTGGCACGGAGCGAAGATTGGCCGGAAAAGATAAACCCATTTGGAAAAGCCAACCCCGCGACCGCGCCCTCCCCACGGCCGTGCAACTTCAGGCGCCCAAAACCCCGCGGTCGCGCGAGTCCCGCGACCGCGCGAAGGTGCTCTCGGCGCAGGCACCCCGCGGGCGCGGGATCCTCGCGAGCACGCGACATTCTTGAACCCCGCGGGCGCGCGACGCCGCGCGGGCGCGGGGGCTAGTGTTTCCCCTCTCGATCAGCGCCTTGTGGGCACTTGTTTCCCCTTTCCCTCTTGGCATCTTGGACCAAAATGAATGCCCTTCACCCTCCATTCTTTTTGCATGGGGATCTTTGAGCTTTGGGGCAATCTAATCCTATACTAGGGAAGTAGGTATTTGTAGAACCTAACCCTAGCTTTGTGGACTTTTGAGCACCAAAATCCTCTACCAAATCCACACAATTAATTATCCCTCTCCATCACTCAAATCATCACCTTTTCTCTCTCTTCTACTCTCTCTCTCTCTCTCTCTCTCTCTTCCATTCCCCTACACAAAAACACATACACATTTCTCTTTTTGGATACACTTGGATTCACCCCATTCCACACTTCATCTTCTTCACCCCACCATCCTCCATTTTCTCTACATTCTCTACACCATTTTCCACCATCATTTCACACCATTTTCCACCATCATTTCACCACCATTTTCCACTAAAGAGGAGAGGAGGAAGAGGAGAGCAAGGAAACCAAGCCAAGGAGGAGAGCAAAGGAACGAGAAGACCGACGACGAGCTCACGTGGAAGCTAAGCTCGGAGGAAGTTTATTGTGCATTTTCTTGTATTTCTTGGATGTTTTTGTGGGATTTGTTCCAAACTCTTGAAGGATATATAATATCGTAGAAGTTGTTTTCATTTACATTTGATTTATGAAATGGAGTTCTTCTATGATGTTTATGTTGTTTTGAGCATGTTTAGTGGCTAATCTCCCTATTAGGGGGTAGAGGATTGATTTGGTTGTGATCTATGCTTGTTATGTTGGTTTTTGTTGTTAGAATTGTTCTTATTTATGTTTAAGTGCTTGATCATCACTTGAGCATTGGTAGGATTTAGGGGATTTCTTGATTGTGAACCTAAATCCGGATTTAATTCCTTCGACACTAGGTGCATGGGTTCCTAAACCTAGTATGTTCGTCTCATTTTGTATGGTATAGCTAAGAGAGGTTTAACGGATATCCGTGACTTTAATAGATGTTAAACTAGTTGGATGGGTCTACCATACTTGGGAGATTTGCATTATCAACTTAAATAAAGCATAGTAATCAACCATTGAGAGAATCTACACCCTAATACCTCATCATCTTGATTCCTCTTATCTTTATTTCCCTTTTCTTGCATTTTAATTGTTATTGTTTGTTTTGGTGCTTGCTCATTTAAATCTTAGTTTAAATCTCCAAAATCTCTTGATTAGAATGTTTAGATTGCATTTTAGTTGTTTTGTCGAAAGCACGTGTAGCCTATAGATGGTTCTTTCTCATAAAGTTTTTGCTTGAGAGATCGACTCGGGTTAAGCTCGTCGCTCCTACAATTGACCCCGTCCAATTGCGGGTGTGGTCCTAAGTAGTGTCTAGTGAGCATAAACCGAAAATTATAAGTGTAAATTTGGACCCAAACAAATTTTGGCGCCGTTGCTGGGGAAAGCTTTTGAGAATTGTCTTTTAGGTGCTATATTTGCTTTTGTGTTATTTTGAAATTGTGAACTTGTCGTTGAAATGTTTGTGTTGTTTGTGTAACTTTATTTTTGTGTTTATGACCTTTTATTTGGTTTTGATATCTCTTTCCGCAAGGTACGTTTGATCTTCGTTTCGTTTGTGTTTGTGCATGCTAGGGAGGCGAAGCCTCAATCGGAGACTAGCCCCCGTGTTTGACGACATCCATCGACCAAGGAGATTTGACGTGTTCGAGTGGGAAAGAGAGATGGAAGGTAATCCTTTCAACAACCCCGATAATGCCAATGCGGCTAGGAATATGAGAGACTTTGCTCGTCCCGTGATTGGGGCGTCGACTTCTTGCATAGTTCTTGGTGAAGCCGCAAGGAACTACGAGTTAAAGAACATCCATTTTAGCCAACTTCCCTCATTCTATGGGATGCCGACCGAAGATGCTTTGAACTTCATCCGGGAGTTCTATTCCGTCGTTCAAACCTTTCCTCTACAAGGTTTGAACGAAGATCAATTAAAGATGAGGTGTTTCCCTTACACCTTGAAGGATCGAGCCAAGACGTGGTTCATGTCACTACCGGCCAACTCATTGGCCAATTGAAATGCCGTCTATGAGAAGTTCATGGCCAAGTACTACTCCAATCAAAAGACCCAAGACTTGAGAGCTCAAATTGTTACTTTCACCCAATCTCAGGGTGAATCATTTCATGAAGCTTGGGATCGATTTCGAGGTCTCCAACAACAGTGCCCTCACCACCATCTCGCACCCGAGTTGCTCAACCAATTCTTCTATGACGGACTTTCACAAAATTTCCAATATATGGTGGACAATGCATCGGGAGGAGACATTGGAGGACGCACCGCCGAAGAAGTCTCCAACATCTACGAGACCATGGCCACTACTTCTCAACAAAAGAGTGCTAGGGGTAAGAAAGCTTCCGTCAATGAAGCTAACCCTAGTTATGACGTTACAAAGCAACTTACCGAGTTGACAAGGCAAGTAGAGATGCTTAGAACTTCCGAGAGACCACCCCAACAAGCAATGATCGTTGAAACTTGTGGGATTTGTGGAGAGTATGGCCATGGAGCCAACTTGTGCCAAAGATCGATCGAGCCGAAGTCAAGTAAAGAAGCTCATTTCCATGCTCTTCAAGAGCAAGTGAATGCTCTACAAGGCTTCCAACCGCGCCAACAATACAACCCCTACTCTCAAACATACAATCCGGGGTGGAGAAATCATCCGAATTTCTCTTGGAAACAACCTCAACAACCTCCTCTACCACCACAACAACCGCCTCCACCTCAACAAGTCGGAGGAGGCCAAGCTCCACCTTATCCTAGGCCGCAACAATATCCGACCCAACCGAACCAACCGCCAAGACCAACATTGCAAGACACATTGCAATCCTTCATCCAAGCCACTCAACAAAGATTTGAATCCGTTGAGGCTTCCGTGAAGAGAATTAAGACTCAAGTGGGTCAAATAGCCGGCACCGTTGGAGAGTTGGCCAAGCAAGCAAAGCCGGAAAAGTTGCCAAGCCAACCGGAGCAAGCTCAAGCAATCACCGTGCTTAGAGGAGGAAAGGTGATCGATAATAAGGTTGGAGAACCGAGTTCAACCGAGGAGGTTGAAAAAGAAGAGGAGGCTCCTCAACAACATAATGAGCTCGAAAAGAAGAGTGAAGAAGTGAAGAAACCCACTCTCCACAAGGCTTCCAATCCCTACAATCCCCCAATTCCATTTCCAAGCCGGTTGAGGAATGAGAAGCAAGACACTCAATTCCAAGAGTTCTACAAGCTCCTTTTAAAGGTGAATGTCAACCTTCCACTCCTTGATGTTATTCAAAATGTGCCGGCCTATGTCAAGTTCTTCAAGGAACTAGCTTCCAAGAAGAGGAGGTTTGTGGAGGACGAGAAGATTGAAGTGTCCGAAGTGGCAAGTGCAATCCTACAACATCAACTCCCACCAAAGCTCCGTGATCCAGGTAGTTTTACTCTTAAAATTGCTTTGGGAAATGGCAAAGAAGCATGTGGTATGCTAGATCTAGGAGCCGGAATTAATTTGATGCCTTACTCTATTTAGAAACAATTAGAGTTAGGTGAATTGAAACCAACTAGAATATGTCTACAATTAGCGGATAGGTCCGTGAGATACCCTAGGGGAATAATAGAGGACATTCTAGTTAAGGTTGGTAGTTTGATAATACCGGTTGATTTTGTTGTTTTGGATGTGGGGGATGTTAAGGAAACGGGTAAAGAACACACACTTCTCCTAGGTAGACCTTTTATGGCTACGACTAACACTTTGATTGATGTTAAAAATGGCACATTAAAAATGTTGGTGTTAGGAGAAACGGTGTCTTTTTCCGTACATGAAAACAAGGCTATTTCCGTCTCCTCATTTGAGGAAAATTGTTCTTACATAGATGCTATTGATGCCTTGGCCGAGGAGGTTTTCTTGCAGGAAATAGGTGCTCCGTGGAGAAGTTAAACCTCATCCGAAGAGCTTGCTATGGACGAAGCCTACCTCAAGTGTGGGGGAGACGAGTGGAATGCCGACGAGATGGAGACCTTGCTCGGAGAAGGCATGAGTCTAATGCAAGTCATGGCCTCAACCGAAGAGGAAGTGAAGCCCACTCCCGAGCTCGAGCTCAAGGAGCTCCCGTCTCATCTCAAATAAGTTTACCTCGATGATGAAGAGAAGAAGCCCGTGATCATCTTTTCCGGGCTAGAAATAGATGAAGAGGACCTCTTAGTAGTCGTACTAAAGAGGAACAAGCAAGCCATTGGATGGAGTCTCTCCGACATCAAAGGCATTAGCCCCTCTACATGTATGCATCGCATCATTCTAGAGGAAGGGGCTAAACCAGTTCGTGAAGGGCAAAGAAGGCTCAACCCCGTGCTAATGGAAGTCGTAAAGAAGGAGATTCTTAAGCTCCTAGCGGAAGGGATCATTTATCCCATAGCCGACAGTGAATGGGTAAGCCCGGTCCATGTGGTGCTGAAAAAAGGAGGGATAATGGTCGTTGAGAACGACAAGGGAGAACATGTGGTGACTCGAACCACCACCGGGTGGAGAATGTGCATTGACTACCGAAAACTCAATGCTGCCACAAGAAAAGACCATTTTCCCATTCCTTTCATTGATCAAATACTTGATAAACTAGCCGGTCATAGTTTTTATTGCTTTCTTGACGGTTTATCGGGTTATTTTCAGGTGGCCATAGCGCCGGAGGACCAAGCAAAGACCGCATTCACATGCCCGTTTGGTACGTTTGCGTGTCGAAGGATGCCATTTGGACTATGCAATGCACCGGGCACTTTCCAAAGGTGTATGTTCTCCATCTTCTCCGAAATGATTAGAGACTTCATTGAGGTATTCATGGATGACTTTTCGGTTTTTGGATCCTCATTTTCCGATTGTTTAGAGAAATTGGAACTTGTCTTGAAACGGTGCATAGAAAGTAGCCTAACTCTTAGTTGGAAAAAGAGTCATTTCATGGTTACTAGTGGCATAGTGCTTGGTCATGTTGTGTCTAAAGAAGGAATGAGTGTAGACAAGGCTAAGGTAGATGTGATTGAAAAATTGCCTCCACCCGTTAATGTGAAAGGAATTAGAAGCTTTCTAGGCCATGCCGATTTTTACCGTAGGTTTATTAAAGACTTCTCGAAAATTAGCCAACTTCTATGCCATTTACTTGCTCAAGATGTTCCTTTTGAGTTTGATGAAAAATGCTTGCATGCTTTTAATATTCTTAAGGAGAAATTGATCACCGCACCAATTGTTGTTCCCCCTGATTGGTCCTTACCATTTGAGATCATGTGTGATGCATCAAATTCCGCCGTTGGCGCCGTTTTGGGTCAACGTATTGATAAAATTCTTCATGTAATTTACTATGCTAGCCTCACTTTGAATAGTGCTCAAGTAAATTATACCACAACCGAAAAAGAATTGCTTGCCATTGTGTTTTCTTTGGATAAATTTAGATCCTACATCTTAGGTTCTAAAGTAATCGTGCATAGTGACCATGCGGCTTTAAGGCATTTATTGACCAAACCACAAGCTAAACCTAGACTCATTAGGTGGATCTTGCTTGTGCAAGAATTTGATGTTGAGATTAAGGATAGGAAGGAGTGTGAAAACGTGGTAGCGGACCATTTATCCCGCCTCCCCGTTGATGAAAATTTCAATTTGTTGCATGAAAAAGGAGTTGATTGTGATACATTTCCATATGAGCATGTTCTTGAGGTTGATTCCTCCCCTTGGTATGCCGATATTGTCAATTATCTTGCTTGTGATAAATTGAGACCTAACCTCTCTTTTCAAGAGAAGAAAAGATTTTTGGCACTGTGTAGGTGTTACTTTTGGGACGATCCATACCTTTTCCATTTGGGAAAAGATGAGATCATTCGAAGATGCGTCCCGGAAGAGGAGCAAACCGATGTTCTAGCCTTTTGCCATTCATCTCATTGTGGTGGCCATTTTGGAGGACAAAAGACGGCTAGAAAGATCCTACAATCCAGTTTGTATTGGCCTTCAATTTTTAAAGATGCTCATGCTTACTCCATTTCATGTGATAAATGCCAAAGACTTGGTAATATTGGGAGGAGAAATGAAATGCCTCTAAATGTCAATCTTGTTGTTGAAATTTTCGATGTTTGGGGGATTGATTTTATGGGACCATTCCCTAACTCATTTGGCTTCGAGTATATCCTCTTAGCGGTCGATTATGTGTCAAAGTGGGTTGAAGCAATCTCCACTAGGTCTTGTGACGCTAATGTGGTTGTCAAGTTCGTGCAGGAACATATATTGAGTAGGTTTGGATTCCCTAGGGCGATTATAAGTGACGGTGGAACTCATTTCACCAACAAGCTTTTTGCAAAATTGCTCAAGAAAAATGGAGTGACTCACAAGGTGGCAACTCCATATCATCCTCAAACTTCTGGTCAAGTTGAGACGAGCAACAAACAAATTCAAAACATCTTAAAGAAGACCGTGAATGTGACGAGGAAGGATTGGTCACAAAGGCTACCGGATGCTCTTTGGGCATACCGGACGGCCTACAAAACAATTCTAGGAATGAGCCCATACTGCCTTGTATATGGCAAAGCATGTCATCTCCCCGTTGAGATTGAGCACCGAGCTTATTGGGCTATAAAGGCGGTGAATTGTGATCTTGAAAGTGCGGGAAAGGAGCGAGCCTTGCAATTGTCCGAGCTCGACGAATTGAGAAACGAAGCATATGACAACGCCAAGATTTACAAAGATAAAGTGAAGAGACTACATGATAGGCGAATTGTCAAGAAAGAACTCATGCCGGGCATGAAGGTTCTCCTTTTCAACACCAGATTGCGGCTTTCTTCCGGGAAACTCAAATCACGTTGGAGCGGCCCATTTTTCATTGAAGAAGTGTTCCCCTACGGAGTGGTCACATTGAAGAACCCGGTGACGAATGTTACGTTCCAAGTGAACGGCCATCGAGTCAAGCCATACTATGAAAGGTTTTCGCATGAAGCCGTTGTGGAGGAATTGAAACTTGTCAATTCCGAGTGACTGCTCCAAAAACTTCGTCTAGCTCGAGACATTAAAATGAGCGCTGCATGGGAGGCAATCCATGGTTTTCTTTTTTTTAATTATGTAAATTAATCTATTTTGTGTTTGTGTGTTTGGTGTTTTTGGTGTTTGTGTGCAGGTTGAGTAGAAGTGAAGCAGGGAAAGAAATTGCGGAGGAAACTGGCCAAGGAAGGTCCCGCGACCGCGCAGGCCCCGCGGCCGCGCGACCCCCCTCTCGGCGGAAGGACTCTGCGAGCGAGCGGCTCCCGCGAGCGCGCGAGACAATTTTGCAGAAATGAAGTCCCGCGGGCGCGCGACCCTCGCGCCCCGTCACCTATAAAAGGGGGCTACCCGTTTGAACCCTAATCTCTCCCATTTATTTGCGACGCTTTAGGGCTAGTATCCCTCTCATTCGCTCCCAAAAATTCCTCTCATCTTCCACCACCAAATCCCAGCAAGTTTCAGAACCTCACGTCACACATACACGTCACCATACTCATCACCACGACTGCGTCAAGACTCCGCGGCCGCGGGTTCTCTCGTCTCAGCCACTACACCGCTCTCAGCCAAGCTTTCCCTCCGCTCACCGCCGCCGTTCGCCCCATCGCGTCGGAATTTTCCTCCAGATCCGCAGGCTCCCGCGACTGCGCCCTCCCCGCGGTTGCGTTCTTCAGCCGCCGAGCCCCGCGACCGTGCTTGTCCCGCGGCCGCGCGCCCCTGCCCGCCAGGCCCCGCGCCCGCGCTCCTCTCGCATCCGCGCGCCCCCTGTTCCGCGCCTCTCTCACTCTCGCCGTTTCCTTCCGACTCCAGTCGTACTCCTCCATCCGCCATGCCTCCTAGGACCAAGAATCCGTCCTCTTCTCACCAAGAGGGTGAACAAGAAAATCTCCAAGAGTTGTACCAGTGCCCATTCTCTGTACGCACACACGCTGAAGGTAACCGTTTCCAAAACTTTGATGAATTTGAAATTACTAATCCGTGCTATCTGGATTGGAATTTATTGAAGTTGCTGAAAATGGATAATAAAGTGGAGAAATATTTGTAAGTGCTCACGTTGGATAAATTTGCTAAAATGAAGTATGTTGGTTTGAAACCATTGACCCTTGAGTTTTTAGTTACCTTCAAGCTTGATAATGTGAATTCGAAGATTAGCTTTCGTATGCTTGGAGAGGAATTTGAAGTAACCTTGGCCAGAATGAAAGCATACTTCGGGTTTTCGACATCTGGGCCACGTGATAAGCCTGTAGACTTCGACACTGCTGCCGCCTGGCACGAGCTCACAGGGTTCAACAATTGGGATTCGCAAGGGAAACCTACCGGCTTCATAAGGGACCCGGCACTTGCCATCATTCACAAGTTCCTTGCATACTCCATTTCAGGCAAGGAACAAGCCAACAAAGTCAACGCCACTAAGGTGTATCTTCTTTGGTATGCCCTCCACAACACAAAGATCTGCCCGTCCAATTTCATTTGGAACGCAATTCAGCAGATGACGAGGCGCACAAAGATGCATCCCTCCTTTTGTGCATTTATCACCGCTCTGGCTGTGAAGCTTGGTTTGATTCCCGATCATGGTTCTCTCCCTGACGGACAAAGCAAGATCTGAGATCTCATGATCACTATGGAAGAGCTCAAGCGAGCTCAGATTGTCTTGGATAATGGAAGACTGGTTCCTCACACTCAGCGGCCCTGTGTCTCAAACTTTATGAATGCTCAGATTGCGGCCCTTCGACGTGATAGAGAAGCCGGTTCTTCTTCCACCCCCCAGGGTGATGATGATGATGATGCTGAGGCCGAGCAAGAAGGCGGAGTGAATGAGGAAGATCAGGATGAAGAAGAGAATGACGAAGGAGAAGGAGAAGACCAAGGAGGAGAGGATAATGAGCACGAGGGCCGAGCCCAATTCCAGCCGCAGCCTTACCCCTCGATGATGCCCCAGCATGGGTATCAGGCTGATTGGCGGTCCTTCCAAGACCATTTTGACACCACCATGGGGCAGTTCCAGCAGAGCTTCCAGCAGAACTTCACCGACTCCATGGGCCAATTCCAGCAGCACTTTGATACTTCCATGGACCAGTTTCAGCAGTCCTACAGCAACACAATGGGGCAATTCCAGGACCGCTTCGATGCTTCTATGGGCGAGTTTCGCCAAGAGTTGGGAACCCTCCGTCAGGACGTTGGCGACATGAGGCAGGACATCTATGGTCGCCTCGACAGGCATGACGAGAGGATGACGGCCCTTGAGGAAAGCTGGAACAACTGGACCATCTCCTATCCTTACCCGCAGCCGCCACCTTATGATCCACCAGAGTAGTGAAGTTTTTTTTGTGTTTTGTGTACTGTTTATTTCCGTGTTCGTGTGCGTATTGTTATTGTTTCAGTTCCCCCTTTCCGTTGTTCGTTGGATGTTTTGTCGTATGTTTTGTAGGAACCAGCGCCTGTTGCCGGTCCACTATGATTTGTAATGTGTTACTCTTCCCTATTCTCTTACTGCATCTTGTTTTCATACATTGAGGTCAATGCATGTTTTAAGTGTGGGGGAGAGCTCATTATGTTATGTAGTGAATTGTGTCGTTTCGTTTAAATATGTGGGTGTTGATATGTTGATTATGTTGGTTTTGACTGCATGATTGTTGTTTTAATTGTTTAGGTATGTTGTGATTCTCCCTCTTAGTATTTTGCCTTGCCCAATGGTTAAATTTGAAAATTTGTGATATGAATCTTCAAGGAATTATTTTCAAAGATGCTCATGAATGAATGAATTATCTCGTGATTTCACTCTTGGACATGAATTATTTTTGAATGTGGTCTCGATTTGATGATTGACTTGAAGAGTCTTGCCCTTGAAAGAATAGGAAGCATGTTGGCCTTGTTCTGAAAAGTACTTCCCTTAATCACTTATCCTCGTATTTACGATATACAAAAAAAAGGGGGGAAAAATAAGGATCTCTACTCCTCTAGTTGATTTATTCGACTATGAGTATGGGAAACCACACAAGGGTACTAGGGATTCCCTCCCTATAGGTTTTACCTTGTGACTTTTGATCCATACCCCCCGTGAATTTACTTAAATAAATGTGATTGCAATCCGGATTCTACTCCTCTCATGTGTGTGTCAATCCTTTCACGTGTTGCATGATGAGTATGGGAAACTACATTAGGAAGCTCGGCTATGCTCGATGAATTGACCTAATGACCCTTGTCCTGAGTTTGCAATTCCCCTAGTCGCTTTATGTTGTATCTTTATAAGTTTGGATGTGATTTGTGGGGGTGTAATTTAATTGATTATGGGCTAATGTGTCTTCCTAGACTTAAAGGGACAAGCCATTCACTTGATCGGATGTTGTGTACACATTCGTCGATAATGAATGCTTTTGTGGGAACCATACATTTTGTCAATTTCATGATCACCTTGTGAATATTTCCTTCTTGATTCATATTTTTAATTTCTTATTTGCTTGAGGACAAGCAAAGAGCTAAGTGTGGGGGAGTTGTTAGGTGTTGATTTGTAGTGATTTGATTGCATAATTTTGCATGTTCATTTGTATTTTCTAGCATTTTGTTCTAGTTTGTCTATAGATTTTGTGTGATTTTATTCTCTACTGCTCTTATGGTGGAATAAGCCAAGTTTTGAAAAACTTGAGCTATTTGTACGCAATATTTCAATTTTTATGTAATAAGGTGGCACGGAGTGAAGATTGGCCGGAAAAGATAAACCCATTTGGAAAAGCCAACCCCGCGACCGCGCCCTCCTCACGGCCGCGCAACTTCAGGCGCCCAAAACCCCGCGGTCGCGCGAGTCCCGCGACCGCGCGAAGGTGCTCTCGGTGCAGGCACCCCGCGGGCGCGGGATCCTCACGAGCGCGCGACATTCTTGAACCCCGCGGGCGCGCGACGCCGCGCGGGCGCGCGGGCTGGTGTTTCCCCTCTCGATCAGCGCCTTGTGGGCACTTGTTTCCCCTTTCCCTCTTGGCATCTTGGACCAAAATGAATGCCCTTCACCCTCCATTCTTTTTGCATGGGGATCTTTGAGCTTTGGGGCAATCTAATCCTATACTAGGGAAGTAGGTATTTGTAGAACCTAACCCTAGCTTTGTGGACTTTTGAGCACCAAAATCCTCTACCAAATCCACACAATTAATTATCTCTCTCCATCACTCAAATCATCACCTTTTCTCTCTCTTCTACTCTCTCTCTCTCTCTCTCTTCCATTCCCCTACACAAAAACACATACACATTTCTCTTTTTGGATACACTTGGATTCACCCCATTCCACACTTCATCTTCTTCACCCCACCATCCTCCATTTTCTCTACACTCTCTACACCATTTTCCACCATCATTTCACACCATTTTCCACCATCATTTCACCACCATTTTCCACTAAAGAGGAGAGGAGGAAGAGGAGAGCAAGGAAACCAAGCCAAGGAGGAGAGCAAAGGAACGAGAAGACCGACGACGAGCTCACGTGGAAGCTAAGCTCGGAGGAAGTTTATTGTGCATTTTCTTGTATTTCTTGGATGTTTTTGTGGGATTTGTTCCAAACTCTTGAAGGATATATAATATCGTAGAAGTTATTTTCATTTACATTGATTTATGAAATGGAGTTCTTCTATGATGTTTATGTTGTTTTGAGCATGTTTAGTGGCTAATCTCCCTATTAGGGGGTAGAGGATTGATTTGGTTGTGATCTATGCTTGTTATGTTAGTTGTTGTTGTTGGAATTGTTCTTATTTATGTTTAAGTGCTTGATCATCACTTGAGCATTGGTAGGATTTAGGGGATTTCTTGATTGTGAACCTAAATCCGGATTTAATTCCTTCGACACTAGGTGCATGGGTTCCTAAACCTAGTATGTTCGTCTCATTTTGTATGGTATAGCTAAGAGAGGTTTAACGGATATCCGTGACTTTAATAGACGTTAAACTAATTGGATGGGTCTACCATACTTGGGAGATTTGCATTATCAACTTAAATAAAGCATAGTAATTAACCATTGAGAGAATCTACACCCTAATACCTCATCATCTTGATTCCTCTAATCTTTATTTCCCTTTTCTTGCATTTTAATTGTTATTGTTTGTTTTGGTGCTTGCTCATTTAAATCTTAGTTTAAATCTCCAAAATCTCTTGATTAGAATGTTTAGATTGCATTTTAGTTGTTTTGTCGAAAGCACGTGTAGCCTATAGATGGTTCTTTCTCATAAAGTTTTCCTTGAGAGATCGACTCGGGTTAAGCTCGTCGCTCCTACAATTGACCCCGTCCAATTGCGGGTGTGGTCCTAAGTAGTGTCTAGTGAGCATAAACCGAAAATTATAAGTGTAAATTTGGACCTAAACAGTCCTCTCTGATTAACCATCTGTTTGAGGATGAAAAGCAGTGCTGGAGTTCAGCTTCGTTCCCATTGCTTCTTGAAGACTCTTCCAAAACCTTGATGTGAAGCGAGTATCATGATCTGACGTGATAGAAACTGGAATTCCATGTAGTCGAACAATCTCCTTCACATAAATTTGCGCTAACTTACTTAATTCCGTTGTTGTTTTGATTGGCACGAAATGTGCTGATTTGGTCAATCGATCTACAATGACCCAGATTGATGAGTTTCCTTTCGCTGATCGCGGTAAGCCTACCACAAAATCCATCGTTATATGCTCCCATTTCCATTCTGGAATTTCCAATGGCTGCAATAACCCCGAAGGTCGTTGATGTACCGCTTTCACTTGCTGGCATGTTAAACATCTCTCCACAAATTTAGCTATCTCCCTTTTCATATTATTCCACCAGAAATATTGCTTCAGGTCCTTGTATAGCTTTGTGCTGCCTGGATGTGCATGTAGGGAGTTTTATGAGCCTCTCTTATAATTTCTTGCTTCAATGTGTCATTATTGGGAACGCATAATCTGTCACGGAACATTAAAGCTCCGTCGTTATCTTCCTTAAATTCTTTCGGTTCGCCCGCTTTGATTCTTTCTCTTATCTTCTCCAATCGTTCATCTTTTTGCTGAGCTTCTATGATTCTCGACCGTAGTTTTAGCTTCGCTACCACTGCAGCTATTACACTTGCTGTAGAGCTTGGTGCAAACACCAACTCTAATTTCATCTTTTCTACTTCTCTCACAAGTTCTTCTTTATTTGTAAGTAGACATCTCATCACTCCTTGCTTCTTTATGCTCAATGCGTCAGCTACTACATTTGCTTTCCCAGGATGGTAGTGTATCGTGCAGTCATAATCTTTCACTAACTCTAACCATCTTCTCTGCCTCATATTAAGATCTTTTTGTTCGAAGATATACTTCAAACTCTTATGGTCAGTGTAAATCTCGCATTTCACCCCATAAAGATAATGTCTCCAAATCTTGAGTGCATGTATGACGGCGGCAAGCTCCAAATCGTGGGTTGGGTAGTTCAGTTCATGAGATCTTAATTGTCGTGAAGCATATGCTACCACCTTCCCATTTTGCATCAGCACGCATCCTAAACCCAATTTAGACGCGTCAGTGTATATCACGAATCCTTCTACTCCTTCTGGCAAAGTTAAGACTGGTGCAGTTGTTAATCTTGTCTTTAGTTCCTGAAAACTCTGTTCACACGCATCAGTCCACTCAAACTTGACCTTCTTCCTCAAAAGTTGTGTCATTGGCCTTGCTATCTTTGAAAAATCTTTAATGAACTTCCGGTAATATCCTGCTAAACCAAGAAAACTTCTTATCTCATGAATGTTGGTTGGTGATTTCCACTTCTTCACTGCCTCAACCTTTGCAGGATCCACCTTGATACCCTCTGCTGACACAATGTGTCCGAGGAACATTACTTCATTTAGCCAAAATTCACACTTGCTGAATTTAGCATATAACTTTTCTCTCCTTAGTGTTTCTAGCACTAGTCGCAAGTGTTCCTCCTGTTCTTCTTTATTTCTTGAGTAGATCAATATATCGTCAATAAAGACCAACACAAACTTATCCAAATATTCATGGAAAACCCGATTCATTAAATCCATGAAGACTGCAGGTGCATTTGTTAACCCAAAGGGTAACACTAGAAATTCATAGTGGCCATATCTTGTTCGAAATACAGTCTTGGGTATGTCATCTTTTCTTACTTTAACTTGGTGATACCCAGATCGTAGATCAATCTTGGAAAAGATTTTTGCACCAGTCAACTGATCAAAAAGATCATCTATCCTTAGAAGTGGATACTTGTTCTTCACTGTCAACTTGTTCAACTCCCGATAGTCGATGCACATTCTCATAGTACCATCCTTCTTTTTGACGAATAGAATCGGTGCTCCCCAAGGCGATACACTGGGTCTTATAAAACCTAATTCCAATAATCCATCCAGTTGCACTTTTAACTCTTGTAACTCATTCGGTGCTAACCGATATGGGGCTTTGGATACCAGTGCTGCTCTCGGTTCTAGGTCTATGGTGAACTCTACTTGTCTGTCTGGTGGCAGACCTGGTAAATCGTTTGGAAATACATCTTCATATTTCCGTACCACTGGTACCTGACCCACTGTTAAACTTTCTTGTTTCTTGCTTACAAGGTTTACTAGAAACGCCTGACAGTCTCCTTTATGTAACAACTTTACAGCCTTTAATACTGAAATGATGGGAATTATATTTCCCATTTTTGCTCCATAAAACTTCACTTCTTCCTTGCCTAGCTTTTGAAATATTATCTCTCTCTCGTGACAGCGTATTGTTGCACTCTCCTTTGTTAGCCAATCCATCCCAAATATAATGTCAAAGTCCCGCATCTCAAGAGCATAGAGATCAGTTGTGAAATTCTTTTCACCTACTACCAAGTCTATGTTCTTACATACACAATTGGCTAAAAGTGTTTGCCCTGAAGAAATGCTTACTACTAGGGCTTCTCCTGCTAATTCTAGCTCTAGATTATGACGTTTACATACATCTCTAGATATAAAAGAATGTGAAGCTCTAGTATGAAATAAAGCAAGCACAGGTATATCGCACAAACTAATCATACCTGCCAGATTTCAAGGGTTTCCAGCTGTCTCTTGCTGGTTGAGAGCATACGCTCTAGCTTGTTGTGGTGTACGAGGATCTTGATTCTGATTTTGCTGAGGTTTGGGATTGCCTCTATTATTGTTGTTATTCCCCCGAACACCTCCACCTTATGGTCTCATATTTCTCATGCCTTGTCTGAATTGTGGCCTCTGCTGCTGCTGATCTTGCATTCCCAAATTTTGTTGACATTTATTAGTATAATGCCCCTGTCGACCACATCAATATCATTGGACACATGGTCCAAAGTGATATTTGTTACAAGTTGCACACAACGGTGAATTCCCTTGATAGCCCTGAAATTTTGGTGCAACATTCACTTGCCCTGCAGGCCTTGGTCCAAAGTTCCTTCCTCTTTAATAGTTAATGCTGAAAATTCTTCCCTTAATAACCTCGTTGTGGTCCATCCCACTTCTGTTTTCCCTTCTGATCCCCAACTACTGGTTGAGATGTTGAAGTCTTTGATGTTCCTTGCATTGCCTCAATACTAAGTGCCCAACTCAGTATTTGACCATAGTTTGCTTTATCCTTTCCGATCAGTGCAGTGCCTATTTTCAGTTTCAAACCCATGCGTAATTTTTCAATTCTCTTTTCTTCTGTGTCTACGGTTTGTGGTGCGTATCGAGATAACCTGTTAAACTGCAAATTATATTTTGCCACTGATCTGCTTCCCTGTTTGAGATTCCAAAACTCATTAGCCTTTTGATGCTGATAATGTGCTGGTATATACTTTTGATACAAGATTGTCTTAAAGTTTTCCCATGTGAACGCTTCCCAATCTGCATCAGATATTGTCCTTCGAACTGACTTCCACCAGAAATCTACATCATCCACAAGTTGATACAGAGCACAGGCCACCATTTATTTATCACTACAATGCAAAAACCCAAATATCTTTTCAAGTGCTCGTACCCAACGTTCGGCTGTGAGTGGATCCCCTTCTCCATTGAAAGTTGGAGGATTATGGCGTCTGAACTCCATTTCAATTTGTGGTCCCTGACCCTGCGGGTTATTCGGTACTTCCGGTACCGCCAAGTTCACATTTCTTAGTCTTCCTCTTGGCATTCTGTAACTAGTCAAATCTCCAATCGATCAACACTTGCGTAAAGATTCGAAAAGAAAATAAAAATAATAACCGCACATCTTGTAAAGAAAATGAAATGTATATATGCAAAGCCTTCCAAAAATATACACACAATATATATATAAATCTAAAAGATATCCTGAAATAGAACTTTTATATAAAAGAGTGGAGTACCACACATACATACATCCTCCTCCAGGGACTGTTTCAAGCTGCTCATCGATGATGTGATTGAGTCGATTGGAAAATCCTAACTTGGCTTTGAATGTGCCAGAGGTTAGATCGATCTCAACACGCCTCACATGACTGCGAAGCTGAGCTAGTATAAAGGATGCCCAATCAGCCTTGCATCCGTAATATATGGCGGCCATGAGATAAGAGGTGTTGTCATTGAACTGCGCATTGGTGATGCTGTTGAGGAAAATATGCATCACGATATCCATGATCTGGACCATTGTTGTAGGGAGACTATCTTTTAAATTATTTGAAAAGTCTCGATGATCAACGTGTGAAAACTTTTAGTCATTCCACAACTCCAACTTTGAAGGGAGCGCTAGTTCATCCACCTTTGGGCCTTTATCGGGGAGCTAAAACAGGTTGGTTAACACATCTTTGTTGATGATGATAACCTGATCTTGGACAACAGACAGTATGCTTTGTCCAGTAATCTTCACATTGTAGTAGAACTCAACTACAAGCGGAAGATGCTTCCTCTTGGGCTGTGTTGTCATGAAAGGAGCCTGCATGTCTTTAATGAGTGAAAAATCATGCTAATCTTCTCTGGACCTAATCGAGATTCAAGAAACTCTCGGTCAATGAACTTATCCGTTTTGAGCTTCTTTATTAGAAGCTTTATGTTCATCGAGTGAAATAAGGAAGCCATTTTTCAATGATATGATATGAGCAAGAAGGGGCTTTGGATAAGTGAGAAGACAAGGGGAATGAATGAATTGAGAGAGATTTTTATCTCTGTTGAGAGTTCTTATTTTTCATTCAACTTCTCCGCTGCTTTTAAAAGTAGTGAATTTGCATGCATTTAACCATAGCAATCGAGTACTTACTAGTTGATCAGCTATCTAATTTGAAAGAAAGTTAGCTGATTAAATGATACATGCATTGATAGGACGTATTTTACTTGCTTTTATTGTTATCTTTTGGTGCCATTTCTCCTAATTAATTGCCCTATACTTGTGTATTTTGGAAGAATGATGTGTTTGTTGACTTGTGTAGGGATGTAGTACAAAGTTGGAGAAAATGGCAGGTTTTTGGTGCAAGAAGAAGCTGAGTGAAGAAAGATCAAAATTTGAGTCTGACAAGACCAGACCGTAAGGGCTTGCCGCTGGAAAGCTGGAGCGAGTTTCTGGAATCTGGGCCTCTACACGCGTTTTGGGCTTGCAAAATCAGATTCTCGGCCCAACCCACAACCTGGACGCGGAAATACACTTTCCCACCGCCTCTAGAAGTCTTTGTTTTGGCAATTACCTAGTTGAGATAGACTATGATTTTGTTTCCTTATCTAATGTTTTAATTAAGGATATTATATATAGATTAGAACTTATTTCTTTATTATTTTTTGATTCCATTATTCACGCAAGAACACAGCAGAGCAATAGAAACGCTCTGGAGCAGATTTTATTTCATATTTCTCGATTTTCCTGGTATTCGTTTCTTTGATATTTTTGCGGTTCAATTTTGATATGCAATCAAGCTAAGTTCTTCTTATTCCGGTGACAACTAACGAAGCCCTGGCCTAGCTAAACTGTGAGATCTAATTTGTTTATCTCGTTTAATTAATTTGCATGCATCTGTTATTTTCGGTATTTCGAGTCGTTAATTGTTTCGATATTGCTAGGTAGGTGCACATATTTAGTAATTTGGAATTAATTAGTAGCCAATTAAATCGGCCATCCATAATTGTGGTTTAAGTTTAATTAGTGGTAAAACGGTTCTTCAGAACCAGGGGAATAACGGTCTTAATTCGGCAGTCCTGCGTCAGAGTCTGTTGGTTTTGAATCGGGTTTATCTAGTGCTCAATGCTGTTGGCTCATTAAACCTATTGAGCGTCTCTTATGGTTGTCAGTCGATTAGGGAAATAATTGGTGAAGCGTCTTCCTGATTATCGAGAATTTAAGGAGGAATTAGGCTGCGTCAGTAAGCGTCTTCGGTAGCTATAACCGGTTTGCATGAGTTAATTGAATTAATCTTTGCATCAAGGATCGGTTTAGGTAAGCTAGGGTGGAGTTAATTGGAATCCGGAATATTTCTTCTAGTACTTTAAATCCGTTCATTTTGTTCAATCGTGCATCTCTCTATTTATTTTGTTAATTTCATTTATTTTGTTAAAATCACAAAAACCCCTTGAAAGTTTGGTCATACAGATTGGAAGTATAGAGTAATTATCTCCGGTCCCTTGAGAGACGATCCCGCTCACCACTATACTCTGCAGTGTGGGCTTACCGACGGAAGTCGGGACATTTATTTTTGGTGAAAAACGACGCACCAAATTTTGGCGCCGTTGCCGGGGATCGGTTCTAAAAGCAGTGATTACTCGAAATTTTCAGTTTGTTATTTACGTTGCTTTTTTTTTTCTGGTGCATGACTCGTTCCTCTGCAGAAGAAGATTTAGTGTTCGATCCGGAGCCAGAGAGAACATTACACCGATTGAGGAGAGCTGCTAAGGAGTCTAAGGAGGCTCTCGAATCTGAACAAAGCACTCTTGGTATTGATCCACCTTTCAACATGGCCAATAATGTAAATCCGAACTAGCAAGACCTTGTCGTAGGTGGAGACCTCATCAATACCAACGTTGCTGATCCTGATCTAGAGCCTCTCATCAGGAAACTCGGCCGCCTTCAGAGCAACAGACCCATCTGTATTGTGCTGCCCCCGATTGCCAACAATGCAGAGATCCGACCTGCATTCATCCAAGTGTTACCGAAGTTTGGTGATTTGCCGGGAGAGAGTGCGCACAAGCACTTGTCTGAATTCGACCTTGTCTACTCCACTCTGAGGCCGCAAGGCTTTACCGCCGATAATCTGAGGTTACTAACTTTTTCTCATACATTGCAGGGAAAAGCGAGAGACTGGCTGTTTGATCTTCCACCTAGGTCTATCACTACCTGGAATGAATTGGAGGAACAATTCCTACGCAAATTCTTCCCGGAGTCCCGAGCTACAAACCTAAGGATGGCAATTAGCAGCATCAAACAAAAACCAAATGAGAGTTTAGCCGAGTACTGGAAACGATTCCAGCAGCTTTGTCGCAAGTGCCCAGACCACGGGTTCACGGATTACCAACTGCTAACAAATTACTTTTACCGTGGCATGTCTTCTTTTGATAGGAAAATTGTTGATGCTGCTAGTGGAGGATCTCTCACCAACAAGACCCTCACCGAAGCCAAACAACTCATCATTGACATGGCTTCTGGAGGACAGCAGTATGAAGAGGAAGACGAAGGTAGACACCGGCCAGTAAGGGTACTCAGCCGAGATGAAGGGTCGGGAGTGAATGAAAAGATAGATGCTCTTACTTCCCTGGTCCTAAGCCTTACTGTGGCGCAGATAAGGCCAAACCGCTACGGAGTCTGTTTCGAGAACGGACACTTCACTGACGAGTGTCCCAATTTGCAACATTCTCCAACCGAGCAAGCATGCTATGGGTCCGGTGATGCGCAACAAGATGCCATGAGATGGAGGAATTATGACCTGTACTCAAATACGTACAACCCAGGCTGGAGGGACCATCCTAATTCCAGCTGGAGGCAGCCAGATCAGAAGATGCCGGGAGTTTTGCTTCAGAGACAGCTGCAGAACGGTCCGTATGGGCATACTGACAAGTCTGCACCATCTATGAGTGAGATCATGAAGAGTCTCGAGCAAATCACAAGCCTAGTGAATAGTCTAGCGCAGAGCCAAAAGGCATTTTAGCAGGAGATACAAGTTGCCCTGGGCAGTATGGGCATGCAGATCACGTAGCTCGCCACACAAGTGAACAAATTGCAAGGGAATCAAGGGAAGCTACCTTCCCAAACTGAGCAAAATCCACGAGGGAACGTCAGTGTTGTGACCCTTCGAAGCGGCAAAGAATTGGTTGAGGTGGAAATAAAGAAGAAGAAAGACAACACGTGGTGTGGGCAAACTGCAGACGTTGAAGACAGACCAAGCGCAGAGGGCAAACAATCTGCTGCCCTGTTTGCCCCTACTGAGGTACAAGGTCCACCTAAAATTTCTAACCCTATTAATGCAGCTCCTTTTCCTTCCAGGTTAGCAAGGCACAAGAAAGAGGAGGATGAGAAAGAGATCTTCGAGCTTTTCAAGAAAGTCAAGATTAATCTACCATTGATTGATGCTATCAAGCAAGTCCCTAGATACGCGAAGTTCTTGAAAGAACTATGTTCCAAGAAGATAAGATATGGGAAAGATGCAAGGATCAAGGTTGGTGAGACTGTTTCAGCCGTTATTTAACGAAAATTACCTCAAAAATGCCGAGATTCAGGTATGTTTACCATCCCTTGCATCATTGGGAACAAAAAGGTTGAAAAAGTTATGCTAGACTTAGGAGCATCTACCAATGTTATGCCTTTCTCTGTTTACAAGGAATTACAGTTGGGTCCTATGAAAGATACTCGAGTCATCATTCAATTAGCTGATAGGTCCAACGCATACCCTAGAGGTGTAGTAGAGGATGTCTTAGTTAAGGTGAATGAGTTGATTTTTCCTGTTGATTCTACATCGTTGACATGGATGATGCATTATCTGCACATAGATCATTAATTCTTTTAGGTCGTCCGTTCATGAAAACTGTAGGAACCAAGATTGATGTAGACAAGGGAATGCTAAGTTTCGAATTTGATGGGGATGTTGTCACATTTAATATATTCGAAGCTATGAAGCATGTGGAGGACCCTGAAGCTCTTTTTATGGTTGATACTATCGATTCCATTATTGATGATTTTGTTGAGCATCATTTCAGGGATGACAAATTAGAGCAGGCACTCTTTAATGGAATGCCCAACCCCACTGCAGATTCGGAGGAAGAAAGGACAATCCGCAAGATAGTCCAGCAGCTGTACGCAGCTGAAGAGTTTCTAGCCAGAAAGCTGACAGGCCGTTTGCCCTTACCGACCAACTCAGAACCGATTTTATCAGCTCATGTGAAGACTCCAGTGCTGGAGCTGAAAGGGAAAAACTCAAGGTTGGTCGAGCTTGTGAAGAAGCATAACGGTGCGGGGATGGAAATGATTCCTTTCGACAGAGGTAGATCTGCTACCTCTGAAATTGTCTCTTGATCGTGTCTCCCCACGTCGGGCCTCAGACGTTAAATAAGGGCGCTTCTCGGGAGGCAACCCGAGCTTTTCTTGATTTATTTCATTTTTTATTTCAGTTAGTTGCTTACTGGTTCATAAAAAAAATAAAAAAAAACAACTCTAGTCCAGCTTTTCATGCAGGTACCTCTTTTAGCGTTGCCCCTACCCTTGCCAAGCTCATGGAGTTGTTTGACCCCTACATACCGAGCTGGCCCACTGCCATGGAGCGCCGTCTGTATGCCCCTACTGATCGACTCTCCCCTTGATTGCCAGTTTGCCCTCTCTATCCCTTGTGTTTTTATTTTTCTTTCATTCATGTTGTGTCCATTTTGTTGACTCTCTTTACTACACAGTGAGGACACCATGTTGTCTAAGTGTGGGGGGGACATTTGTTGTTTTTGTGTCTGTTTTTCTTAATATAAAAAAAAACTTTTGTGTTTTACTTGTTTTGGATAAGTAATAGCTGCCACGAATTGATGAGTATGAGGAAGAGGGTTGCAACTTGGTTTTAACTGGATTGTTGGTTGTTGTGTTGTGATTGGAATATGCCATACTTTGATCACTTCTTGAATGACGAATTGTGCCTTTGATCATATTTTCTTGAGCTTATAAATGGAAGGTTTTGA
Source organism: Perilla frutescens (assembly GCA_026008535.1). NCBI lineage: Eukaryota > Viridiplantae > Streptophyta > Magnoliopsida > Lamiales > Lamiaceae > Perilla > Perilla frutescens. The sequence continues at coordinate 50,062,883 of BRKX01000006.1, forward strand.
GCCTGTGAGCATGACTTATCCTTAAAGTGCTCACCCTTCTTTGATGAGTGTGTCAGATTATGTTACTCAGTACTTGATTTGCTTTGTTGTCACGATTTTGTTTCTCTTGAGTTTCAAGCATGAAAATGATTAAGGCAATTAGGATTTACCCATGCTTTGGCCTGAAGAAATATTTCATGCCCTGAATTGCCAATTAGTAAGACTGTTTGAGCTTTAAATTCCAATTTTTTCTTATTTCAGCCACTATAAACTTAGCCTTAGTCTTTAATTTTAGCCTGCTTTTGACCTTAAGAATGTGCAAGTTATTTCCTAACTGGTCGAGCTGCACTAACAAAAGAGGTGATGCGATAAGATTTGAAGGGCGATTTGATGCTCCTTTTCTACACAAAAAAAAAGAGAAAAAAAAAGAAGAAGAAAAAAATAAGAAGAAGCAAAGCTTCGAAAAAAAAAATAAGAAAAGAAAGAAATAGAACATCAAGGAGGGGTGAAAGAAACAAAAAAGTGAATAAAGAAATGCCCTATGGTTATTTGTTTAAGAGCACCAGCTTTGAATTATAATTGTTGAGTAGTGCAGCTATGTTTAGACTCTACACTTTGAAATGCTTGCATATTCTTAGTTTATTGAGCCACTCGTCCAAAAAGAATCCTACCTATAAACCCGAGCCCCATTACAACCCTTGGAGAAAGACCTTTTGATTCATGTGTGATCTTAATGATTGATGATTTTAGTGACAGATGAGCAAATCTATGTTAAGAGTAACAAATCATGACTTGTGTGAAATTCCATGTATCATTTTTCTTGTTGAGAGAATTAGAGTGAATCCTGGTGAGGTTGGATCAATGTGCATAATTTTGACTTGAATGAAAGGCATTGGTATATTTCTTGAAACAATACAGGTTGATGGTTTGTGATTGGTTGAGTTGTAATCCCTACTTCGAGTATTTTCCGGTTTGTGGCAACTTATACTTGTTGGAGTTGTTTTCGTTTGGAGTCTGTGTCGTGTGTTTAGATATGCTCGAGGACAAGCAAGGTTCAAGTGTGGGGGGATTTGATAGGACGTATTTTACTTGCTTTTATTGTTATCTTTTGGTGTCATTTCTCCTAATTAATTGCCCTATACTTGTGTATTTTGGAAGAATGATGTGTTTGTTGAATTGTGTAGGGATGTAGTACAAAGTTGGAAAAAATGGCAGGTTTTTGGTGAAAGAAGAAGCTGAGTGAAGAAAGATCAAAATTTGAGTCTGACAAGACCAGACCGTAAGGGCTTGCCGCTGGAAAGCTGGAGCGAGTTTCTGGAATCTAGGCCTCTACACGTGTTTTGGGCTTGTAAAATCTGATTCTCGGCCCAACCCACAACCTGGACGCGGAAATACACTTTCCCACCGCCTCTAGAAGTCTTTGTTTTGGCAATTACCTAGTTGAGATAGACTATGATTTTATTTCCTTATCTAATATTTTAATTAAGAATATTATATATAGATTAGGACTTATTTCTTTATTATTTTTTGATTCCATTATTCACACAAGAACGCAGCAGAGCAGTAGAAACGCTCTGGAGCATATTTTATTTCATCTTTCTCGATTTTCATGGTATTCATTTCTTTGATATTTTTGCGGTTCAATTTTGATATGCAATCAAGCTAAGTTCTTCTTATTCCGGTGACAACTAACGAAGTCCTGGCCTAGCTAAACTGTGAGATCTAATTTGTTTATCTCATTTAATTAATTTGCATGCATCTGTTATTTTCGGTATTTCGAGTCGTTAATTGTTTTGATATTGCTAGGTAAGTGCACATATTTAGTAATTCGGAGTTAATTAATAGCCAATTAAACCGGCCATCCGTAATTGTGGTTTAAGTTTAATTAGTGGTAAAACGGTTCTTCAGAACCAGGGGAATAACAGTCTTAATTCGGCAGTCCTGCATCAGAGTCTATTGGTTTTGAATCGGATTTCTCTAGTGCTCAATGCTGTCGGCTCATTAAACATATAGAGTGTCTCTTACGGTTGTCAGTCGATTAGGGAAATAATTGGTGAAGCGTCTTCCTGATTATCGAGAATTTAAGGAGGAATTAGGCTGCATCAGTAAGCATCTTCGGTAGCTATAACCGGTTTGCATGAGTTAATTGAATTAATCTTTGCATCAAGGATCGGTTTAGGTAAGCTAGGGTGGAGGTAATTGTAATCCGGAATATTTTTTCTAATACTTTAAATCCGTTCATTTTGTTCAATCGTGCATCTCTCTATTTATTTTGTTAATTTCATTTATTTTGTTAAAATCACAAAAACCCCTTGAAAGTTTGGTCATACAGATTGGAAGTATAGAGTAATTCTCACCGGTCCCTTGGGAGATGATCCTGCTCGCCACTGTACTCTGCAGTGTAGGCTTACCGACGGAAGTCGGGACATTTATTTTTGGTGAAAAATGACGCACCATGCATCTCAACCGTCTACTTGGACTAATGCTTTTTGATCAAGCAGTTGAGATCCGAGGATATGGAAATCTAAGTAGTTGCCATAAATAGCAAAATATTTTGCCAGAAGATTTGCTATTTATATCCCTCAGAAAATTCATCTCTTTATACTTTAATGTTGAGTATAGAGACTTAAATGGCAACTCAGATGAACAGTATGCTTATTTTGAAATATTAACGATAACTTTTTCAAACAAATAAGCTTTGAGGAATAGAGAGTAGAGAAGCTTATCAAGAAGGATTGATCAGGCAGCTGATGAGGAGAGGGACTTGGAGCTCGAGGCGTCAGTTTCTTGCTAAACTGATGAGATCGCCTTTAAACTGATTTAATCAGTTTTGTTGAGCAGCTGCTGATTGACTTTTCATTAGTTTCATTTTCTTGAGTGGTCGGACGGGACTAGCTTCTCCGCTTTCTCTGGAGCAGTTTGACCTTTTTCTTTTGGAAGCTGAACTGATGATGTCCTGAAAAGAATCAGTTTCGGTTGCAGTCTCAGTATGCTAAAGTTGCTTAAGAGCAACTGCTGAGGTGGTCAACTTCAAGGTGGTCAGCTCTTTAATTCCTCTGCAGGATAAGCTAGACTGATTTACCATCAATTTTGCAGCTCTTGAGCAAGACTTGATAAGAGGAGTAACATAGCCACTGGACAGGAGATCTAGAGATGTGGCAGTATCTTCATCATCTTTCGCTTCACTGTGTCCATGGTGTTGACTCCTTGGGCTTACCACAATCGGAGTATGAGATAGATCTTAGTCTATCTTTTCAGTGGTACCCGCAGCTTGTAAATATGCCTTTTCTGACTGAATTGGATCAAAATTCAGTTTTAGGCAACATTGATCGACTAGATTGTTGGCAAAATTCTTTTCAGTTGAAACTCTTTGCGATCTCAAGCTGGCTTGAACATCAGCTAGTAGGGCCTTAGCTGGAATGTCGTTATCAAGTCGATGCTTCATAATCTGCTGGACTTGCATAATATTTGGAGGAAATGGATTTGAAGTTCCAATCCATTTAATATTCCAAGTCTCTTCACATTGCCAAAAGCTCATGCCATGAAAGACAGTTAGCAAGAAATGTGACTGGATTGACATAGAATGTCTGCAGTTATACCAGTGCAGTTGTTTGAACAACTGGTTATCTTGCTTGGCAACATAAGTGAAGTGAGTAAGAAGAAGATTTGTTACATCCTTCTGTGCACTCTTGACCGCATATTCGCCACTGTAGAAAGTGCGAATATTGTCTTCAGTCAGCTGGAGAAGAGGGCAGGCTCTCCTGAAGTAATCAGCTCCATAATTTGGATGAGGGATTCTGATGAATAGAATGAGCTCATCTGGATCAGTGCAGGACTTGAAGTCAACTGATGATCCATTTTTGGAGTGTGGAGAGGGAACTTCATTGGCAGCTGAACTACTTGAAGTTGTATTGTTAGTCTTGGCTTTAGATCTCCTCTTCTTCTTGAGTGACTGAAGATGTGCTTTCCCTTTCTTGGGAATCCAGTCGGATATGAGGACTGGTAGCACGTCATGATTTAGAAGATTCGGCATATCTTCCAGGAGCTTGCTCATTCTTAGAACAAGTCCTATCTTGAACTCAAATTTCCTAGTCTTCTTTGAGTCGGCAGCTTTGATGACTTGATGCTTGAATTGGGAGAAGACAAACTCTACCCAATTAGCTTCCAATCCTTCAACAAGGTGTATCATTACCTTGTATCTTTCTTAAGTCAATTGACTCAGGCTTCCAATGGCGCCGAACATCATTTTGTTCGTGATATCAAGCATAACTCCATACTCGGGCTTCAGATCAGTTTTAGCTGTGGTAAAACTGAATTGCTTGGAGCAATTTGAAGCATGCCATTCTTTCCAGTATGATTCAGCTAAATCTTTTAGATCTTGAACCCTGGAGCCTTTTCTGGGAAGTTGAAAGATTTCTGCAATCTTTCCTTCAGTGATTTGAAATTTCTTTCCTTGGATCACTGATTGTATAACCTTCCCATCTGCAGTGACCGTTGCTTGAAGCAAGAACTCACTTACTAAGTTTTATCTGAAGAATCTTGGAGGATTTTTTAGGTAGTGCAGAATTCCGATCTTGTGAAGATTGACCAGAAGAAAAGGATTGTTTGATTCTTTAAGAATCCATTGAAATTTCTGTCTTTCCAGAAATTTATCTCTCATCATTTGCTCTTTGAAAGAGGTAAGAGCTTTGAATGATTCAGCCATTTTTGAAAACTTTGGCTGAGTTTAAATTGAAGCTTTTTGAGAGAGGGAGATAATACTCTTTTTAAAGATGATTTTCCTTGAAGAGTATGAATTGCTTCTTCTGCTATTGTTGTTGTTGTATTCTCTCAAAAAAAATTGAGCAAAGGGTTTTATGAGTGAGAAAAAGATGCCCCATTGTCATTTTCTTTTGGCTTTTGATTTTGAGCTCAAGACCAACGGTCAAAAATAAGTACTGACATAAGCATTTATTTAAGCCAAAAGATTTTTGTTTATGAAAATATTTAAGAAATAAACTGATTTACAAGAAGTTTTTCTAAGGCATATAGTCAGCTGACTTCTGAGGACTTCAGATCTTCTTGCATTCAGTTTTTCTTTTTCTTTGCAGTCATGAAGCTGTCTGAGATACTCTCGCTTGAAGAGTCTTTTGAGTCTTCACTTTGAGAACAAGCTTTCAATTTTATGATGGAATCAGAGAGCTGTTTTACTTGTTCCTTCATGCACTTGATCAATGCTTTGATTGAGGCTTTTCCCGACCACTGCTTTTTTGCTTGTTGGGCTCTGAGCTGAGTCTCTTCTGCAGTCGGCGGATGCTCTCCAGTTGAGCGATCAGTTTTCAGCTGATGCTTTGCAGTCTGAAGTCCTGCAGTTGGTTTGTCAACTGTTTCAGACTTTGCTGGAGAGGTAATTTTCCATTCAATTGGACTCTTCCTGGATTCCTCTTTCTCCTTATCCCCTTCTCCTGAGGATTGGTATCTCTCAACAGCAAGGATGACGTCATCAGAATCATGAGTTGACTAAACTATTGATTTGACAACCTTCGCTTTTCCTTTTCCTTTTTCTGTTGGAGTGGAGGAGATCGGTTTCTGTCTCAATCATGGTTGTGGCTCTCTGATTGTTAGTGGAGGCAGTGCTCATTCTGCTATTTTTGGAACAAAATCATCAGGATCAACTGGCTGATAATTTGTTTCCTCCACATCAAGTCATGAAGCAGCTTTTCTAGGATAAGACTGATTCGGTTGATGTAGTACATCTTTTGTGGAAAGCACAAGCTGCTTCTTTTCTCCCTTTCCACTATGTCTACAAACCTTGAAGAAGAATGATGCCTAGTCTATTCCTCTTATTTCCCAGATTGCGTTGCAGATTTTATACTTTATTTCTGACATTTCATCATGTCCTTCACATGATCCTACCATCATTTGTGTGGCCACTGCTACTAACACCTGAGATTCCTTTTGGAATCTAGATGTTTGATGGTTATTCTGAAAATTTTCTGTGGCAGGGATAGTCACCCATCTGTTGTAGCAGTATCTGGCATTTATATTTATTTCTTCCAGCCTGTCTCCTGCTTCCGGTAGCCCAAAAATGTTTCTCAGGACAGAATGAGTGATTAGGACTTGTATCCCCCTTACTTCACTGATGATTATCCAAGAATCTTTCTCGCTGAATGAATTAAGAAAGAATTCTGCAACAGCCTTTGGATACACTCTCGTGGGAGCGCTTTCAGTGTACTTCTTTAGTTGTGCATTTTCAATTAGAGTGAAAATCACTTCACCTAACTGAGAGAAGTTAGTGAATCGTCTGCTATTGGCTGGGCTTAGTATTTTGTCCTAGCTCAGGTCCTCGCAAAAGGCTCTTGAGTCATTACCAGAAATCATGAAGTTGCGAGGTTTTCTGTGAAGGTTGGAAGAATATTGGGCCATTTGAGGATGATATCTTGGGAAGATTTGGAAGGAAAAGAATTCTGGATGACTTTTCAGAGACTGAGTGCTTGAGTTCTTTGGTCAGCTATGTGGGGGATTTGGGAAAACAACTAACCTATTTATAGACTCAAGTGAACGGTGAATCCAACGGTAAAAAGAATTTGATCAAAAATCAAAATCAAACAGTTTCGATTAATCCGTCGATTTTAATTTTGGATTTATCCATTCAGATTAATGATGAGAGAGAGTGGGTCCAGCGGTAATATTAAGAAGACACATCATAATACCGTTCAGTAATAAATTTAACTTGAACTTATTTGATATTGGCTCTCCTCCAGTCTCCACGTGGCATTGAGCTGCTGACGTCATCAGTTGGCCTTATGACTGATGATCTTCTTAGCTTGGAGTGATCAGTTCCAGCTAGAGTCTCTTCAGCTTTGACTCCTTGTCAGCTTAAGCTATTCTCTTCAGCTTTGCTCCGCCTAAGCTTGCCAGCTGCTTCCTTCAGCTGAAGCTTTGTATTCTTCAGTCAGTTTTGAATTCAACTGCTCTCATTAGTTAAATGTGACTGGTTGAGAACTGATGTCTTCTGCGATCAATTTACCCACCTTCATCCATCAGCTTCCATGTAGCCTTTGCCATTTCCTTAGAACTGATATGGGCTCATCAGTTTAAGCTCCAAAGATTAGTTGACGGATGCCATCTTAGGTCAGTTCTCATCTTTGGCTGGAGTGCTCCTCTTCACTCTTTTCGGCTGATCGCCGTCCTCCTTTGAAGCTAGTTCGAGAAATCCTAGTTGGATGCACAACTCCACAAATCTAGCTTCTGGCAGTGGCTTGGTGAAGATATCGGCTATCTGCGTCTTCGTGTTGACATATTTGATGCATATGTCTTTCTTATCGATGTGATCTCTAATGAAGTGGTGCCTGATATCAATGTGCTTCGTCCTTGAATGCAATACTGGATTTTGAGATATTGCAATAGCACTATTGTTATCACAGTAGATTGGCACTTATTCAGTCTCCACCTTGTAATCTTTGAGTTGTTGCTTCATCCATAGGATTTGAGCACAATAGCTTCCAGCAGCTACATACTCGGCTTCAGTTATTGACGTGGAAACTGAGTACCGCTTCTTGCTAAACCAGGATATCAGTTTGTTCCCAAGAAACTGACATGTTCCACTGGTGCTTTTTCTGTCGATCTTGCATCCTCCAAAGTCTGAGTCTGAGTAGCCGGTTAGACTCAAGCTATCGTCTCTGGGATACCATAACCCAAGATTTATGGTTCCCTTGAGATTCTTAACCAATATATATAGGTTAAGAACCCGAACTTTGTACATCTTTATTCTATCATTTAAGGTCAGAATAGATAACAGTATCATATCGTGATCCTCCTCAATACACAAGCCAGTGTACTAGAATAATTAGTTAGTCAAGATAAACAAACTATCAGATTATTCTACTATGTACCGATGGTGGATTCAGGACCATCTAAGCCGTGAACCTTTTAGTATAATGTAAGGAATCTGATTATATGATCTTTACCGTGTGTTGACCTACACCATATCATCTACAATGCAAGTATATGGGACGTACAATTAAATATAAGAATAATTAAAGGCACACAATGACTGCAATTATTATTCAATCTATATCATCTTAATATTCTTTAATGTATACGAAGACAAGCTTTCTAGTATACAAAACCAACAGCTTTAGTGGTCTCACAGGTTGAGATTAGACTGAATATTTCAAGATCGACTGTAGAGAATATAACATTGAGAGTTTTAGAGTTGACATTGTAGCAGTTCTTTTGTGGCTCAGTCCATTTTCCTTCTTCAATCTCTACCTACTTTCCTTCTTTAGCAACAGTTAGCTTCTCACATCTTTCAGTGACACTCTTCCATATAAGCTCGTCTATTGATCTCAGAAACACCCTCATCCTTACTTTCTAATAAGGATAATTATTTTCTTCAAGCAAAGGGTAGTCTGACCTTAGATCCTCCTTCCTTGATTGAACTCATAACTTGAAATCAACCAAAATCTTCACGTGAGTATGCACTTTTCAGGACTCTTTTCATTTTTAACCAAAGGTGACCCGCTCTAGTACCAATTGAAGTTACTTAAACCGTGCAGATAAGAACATGTTCTTAATCATGTGCATGAACATTATGAAGAACATGTAAGGTCAGAATGTTAAATATAAAGCAAGTAAATGGCACGAGATTGGTAACTATGTTCGATCAATTGATCTATATCAGGGGGACTTCACAAATCTATGAGAAACAATCCACTATTCCATTGCAAGGTTACAAAGGGTATTACACGATGACCTCCCGTCACTCGATTCCGTTCCTACACTCTACAATCTCTTTCAATGGACTGAATTATGAGATGCCTTCACAACCTAGACTCTCTTTAGTTCCTAAGAAAATCTCTCCCGAGACTCCTCTTAAGTGTGTATGAAAGAATTTCAAACACAAACTAGACACACAATGATCACAAGGATCAAACCTAGTCTACCCAAATACTATATACTTCAGACTTGAAGTTTTTTGGACTCTCTATCTCTTGTGTATTCGTAAAACCTCTGTATACAAGCTAGTCTGATTCACAGGCTATTTATAAACGCAAGATATAGCCTAAACAAGGTAATCAGATAATCATAATTTAAACCAAACTTTCAAAGAAAACTTTCTTAGTTTAATTCGGACTTCTTCTAGTTAGATTTCTTATTTGAATAGAACTCACCTTCTTATATCTTGATCTTCATCTCGAACAAGGCTTCTTCTATTCTGAAATGTCCATCTTGAAAATGTAACTTCAACTCCTTGAAATCAGCTTGGCACGTCTTTTGGAAACTCTCTGGACAACCGTGTACATGATCATGTTCTTGAACATGCTCAAGTATATCCTTCGATCTTCAATCAAATTGGCAGCGGAATGTTCATATCATAATGTCCAGAACATGGTCTTCAAAACTTGAAAAACCAAAACCTTTGTGTTCTTTGAATTCCTATAAAGATCATGACAATCTAAAAACACTTAGTGCTGTAAGATGGCACTGAAAACATTAACGTTGAGTTCAATTAGAATTACATTCTCATAAATCATATTTAATAGTCAGCATATAAGTTATGTTCTACTTCAGAAAATGTTAACGTAACTTACTTACAATGATAATATATAATAATCTTAATGCTAATATTACACACAAAACTAAAATACTAACAACATAATTCTAAATCTATACAAATCAATGGGGTTGACAATGCTAACACCATAATAACATGATGCTAACATGACCCGACCACGATGCTAACAAAATCCAACAATAATGTTAACAAACACATTTAATAAAACAGATTACAAAATGAAATGAATCATATATGTTGGTAAAAATTCAACAGAAATTTGACAAATACAATAATAAAGGATGAGACAATCTTGATAGATCTTGAAACCGCACCGATACCATCATAAAAACTCATCGTGACAAGTCATGTGTAGCAATCATAATCGATAACTACATCACAAGTTTAAATACACAATGAAATCACCTATTCAATTTAAGAAAACTAACGCCATATTTCACATTTAAAGAAATGCAGAAGAGACTTATTTACATTCCCAAGAGAAGACATTCACAGGAAAACATTTTCAAGGCAGATTAAAATAAAGTCAACAATCAATCAAAGATAAATCAATCCTATAATAATAATAATAATAATAATAATAATAATAATAATAATAATAATAATAATAATATGCAGAAAGCAACTCAACTTTGCACCTAAGCTGATAAAAACATTATTTTATAATGATATGCAGAAAGCAACTCAACTTTGCATCTAAGGTGATAAAAACCCAACAAATAAGTTCAAGCTAATACGAAGATTCCCCATAAAATAACTCAGTTAGCTGTAAATATTTAGATGATCAAACACAAGAATTTTTTATCTTCAAATTAAAAATTTCTCAAACACTTGGATAAAAAAATTGAGCTTTAAAAAGGCATTCCAACCATAATTTGTCAGACTCCTGACAACAAATGATAAATTACAACCTATTTTCCCTTATGCCACTCTTTTGTCAGGTGTTATCGGTTGGAATGTAAGTCATGTCCTCTGGGAGATATAAAATCAAGTTAAAGAAGATTATCAAATGAAGAAAGGTGACAATTGCTATGAACGAATGAAGAAATCAATGAATCAAAATGACATCTCATACCTTTACGACCAATCTGCATGCCCGCACGTGCAATGGCTCTTAGTGCAAACTAAGCACCAAGACCAGAGGTCTTAGTTTTATTGCCCCAATAGCACATAACTTAATATGAAGAGCAATGATGCCTAATTCATATTAAATCATGGATGAATATTCATCTCAACAAGACAAATGTATCTCTAAATACTTAAACAGATGAAATGACGAGCGAGCTTTAAAATATATGTTCAAAAATCTTGTATCTTTGAGAAATATCTTGTGATACAACCATAGCTGCATACGGAGAGGACTCGTCCCTATTCACTTTGACCTTCATTCTACTTAAATTGGGAAATGGAACTCGTGAACAAATTTAAAAAAAAAGACCATTAAATAGAATATATATAAAGAAACATGAAAACTTGAATACAACAACAAAATACAACATTACATATTTCCCAAAAGATACATCATGCAATTTAAGATTATTTCAAGAACTGCTACACAAATTTTGCTAGGTCATAGTCCTAATGTAAATCAAAATTTATAAATGACTACTCTAAATTAAAAGAAACATAAATGTTCGATGAAGTAGAATATGCATCCGATGGATTTTGACAACTTCCAATTACGTTCAATCCCACATAATGAAATGTACAAATTAATAAACAAATTCAAAAAATAATAAAATTCTAAAAAATCCAAGATAAACAAATTCACAAGTTTTTTTTATCTTACATAAGAATGACATACAATCTAATCAATGAAAATTACTTCTAATGGATGTATAGAAGCCATAATGCAATCACAAAGGAAAAACAATTATAATCATTGGTTAAAGAATAATCCTTTAGAAATTGTGAACTTGGATAATACAAAAAAATTTAATTTGATTTAATCTATATAAGAAATATAACTGAGAGAGAGAGAGAGAGCCTAGAGTCTCCAAAATTGACATGCAAGCAAGAAAATACATGAAATGACTTTTTTAGCAATCATACATTATGATACGCACTCTAGTGGATAACTAACCTGTATTTCAGAGAATAGAAATATAGGTAATGTTGGTCCCGGGCGAGTCAATCAGTTTAGAGGGGGGGAGGGTGAATAAACTGATCCAAAACTTAACAATAATTGCGGAATAGTTAAGGCCATTTGACTCGTGAAGTTATCCGTGCACTTGGTGATCAGATGAGATGATCAGTTTGCTCAAAGTGCAGTTTGTGTGCTTGATGTGTGCAGTTAAAGCATGGGATTGAAAGTAGTAAAATGAGCACACAGACAATTTATAGAGGTTCAAAGCTCAACTTCTACGTCCTCTCTTCCTAACTGAATAGGGCAATCCACTATGCAAGTGTAAAGTTTCTTTATTACGGTTATATAGTAAAGATAAACTGTTGAACCTGGCGAACGACGACTTTACGAGTCGCGGCCTCCTTTTCAACTGGTACTGTCCCGGAGATGACGATCCAACGAACGTGGCCTCCTCAGCCGGTAAGGTCAACAGTCTCACACTTACGATCCCCAACTGCTCATTGGAGAGATAAGGTGCTATTGGCCATCTTTACAAGGTTTTAGATCTCTTTTGATCTTCAAGAATACAGTCTTGAAATCGGTATTAATTGGTATGCTTCTTTGCACTTCTTTGGCTTGAGCTGGGTAGTTGATCGGTGTAGAACAGAATTGAGAGACTGGCTCTGGCTAGAATTCCTCAACAGCTAGCTTGATGAGCAGTTTTGCTTCTTCTTCTCAGTTGGGACTTTTGCTGCGGATGAGTTTGAGCTTTCGAGCTTTTGAGAGCTGTTCTTTCTTCAGCGGAGATAAGAATCTCTTTCTCAAATTTTTCTCGCAGTAGTCTCTTTTTGACAAAAGTCTTGCAAAAGTCTAGCAAAAGTCACGGTCATAATCTGAGTCACTCATCCTTTATAGTTGAGTGGCTTGCGACTGTTGCAGATCAAAGAATGATCATAAATGATAAAGTCGTTGAGAGGCTTTTCATTTAAAGAGTCGTTAAGTCGCCTTTGTTCTTCTGACATGCTTTTGCTTCAAGATCTTGGTTGCATTAACTTCAAGATCCTCATATTGGCAGATCTGAAATTTGAATTTTAGTTACGGCTTCTATCTTGATCGTCAGTTCTGGGCTTCAGCTGGCAGTTGAAATCTTCAGTTCGGATATTTCCTCAGTTGTTGGTTCTGCACATCTTGTTGGCAGTTTTGCAAGCTCCAGTTTTGATCATCTTCAGCTGGCAGTTTTGGGCTCTGGCTTGATGCTTTCTGAGCTCCAGTTAGGTTTGCTTCAGCTGGCAGTTTTGAACCAGTGTTTCTTCATATGGTACTTTGGACTGATGTCCCTGCAGCTGAAACTTCTTGAACTGGTGTATCTTCAGTTTAGATATTGGATTGGCGCCTCTTCAGCTGGTATTCTGAATTGGTGTGTCTTCAGCTGATATCCTCTGAACTGGTACGTTTCTTCAACTGGGACTTCATTCTTCAACTGGTGCTTTATCCTTCAGCTCATACTCTGGACTGGTATGTCCTTCAGCTGGTATTCTTCTTCAGCTGAAAATTCTGATCTTTGATGATCAGTTGGCACTTTTGAACTAGTGCCTTGAACTGGTATTTTCTTCAGTTCATAATTGTAGACTGAAAAGCTCCTTTTGGTATATATACTTTGATGTCAGTTGGTACTTCGAACTTGTCAGTACCTGCATTTTCAGTTTACTTGACTTGCTAACTGATCTAGCAATCAAGTTACTGTTTCCTTTTTCTTTTCTCAGCTCTTGGCTGGATTTTTTCTTTTTCTTTTCTTTTTTTTCTTTTCTTTCATTTCTTCTTTTTTTTTCTCTCTTTTCTTTTCTCTCTCTCTTTTCTTTTGTTTTTCTTTTTCTTTTTGGATTGATCATTCTCAGGCTTTGATAGCTCAGTTTTTTTGTTTTGATCAATCTCGATTTTCTGCTTGATTTCTTTTCAGTTTTTCAATAGCTCTTTGACATATTTTGACATCTCATCAAAACCCTAGTAAGGAAAAATCTTGATAGTTTTTCCTAACAGGTAACAAAAAATGCAAAAAATGTTGATATAATTTAAATTAGCCAAATGATACTTATAATATAAACCATGGTTTCATGCCCAGATAAATCAGTCAAATGTTGCAAGTAAAATTTAGATATAATTGGTACATTGTACATTTTTCATGGCTCATATATGAACCCACAATGAATGTGTCATTAAATGGGGCAAAACTGTGAGCAACGCCAAAAACTATTTTGCCATCGTGAGTGGTAGGTTCAAGTGTGACATTCTCTTTTTGGGCTCCCTGGTGTTTCTCTTCGACTATTACAACAAAAATGAATTATGTACATTAGAATCTGACCTTATATTAAGTTTAATCTGAAAATATAAATTTAATCCAAATTGTCAGAAATTAGAAAGGAAAATGGTAAACCACATTTATAGAGTAAGAAACGTATAACATAATAACTCGATTAAAAATCTTATCTACAATCATCTAATGCTCAAATAAGACCAGAAACCTAATTGAAGTATAAAATTCCCCATCAAATTAACCCGCGAGTAGTGAAAACTAATAAACATAAATAAAATTACAAAAATATCATTAAAAATAAATTAATCGTGATTCTGACCACCAATATCAATGTCGTGAGATCAAAATCAAGCTAAATGCAATTAAACATAAAATCCTACTAGGCAACTCCAATCAGTTTAAAGTCGATGTCTTTTAGGTTAATATTTTAACTTCAAACAATATTAACCAAAGAAATAGCTAAACGAAAAAAAAATCATTATTTAGTAGAGGAAAACATAAAACAAAACAATCAAGCAAAAAAAATAAAATAAAAAACAAAACCAATTAATAAACGTAGAACCATCAGAATCAAGCTGAGAAAACAAGATAATTAATGTTGATCCTAGCACAAATTAGATAATGTAAGTAAAAATGATATGAAGTAAGAGTTGTACCATAACTTTTGACTGTGATGAAGAAAGAAATGCGAGATTGTTGCTACTGCTTCTGCTCGAGTGTTAAAAAAAATGATATGAAGTAAGAGTTGTACCACATCTTTTGACTATGATGGAGAAAGAAAGGAGAGATTGTTGCTGCTACTGCTGTTCGAGTGTTAAAACCCTAATGGCATGAGAAAATGAAGAATGGGCCCTTTGACATAATTTTATCAGGCTGCTATTATGTGGTGAATTCCTGTATTTTAAATGAGCCTAAGTCCATCATAAATTGACATCACTTATTTTTTGCGGAATTTCCTAAAAATTGGGGTTTTAATTAAAACTTGTGCATTACATGTGCGATGCACAAGATACTTTTGTTTATAATACTGCGTAGAAGAAATCTCACCCCAACAACTACAACAACTCAAAATGTTAGTTATTATTAGCATGTTGAAGAAAAAATTATTTTCCCTAATTGTTCTATTTCACATTGGAATATCTTTCATGATTTCTCATTTGTAATGGTGCTTGGTAACTCATGGAGGTTACACAGCCAATCTGAATGCCCTCAAACCTTAATTGTTGATCCTCACTTGAAATCGGAGAGTGCTATATATAGGACATCCCAGAGCATGTTAAGATACAGAAAAATGAATACATCATTTTGCATCATATAGTTATCTGATATCTGCTCCCAGTCCCTGTATTATCTAGTTTACCGGAACCTTTCCGGTGTTGTGGTACTACTAGTGGAAGAACTAAGCTGTTTCATGTTTGAGAGACAGAATGCCAAACCGTGAGCACTAGCTGGGGCATATTTTTCTTACAGAGAGAGATCCCCTCGACTCGACTTACCGAAATTCTAAAGATTCCAATTTATTAACTTTGGTTAAATACTATTTTCCTGCATTTGTTTTCTACTCGTTTCCTTTCTTCATACTTCAGATTGTTTGTAATCCAGAAGCACTATAATTGTGTACAACAATTTCAAGACAAATATTAAAATAACAATTACCTTTGATTTGGAATGGCGACTTCATCAACTGCAGTTGCACCCTCCATGAGGATCATTCCCCATGACCAAGCTGAGAAGTCGAAAAAGTTTTTAGGTTTAGACTTCAAGAGGTGGCAGTAGAAAATGCTCTTCTACCTGACCACCTAGAGTTGCAGCCCATATCAAAGAAGACACTTAAGTCATTACAGAGAACAAGTCGGATATTAACAAATGAATGATGTATGATTAATGGATCAACATAGATTTCTTATTTAAAAATTACATTCTGAATGGCATAGTTAATAATTTATATTCTGTATACGCAAATGTAACTAGTGCAAAAGAACTATGGGATGCTTTGGAAAAGAAGTACAAAATGGAAGAGGCCGGAACTAAAAAGTTCATGGTGGTAAATTTCCTTATTACAAAATGGTGGACACCCAGTAAGTGATGGATCAAATGCAAGAGCTTTAGCTCATTGTGTATGGCGTTCATGTTGAAGGGATGGTTCTTCCAGATGCTATCACTATTGCTGCAGTGATTGAAAAGCTTTCATCGTGTTAGAAGGACTCCAAGAGTTATCTCAAGCACAAATGAAAGGAGATGACTCTTGAAGACCTTATGGTTAAGCTTCATATTAAGGCTGATAACTGAAAGGCTGATCTGAGACCAAGAGTCTTGATCAAGGCCAAGGCTAACTTGATGGAGTGTGGTGGACCCATCAAATAGCAACAAGAGAAAGCGCTCGGATCAGGTTGACAAAGGAAAGAAGTCAATAATGAGGTTCAACGGCAATTTCTTCAACTGTGATAAGTCGGGGCACATATCCAAACAATGTATGATTCCAAAGAAGAAGCGTACCAGTTATGGTACACACATGGTTGAATACAATAATAAAGACAAAAACCATCAAGACGATTAGGATATTGATGACTTGGTTACAGTTGTGTCTGAAGTCAACCATGTGGATAACCCGAGGGAGTGGTTCGTCGACACCGGGGCCACTTGTCATGTCTGGTCAAACAAGGGCTTATTTTCTACATACAAAGTTGTTAAAGGTAGAAAGATACACATGGATAACCAAGCCTCGTCTGAAGTGGCTGGTGTGAGCAACGTTATCTTGAAGCTTACTTCAAGCCATGAGCTAACTCTGAAGGATGTGCTACATGTTCTGGACATCCAGAAAAATATGGTTTCGGGCTCATGTTGGTTAACCATGGTTTTAGACTAGTATTTGAGTCTGAAAACTTTATTTTGAGCAAGAACAGAAGGTTCCATGGTTGAGGCTATCTTGTCAGTAGACTTTTCAAAATGAATGTAATGGCTATGTGTCGTGTTGCAAAAGAAAGTTCTAATAAAGTTGATTCTTCTGCTTACTTGCTTGTTGAATGCTCAGACTTATGGCATTGTAGATTAGGACATGTTAATCTAAATGATATAAACATTTAGTAAATATAGACTTGCTAAAAGTCAACCAATTTAATACACAAAATAAGTGTGAAGTTTGTGTTGAAGCTAAATTGACTCAGTTATCATTTCATTCGGTAGAACGGAGTACTAAACCTCTAGACCTAATTTACATAGACGTGTGTGACTTAAAGTTTGTATAAACTAGAGGCGGTAAAAAGTACTTTATTACTTTTATTACGATTGCACAAAGTACTATTATCTTTATATTTTGAGAAGTAAATATGAGGTTATTGAAGCTTTTAAGAACTTCAAAAATGAAGCTGAAAATCAACTAAGGGGTCGAATTAAAGCAATTCAAAGTGATAGAGATTGGGAGTATGTTGCTCCGTTTGAAGGGAGTGATAGAAGGGAGTTCTAAGAAATGAACTTCTGAAGCTGCTACTAGTTCTAATCTTGTGGATGAAGAATCGAGATATAGCAAGAGAGCTAGAACAACGAAGATATTTGGTCCAAATTTCATTATCTATATGTTAGACGATGAGATAAAGTTTTTAAAAGAAGCTCTATGTAGTCCATATGCTTAATTCTGAAAAGAGGCCATCAATAGTGAGATTGACTCCATCATGCAAAATCATACTTGTGAGTCAACAGATCTCCCAAGCGATTGTAAGCCCTAAGGATACAAATGGATCCTAAAAAGAAAGTATAAGGCAGATAGCATTGTTGATAAGTATAAAGCTTGTTTGATTTCCAAGGGCTTTGTCAAATAAAGGGGTATGATATCTTCGATACCTACTCAGTAATGAAGATGATATTTATTCGGGTGCTTTTGATGATTTTTGCTTTGCACAATCTCGAAATTCAACAAATGGATGTGAAGACTGCATTTCTGAATGGTGAGTTGGAAGATGAAATATACATGGAACAACCTGAAGGGTTTGTTTCATTGGGGCAAGAGCAAAAGCTGTGTAAGCTTGTTAGATCATTGTATGGTCTGAAACAAACACCGATTTAGTGGCACTTGAAGTTCGATAACATGATGTTATCAAATGGTTTAAAAATCAACGAGTGTGATAAGTTTGTGTACATAAAGGGCAGTTCTAATGGCTACATCATAGTTTATCTTTATGTAGATGACATGTTAATCATGGGCAATAGCCACCAAGTTATCATTGAAACCAAATAGATGTTAAAATGGAATTTTGACATGAAATATATGGGCTTAGCTGATTTGATTCTCGGAATCAAGATAAATTGAACAAGTGATGGAATTGTCTTAACACAATCTCATTATATTGAGAAAGTGCTTAAGAAGTTCAATACTTATGATAGTCCGTCGGCTAAGACTCCGTTGGAGCTCAACGTACACTTAAGTAAAAACTGAGGAGAATTGATAGCTCAAGAAAAATATGTTAGGGTCATTGGGAGTTTGATGTATATCACTAACTGCACCCGACCCGATCTTATATATTTTGTGAATAAGTTGAGTCGGTACACAAGCAATCCAACCAAAGAGCATTGGAAAGCTCTAGTACGAGTTCTGAGATACTTAAAGTATACTCTGAACTTCGGGATGCATTATATGAGGTTTTCTCATGTACTTGAAGTGTACAGTGATGTGAATTGGATATCGGACACAAAAGACTCATTCTCGACCAGCGGGTTTATCTTCACTGTCGTTGGTGGAGCAATGTCGTGGAAATTGATGAAACAGACATGTATAGCCCGTTCCACCATGGAATCTAAGTTCATAGATTAGATAAAGCTTGTTAAGAAGCTGAATGGCTTTGTAATTTCCTAGAGGATCTCCATATTGGAAAAAGCCGGTGTCATCAGTGATGATTCACTGTGATAGCCAAGCGGTTATTAGAAAGGCACATAACACTATGTATAAAGGTAAGTCTCGACACATACGTTGGAGATATAATATCGAGAGACATATTATCTCAAGTGGGGTTATCTCGGTTGACTATGTGAAGTCAATAGATAATCTAGCGGATCCACTAACTAAAGGGTTAAACCGAGATCAAATGAATAAATTGCTAGAGGAAATGGGTTTAAAATCCACAATCTGAGAATGGTTGTAGTGGTAACCCAGTTATGATGACTGAAGATCCCAAGAACTTGGTTCAATGGGAAAATTAAGATACAAACATTCGGTTAATAGTACTTGGAAGATTTTAAATCTTAAACCCTTCCCTCATAAGCAAACCAAGTGTGCACTTGTCAATGTAGTGAGGTTAGGTCCTATTACATTTAATGATTCCTAGAACATAAGGTTGGTTGAGTATGACAGGATACTCAGAAAAATGAGATCACCTATGTAAGTGAGAAGTGGGACCGCTTCTAAGGGATACTTATAAACTCAAAGAGGTTGTCCATGGCCAGAAACGGACACAAACGTGAGAACAGATAATGTTTGAGACATTGTTAGGTCAATCCTATTGTCTAGGTATAACGAAGGATAAACAATTCAAGGCATCGCGTCCATTAATCAGCTGATATATCCGATAGGGTTGCAAAAGGAATGTTCAAGGTCAAAAGCTATCTTTCCTGTTGCAGTTGTATCTCTTGAGGACTGGTTGCTTGTCTGCATTCATGCATGAGGTATTTCCACTCATGTGGGGGATTGTTGAAAAATTAGATATAATAAATTGAGTCTGACTCATTTTATCCGAATTTTTGGTGACCAAGTTATTTGATTTTGGAGGAATTAAACAGTATACGATTGTTCTATATTTATAGTAGATAATCATAGTATTTTTATTTTCTCAAATTCAATTTTTGGTGAGTGAAAAATTAATTTTTGAAATCGGTCACACGATTGAGCATTTATAGTGTGTGGGAAAATATTCTTAAGGAACATTTAATGATCCCACATTGATTTCTTAACCTAGTTAAGAAGTGTATTTAAGTGTTTTAACACTTAAATGTAATAACTGAAGTGTATAAGGATGTGGGCCATGACCCCACATGCGCGAGCCCGAGCCCGAGCCAGTGTTCGGCGCCAAACCTTGAGCACTATTCGAGACGTATTTATCTTGCGGACAGAGGTCCCCTCGACTCGGCTTGCTGGAATTCTGAAGATTCCAATTTGTATATTTTGGTTAAATACTGCTTTTCTGCATTTGTTTTACACTCGTTTCCTTTCTTTGTACTTCAGATTGTTTGTAATTCAGAAGCACTGTAATTGTGCACAACATTTGTAATATCCATTATTAAACTTGTAAATTTGATCAATTTAATCGTGGAATACGGATTGGAACACTAAATTTGGAATAGAGGATCTCATCCCGACCAAGAGCTTTCTTTGTACTTTAGATTGTTTGTAATCTAGAAGCACTGTAATTGTGTATAATATTTATAATATATATTATTAATTGTGAAATACGGATTAAAATATCAAATTTGGAATAGAGGATCTCATCCTGAGGGGCGCTTATATCAAAGAAATAAATTAATAATCAAACTATCATATATAATTACAGAAGAAATAATACTCTCATCCTGTGACACCAAGAATCACAGCACATAATTATTTGTCAATTTCCACCGAATTTTCATTGTATCCAATTAATTACACAAACACTCGAATTAGATCCAAAATCGCCTTTCATTTCACATAATTACACGTATACATATTGATATTGTGCATGTTTGTGTAGATGTGTTGGGTCTACATATCCTAAAAAGTCGATCCCACATTCGAGCAATATGTTGTCCCACTTTCTTGGATTAACATGACAATTCACCTTTTCTAAATCTTTTTATATTGATAAACAATTGAACTCAACATCTTTTTCATTCTCATTGAATTCAACCACCTTCTTAAATTTAAGAATTTCCTTATGCGAATTTAATTCATCCACATGACATGAGGGTTTAATTTGTAGCTAGCTAGGTCTTCATTAATAGTCATTCAATAAAGTCATATCGAGAGGTTCAAACTTAATAAATATTAATTCCATTATCTTTTGATTGAATATTCTTTGCTTTTGATCCATCAAATAATCAACTCGATCTGTGTGTTTCCGCTACATAGGAGTTTAATTACGATTTTTTTTATATATATTTTTTGTGTGATTTAATTTAATTTTAAGATTATTTTTTACTAGGGTTCACCACATTTAATTAGGATTTATAATTATTTTTTAGTATTTAATTTTAATTTTAAATTAATAATTCATTATTATGGTTGATTAATCCAAAATTAAATTTTACAATTTTTTTTAATTCAGTTTTTTATTGATAAATGTTAACTATGATTATTTATGTTAGAATTATTTTTTATTTTATATTAAATATTATTAAAATCATAAATTTGAGAGTGAAATACAGAAAAATGTAACAGGAAATTTAAATCCCTCTCTATGGCCACTATGTTGTTGGATATGACGTATTCATTTGAATTCGGTGGAAATTGACAAATAAATATGCCGTGATTCTTGTTGTAACAGAATGAGAGTTTTATTTAATATTCTGTAATTATGATAGTTTGATTATTAATTCTTTCTTTGATATAATTAATGATCCTTTTGGAGTTCATCTATATATATCTTCTTGAATTTGACTCGATGCTGCTATTCTAATTTCAACCTTATTTGTTCTTCTGTTGGAATGCAATCGGGATGCACCGAGATCAAGCATCGCCCTTTCAATCTTCTTACTCCCAATTATGCATGGTATGACAAACATGTCAGGATCTTCACACTTTTTTGGCATTTTTTTTAGCAATGCAGAGACATTTTCTCCCACGAAAAGTTTTGCATCATCTTCAAATCGCACTTTCTTGGTGCACAGCTCTTTTAGGAAACGGGCCTAACGCCGAACCTGTCTTATTACATCAAGTAGTGGAATATTGACTTCCACTCTAGCTAGCCCGCCAAACAAAAGTAATATATTGTACTAATACGTATAGGGAAACATTAAGATCATGCAACGTTCAGTTTCTCTCTAGAATATCGAAACATGAACAACAAAACAAATTCTAAACACGACAGGGAGAACAAATCATAAATGTATCAAAATAATCAGTAACCCTAGAAACATGGGGAAATTTAGCCTTTTATACGGCTAACCAAAATCATAAATAATTAAGATTAATCGACAAGAAAACTAATACACAGTAACACAGGGAAATAAGAGTTCTAAACCCACTAACAAACTTGAAAATAACGAATTGAAGCAGCTAATTGTTGGAAAATGTGTGTGATGGAAATTGAAACCCTAGATACCAAATGTTTGAAAGCAATAGTAACTTTTGGGTTTTAGGAGTTACACAATTTATTAATGGTGAATATATTGGAGGGCCTCACTTTGGAGCCTATAAAAGTAGGTCTCATTCCTCATTTGTTTTAACTCTTGTGCCCACAGCGAGCGTAGCTAGCTTATGAGTACAGGTCCATCCTATGTAGCTGATGTGATTCCACCTTCGGTTCACTAATCACTAAAGGGGTTGGTTTGTGTTGTCACATTACTGTAATATAAATCTGCAAAATAATCTAAAGAGAATATCAAATAATAAAAGTTTTCAGTATTTGAACTAGAATCTGATTTAGGTTTAATTTACTCGATCATGGGCACACCGATTTTCCTGCATTACTAAGTCACCCAGTTATGGAGACCGAATTCCTCGCTACGTCTCCCCATTCATTCGTTCCGCATAGGTTTAAAAGTGATTCATCATCGATTAAACCCCTAACATATCACCCACATCCGATTTTTCAAAGAGATGTAAATAAATAGACATCAGTGTGCCCTAGACAAACCCAAATTTGTTGTGTTTATTGATTCCTCGTGTGCCCATAACAACCCACCGATTTCCTAATTACTATATGAATTAACACACATTCACGATTCGCTAATTCAATTAATCTTGGTGTGCTCTCTATAACTAAAGAGTGATCAGCCACATTAGTCATTTTAAACACACACTCACTTGGAACAAGATAAAAATCGGCAAAAATAATTCATGCAGTAATATGCTCACACGGCCTCACAAATTCAAAATTTTACCTAAATCATTATCTATCGTTTAAACACCGGAAATGAAAATCTAACCACTCATGCTAGATGAAATTAAACTCGCAGAAATTAAATATATAATAAAAGAAAATAACTTACTGAATTAAATCGATAATCAACTCAACACCAATGTTGAGCATTCAAACAGACCCTAAGTCCCGAGGGCATAAAGCCTCTCAGATTGTTTTGCTGTCGTGGCAGCTTAAAAGTAAAAACAAGACATAAAGTAAAAGTGCAGAAATAAGAAATTGTATCTGACCCTGACCAACTCCTGTTTCCAGAAAATTAACTTGTTTAAATAGAGTACAATCCGAAATCAAATTCTCCAACAGGCAAAGATCTTCAACTGCTTTCTGGATGGGCGTGCCCTCTCTACCAGACTGGATAAACCTTATCTAGTGGGTTGTTGATCAAATCCTGATTTTTTAGGGATTCCTTCTTATCATCCCAACCTCACCCTTTCCAGCAGTCCTTCTTTGCACAAACTCTTTTCGGATTAACCCCCATTGTCCACGTCTCTATCCTCTCAACAAAGTCCCGAGAATCCCGCATATGCCCTCTCCAAGCCATAGTTGAATCTGTATGAGCAATGTGGGTACAACATCATCTAGTCAGCTTCATCATTTCTGATATACCCATTCTAACTCCCGAATGTTAGATGATGCTGAAGAAGTTCCCAAGTGCCTCTAGGTGCTGTTTATGGCGTTGAGATATGCATGAATAATTAGGCAAAATATTTCTTTCGCCAGATTCGACCTGTGAAATGCCCATGACTGCTTTCCGGGTTCTTTTTGACTCAAAAATGACTAAAAGGGACATTTAGAATGCCTAAAATGCCCATAAAAACGCGAATTAAATGGACTTATCAGTAAGCATACCAAAAAAATTTCTCCTATCCTCTCTTCTCTTCTTCTGTGTTCTGCTAAGCAAGCTTGAGTTCTAGTTACTGTTCTAAGTTCCAACTATTTTTAATCAAGTTCAAACATAATATTCAGTTTGCTTGAAGAAACTCTAGTTCATCCATTGTATCTTTGGAATTAGCTTATACGGCGAATTAGGTTTAAGGAAATTGTGCGACCTTCACAGTACTCGGGTTTTTCTTATACTTAATTATTCTCGTTATTTTGATCTTTAATTAAATTATATAACAACATCGATATGTTGGTTAAAGTTTGTATTGTTTTACGTTTTTTTTATTCTTGTTTAGTAATTACAACACTAGCTTGTTGTTTCAATTGCAAGATTCACAATCTCATGGTCATCACTTACCATAGAAAAGAAAATCTAAATATTGTCCCTTTGGGGATGGCCTAGTGGTGGAGTGGTGTTTCTTGAGGCCAAAGGTCTCAAGTTCGACCCACCACCAACACCACTAGGTGTGAGCCTGTCACACCTGGCTTGCCAAGTGTGATTTACCTCCCCTGTGTAGGTTTGCAGGCTATTACACAGGGGCGCGGGATTATAGCGGCTGCGGGTTACCCTCGACATCCAAAAAAAAAAAGAAAATCTAAATATTAACAATACAGATCACATTAAAAATTAAAAATAGGGGATCTAATTTTAATATCGAAAACAGCCATGATATTCTTTTTTACACCCTCCATAATTTAAAAATTATGAATATTAATTAGATAAACTAGTTTTCCTTTCAATGCCTCCTATCACTAAAAACCCTAATAAACACACAATCACTTTTCTAAAAATACACAAAAAAGGCGCGTAGCCCCTTTAGAAAAAAAACCTTACAAAAATATTAAAATAAAGGGGGCAGATTTGGATGAGACCGTCTCATACATGAGATGAGACGGGTCAATACTCACATGCGGGGATCATTATTTATGGGTGAAGTATTATTAACTCACATGTGAGTATCATTATTTATACCCGCATGTGAATATCATTATTTATGGGTGAAGTATTATTAACTCACATGTATCATTAATTATTTATGGATGAAGTATCACTATTTATGAATGAAGTATCAGTAACTCGCATGTATTGATCCGTCTCATGTATGAGACCGTCTCATGCAAGTTTTTGTCAAAATAAAGATATGATCAGCCTTTGAGTGAGTTCATCACAATCACTCAGCTTCTCTAATCAATTTAACTTTGAAATTTGTGGCCCCTACAATGTAATTCAACGCAAGATTCAAAATTGCTAATTTATTGTTGTCTTATTTAATTTTTACTGCAATGATATATTGTAGGTATCGGATCAGAAAGAATTGTCTCATTAAAATTGTTGCAAATTTTTTCAGTACCGAAACATTGGAAAGTCATGTCTTTAACTTTAATTTAACAATATTAGTGCATCCCCTTTTAATAGGGCAAAGGAAAAAAGACAATTAAATCACATTCTCGTTGATTGATTGTTGAAACTGAACATGAATAGTTGTTCCCCATTCTCTCTCGTTTGGAAGAAGTTCTTTCTGCCAAGCCTTTTTTAGTACTTCCAATAGGTAGAAATAATTAGTAAGTATATTATGATTGCTAAGCTATGTCACTCCACTGAGAAAATTCACTTTTGGTTCCATAGGACACGCTACTCTCCTCTTTTGGGTCCATCGATGTTGTTTTTGGTCCTTTTTAAAAAAAATCACTCACGTTTAGTCCCATAGGTTTGACATTATCAATTTTGGTCCCTCGATTTTTAACGCCAGTTAAGTGAATTGACAGAGAGCTTCGCACGTGAGTCACGTGCATCCCTTTTGAGTCGGATTTTGCCCCAATCGAGCCAAATCCCTAATTTCACAATTCAAACTCAAACATAGAAGAAAGTCCCAAATTCCACCCGAATCGAATCCCTCATTTCGACCTAAATTGTCATCCAATTCGATTATCACTCTGAAATCGCACCCAAATGAAAGCACATCATGATACGAAGGAAAGATTTCATGTCAATGTCACACCCAAATTACAGTAAGCTTCACCCTCTCTTATGTAATTTAAATCTCGCAATGTTTCTCAATTTTTGGCTTCATTTCTCATTGTCGCCTTTTCTTTTCTTATTTTTTGTAGTTAGGTGTCATTTTTGGTATACATTGAAGCTCAAGCATGAAGGGATGACAATCAACAATTCGGGTGAGTACAACTATTTAGAGGGCACAATTAGTGCTTTTGATTTTGTTGATACACGTAAATAGTGCATGAAGTATTTAGAAGGGTTGTGTGAACTCTTGGGTTACACGAGTGTTATGAAATTTTACAGGTTTGATGAAAAGGGGGATTTGAAGCCTATCTTGCATGAGGCTGATAATTGGTCACTAATAAAGAGAGGTGAGGAAAGTATGGAGTTTATGATATATTTAGAAGGTAAAAAAAGTAATATGGATATAATTGAAGAAACAGTTGAATGGGAAATTGAGTATTTGGATGATGAAGGAGATAATGTTGAGCATCAAGATGATGAAACTGCGAAGAGGTTGAAGAAGAGATTTAACAACATATGAATTAACTGTTGTTGATGCAGAAAAGGGGATTGAGGTAGAGAAGAGGAAGGATCATTTAGTGCATGATAATGGAGACAATGAGAATGAGAAGGAGATAGGGGTTGATCATTTACTGCTTGATGAGGGTGAGAAATGGAAGGGAATTGAGAGTTTAGTGTCTGGTGATGGTGAGAATGGGAAGGGAATTGAGGCATAGAAGGGGATTGATCATTTAGTATCTAATGATGGTGAGAAGGGGAAGAGAAATGAGCTGGAGATTAAGGATGCAAATGAGGCAGAACAAAAATAGCTGGTTGTTGAGAAAGAGGTGATCCAGAAGACTTTGTTAATCAATATTACTATGTTGATACATATACATCAGTTTACAGCCATGCAATTAGCCCAATGAATAGAAAAGAGTTGTGGGCTAAAACTGATTATATACCACCACGGCCACCTACTTTCCATCAAATGAAGAAAGGAAGGCCTGAAAATATGAGAAGAAAAGGGGGTCACTGAAATCCCAAAGAAGAAGCAGAAGAAAGATACATATAGGGTGCAAAAGCTAGGGAAGCGAGGATTCAAAGTGACCTGTATAATCTGTGGAGAAGTAGGTCACAACAAACTTGGATGCCATGTGACAAAGGTTACTAATTTACCCAATATATTTTATACTTAAGTATATTGTTTTACCTGTATGAACTGATCTAATTTCTAATCATTATTGTTATATGTTACCTGGAGAGCTAACAAAAACACCACAGAAGCTGAATAAGCACCACACAAGCTGATGAAGTGCTTCTAACACAACCCGATTTTGTTGTGACCTAAGAAGAAGAAGAAGAAGAAGAAGAAGAAGAAGAAGAAGAAGAAGAAGAAGAAGAAGAAGAAGGTGGTATGATGGATTTTATAGACAACTTCCAATTCAGCAGCAAACCAACAACCAGAAAGGGGAGAAAGATGCTTGTAAGTTACTGCAACATACATCCAAGTTATTTCTATAAAATTTCACTTTATTGACTTTCAATTTCTTTAGGTAAGGAAAAGAGCTGCTAAAGCTGGCAATGCAGACAAAGCTCTCATGCCACCACCCGAGAAAGTATATACAATTTCAAATGTGGTGCATGCTCCAATGCCAAGACAAATAGATGTTCAAATCAGAGCCCCTCACCTATGAGTTTCCATCCAGCTCATTTGATTGGTGGTGCAAGCATGGGCAAAGAAAAATGTAAACAACAAGAACCCATGAAGGTGTTCACTCAATGAGGTATGAAATTTATCACTTTCTCTAGTCTCAGATCTGTAGCAGAGAAGGGAAAAGGAAGTGGGTCCAAAGATGGTGAAAATGAAGCATGAAAGTGTTTTCCTTCTGATTTTATTTTGTCTATGAAAAAAACTGAATTTTTTTTGTCTCTTAGAAGCATGAAAGTGATCTGCTTCTGATTATTTTGTCTCTCCAAAACTGAAATATTACTGTTGTATATTTATTTTGATCTGCTTCTGGAATAAACTTGTTGGAAGTATTGTATATTCAAATGAAATATTTCAGTTTGGGTATTGCAGCAACTCTTTGATCTTTGATCATTTGCAGTTTATTGTTTATTGTTGCATTTGGTTTTGTTGATTTGTTAAAGAATGTGGGAGTGATTTGAGATTGCAATTAACATTGCATTCATGCATAGAGGCTAAATTAACTTTGCATTCATTCATAGAGACTTAACTTTGCATTCATTCATAGAGGCTAATACCATTGCATGCTGTTGTGGTCCTGCACAAATAAAGAAGAGATTATCGGGTGCATGGACAGGAGCTCATATTTGATGTGCATGCATGCTCATGCATGCAGTGAACATCGTATCCTCTTCAAATTATATTTAGTCTGGGGACGACATGCTAGATCGATTTATGCATACCAAATGTTTGTTACTTAAAATCCTCACATTTCATTATATCCAAACATATATAAAAGCTCATTTTTATATTTGATAATTAAAATCACTCCTCAATTTCTCATATTTTTACAAGTGTTATTTCGAAAGAGATTGGTAATCTGAAAAATTTAATTGCATTATACATGGGATCCAACAACTTTATCGGTCCTTTGCTTCCATCAATTTTCAACAATATGAAAGCACTTGTAGTGTTATCTCTGGAGAACAATGCTTTGACTTGTATGGTTTCTGCCTTTTTTGAAGTTGGGCATTGAGCTCTTTCATATTAGTTTAAAGGCAAACAGTCCTATCACGCTTTCGAACAAACATTCATAGGACGGCTTCCGCGTGGTTCCGGTCATGTCGATCAGTCCCGTCCCGCCCTGCCCGGGGATCCGGCCAAAAAAGTATCACCTCATTATACTAAAAATTATCATTTGCAGTTTTTAAAGTATCACATTGCTATTTTGATTATATTAATTTATTAAAACTCAATTATGGTTGAATATATCTAAATTCGAGTTTATGATTCCCAATTAAGATTTATATTTATTTCGAAAAAAATTAATTATCGAGAACAGTGCATTATGCGAGTCGTCAGATAAAAGAAATTAAAGTAATTCACTTTAATTTTAGAATTCAGTAATTCCATTTTAAGATATATACATGTTTTGAAAAGGTTAATTGTCGAGCGAAGTGCGTGAGCCATGCATTAGCATCGAGGAAGTGCACTGCACGCCAGATCAGAAAAAAAATCTTTAATTTTGATATTTATTAATTCCATTTTATAGTATATAATTTATAGAAAAAAATTAAAAAAAATTCAGAAACTCAAAAAATAAAATCAAGTGAACAAATTTTACTCATTTTCCATGCAATTAAATTCCCACCTACATAAATCCTAATTTAAAATTTAAATTAGAAAATAATTCATAGCCACTAATAAATATAATAGTACCCAATAATGTGTTTCACCTTTTTTGGCAAAACACATTACTGTCCATCTCGATAATAAACCCTCAAGGCTTGCACATAGCAATGAATTTTGACGAAAAACAATATTTCATATAAAATATAGGCACTGCTAAAGCTCCTTCCCATACATGTATTTGATAGATCAAACAAAACAGAACATCAACATTTTTTGTTACAACTAAAATCTTTCAAATACTAAATAGGAATAACAAAATCCATAACCTTAGAAAAATGTCAAAACCATAACTGCAAGTACAAGGACCAGATTGACAAAAATTACAGCCTTCTTCCCCTTCTACCACCCTTTCTGCGGGTGCTGTCAGTAGGAATTGGAGTCACGTCCTCTGCAAGTGGGAACAAATATCAATTATGCAAGCTTAAATTGATAATTCAGTCTTTCACACATAAACTGATCACAAAGTTGAAAGAAATCCAAATTTTCCAATACCTATGCGACCTATCTTCATGCCAGTACGGGCAAGAGCTCTAAGTGCAGACTGAGCGCCAGGACCAGGAGTCTTAGTTTTGTTGCCACCAGTGGCACGAAGCTTAATGTGAAGAGCATTGATACCAAGTTCCTGAAATTTCCATGCATCAGTCAAGCACAAAGACCACTAAGAAAACCATTCATGCGTTTAGATGGAATATTATAAAACCTTGCATCTCTGAGCAACATCCTGTGCTGCAAGCATAGCTGCATAGGGAGACGATTCATCCCTGTCAGCCTTCACCTTCATACCACCTAAATACCAAGGCATGGGAATTGATAATGAGAATTAGGAATTGATAATCCGAAATAACCAAATGTGACAAAAGGAAGACTTAAATACAAAGTGCATCCCATAGGGAGCTATAAGACACTATTAAATAAATAACATGTGAATAGTGACAGAAAATGTCACAAAATCAAACTACAAACAATTTATAGTGAACTTTTACAACGCAATGAAACCTGAACAAAGAAATGGACATCATAACATTCCATTGTGGCAAAATCGTGATGATAACTACAACTCCCTAACAATTGAAGATTCATGAGCTAACAGCAACTGGGAATTATACATGATACCATCCCCAAATTTCAGATGGGTAGGTGTGTCATGTAATTCAGTGGATTATTGGAGAACACCATCCTAAACTAAAATCCTTCTGATAACAATAATCATACTGTACAATTCGGGAACTCAATCAAACAATTACTTAGCCACACATGGCATTAGCACCAACAATACACTATGAACACTAAAAGTAAAACCAGCTCGACGGTACCTGTTATACGAACCATGGTTTCCCTTCCAGATAAATCAGTCACGTGCTGCAAATAAAATTTCAGTTCAATCAATAAAACTAATTAAAAAATGCATGCTACTAGTTCCATTTTATCCTGCCAATCAGTTGCAAAAATAGATAACATCAAACTCATGGTGTGCACTTCTCCACTCACAATGAAGGTATCGTTGAACGAGGCAAAGATGTGGGCCACACCAAAAACGAGCTCTCCATCTCTGGTGGCAGGTCCAAGAGTGACATTCTCTTCCTTAGGCTCCCGGGTCTTTCTCTTAGACTATCGAATTCAAGTGGGACATTAGGTACACAACTAGTCACACACCAACAAAAGATGGCAATTTGAAAAAAAAAATACGATGCTTCATTAGCAGAAAGTAAGGATGATTCCTACTTTAGAAATTATATACAGACTGGATGCTAAATTCAAACCATCTACTAATGGTGGAATGTGGAAAGGCAAAACAAGATCAAAAACGGGAAAGTATAAAAGGTAAAGTTTAAGAAATGCGTACTCACTCCAGGCTCCAGCATCAATAAAACCACATGAAACCAAACAATGCTAAGAATAATAAATTCGCATTATCAAATTTTTTTACTGCAATAATCATAACTCCAATCATGTTTTTCCCCCAATTAAGAAGAACAGTCCTTAAACCTAGATAAGCGACGCCTACGACAGAATATATATCAAATAAAATCCATAATTTAAGGAGAAAATAAGATCATTTTTACATCTGGAAACAAATAAATAT
The DNA here is from genome assembly GCA_026008535.1 of Perilla frutescens. NCBI lineage: Eukaryota > Viridiplantae > Streptophyta > Magnoliopsida > Lamiales > Lamiaceae > Perilla > Perilla frutescens. The sequence goes on from BRKX01000006.1 coordinate 50,094,241, forward strand.
GCCAATTCAAACATACCATGGTTTCGGGGCTTCGGCGGCGAGGGGTCTGGTTAAACCACTATTTGAGAAGAGCAGCCAGAAGAAATTGCAGAAGGCGGAAGTAGAGGTGGAGGAATGGTATATATAGTGTTTTTGCTAGCTAGGTCACTCATATTGGGCTACAATTCCGGCCCAATAATGGGAATTAATATACTTTATATTTCTAATGGTTTGTGGGTTTGGGGAAATTCATAAAATCATAAACCAAAACATAGCAAGTTTTTTTTGAGGGGGACAGCCATTTGAGTAAATTCATTGCTACCGAATTTTCATAAGTAGATGTAATTTATTATTTTAAAATCATTTTCAAATGATATTTTATTCAGAGGCACACTCATGTACGTTTAACGGATCTCTCAAATTATACGAATTTTTATTTGACCAAGGAAGTGGTCCCCTCATTTTTTAATATTTGATATTCAACAAATGTATATTTATTTTTTGAATTAATTTAATTTTTTTATCCAGCGTCTCGCGCGGGTGCACTCACTTGACGCTAACGCGTGGACTTCATACTGCGCTCGATAATTAATTTTTTTTAAATAAATATACACCATAAAATGAAATTAGTGAACTCTAAAATTAAATTAACTTAATTTATTTTTTTTATCAGGTGTCTCGCGCAGTACACTAGCACGATACTAACACGTGGGCTCGTGCATTGAGCTCGATAATTCATTTTTTTGAAATAAAGATATACCCTTAAATGGAATTAGTGAACCTTAAAATTAAATTGAATTAATTTAAACTTTTTATTCAGAGTCTCGCGCAATGCACTCGTCCAATGCTAACGCTTGGGCTCATGCACTGTGCTCGACAATTACTTGTTTTGAAATAAATATATACCATAAAATGAAATTAGTGAACTTTAAAATTAAATTGAATTGAATTAATTAAATTGTTTGAATTAAATTAACTTTTTTTGTCTAGCGTCACGCATAGTGCACTCGCTCAATGCTAACGTGTGGGCTCGTGCACTACGCTTGATAATTAACTGTGGCAAAATAGATGGTTTTTGAAAAAAAAAAAATAATTAAAAGCAAAATTGGAAAAAAAAACTGGAAGTATAACCGAAACACAATAAGAAAAATCTACAAGAAGGAGGGGTGCAGGGGGGAAAGTCAGTGTGGGGACAGCAGCTGGGCCTGGGCTGATGGGGGATGGACTTGGGTGGGTTTTTGGTTTAGGTCCTATTTGACCCGTCATGTAAGAGATCTATTAGACGGTCTCATACAAGATTTTATCTTTTATTTATAATTAACTACTCATTGTGCAATGCACGGTGAGATATATTTATAATAAATATTTTTTATTAATAAAATAAGTAAATCACAATTATATAATTAATATATTGAAATAATAATAAAATATATACATAATATAACGTTATACTCAAGTTTGTTCGTTATTTTATTGGCTGACAACTCATATACATGAATAAATTTCCATTCATTGTGCCCAATAAAATAAATAACATAATTTGTTCATATGAAAGACATTACAGACATAATTGTAATGTTTTATAATTTTAGGCACACTGAAAAAATTAAGGAAAAAAAAGACACATTCGTCAAACACGTTTAAGAAAATTATTGTAATATATACATCTTTGTATCACTCCAGACTATTTGAAATGAATAGGACATTATCAAGGGAGAATTTTCACAACTTGAGCAACATTTCCACAATTTGATTAATGTTTCTTCATCATCTCTTTTATTTGTAGGGAGAACACCTCAAACTCTATCTCCAAATTCATATCATTGTACATCTCCTTACAAACGTATATGGATATATTATATAGTATTATTGTATAACGTTAGTCTACACATAGTGTGAAATCAAACATAGGTGATTTTTTTTAGGGAAAATGACCATTTTGATAAATTATGTTTGACTTCTTATCAATTTTGGTTTCAATTTTGGTACCATTTAAAAATAATATATATATATATATATATATGTTTTTAAAATTAACAATTAAATATTAAAAATATATATTTAAAATAAAATAAAATAACATAATATATTTTTAAAAAAATGAAATTACATAAAGTTTTAAAATTAAATTAAATATTTTTTAGAAAATTAAATCATATAAATTTTTTAAAATTTAAAAATAAAATTATAATTTTTTAAACACATAAAATTATAAATTTTTAAAAATTTGAAGTTCTATTTTTAAAAAAAAATTAAATATAATTTTTTTAAGAAATTAAAATTTAATTTCTTAAATTAAAATTATAACTTTTTAAAAAAAATAAATTATTACTTTTTAAAAAATAAATTATATATATTTAAAATAAATTAAATTATAGAATTTTTTGAAAAAATTAATATTATATAATATTTTTAATTTTAATTTTGGTCCTTCAACTTCAAAAAATTATAAAAATGACTCAAATGGCCCCATAAACCTATTATTCCAGGTAATTAGGATTAAAGTGGTTAAAATAAGTATAATTTGGGTATCATTTTGACTGAAAATAATACATAGCGTACCAAAAGTGATAAGATGTCAAATATATGGTACCAAAATGACCGTTTTCCCATTTTTTATATATGATATGTAAAGTATACATGTGATATCTAACTATTAATTAAAAATAACATAATAAGTTAGCATATTTATTCAAATATGTGCTCACGCACATTTGAATCTCACTATAATATAAATCTGCTAACTAAAAAATTATTCATTTTCAACATGATTTAGCATAATCTGATTATCCAACAATTAAACTTCTAAATATTAGAACCAAAGTCTCGCATATAAGTGATTGAATTAGAATTTGAGAGTCATAAACGACTTCACGAAACAATATAAATAACTGATTATTTTTTTCTAAAATGCATAATTGTTATATAATAACATAAAAAACATTAAAAAATAAGTAGTTATTTAATGCTAATAAAATAATTAAGAATTTTCTATACAAACATAAAATTAATTGTGTTAAGTTTGCCAATGAAATGCATGAAAATATTTTATTTGTTCAGTGGGTCATTTAAAATAAAATTATATTTATTTTAATATCGAAATGTGTGGAAAACATTAAATAAATTTCAACGTACCAAATAAAAATTAAAATATATCAAAAAAATTAATACAATAATGAAATTATATCGAAATATAAAAATTCAACCCAAAAAATATCTTCTATTTTTTCGAGGCAATCATTCTTTGATTAATGTTCCTCTCCCATTTTCACCGCCCACCAATTCATTCTTCTTCAAGATTTTTTTTGGTCATTTGCAACTAACACTACCATATTAATTTCGTCTTCACCTTCTGGTCTATCTTATACTTGTGAAGAACATAATTTAAGCATACATTTTGTAATTTTTTTACACCATTTGTTTATAGTACCTACTATGCATTGCACAAAGTATTCATAAAATTGGATGGACTATTATAGATCGACATACATTCTTTTCATATGCAAGTACTCCATAAAAGGTCGAACCAAGCAGATTTTTATGATATATCCACGACAATTGATATCTCATGTGGTTGTAGTCGATCATATTGTCTGCAATAAAATGGTAGAAAAATCAAATAAGTGTTATTCAAGAACTGCCCACACATGAGCACTATGTGCAACTTAAGACGAAATAATAAAAATGCAAAAACAAATAAAAATAGTTTCAAAGAAAGAAATATTTGCAAAATGAACAAAGGTCAATTTATAAGATATGAGTTCTGCACATATTTAATTCACAAATTAAAAGTTGATCAGATATAATCGATGAAATTAATTGGGCGAAATTGAAAGTAGTTATAAAAATAGATAAATTACAAAACTCAAATTTGGGTAGAGAAATCGTTGCACACTTGTAGCGACCCGAACCTGAAGCTCCAAATACTAACAGAAACACACAACCAAAAGAAATGACAATAAAATTTTCGCAATTTGAAAATAATAATTTTATTAGATTATAAAAAATTGGGCAGCATTTCATTTAAAATATTCAAAATATCCACGCTCACATGCAATTACTATTCAACAACACAAACCTGTTCAACCACGACTAATCAAAATTCAACAATCACCTCTTAAAATACGTCGAAAAGACCACAACAATTGAGACCACAACACTCTCAATTGTTCATACAATAATTAAATATTTCATAATCATAAAGCGGAAGTATAAAAATTTATACTTATTGACCACAAACTACACAAAATCTATAATTAGAAATCATAAAAGTGGTCAACGAAATAAGAAGAAGTCCCCATTGTTCACATCAGCCGCCAACCGTCGTCATGTACCTGAAAATATTTTGAAAAATAGATGAGCTGAGTGTCAGAAAACACTCAGTGGGAGTTTCAATTCTTGAAATATACTTAATTATTCAAAAAATACTTTGCATTTAAACATATTTACTAAAATGCTCATAAACAGTCTCTGTTTATTAACATACGGAAGGTTAACTCAATATGGTCCCCTATCATATAAATTTCACTGAAGTGGCATATTTGTACAATAGTACCATAATTGCACCATTGTGTCATACCGCACCAAAGTGCCATACCGGGAACCATAGAGTTTAGTACCTTCTGATGATCCATTAAAATAATATTTTAAACTTTGAAACATGATTTAACATAAACATATTTTATCATAAACATAACACAATTTTGAAATATAAAGCCACATATTGATTAGAAATCATTGAGCTATAAAAGTAATTTGAAGCATGCTTTAACATAAACATATATTTCATATTTGACATGTCATAATCCATACGCTCAATAATTATAGTAGAGACTAACCCTAATGTGATCATATATTCTATCATATTCATAAACATACTGGAATTCCTCATATGAGGCGTGTCAATCCACATTGAGCAACATAAGCATAATATATTTTCATTATTGGACGAAAAGCTTGTAAACATTTTTAGAATGATTTTAGTAAGTGAACCCACCTTATATCTATAATAGCTAAAGCTCTAATCATACCAAGCTTGTCTTAAGCCTGTTGTCTCAGGTTAGGAACTTAATTGTAGCTAAATAGAGTTGTAACTTTATCACCAACTACTCATCCTAGTTGTCGTCTCAAGTAAATACCTATTTATAAAGATCATATCTTAGTTGCATACTAATGACTTAAACATAAACTATAACGCAAGAAAATGGGCAAGAGATTGAGTCCCTAAAATAATAATGTAATACAATAACGATTGTCATATGATATATAATCATAACCTATAATTATATTGGGGTCCTCGATAGTAAGTAAATAATCAAATCTCACGAATCTAAATAATAATACATGACGTGAGAAGTATAAGACCATAATCCTACTTTAATGGCTCTCTAACATGATCCATAGTAATGTACAAAATTTTTGGACGATAGAAGAAATTTTATGGTTTTGGGTAAATTTTGAAAAATTGAATAAAATTCATTTTAACTTCGATTGAAGAACAATCAAAGGCCACACGACCACCTCAAATCAACCCACACTCGATTAGAAGACTTGAAGACCAATTCTAGCTAGAACGGCTGGAAAACAATGGTGAACGTTACTGTTCACTGGTGCAAAAATGACACAAACTCAAATACATTTTCATCTGGATTGAACTCGATTCTTATCGGATTTTTACAAAAGAGGACTCACGTGCGGTCATTTCACGCTCAAAATAAATTTATAAGCTCATGTACCCACAACGAACATAGCTAGCTATGAGTAAGGGTCGATCCCACAGAGAGCTGATGTGATTCTACCTTCGAGTCACCAATCAAAAATGGGGGTTGGTTTGTACTGTCACCTTACTGAATTTAAATCTGCAAAAATAAATAAAGAGAATATCAAACAACAAAAGGTTCCAGGATTGAACTAGATTCCAATTTAACTCACACTCACTTGATCATGGGCACACCGATTTTCCTGTATATTGAATCACCCAGTTATAAAGATCGGATTCCTCACTGCATCTCCTCATTCATCCTTTCAGTTTAGATTTAAAAGTAATTCCTCATCGATTAGATCCCTAACCTACCACCCACCTCCTGGTTCCCCTAAGATATGTAAATGATAGGAAACATTGTGTCTCTAGATGAATCCAAGTTTGTTGTGTTTACTGATTCCTCGTGTGCCCACAACAACCCACAAAGTTCCTAACTACTATCGAATTAATACACAATCACGATTTTAATTCTTTTAGCCTCAGAATGTCCATTACGACTAAAGAGTGATCAGTCACATCAGTCATATTAAACACGCCTTTTTTTCCTAGTATAGGAACAAAACTTGGCAGAAACTCATTCATACAGTAAAATGCCCACACGGCCTCACCAGTTTTAAGCGTATGTTAAATCTTCATCTTTGTTCAACCCGAAATATAAATCTAGCCCCTCATGCTAGATGGAATTATAAAGATATAAAATAAAGACATGATAAATAAGAAAAACTTACTGGCATTGAATTAAAACTCATCCAACACCAACGCCGAACGTAAACAACATTAAATATAAATCCTAATCTCTGTGGGCATAAAACCCCAGATTGTCTTTGTAATACCCCAAAATTTAATTATCTAAATTTTATTAGGAATATACATCTAATAGTTACAATAAGTGAAATATTCAAAACTTTTTAGTATTAAAAAAATAGCCTACAATTGCCTTAAGGGTAAGTTAGGGAAGAAAATAGACCCTTCAAAATTTTATTTAAGGTAAAATGTGTCATTGGATAGGTTAGCGATACCCCGGGAAATTATTATATTTTTATAGTGAGACTTTAGTGTAGTTTAAAAAAAAATTATTATTATCACTTCGGGTATTCAAAAAAAATCATGTGTTTAGAGAATATATATCCAAGCCCTAATAATTATCTATAAAAAAAATAAAATTTTATTTAATGATTATCATACTATTCATTATTATGATGAAATCCTATCTAACTATATTATATTTAATTGAATGTTTATCTAAATTAAATGTTATTATATAATTTATCCTATTTTTTTTTTTTTATATAATAGCTAAACAAAGTCACTAATTGTACTCCTATGTAAGTGGCACGTGGCTTGAGTGTCCATAATAGCAATTGGTTGCAAGCAAATATACACTACTATATGTTAATTAAAAACATATATAATAATAATACTAATAGGGATGACAAAGCTAATAAATGAGATGAATTAATACTAGAGCACCACATAATCATTTCTTGAAAATTTTGAGGTTGATAACTAGTAGATATTAAGGCGGCGGTATATATATATATATATATATATATATATATATATATATATATATATATATATATAAGTGAGTAGAGAAGGAAACAAATTAAAAAACAAATCAAACAAAAAGGGGAGTCGAAAGAAGAACAGGTTGGTAGTGTTTTCATTTCGAGTAATTTCAAATATTGGAAGTAAAGTAATTCTTATGGTTTGCTAGCTATAACTAGAAATCTAACCAGAAATAAATATCATAATTATGCAATTTCATAAAAATAAATAGTGATGAAATTGATCGGAGAAATTTTGCAAATCCACTTTACGTACTTGATTAATCTAAACTAGATTGTTAATAAAAATTTAGATTTTTAATTCTTGATTAATCTAAACTAGGTTGTTAATAAAAATTTAGATTTTTAATTCAGCACTTCGGCATTTGACTAAGTAATATTTTAAGTATTTATATTATTCCTTTGTCATAAAATTATAGGGAATGGTACTACCCTTTTAATTGTATTCTTAATGATTTAAAGAGAGGTGTTATAATTTCTAAAAAATTTGAATAGACAGGTTAAAAGTAATCACGATTGTGATATAGGTAGCCATTGTGATTTCTAAAAATATTAGATTAATTAAATGAAATTAATTTCATACCAATAGTATTTAGTATGCTTTTAAATTAAGTATTATCTAAAATGTGCAAATAAGTTAATTGTAGAAGTAAGGATCATAATATTAAAATTATATATGCTGAGCATTAATTATATAATATTCCTAAGCTAAAAAAATATAGTGTAAATTATAAATTATTAAGGGTGGTTAAACTGTAAGTAATAAAAAAAGAAAAGAGTGTGATTAAAACTAAAAGAAATATCAAGGGTTAAGTTTTAATAGGGTCCTTTAGCAAAACTAAGCTAAGATTGGTTGTTGTAGGCCCAGACGAAGTAACCAAATTTGAGCAGAATCTGGGCAGGATGGACTCTGAATTTTAAAAGCTTATATGTGTTACAGATTTTCTACATCCAGGTGGGCTACTATATATTTGCAAATTGTATCTTTCGAGTTATTAAGCTCTACTTTGTTAAAATTGCATATGTGACTATCTGTGTTAAATATTTACGTGCTACTGTATGTTGTCGGAGTCTCATATACCAGCGCTGTGTCAATGTGAGTAGCTACAGTATGCATGCATTATTTGTCCTGCCCTACTCCTTGTCGGTGAGACTAAAATGAAACACTTATTGGTTATACTCTTTGAGTATACTATGGCCATACTCAACGTTATGCGCTGGTGATGCAGTTTGGGTTGCGGGCAGTGACTAGTTATACTCTTAAGCGCTTCACGATAAAATGTTTTGGTGAACTTAGGTTGCTTTCAATTTTAAAACTTCCTAAGCTTCACTACCTGCATGAACACAGATAGATTACTTTAACAAAATGATTTGCATAACTTGATTTGTAAAAACTCGCCCACTGAGTGCACTAGTACTCAGCCCAAATATTTTCAAATATTTTTCAGGTTAGTAGGCTGGCGCGTGGATGTGACGATGCTGAGAAATGGGCTTTTGTTGTTTACGTATTTTTCCATTGTCTCTTTTTGTTAAGTATTATGTTGATAATAAAGTCTCCACACTTGTAATATCCTTTTGTTAAACACTAAGAGCTCTGATCTTGGTGTTATGAATACGTATATATTATTATACAGCATGTTTGATTATTCTGAGTCTTCTGTTGAGATTTTGTTAATCAGGTTACCCCTTTCTTTCCCGCTTCTTAATTCCAACCCCCGTGGTGTCTATTTCCACGGTCTTTCGGGACCGGGGCGCTACAGAGTGGTATCAGAGACAGGTTTTGCAACTCTGCAGACCTGCTGGGTCTTATTTCATTTTTATTAATTTCTTGTGTGATATTAATAAGCCCTCAGCTCGTCACTCATGCAACAGCCTAAAAGGTACGTATGTTTTATGCGGATTTTAGTTCTTAAAAGTTAACATTAATTGTTGAAGTGTTAAGTTTGTCTGAAAAATGAAAGATTTGGATTCGCCGTGTTGACGGGAATTCCTCGAAAGATTGATTTTTATGCTGATTGCATACTCTAGTTACCTACGCGGGTTGCGTACTTTTTTTTGCTATGTTGATAGCATACTGATTTTCAATTATGCCTATGAGCATACTGGTTTCTGTCTAAGAACTATGTTGATTACATATATGTATAAACTTGTTTATCTATGCCTTGTGCATACCTGTGATGTTGGGAATATGCAGAATACATACTATTGAGATGTGATAGACGAAAAGTATTTGTTATATATACTCTAGAATGAGAACGAGAACTTGGAAGCTTGATAACGTAAGATTATTAGCCTAGTTGCTGAACTTAGGCTGGACTTTTAAACACTTATGAGATTCTTAAGAACATATTTAGACTGAGGGAACCTTTCATTTTGATGACTGAATGTACGATGGCCATAGACGATTGTACGATGCAGTCGGGTCAAGTTTGGCAATTTGTTGTTAGATCAACTTGGCACCTTTTGTAGATGTGGAATGTTGTCTTCTCTTGATATGTTTATCTTAATGTCACGTGCAAGAAGAGATCGGAATCTACCACCCTGAGGAGCTAAGGAGATAGCATGTGCTATGAATAGGAAAAAAAGCAAGAAATAATCGAATAATTTTATAGTGGAACAAGAGATTTTTATCGACTGATATATCATACCCATCAAGATAGAGATGGAGTCAAACAAGCTAGCTTAGCTATACATACGAGTTATGGTGCATCTATGTGGAATACTTATCTCAGTCACGCTGGATAGAAAAACCTGATTCACATCAACATTCAGTCAGAAAAACTATGGATACGAAATTGAGCTTCACACGTAACACAAATGGCTAAATCGAACGAACGATACAAAATAAGAGATACAGGCTTCAAGGAGTCATCTTAGATGAGAACACAAACTGAAAAATGTTCTACAATTATCTATAGACAATGAGAAAAGCGCAGTGAAAATAAGGGATGCATGATCTGTTAAATGTATCGATCTTAATGAAGTATGAGGTTGTCCTGGACTATATGCTCAAGAACGGCGAGTTGATCTTGTGTGTTCATATAACATACGATAGGAGCTTCGCTAGATAGAACCGTCAAGATCGAGCAACATAGGAACTTGGAAACAAGGTGTGATGATGTCTTGATGTTACGGGTTGACATAAGACTTTCATGATATAAGTCATTCTGATAGGTTCTCTAAGTGTATTATTTTTACTTGTTTACCTAGCTTCTGTGCATCCCTGCACACTTTGATCGAGTATTTTAATTGAGCTTTGTTTCTTTGATAGTTAAGGGGATGAATCCCTGCTTCTTTTGAGATATTCTCCATTACCTTAAGTCTCGATCCATGAATGGGTCTTATTTGTTTATCTGTTCATTTCTATTTACTTTCAATCGACCTATGAAGAGGTCTAGTTGTTATTTGTTTATTCCGTCTTATGAAAAGGACTTTGTTGATTTTCTTTTGGCCTCTTCACATTTTCTTGTTGATATTCGTTTACTTCTTTCTTTGTCTATGAATGAGAATCTTAATTTATTCTAGGTTTCATTCCCATTCTTACCATTATTAGATGGAGATTTGCTCTAGTTACAAATTTATGCTGTTTGATTTTTCGAAAGGCATAACCTACTCTTGGATCTATAGACTTTCTATCATATTATTCTTGATGTCTTTCCATTGATTTATGTCCTTGATTTCATTTCTCATTTTAATTAACGCCTTATCTCTTGTTTATTGCCTATTTTTCGGGATAATGTCATTACACCAAACAAAGTCGAAGTCATTAATAATTGGTCTGAACCAACAAATCCTTTAGAAGTATATAGTTTTCTCAACCTTATAGGAGACTATCGTAGATTTATTGAAGAATTCTCAAAGATAGCCTCTCCTATGATACAACTATTTAGGAAGGGTGTGGTCTTTAAGTGTACATTAGCTAGTAAACAGAGATATCAAGAGTGTAAGAAGAAGTTGACAATGACTCCTAAAGTTGACTGAATTCTATTCTTAAAATCATGTTGTTCTCTAAATTTTTCTCGATCACCTATCTTATTTATCATGATGAGACATTTCTATGAATCTTTTCCATTCGTCATCCGGACATTTATTGAATCTTAAATGTCCTAATATTGAAAGATCATCTTTTCATCCCTCAAAATTCTACCGCTTGATGTCTAACTCCAAATTAGTTTCGTCTTAGACTAAGAATCACAAATCTTTCCATAATCATGTGATTCCTGATTTTATTAAAAACGGAGTTTGCTTGACCTTCCAACAGAATTTTATTTGTTCTCTATTTCAACCATATATCATATATTGAAATATATCATAAATTGATTGCCACCACTCAACCTTATCTTGCTCCATGTGTCACCACACATGTTAAGGATGGAAGGGCAGCTGAACATCCTCAACCATGAAAATAATGATCCTTGACCATGAAAAGAATGAGCAAACATAATGAAGCATCACTCATTTATCTTTTTTCTCTCTATCATCTTAGCCCTCTCCTCCCCAAACAACCATTTTTCTTTCAATCTTTTAGGAATGAAATCTGTTAAGAAAATTCTGAAACTTTATACACACATTTCTTTGTCATAATAGAACAAAATTCATTTTGATGTTGTTTCCATCTGGTGCCCTAAAAGTTGGGAAAATGGGCCTAAAACTCAGTGGTGTTGCCAGTCATCGAGTTGTGTCGTAGTCGCACTGCGATATCTTTTCATGTTGATCCAGTCATTTTCTTTCTCCGAGGTTTACGTCATTATAAACCTAGCACTTCAAGATTTTTATAACAAGTCTCAGATCATCAATATGATATCATTTGGTCTATCAAAGGCACGTCATAAATCGACGCATCAAATTTGCCCCATAAATCATTGTGTTGTGAGTGCAACTTCAGACGTTGTTTTTCTTCATTTCCTTCGTGGTATGGACTTGATTTTTGGTCTATAGCAACTCCTCTTTGTATTATTTCAATCCCTTGTGTCAGATCTAAGATCGGATATCATTTGATCCTCCGACTCCGAGCTATAATTTTTCCCAAAACCACACTATTTTCTGGCATATTTCATTTATATTCAAAATGATATATTCATTGATCATTTTCAGTTGTTGACTATTGTATTATTGAACCATTTGTTTCATCAAAATTCTTGTCTTCTATAATATGAAAAATTCTACTTTTGATTGAAAATCCATCGAGCACTTTGTTTGATCGAGCCCCAAACTTCTTGTTGATCAATATGTTCGGTAAACAACAACAGTTACCTTTCCGGCCAATTTTAGGTGATTGGAATCTTTCTCCAACTCCTTCTCAACATTTGTACGCTTCTTCACGACGATTGCGTGGCTGTTGACTGTGTCTTAATCAGATTTGAATTGAATTTTCTATGATTTTTAAAGTTACTTCTCTATTTTAAGCCATTAAATTTTTATTTTTATTTTTTTTCCCTGGATTTGTTTTAAGTTAATTGAAAAGTATTTTAGGAACCTATTATTGAGTCATGTTGGGTTTTTAAACATGAGTAATGTTTATTCCTAGTCGAAGTAAAATGAATAAATCTCCCATTAAACTAAAGTAATTAATAGATTAATTCCGAAAATGGTTATATTGATCCTGAATCAAGGATTGATCCTTTTAGGACTTGAAAACATATTTCTGGTAGAATAATATGAAAAGAGACACAGTAGCATTTGTATAGAGATATGTGTAACATATCATCAAGTGAAACTCGTACATCGACAACCTTTAGGTTTATGGCAGCCATTGGAAATTTCAGAGTGAAAATAGAAGCATATAATAATGGATTTTGTGGTCGGTTTACCGCGATCAATGAAAGAAAACTCAACATTTTGGGTCATCATAGATCGATTGACCAAATCAGCACACTTCGTGCTGATCAATACAATAGTGGAGTTAAGCAAATTAGCATAGATTTATGTAAAAGAAATTGTTTGTTTGCATAGAATTCCAATCTCTATCATGTCAGATCGTGATACTCTTTTACATCAAAGTTCTAGAAGAGTTTCTAGGAAGCAAATACAACTAATCTAAGCTTCAGTACCTCTTTCCATTTCCAAATAGATGGCCAGTCAAAGAGAACGATACAAATTTTAGAAGATATGCTCCGTGGAGTTGTGTTGGATGGGAAATACCAGCTGGGAAGAGATTTTATCCTTGGTAGAGTTGGCATATAACAATATTTATCAATCAACTATAAAGATAGCTCATATGAACCCTTGTATGGTCGCAAAGGCAGATCACCCCTGTATTGGGACGAAGTTGGAGAAAGGAGAATATTGGGTTTAGAGATTGTATAGATCACTGTCGAGATAATCGACCAAATTTGAGCAAGAATGAAAGAAGCAAAAGACAGATAAAAAGCTTATGCAGACAAGTGCGGGACAAACTTACAGTTCCAAGTTAGTGAAAAAGTTTTCTTAAAGGTATCTCCAACACAGGGTGTTGCGAGATTTGGAAAACGAGGCAAACTGATACCAAGATTTATTGGGCCATTCGAGATACTAGAAAGAATTGGTGAGGTTGCTTACCGATTAGCTTTACCACCAGACCTGTCACAAGTTCATGATGTATATCACGTTTCAATATTCATGAAATACATGTTTGACCAAGAGCACGTTGTAAAAAAAAAGTGAGTTAGATCTACGTTCTGATATGACGTACGAAGGAAAATCCCATGAGATTTTAGATAGAAAAGTTCAAGTCCTAAGAAACAAGAAAATTCCATTGGTTCTTGTGCAATGAAATCATCATGATCGAACAAAAGTAACGTGGGAATTAGAAAACAAGATGAGACGAAAATATTCTGTGATATTCGAAGGTACGTGAATTTCGGGACGAAATTCTTTTAAGGGGGGAGGAGTGTAATACCCCAAAATTTAATTATCTAAATTTTATTAGGAATATACATCTAATAGTTACAATAAGTGAAATATTCAAAACTTTTTAGTATTAAAAAAATAGCCTACAATTGCCTTAAGGGTAAGTTAGGGAAGAAAATAGACCCTTCAAAATTTTATTTAAGGTAAAATGTGTCATTGGATAGGTTAGCGATACCCCGGGAAATTATTATATTTTTATAGTGAGACTTTAGTGTAGTTTAAAAAAAAATTATTATTATCACTTCGGGTATTCAAAAAAAATCATGATTTTAGAGAATATATATCCAAGCCCTAATAATTATCTATAAAAAAAATAAAATTTTATTTAATGATTATCATACTATTCATTATTATGATGAAATCCTATCTAACTATATTATATTTAATTGAATGTTTATCTAAATTAAATGTTATTATATAATTTATCCTAATTTTTTTTTATATAATAGCTAAACAAAGTCACTAATTGTACTCCTATGTAAGTGGCACGTGGCTTGAGTGTCCATAATAGCAATTGGTTGCAAGCAAATATACACTACTATATGTTAATTAAAAACATATATAATAATAATACTAATAGGGATGACAAAGCTAATAAATGAGATGAATTAATACTAGAGCACCACGTAATCATTTCTTGAAAATTTTGAGGTTGATAACTAGTAGATATTAAGGCGGCGGTATATATATATATATATATATATATATATATAAGTGAGTAGAGAAGGAAACAAATTAAAAAACAAATCAAACAAAAAGGGGAGTCGAAAGAAGAACATGTTGGTAGTGTTTTCATTTCGAGTAATTTCAAATATTGGAAGTAAAGTAATTCTTATGGTTTGCTAGCTATAACTAGAAATCTAACCAGAAATAAATATCATAATTATGCAATTTCATAAAAATAAATAGTGATGAAATTGATCGGAGAAATTTTGCAAATCCACTTTACGTACTTGATTAATCTAAACTAGGTTGTTAACAAACATTTAGATTTTTAATTCAGCACTTCGGCATTTGACTAAGTAATATTTTAAGTATTTATATTATTCCTTTGTCATAAAATTATAGGGAATGGTACTACCCTTTTAATTGTATTCTTAATGATTTAAAGAGAGGTGTTATAATTTCTAAAAAATTTGAATAGAGAGGTTAAAAGTAATCACGATTGTGATATAGGTAGCCATTGTGATTTCTAAAAATATTAGATTAATTAAATGAAATTAATTTCATACCAATAGTATTTAGTATGCTTTTAAATTAAGTATTATCTAAAATGTGCAAATAAGTTAATTGTAGAAGTAAGGATCATAATATTAAAATTATATATGCTGAGCATTAATTATATAATATTCCTAAGCTAAAAAAATATAGTGTAAATTATAAATTATTAAGGGTGGTTAAACTGTAAGTAATAAAAAAAGAAAAGAGTGTGATTAAAACTAAAAGAAATATCAAGGGTTAAGTTTTAATAGGGTCCTTTAGCAAAACTAAGCTAAGATTGGTTGTTGTAGGTCCAGACGAAGTAACCGAATTTGAGCAGAATCTGGGCAGGATGGACTCTGAATTTTAAAAGCTTATATGTGTTACAGATTTTCTACATCCAGGTGGGCTACTATATATTTGCAAATTGTATCTTTCGAGTTATTAAGCTCTACTTTGTTAAAATTGCATATGTGACTATCTGTGTTAAATATTTACGTGCTACTGTATGTTGTCGGAGTCTCATATACCAGCGTTGTGTCAATGTGAGTAGCTACAGTATGCATGCATTATTTGTCCTGCCCTACTCCTTGTCGATGAGACTAAAATGAAACACTTATTGGTTATACTCTTTGAGTATACTATGGCCATACTCAACGTTATGCGCTGGTGATGCAGTTTGGGTTGCGGGCAGTGACTAGTTATACTCTTAAGCGCTTCACGATAAAATGTTTTGGTGAACTTAGGTTGCTTTCAATTTTAAAACCTCCTAAGCTTCACTACCTGCATGAACACAGATAGATTACTTTAACAAAATGATTTGCATAACTTGATTTGTAAAAACTCGCCCACTGAGTGCACTAGTACTCAGCCCAAATATTTTCAAATATTTTTCAGGTTAGTAGGCTGGCGCGTGGATGTGACGATGCTGAGAAATGGACTTTTGTTGTTTACGTATTTTTCCATTGTCTCTTTTTGTTAAGTATTATGTTGATAATAAAGTCTCCACACTTGTAATATCCTTTTGTTAAACACTAAGAGCTCTGATCTTGGTGTTATGAATACGTATATATTATTATACAGCATGTTTGATTATTCTGAGTCTTCTGTTGAGATTTTGTTAATCAGGTTACCCCTTTCTTTCCCGCTTCTTAATTTCAACCCCCGTGGCGTCTATTTCCACGGTCTTTCGGGACCGGGGCGCTACAGTCTTATTGCTGAAGCAGCGTTAAAACTAGACTAAGTGCAAAAATAAAAGTACATAAACTATATGGTACAAGTGTCTTTTCTAATTATCAAACTAATATTTAAAGGAGTACAATGATCCAATAAGAATCCCCCACAAATGGGAATCTTCAACTGTCTGTCAGATTCTCGTGTGCCCCGCCAGACTCTGGCTGGATAAGTTTTATCTTGAAGGTTGTTTGGGTGATCCTGATATTTCAAGGATTCTATCTCTTCTTTAAATGATGATTCCTTCGGTAGTCTTTATCCACTCTAAATCCCTTCAGAATTGATCAGATCGACCATCTTTATCTCCAACCAATAGAATTCCGATTTTTCCACATATGCCCTCTTCACTACCTCTTCTGAATCCGCGCGAGTATTGTGGGCACGACATTTTCTGCTCATGTCGATTTTTATCTGATATGCCAATTTCATCCATTTCAGTTAAATTGAAGGCCAAAATGCCTCTTTCGTCAGATTTTACTCCTGTCATGCCCAAACCACCTTCCTAGTTCTTTTCCGATATAAAGATACTAAAAATGACATTTAGAGCGACTAAAATGCCCAGAAAAATGCGAAATAAATAGACTCATCAAGGACATTTTTCATATGAGCAGAAAATAAGGAGTCTAACGATGCAATTTATTTTTGGATCCAATGATCGGATTAAAAGTCGATTCAAAACAGCCCATTTTTGAAATATGTGGGAAAAAATAAAAATCTTATTTTAAATATTTACAATTTAGTTCAAACTTATATCAATTTCTCAAAAGCAACCCACCTATTTTATATAAATTATAAAATAGCCTCATTGTATGATCTTAAAACATTTAAAGCAACTCCCAAAAATCTTTGAAAGAAAAAAATGCTTCCACTTTGAGTAGAACACCTCACAGCAATCACCAACAACATTTCACCTCTTTTCCAAAACTTCTAAATCAGCCCCCTAATTTAACATGCCTCCATATTAAATAATTTTAGGACACGTAACAACCACAAAACTGAAAGAAAATCATATCCCTCAGTCAAATTTCCAAAATTGTTAATTATAAGCACAATACTTAATCTAATTGCCAAAAAGGCAACCCACAACCTTTGAATTGAAGGACTTCGAAAACAGCCTCCCAAATATTTTAAAAAACAATTACACCATTATGATCCTCCATTTTCAAAACAAATCATACAAAGACTTCGGCAGAACACAAACTGAGTTTAAATCCAACTAAAACTCAAGATTTACCACTCAAGCTCATTAAGTATCAATACTACAGCAGTAATGGACAGTAAGTAGCTGAAGAGTAAGAGAAAAATCATGCTCAAGAAGTACAATTTTCTAGATTTTTGGAAAGTAGAAATCGTATTCTTGCTCAACAATTTAAAGGCCGAAAACAACTCCTAAACATGAAATAAACTGTGGGAAATGAAGTACATGAAGATGAGTCTCTAACCATGACTTATACGAAGAGTCTTGGCAAATGGACATGTTGGAAACGTTCAGCTGAAGGCAGCAGCTACAACACATAGAGAAGTTCGACTTGTGGTTTTCTGTCAGCTCTCGGCACAAAAATAAAAGGGTGAACGATATCTAATTAAAAATCTAAATTCGTATCAGAGTAGCTTGCAAGGAGAAACTTATTACCATCAAAATATGATATATTTTGGTCTCCGGTAAGGCTGGAAAAGTGTAGCCAAAATAGCAATGGCAACTCAGCTTCGTCCGGCGATGATTTTGAGCAAACTGGTGATGTGAAAATGACCCACCAAATGGCATCAAACCTCAGATCTGAAACGATGAAGGTGAAGACCATAACATGAGGTTTACAACAATATGAATTTGTCGCGGATCGGACGTGAGAATTGGCCGGAAATAGCCTCAGAAGAAGGCAGCAAGACACAACGACGGGATTGCAGCTCCAAGTCGCGTTTCACTTTGTTTTCAATTTTCCAATCACCGCTTCCAAAGATCTCGTATGCACTCATACTCAAATAAATAAGAGGATCCTCCCATTGAGATTTCATGATTTTTGGCTAAGGATTTAAGGTAGGAAAATGGGAAGGAATGATGATGGCCGAGAGAGAAAGATGGAGGAGAGGTGTGGTGAGAAAAAAAAATCTCATCTCATTTATGGTGTCTGATTTTTCTTAGCTCAAACATAGGATAACCTATATTAAATAAGGGAGTTTCTATTTGCACCCCCATATTTACTCTTTGCACCATAGCTTCTCCATGCACCCCCTTTTTTACTCTTTGCACCCCTAAAATTGACTATAATGCCCTTACTTAAAAAAACATAAAATCTGAAAATTAAAAGCATAAAAAAAATCGCGTTCCGTTCGAAGTTGTGTATTCGAACATCCTGAATATGTTCGAAGTCTTCTGTTCGAGCATAATGGATATGTTCGAAGTCTTGTGTTCGAACGGTACTTAAAAAAAATTCATGGAGTCCGTTCGAAAATTATTTTTCGAACATGCCATGTTGATTTTCGAACAAACATGGTGTGTTTGAAAATTAATTTCCGAACGTGACTTATTTTAAAAATTATGTATGTTCGAAAATAAAATTTCGAACAAACACGATGAGTTCGAAATTTCATTTTCGAACCGCACTTAATTTTTTCTTTTAGAACAAAGGGCATTTAAGTAATTTTAAAACTATTTTATTTTTTCTTTTTTTCTTTTGGGATGCAAAGAGTAAATATCGGGGTGCAAACAGAAACTCTCTTAAATAATCACCACTTTCAATTGGGCTTGGGCTGATAAGACTGGGCCACATTTAAAATCAATTGAGCCGGGACTTTGGGTCAATAATTGGGTTCAAAATAAATCTTGAAATGGGCCGAAAATAGATATATTTGTAGGTGGGCTCAAATTGGGTTCAAAGTCCAATACTTGCCTATTTTTAAAATAAAAGAACGTGTTGTAACAATTGGGTCCTAAAATAAAAGAGTGGGCCCGTATTTAATTTTTGGGGCGTTACAACACTCATACACACTCCAATTATTTTATTTGCAAATCCAAAAAGCTCAAATCATATATAATTGTGTGAGTAAATTTAATTTTCTCAATTGAAGGTTAATGTTAGCTGATCAGCTGATTATAGAGGCAATTATTTAGGCTAAATATAAACGTAATTAAATATATAGTTTGATTGAATAATTTTTAGATATTATTAATATTTTACTCATATTTACTAATCCATGTATTAATATATATTGATATTATATATATGTGGGTATTTTATATAAATATGTAGATAATAGTTCGCAACTACATTGCTCACAAAAGCAATCTCAAGAAGTTTTGTTATTGAAACTCACAGAAATGATATAGATATCTAGAGAGAGAGAGAGAGAGAGAGAGAGAGAGAGAGAGTAAATAAGACCAAAAATAGAACTAAAAACATATGAACTTTCTTCAATGAATCAATTAAATCAACGTGTTGATGATCAATTATACTGACCAACAGAATAAATGGTTCGCATATATATGAAATCTGAAATTGTACACCTGTGTGAGAAGTATCTGTCTGCACAACATTCACACAAAAGTTGTTGAATGTTATAGAGATGTTCACAATAAAGTTCAAGAACGTTATTGTGAACGTTATATTGTTTGCAGAAAGTAAAGCACGCAGAGATTTGGTAATCATGTTCGATCAATCGATCTACGTTAGGGGGACTTGTTAAGTTCGTGGGAAACAATTCACTACCCTGGTGTTGTCACGTTTACTTAGGATTTTACACGATGCTGACCTCCCGTCACTCGAAACTTGTTCTACTCGTACACCCTTTTTCACTGAATTGAATCGTGAGATCCCCTCACAACCTAGATGTCTATTCTATCTAGTTCTCACATGAAATCTCTCCCGAGACTCCTTTTAACAGTGTATGAACAAGTGTGTTTTAATACACAATGACTAGAACAATATTCTCTAGTCAAGGACACAATCATAACTATGTGGCTCAAAACAGTTATAGCTCTTAAAACTATTCTTGTGCAGTACTTATGTTCGGTGTGTATGTGTCATCCTAACAAGTTTGTATCCCAAGCTATTTATAGAAGAACAAAGATAGCCTAAACATAGGAACAGATGACCTAATTTGATTCGAAAACTAATAAGAAAACTCTCCTAGTTTGGAACTGAGACCAAGATTGATCCATGTTAGGCTTTCTTCCATCTTTAGGAATCTGCCTTTGACTTCAGTCTTGATTTCTTCAGTTTAAATATGGCAGCTTCTAGATAGATCTATGAATCTCCCCTTGGTTGTAAACATTGAACAACTTCATTGATATTGGAAGAATAATCTCGACAAAGAATGTTCCTGTAAACGTTGATGAACATTTACAGGAGCATTGTTGATCTTTAAATCTTCTTTTCGTTGCAGACGTTCATGTACTTTGCAATATACATTGTTGATCTTAAATCTTCATATCAGGTAGCACAGTGGAATCTTTTGTATATTCACAAGTTGACTTCAGGCTATCACTCAAGCTAGCAGGCAGTACTCAGCATGTTGAACAATCTTTATTATGCCACGATGCACAATAGTCTTCTTCCCAGCTCAATCCAAACTCCTTGCACTACAACACAAAACCATTAAGACAATGGTTTTTAACCGTTGTCTAGCCAGAAAATGAACCGTTGTCTTAGTCACTGTTGTAAATTTTACATGCACATAGACAACGATTTTAAACCGTTGTAAATTTACAACGGTAATAAGAACCGTTGTAAATCTGTTCACTTTGTGTTGTTTAATGAAGAAAAAGACAACGGTTTATAAAAATAACCTTTCTAAAATAACAACGGTTACTTGAAAACCGTTGTGAATTGACAACAGTATGAAAATAACCGTTGTTATTTTACAACGGTTTTGGTCTTAACCGTTGTAGTTGGACAACGGTTATTTTAAAACCGTTGTAATTTCACAACGGTTTTTACCTAAATCGTTGTGAAATTACAACATTTTTGTCAAAACCGTTGTAAATTTACAACGGTTTTAGGTAAAACCGTTGTAAATATTTGTTTTCAGAAAAAAAATTTACAACGGTTTTATTTCTTTCTGTTGTAATTTTACAACGGTTTTTAGAATAACTGTTGTCGTTGTATATCAAATTTTTAGTTTATAAATATAAAATCTATAAAATCAATAATTATTAAAATAATTACATTAAACGAAGAATAATGCAAAAGTTACTTAATCATCCAAAAATAATATATTTCAATACCAAAGCAACCAAAGTACAGAAAATTTCGATACAAAATCATCCAAAATACAATAATATCTAAAGACAAAATTTATCTAAAAATATCTTGTACTTTGATCCAATATGACATATCTAATGTTCAATTACAAAAAGTACGTATGCTTCTCGATCTTGTAATAATCACCTAAGCACAAAACAACATGAATTCAAGCTCAAACACCACCATGTCCTAAGTCAATCAAGATCCATCATAAATATTTAAACATTAATTCTTAAAAAAAAATCAACAATCACTTCTCTAAATAAAAAATACCTTGTAAAATGATCTTTCATACATAATCAAGTACACAATTTGCCCATTCAACACGAACTTCATCAATCTCCTTCATAGAATATGATTCTTTTCTAAAATGTTCACAATATAAAATAGAACATATTTGTAAAACTTAAGAAAACCATCATTTCATGGGGTTTAGATATGAATTATCATAAGTAATGAGTAAAATTTATTACCTGTTTTGAAATTGAACCACTTTCAATTATATCTTTCATGTAGCGCATCACGTAAAACCCATATTGCTTGGAATCAGGTTGACGAGGTGCCTATGTTAAAAAATAAATAAATGTCAGTACATATATATATATATATATAATTATACACCAGCTAACAGGTTGATGAGGTACCTTCAAGATTTCCCAAACCGGTTGTTTTCTGCCTTTCTTCCCCAAATTTGCATTGAATAGAGTTATTGACCTTTATACCACAAGCAATTAGGGATATATCCAAAGACCTTATTGCATATATTCATTATTGAACTGACTGCATTAATACCAAAATTATATATCTTACCTTTCCACAACATTTTTCCAGCTGTCATTAAGTATTCTATTTCCAAGAGGGTCAAGTAAGTAAACAATCTCTTTGTTGGGGTCTATTACTGTGAGAATCCGGTGGAGTCTTATCTAAAAAATCTATTGATTAGTCAAAAAATTCATAAAAATATAATTGAGGACAAAAATAGAACCAAAAAAATTAGAAGTTCATTTAACTTACCCTACATTGCATGGAACTACAACAAGCTGATTCGGGCATACCCCAATTAGCCTATCTCCTAAAGCTTGTGTTCGTGCACTCAACGAGGTCTTTGCCATATGTGATATGGTAAATGGGTTCACAAATTGAAATCCACTAAGTGTGCTTTCTGCCTTCATTTTTTTACACATGTCCCTAACAATTCACAAACAATTTAGTGTGGCATTAGGTGACATTATTAAAAAAATTAATAATATTATTTAATATTTGGGCTTAGAAATACTTACCACACATAGACTACCATACAGTTGCCTGAAATTGGATCCAAATCACAAAATGGAATGATGTCCTCAAGGTGAATGTAAATCTCACAATTACTACCAAAAACATCATCCTCTAATGGAATAAAAACTCCCTCTCCATTCTTCATATTACTCTCAGCATAGCAGTATAACCCTTTCAATGATGAATTCAAAGACTCGTAACACTTTATCAATCTCTTATTAACCATTTTTTTTGCTTCAGCTTTCTTGCTAATGGGACTCTAATAATTACAGCACCATAAAAACACACACATATGTATTAGATGATTATGTTAATGAATATAAATCAATATGAAAACAACATTGTTGAGTGCTGTATGACATTGATGTTCAATGTTGCACTCGATGTCAGACAGACTTCCTGTGAGATTGTCTATGACATAGTCGTAACTAATCTTATCCTTTCCTAGTTTTATTTATTATTTTAATAAATAAAATATCTTTATATATATCTTAAAATATATGTGTATATCCACGAAATTAATATTTCAAATAATTGGATATATATATATATATATATATATATATATTACATATATTATTTAAAATAGAGTTTGACAAAGTCAAAACTCTATCTCCTATTTTTTAGGTCTAGCGGTTTCTCTATTTAATTCTTTTTCTTTTTCAGAAAATTATATTTGCTGGATATTTAGAAAAAGAGCATGAACGTGGGGAAGCTATTAACCACGCCTTGGAGGCGGTTTCTTCCATCAGCGATGAAGTCATGGAGTGAAGCGGTTGTTGTCAACCCATGTTCAAGAAAGAGAAATCGTGGACCGTGCTGGATTCAAGTAAAGAAGCATATAAGGGATGTGTTCGACACTTGAAGACTTATTCAAGCTCATTCCATTTTCCGCTGTGTGAAGATTGAAGAAAGCTTGAGTCACAAACTTAGTTTAGGTTTCGTTCTTCATTCCTTCTTCTATCTTAATGTTTATTGTTGTTCAATCCTTTCACGGAATAGATTGTACAAGTTAGGATAGATAGCAAGGTTGTGAAACCATTACTAGTTTGTATACAAATTGACGGGATGTTAATTTGTTTGTTTTAGTAGGTTATACAAGTCGACGGGATGTCAACTTGTATGATCAAGTTTACATATGAATTGACGGGATGCCAATCTGTATGTTGAAGTTTACATATAAATTGACGGGATGTCAATCTGTATGTTGTAGTTTGCATATGAATTGATGGGATGTCAATCTGTATGTTGTAGTTTGCATATGAACTGACGGGATGTCAATTTGTATGTTGTTTGAATACAAGTCGACGGGATGTCAACTTGTATGATATAGTTTGCATACGAACTGACGGGATGTCAAGTTGTATGTTGTTGTTTATATATGAATTGACGGGATGTCAATTTATATGTTTTTAAGTTCTTTTTAGTGATAGACTAGATTAGAACTTGTAATGTTGCTGTAGTGTTAAGAGCCTTCGCGTCTAACATTAACGGCTTGAAAATTTTGTACTCTTAATAGTATAATTTTGCCCTGTGGCAATCATACACATGTTGTGTATGATTTAAAAATTATATCGTGTATTCTTGTGCACTTTATTTCCAGCATATTTGTGTTAAGATAAGTTGTGTTAACGATCTTTAACATTGAGTTTGACATTACGAATCTATGTCTAATTTCAGTGTTTGTGGCAACAAATTTCAACAAGTGGCATCAAGAGCTGGTACTTAACACACTAAGTATTCGATCCTTGGTTTGTTGACTCACTGAAAGATGGATATTCAGATCAATCAGTGCCGTCCTCCGGCATTGGATAGTAATGGCAAGAATTATGCTATGTGGAAATCGCGCATGAAGATGTATATCAAGTCCATCGATGAGAGGGCTTGGTTGGCTGTAATTGAAGAATGGTCTCCACCGAGGATGGAAGCACCAAATGGAGTGTACATTCTTACTCCGGAGACTCAATGGACTAATGATGATCGAATCATTTCCAACTTCAATTCAAGGGCACTCAATGCTATTTTTGTTTCGGTTGATGTTCCGTGCTTCAAAATGGTGTGTAATTGCACCACGGCATATCAAGTATGGAGCATACTGCAGGAACATTGTGAAAGATCGATCAGTGTACGACAAACAAAGCTTAGGCTACTCACTTCTAAATTCGAAACTCTGCGAATGTTAGAAGATGAGACTATTTCAATGCACACTGAATGATTGTGTGAAGTGTCAAATGAATCTACAGCTCTCGGATATCCGATCTCGAATGAAAACATGGTTAGCAAACTTCTTCGCACACTTCCGGAGAGATTCAACATGAAAATCTCAGCAATTGAAGAAGCTCACAATGTATCAAACATGAGTTTGAGTGAAGCAGTGAGCATTCTACTCATGTTTGAGATGAATCTTGAAAATCAGAAATCAAACACCTCCTCCAAAGGAATTGCACTTCAATCAGTAACATCAAGTTCAAATGTTGAACTTGATGTCGAGAACATTCAGGAGATTACTGAAGATGAACCCCTGAGTGTAGCGCTGCTTACCAAGAAGTTCAATACCCTTGTTCGGTCAATGAAGAAAGGTTCACCAAACTTCAAACCACGAAGATTGTTTGATTCTCCCTCGTCGACATCATCTGGATCGACAAAATCTTCAAAATCTCCAGATATTGCAGTAAAGGACATTGACTCAGTTCAATGTAGGGGATGTTCTGGTTTTGGACATTATGCCAATGAATGTCCTACTGTCCAAAGAAAGCAAAGAAGAAATTATAGTGCTGCCATGTTAAGCGACGAATTCGGTGATGAAGAAGCTGAAAATCAAACTGTATTGTTTGTAAAAGTCAATGATGACTTAGATGAAATGATTGGCGCTTTAACTGACATGGAGAGTATTGATTATGACTATGATGCTAGTCTTGATCATGTGACTCCAGATGTTCCAAGCAATGTTATGGAGAATGTTACACAAGAAGTCTCTAACATTCCTCCAAATACCACTAACTGGTATGAAATGACATTGCTGGATGAATTTTGCAACACTGCTGAAGTGTCTTAGGTGGAAGAAGACAAGTCCGAAGTCAGCCACCAAGTAGCTCTACAACAATTACACAAGGTTGTAGATGAAGTTTGTGTCCAATAGACCGAACAATCAAAAGAATTTGGAATTCTTGTGGAAGAAAACCAAACTCTAAAGCAACGAGTACTGGACCTTGACATTCGACTCACTAAAAGTGATCTTGAGCTGAACAAGTTGAGAAAGGAAGTAGAAGCTGCTTCGAAAATCTTTCGACAACTCAATCAAGGAACATCTACTCTGAACGAAGTTCTGACACTGGGACAGAACACAAAAGCAGGCTTGGGATATTCATCGAGCTCAACAATGTCTATCTCAAATCCTATCAAGTTTTTCAAAGGAGAAAGCTCCAAGGATGTTCCAGTCAATATTGATGGAAATGTCAAACCGAATGTCAATGACAAGTGCAAGGAGAAAAAATTTGTCTGTCATTATTGCCAAGAGCCTGGACACATCAAACCTTATTGCTTCAAATATCATGATGATATAGCAACATGTAAGATTGTGTTGGAGCAATCTTCTAAAACTACCAAAAAGAAGAAACGTTCAAAGAAAGCAAAGATCACGTGTAATGTTGTCTACACATCGTTGAAAGCCAACATTACTGGTACGTGGTACTTTGATAGTGGGTGCTCTCGGCACATGATAGGAAATTCTAAGTTTCTCGATGACTATACCACGACAAGCAAAGGAAAAGTTAGTTATGGTGGAGGAGCACAAGGTAACATAGTAGGAAAAGGAACCTTGAATGTCAAGAACTTTCCCAAGTTACGCAATGTTCTTCATGTCGAAGGTTTAACAGCAAATCTGATTAGCATAAGTCAGCTATGTGATGACGGTATGCATGTCAGATTCAATAAGAACACCTGTGAGGTTTTTGATAGCGAGAATAAATGCATTATGTTCGGAAGTCGGGCATTGGATAATTGTTATCATGCTGACAAGAACGAAAAATGCAATGTTTTAGTCAATGTTGACACTCAACTCGTACATCAAAAACTGGGTCATCTCAGCTTTCGAAGCTTGAAGAAACTTATTGAAGCTGATGTTGTTCGAGGTATTCCACCAATGAAGATCAATCTCGATGTTGTTTGCAATGCATGTCAAAAAGGCAAACAAGTAAGAGCTTCACACAAAAGTTCCTCAGCTTGTCAAACCACGAAGTGCTTCGATCTGATTCACATGGACATCATGGGTCCCGTTGACACCAAAAGCATGAGTGGAAAAAGATTCATTCTGGTGATAGTTGATGATTTTTCGAAATTCACATGGGTTGAATTTCTTCAAGAAAAATCTGAAGCTTTCAGAATGTTCAAGAAGTTTTACAGGTTGGTGTCAAGACAACATGAGTCCAACATCAAATGCATTCGAACAGATCATGGGCTCGAATTTGAAAACTCAATGTTTGAAGAGTTTTGTGAAAAGCGAGGCATCATTCATGAGTTTTTTGCTCCAAAGACACCTCAACAAAATGGGGTGGTTGAGAGAAAAAATCGAACTCTTCAGGAAATGTCAAGAGCAATGATACAAGCTCAACGGTTGTCCAAGAAGCTGTGGGCTGAAGCAGTTAACACTGCTTGTCACATCAGAAATAGAGTGATTCTTCGCCCAGGCAGAATAGTGACACCGTATGAACTCCTGAAGGGAAAGAAGCCCAATTTGAAGTACTTTCATGTGTTTGGATGTGTATGTTACATCCTGAATGATAGGGATCATCTTGGAAAATTTGATTCCAAAAGCGACAAAGGGATTTTCTTAGGTTACACATCTGACAGTCGTGCCTACCGTGTGCTTAATCTTCGGACAAAAACAGTCCAAGAATCAATTAACATTGTTTTTGATGATCACACAGGTATTGCTTCAAAATATGAAGAGGATGATGTAATTGATCTCATTGACACAGGTGAAATGTCAAGTGATCAGGCTGAAAGTGATTGTGAGAACAAGACATCCACTGAGAATGTCAAAGTCAATGTTCCACAGAGTGATGACGCTTCAGTCAAAACATCAACACCAACATTCACTTCAGACAGTGAAGATGATCAGGTTGTGACTACCGAAGATGAACCAAGAAGGGATCCACCAAGTCGAATTCGGAAGAATCATCCAGATTCACAAATCATTGGTGAGCATTCCGAAGGAGTTCAAACTAGAAGCAAGAACTCAGATGAATACAAAGAAATGCTGAAACTGGTATGCATGTCTTCTTTAAATGTTTGTATGTCAAACATGTGTTTTTTGTCTAACATTGAACCGAAAAACATTAAGAATGCACTTAATGATGATTTTTGGATCAATGTTATGCATGAGGAACTAAACCAGTTCGTAAGGAACAATGTATGGGAATTAGTTCCACGCCCCAAAAACAAAAATGTGATTGGGACAAAATGGATTTTCAAAAATAAAACAGATAAGTCTGGCAATGTTGTCAGAAATAAAGCTTGTCTAGTCGCTCAAGGCTACACCCAAGTTGAAGGAGTAGACTTTGACGAAATGTTTGCTCATGTTGCAAGGATTGAATCCATTCATCTTTTATGTGCAATTGCATATTATGTGGGTTTTACTTTACATCAAATGGATGTTAAAAGTGCTTTCTTGAATGGTTTTCTCAATGAAGAAGCATATGTCGAACAACCTAAGGGGTTCGAATGTCATGAGAAACCATTGCACGTGGTTAAGCTCAAAAAGGCCTTGTATGGTCTTAAACAAGCCCCTGGAGCATGGTATGCTAGACTGACCGAATTCTTACTCTAATTTGGTTTTGAAAGAGGTCAAGTCGATAAAACATTATTTATTAAGAAGAATCAAAAACATATTACTGTTGCTCAAATCTATGTTGATGACATCATTTTTGGTTCAACGTGTACTAATCTGCTCAAAGATTTTGTAGACTCAATGTGCAACACATTTCAAATGAGCATGGTTGGAGAGCTCAACTATTTCCTTGGTCTACAAATCAAGCAAGATAAAGATGGAATCTTCATCTCTCAAAGCAAATATGCTAGAGGATTGGTCAAGCGTTTCGGATTAGAGAATGCTAAACCAATGAAGACACCCATGGGATCTTCTGAAAAATTGAGCAGAGATGATGTTGGTAGTAATGTTGATTCTACCATATATAGAGGAATGATAGGTAGCTTATTATATTTAACAGCTAGCCGTCCTGACATTATGTTTAGTGTTGGTGTTTGTGCGAGATATCAATCTCAGCCTAAACAATCTCACCTTAAAGCTGTTAAACGTATCATTCGCTATGTTTCAGGCACAATTGGGTTTGATGTTAAATATTGCAAGAGTTCTAATATTCATCTTGTAGGTTATAGTGATTCCGATTGGGCAGGTGATGTCGATGACAGAAAAAGCACTAGCGGAGGATTTTTTATTTTGGCAACAATCTGATTTCTTGGTCAAGTAAGAAACAAAATTGTATCTCACTATCCACGGCCGAATCAGAGTATGTTGCTGCCGCTAGTTGTTGCTCTCAAATGTTGTGGTTAAATTAAATGGTGTTAGATTATGGTCTGGATAGTCCTTCTTTGACATTGTTATGTGACAATGTCAGTGCAATTGAAATTTCAAAGAACCCAGTCCAACATTCTCGCACTAAACACATTGACATCAGACATCACTTTATCCGTGATCTTGTGGAACGAGAAATCATTAAATTGGAATACATTCCTACAGAGAATCAAATTGCGGATATTTTTACTAAACCTTTGGATTTTGAGAGATTTTCTTCTCTAAGGAAATCTCTTGGAATGTGTGTTTGTTAGTCAATGCTGACATCCTGATGTTAAAGTCAATGTTATGATCTTTGACATCAGATTCTGTAATTCTGAAATTATTAATAAAAACTATGGTACGATGATATGATTTTTTTGTGAATCAATTCATGAGAATTTATTCAATCAACTCCGGCTGCCACAGTACAACCCCCACTCTCTGCAACATCAACTCAGACCCCTGACGTTGCACCACCAACTGCTCAAGCTGAACCAACTCCAGCAAATGTCACTGAGCCTTCAACATCAAAGGCAATGCCAGCTGAAGTTGACGTTTATCCCGATCTTATTATTCCTCCTAGAACCGAGATCCTAAACCCTAAGCCGATTAGGATGAATGTGCTTGGAGATTCCACAAATCCAATTGATCCTAAAGCCACCTCTCACCTACAATCCTTGTCAAAGATGGCAAAGACTTCTCCTCCGACAAGGAACTCAAAGAGACTTCACAGTGATGACACTGACAAACCTGAGGTCGTCTCCTCTAAAAAGGTGAAGAATGAAGAGTCTAAGGCTACCTCCAAGTCGCTGAAAGATGAGTCCGACTCCACTAGTGAACAAGTTCCTACTTCTCCTCCTGCTAATGTTACACGGAATGTCAGTCCCTCTGCTGAGCCCATGGATGAGGATTCCGGCACAGATGAGGACTCTCCGCTTGATGTCATGCAAGCCTTCAGTAAGACTTTCTATTTTGAAGAGGCTAAGAAATCCCATGCTCTTTATGTTAAGAGAACTCTTAAGGTTGAGAAAATGATTGATGTTCTTAACTTTAAAAAATATGGGATGGATGTGTTTCTTAAGGAGATGAGTTTATGAAAATCTGTTACGTCGCTAGTGTCATATGATCCTGATGTTATTCATGAATTTTATGCTAACATCATGTCTGATATGGGAGATCCCTCTAAACTGTGTTTTGGAACTGTGTTTGTTAGGGATAAAATTTATAAGTTTTCCCCTAATGTTATTAACACGTTTCTTGAGTTGGTCAATGAGGATACAATCATATACTTGGATTTGATTGATGATGTGGTGAATGTTATTACTGGAGGTCTGGTGTCAAAATGGCTCAACAAAGTGCCTGCTTCCAAGTTAACATTCTTTTACTCAGTGTTATACAAGCTTGCAATGTGCAATTGGCTGCCCACATCGAATGCCTCTGTCATCACAGTTGATCAGGCCATTCTCCTGTACAAGATAGGAACTCAGCTTCCTTTCAACCTTGGTGCATACATCTTTGATGCTACGTTGAAGGCTGCCTCTAAGTCCAGTTCATCGAACGTGCTTCCTTTCCCATGTTTGATCTATGGGATCCTTAAGAGCCAAGGGTTAAAGGAACGCAAGAAGAATGTGCTGTCTGAGCAAACCACCTTCTCTATAATGAAGCCCAAGGGAAATGATGACAGGATCATTGATCTTCCCTATCCTCATGATGCTGCAAATCCAGTGCCACCTTCTGCCGAAGGTACCCCTGCTCCTTCCCAATCTGATGTCTATCCTGATGTTGCCTCCACGCCTTCTATTCCCATTGTCATGTTGCCGATGGAGTCCCTTCAACATCAAATTGCTCTGCTTGATCATGTGATTGGTCAACTCACCAAGGCTCGAGATTCTTTTCTGACTCTCCTTTCTACACAAAAATGGGGAGTGGATGATGATGCTGATGGTGATGATGCAGATGCTGGAGACATGGATGCTGGACCGAGTGTTGCTGGTAAAGCAAAGGGGAGAAAAGGTGCAGCTAAAGGAAAAAGGAAGATGATGTGAAGCTTAATGTTTAAGCTTCTGAAATTTAAAACTTTTTGTTAAAAACAATGTTTTTATGCTTTCTGTTTTTAATATGTGCTGGACACATAGTTTTTGATATGCATTTCATGCATATCTTGTTTTTTGTTGTTGAATGTAATTTATGATTGTGTTCTTATTTTTATATGCTTATTCAATTTAGGCATATTGAATTTGTTTTGAGATATTGAATGATCAATATGTCTTGACTATTGTGTGTGGAACGATGAGTTCAACATTGTATTGTGTGTTGAACGATGAGTTCAACATTAATATTTTGTGTTGTACTTTCTGTTCAATATTGATTTTATAATGGGACAAGGTCCTATTATATGATGATCTAATTAAGGGGGAGTAACCCTTAAGGGGGAGATTTTAAGATCTCCATTTTCCGCTGCGACTCTAATTGTACAAAATACATTGAGTTGTATGTTTTGTGCAGAAAGGCTAAGATTAAGAGGGAGATTGTTGAGTGCTGTATGACATTGATGTTGAATGTTGCACTCGATGTCAGACAGACTTCCTGTGACATTGTCTATGACATAGTCGTAACTAATCTTATCATTTCCCAGTTTTATTTATTATTTTAATAAATAAAATATCTTTATATATATCTTAAAATATATGTGTATATTCACGAAATTAATATTTCAAATAATTGGATATATATATATATTAGATATATTATTTAAAATAGAGTTTGACAAAGTCAAAACTCTATCTCCTATTTTTTAGGTCTAGCGGTTTCTCTATTTAATTTTTTTTCTTTTTCAGAAAATTATATTTGCTGGATATTTAGAAAAAGAGCATGAACGTGGGGAAGCTATTAACCACGTCTTGGAGGCGGTTTCTTCCATCA
This sequence comes from Perilla frutescens, assembly GCA_026008535.1. Classification (NCBI taxonomy): domain Eukaryota; kingdom Viridiplantae; phylum Streptophyta; class Magnoliopsida; order Lamiales; family Lamiaceae; genus Perilla; species Perilla frutescens. The sequence goes on from BRKX01000006.1 coordinate 50,126,884, forward strand.
ACGATGAAGTCATGGAGTGAAGCGGTTGTTGTCAACCCATGTTCAAGAAAGAGAAATCGTGGACCGTGCTGGATTCAAGTAAAGAAGCATATAAGGGATGTGTTCGACACTTGAAGACTTATTCAAGCTCATTCTGTTTTCCGCTGTGTGAAGATTGAAGAAAGCTTGGGTCACAAACTTAGTTTAGGTTTCGTACTTCGTTCTTTCTTCTATCTTAATGTTTATTGTTGTTCAATCCTTTCACGGAATAGATTGTACAAGTTAGGATAGATAGCAAGGTTGTGAAACCTTTACTAGTTTGTATACAAATTGACGGGATGTCAATTTGTTTGTTTTAGTAGGTTATACAAGTCGACGGTATGTTAACTTGTATGATCAAGTTTACATATGAATTGACAGGATGTCAATCTGTATGTTAAAGTTTACATATAAATTGACGGGATGTCAATCTGTATGTTGTAGTTTGCATATGAATTGACGGGATGTCAATCTGTATGTTGTAGTTTGCATATGAACTGACGGGATGTCAATTTGTATGTTGTTTGTATACAAGTCGACAGGATGTCAACTTGTATGATATAGTTTGCATACGAACTGACGGGATGTCAAGTTGTATGTTGTTGTTTATATATGAATTGACGTGATGTCAATTTATATGTTTTTAAGTTCTTTTTAGTGATAGACTAGATTAGAACTTGTAATGTTGCTGTAGTGTTAAGAGCCTTTGCGTCTAACATTAACGGCTTAAAAATTTGTACTCTTAATAGTATAATTTCGCCCTGTGGCAATCATACACATGTTGTGTATGATTTAAAAATTATATCGTGTATTCTTGTGCACTTTATTTCCAGCATATTTGTGTTAAGATAAGTTGTGTTAACGATCTTTAACATTGAGTTTTACATTACGAATCTGTGTCTAATTTCAGTGTTTGTGGCAACAAATTTCAACAAACATATTACCTTCTCTTTAACTACCATCAAGTGTGTGGGCCAAGGTACTTGTGATCTCACCGCATCTCCCACATTATAACAAACATTCGGGATAGGATATGGTAATAATGCATTAGGGTCTACAGCTTCATCAATAGACACACATGTGCAATTGTTAGGAATACCACAACCACTTAGTGTACTAATTACCCCTTAGATCTATATAACTGTTCCATAAGCAACAATATTACCACTGATCCATAAGTCTCATATACATCATGGACCATATCAATGGGATCCTCAATATTCTCCTCAACATTCTGATGTTGATCATCACCTTTTCCCATTTTATCCTTTTCATGTACTATGTTGCTAGACTTAAGAGGTTCTCCATGCAATATCCATCTATCGTATGTTAGATCCATACTATTGCAACACAAGTGTGCCCTTATCGTGGCAACATTTTTACTTTTTAAATTCACACATTTTGCACAGGGACAGGGCATATAAGGTTAGAATCTTTTGCATTTTTCAAAGCAAATTGCAAGAAAGATTCTACCCCATCCTCGTATGTACGTGATAATCAATTGGTGGACATCCATGATTTATCCTTTTGGACATTCACCTAAGAGAATAATATTGAAATGAAGTCTAAAAATTAGAAACTCCATTAAATGTATTCAAGTCACGTTTGGAGTAATGTGATGGGTATCCATGAATTATCTTAATAACATATCAGAACAACCTATTTTTTTACTTTTTATTGGGGATTATTTTTAGGCATAACAAATAATCACAAGAATATGATAATTAATCAAATTTATAGACATAACAGATAACCATAAGAATAAAAAAATTCCATCACAATCAATTCTCAAAATAGCACTACATATTTCTAAGGAATAAGAGTATAAGAGAAAATACTCACAACTGCTCTTCCTTTGATTGATGAACTAGTTGTAGTTGCAACACTATCTCTTGTACCAACCTTTTCAAATACCATTTACTCAAGTTAGAAAGCAATTGTGCACATAACAAAGGTATAACAGAGCAACATCACTCATTCAAGTAGCAGACAATAAACTAGGAGACCACATATCCTAAATTACGGAGCAGCCTTAAATATAAGAAGGATCACAGTTACCCTTAAAAGTAAATAAACAATAAGAAACTGTGATTGCATGTCCATCAATCAGAACTTCATGTAATGAAGAAGTAATGTTCTCCCAAGATCAAGGGCTCTCAACAACAAATAAAAATGTAGTAGTCTGATTCTTAAATACTTTGTTTTTACAAATAAAAATGACACATGCTATATAATTATATCCTATGGTGAATAAACTCAAGATTTTTGTTTTATTAATTATTTGTCATCACTCATTAGTACAGACAATGATTTTCTGAAACATTAACATGCAGAGAAATACCATATCCTAAATAATAATATACATCATCATCACTTTCAATGGAAGATTGTGATAATAAATATTGGTTTTCTGAAAGGTTACTTGTCTAAAGCCAATATAACATTTTCACAATCTGCTACTGTATAACAGTTATATCAAGCCACTAGACCTCTGAAATGAGTGAATCTTTTTTTTTTGTAATTATTCTAGCAAGCCACTAGTGAGTAGACCAAGTTATATATATATATATATATATTTTAAAAAGGTATATTTTGTTTATAGGGGTGACAACAGTTTTTTTGTCCTGATCTGAGGAGTGGTGGTTGGGTCAAGGGCCCTTATCCATAAAAATGAAAAAGAGGCCATTTGGAGAGAGAGAGAGAGAGAGAGAGAGAGAGAGAGAGAGAGAGAGAGAGAGTTTTGCTGATTAGTCAGTTAGAAATGTAGTACAATGTATACATGAAAACAACCTAAGATATATATTGAAACACACATAATTTTGTTTGAGCAGAAACAATGAGAAGTTATGGCAGTGAAAGAGATGAAATCTACTTACAGTCTGGAAGAATGAAGAAAGATGTTGCTATCTCTACTCTCTAGCTATATTTTCCATGTACCCTACTAATCCTGGGATTTTAATATTTTCTTTTAGATTCCTTTACTACCAATCAACGAATGTGTTCCATCTTCTATTCCAACATTATTAATATAATTTGTTAATTTGTGTTCATAATGCTGTAATAGGAGATGGAAATTAATGTTTTTAGAGGTAATAATGGGGACAACCAGACAATTGATCAGCCTTGCATGTTAAAAAGAAATTTGAATTTCTAACCAAAAATATGATTATATGCATATATTTGACATAATTATTATTATTATTATTACAATTATTATAAAGGAGTTTTTCGATCTAATTGATTATGCAGTTGAACATGATAATAATAATAATAATAATAATAATAATAATAATAATAATAATAAAAGAAAAACGGCAACAAATAAAATCATGGGATTTCAAAAAGATTTCAAAGTGACTAGAATTAAATAAATTATACTACAAATATATAGTGATCATGCATGATTGCATGATAGCGATATTGCACCAATCATAGATATAACTAAAATATACTAGTTAGCATTTCAGAACAGTGACTACTACAGCTACAATAACATTAATAATTGTTGATGTTCCAACTTATGGGCTAATTACTTATGAAATTAGAAATGTGTTAATGTTCCAACTTATGGGCTAATTACTTATGAAATTAGAAATGTTCTCACCGTCTAACGGGTCAAGATTCGTTAAACGGCTCGACACGAGACCACTTAAAATGACATATTGTGCCTTAAGCTAAATGCACATGCTTAGGCAAACCAATCAATCCTAACAGAATATAACAACTTTCATCTCTATATCAAATACATGTTGCTGCAGTCATTTAGCAGAAGAAATCAGCTAATTAATCGCCGTCTATTAAATACCATTTATCGACATGACTTAGATAGAACTTCATGTCTAATCTGATTAAAAAGCCAATAAAAAGGTCCTAAAATTAATTTATCTAAGAGAAGTGTTGATGTGAGAGAAAGGAATCACTTTATGAGAAAACATGTTGAAAAGAATTAGAAATCTGTAATATTTCTAGTTTAGCAGCACTACAGAGCAACATTAGGCATCATTATCGGGTATTTCTAGTTTCAGAATGCTGATACTGAATCAAAATCCTAACAAACAAACAAATTATGTAAAAATAAAAATAATGTAGTTATTCAAACTGAATACCATCCCAATTGCAATAATCATCAACCGAGACTTACTGTAACACCCCAGATTTTTGATTAAGGTTTAAAGGATTCTTAATGATAATTAAGAAGTTAAGGAAGAAATTTAATTAAGGTTAATTAAGGTCAGATGTCAGTCACGACCTTAAGAGTCAGTTTTCGTGGAAATCATCTTTTCAAAAAAGTTGATCTTAATTATTTTATGGCCATTCGTGGTCTCGTTAGAAAGGTTTTAGCTCAAGGAGTATGCCGGTGTTTTCGAATTTTAATTCTGAAGTCATTTGAGTTCCCAGTGTTGAAAAACGTATTTAAAAAGGTGAATGAATAGTAACTTTTGCGTGCGTTCGTGTTTTGAGAAATTTATGAAATCCTCCTCGTTGATCTGAGTCTAGTTCTGTCAGGACCCTCTTATGGGAAATGACTCAAGGATTCCGTTGGCGTTCACGGATTTCCATTCTGAGGTCAATCGAACGCTCGGGAGCAAAATCTGTCAGTCTGAGTGAATAGTAAAAAGTAATTCCAAAAAGGGAATCTTTGCTCATCTTTCTTCAGGCGACCCCGTCTTTTTCACGAAACAAGTTGGTTCACTAGTATTCGAGCCAACGAGTCTCCGGGTATTTTTAGATTTCGTGTCTGAGGTCATTTGGACCTCGACATCGAATAAAGCAGCTTTTAACCGAACCACGGGTAACTTTTACAGTATTCTGGCACTGAAGTAGCTTCCCTTGGAAGCCAAAGCTTTTCCTATAAATACAAGGCCACTCCTTTGCATTTATTTTCTCATTTCCATCCATTTCACTTCATAGAGAGTGGGAAAGCTCGTAAGAGCCGAGAAAGCTCTGTCGAAGTAAAAAGCGTTCTTCGTGAGTGTTCTGCAAGACGACGAGCGGAGTGGCGTGGAAGGGATGCGGTGAGGGAAGGTGCTAGAGGCGCCGTTGGGTTGTAGCAGGCGGCTCTGCCGCCGTTGCAACTTGACGAGACGCCGAGCTAGCCACCTTCCTTCGACGCACCTAACCCCGTCCATTCTTGTTCGTCGGTCTCGATCTCCATTTCTTTTTCCGTCTTTAAATTCCGCATTTACTTTCCGTTCTTCGCATTCTTCATTATTGCTCGTTTACCTTCCGTCTAAGTTGTATTTCAATTTTTATTGAAGTTCCAAGTTAATAACGTTTACGTTATATTTCTCGCTTTATTCCTGTCGTTATTATTTTTGAGATTAGCCCCGTTTATTCCATTTAAATTCCGTTCAAGCTATATTTAGAGATTTCGTCGTTATTCTAAATATATAAAGAGGATTATCGTGTTTACACCGTTATAATGCCAAAATTCTTTTCAGATTAAAACATGTTGTTGCATGTTAATTTCAAGTATGTTGTTTTTAAGAAATTTCGGGTTAAGTGTTCTTCGTGTTCGTCGAAGGAATCAACGAACACGAAGAACCCAGTTGAAGATCGCCCAAAACTGGGTTAAAGAGAGAGAAAAGAGAGAGCCCCGGGGGGGGGGGGGGGGGTGCGCCGCCGCGCCACACCCCCCTCGGCCTTCAAGCCCGCCGGGGCTAGGACACCCCGCCGGCGCACCATGCGCCGCGGCGGAGGGCAGCCCGCAGGGGCTAGGGTGCCCTGTGGGGGGGGGCTGCCCGCCGGCGCCCAGGTGCGCCGCGGCGCCCCCCCTTCCCCGTGTTGTTTCACGATGATTCTTTCCGGCTATATTTGTACCCTCTTTTCGAGCCTTTCGAGTTGTGTTTTTCCGATCTAATTCCGAGTTATCCCAAGTTTAATTTAAGATGATTTTCAAGTTATTTCCGAGTTATCTCAAATAAACTCTTCAAGTTAAATTCGTCTAAAATTCGAGTATCAAAGTATGATTTCTCCAAGTAAATTCTTCTCGAATTTTATTAAGCCATTAAGTCGTGCAATCTGTATTTAAGTCTTAGATTCCAGTCTTCGAGTTAGATGTCTTTATTTCTCTCTTTAGATAGTTAATTCCTTCGAAGAAGGCCGCTAAGTCGATGATTCGACTTTTGTAGGAGGAAGTGAGCCTCGTAGGAATTCGGAGAAGGACCATCAACTCGTTGCTTCATCTTCTGTCCAGTAATCGAGGTAGGTAAATCTATACACATCTAAAGTTTGAGCTAATAAGCTCTAGAAGCATATAGGACAAATGAAATATCCAATAAAATATTTTGCTCTGCCTGATTGATCTCTGTACAATGAAGAAAGAAAAGGAAAAATATTATATGTTGATTGAGCTCTCGAGCATGTTTAGAAATGTTATAATTGTTTAAGTATTGTTTATGCTAGCATGAGGTAATTAGAATTGCTTTAATTGCAATTTATGATTATGCACGTTCATTTCTTCGTATCTGAATGTTGGATTTTGCTAAAGTTTATTTAGCTAATTAAGCATTGCCTTTTTAGGGTAGTGATAAATCCCTTATAGGCCGAAGTTATGCTTAATTAAAAGTATTGCCTTAGACGTTGCTCTAAGCTCGATAATTCTAGTAAGGTTAAGGAAGGCTAAGTTAAGAAAGGAAGAATATAGCTCTATAACCAGGATTGAGCTCAGAATTCATGATTTTGATCATTAAAAGGGAGTCACTGCTGGGTATTCCCCTCGCATACTCGGGAGGATATTTGAGGTAACCCCTCTTCTATCCTATGGCATGCCTAAGGGTACAGTTGACATCAGGTTTGAGCTAAGGTTGGGCCCAAAAGTAAAGAAAAGGTTTTGCGGATATGGAGAGGGCTTTTGCGTTTTGCTCTCCATATACCGCCAGTTTATTTTTGGATATTTCTTGAGTTATTAAAGAAGCTTTTATTAAAACCCACTGAGTACATTAGTGCTTATGCCCCCTCTTTTTCAAATATTCTCAGGTTGAGATGCTGAGGATGATGGTGGTTGTGGATGTGGGTTGGCTGCCAAGATTGTTTTACTAATATATAAGTTTCTTTTGGAACCCCATGATGTTTCTGCTATTTTGATACACTTTTCCAAGTTCTTTCAAGTTCAATTATGTTTATGAAGATTCTAAGGATATTCTCTAAGACATGATTATCAAAATATATATATATAAGTGATGCATATTCAGTTTTATTCCTACTTCTCGAGCATGTATTTCCTTCACCTACGAAGAGGCTTGTTCAAATTGGTATCTGTCTATCCGTTTGGACCTGTAAATGGGTCTGTGCATGTTGGTATCTGATCAGTTAGCCGTTTAGTTCCGCAAAAGCATGTTTCTTTCTTAATTAAGTAAACCCGAGTATCATCGCCTATCTTTCAAAAGTATATCTTTATCCCCAAAACTTTCTTTGTTAAACTTCCGTCTTATTCAATAATCCCTTAATAACACCCTGTCCCCATTCGTTAATCCCTATCTCGGGACCGGGCTGTTACACTTACTCATTGCGCTAAGAAGCCGTGACTACTATTGAACTGAACTGACTTATTTCATGGCAATCAGGAAGTTCATCAGAGTAGATAAAATGAAGCAAAGCCTGCAAAAGAAATAACCACGTAACCTCACGGAGTTGACTTATAAAGAATGGGAAGATTTTCATATCATATACAAGTCATTTACTAGAAAGCTCCTAATGACCATCACAAGGTCTTTTAAACAGCAGTCTCTGGGCACCTAAATTGAGACATGACCTAGTTAAATTATTTCTAACAAAGAGATAGGATTTTATCCACCTACTGTGTCAAGGGATACCTTACAACCAGCTCCTAAGATACAAGAAAAACATTGTGCTCCATTTAATGATGAAGTCAGCTTAAGACTTTGACCTACTTCTATAATAAATGACAGCATGCTGCAACTGGACATTTACAGAAACTGCAGAGGTCGAGGAAAAAAGGAAAAACTTGGTCTTTATCTGACATCAAACTGTATGATATTTTCCATTACACAAAATAATACGAGAGCAACATTAGACATCATTAGGCATCATTATCAGGTATTTCTAGTTTCAGAATGCTGATACTGAATCAAACCCCTAACAAACAAACAAATTATGTAAAATAAAAATAATGTAGAACTTCAAACTGAATACCATCCCAATTGCAATAATCATCAATCGAGACTTACTCGCTGCGCCAAAAAGCCGTGACTACTATTCTTCAGCTGGTTTGAGAAGTAAATCTATAAGGGGTTTTAACCATTTGTAACTCGACACCAACAAGAAAAATTGAAACAATAACATAAATTTTTGAACAATAATAAGAGAAATTTCAGAAAAGGCGACTTTGAAGAAGAAACTTAAATTTATGTTATGTGTAAAATTTCAGTGTAGGCAAATTAAATTTATTGCCTATTAAATTAAGTCATGTGTAAAATAATGAATTAAATATTTTATTATATTTTATTTATATTTTGGGATTAAATTAAATATGATTTCAAGATTAAATAAATATATAATTAATATTTATTACATGGATTTTACTGATTAATGAGAAGCTGGCATGTGTCAAATCTGCACAGAAAATAAAATATTTAATATGGAGATCTTCCAAATCAATAGAATTGCGTCACATAAGCCCCCATAGCCACTCCATCTAAACCCTAAAAGCCCAAACTTAATTTAGGAGGTCTCCATATTATATGAAAAACACGCCAAAAATCATAATTGAATAGTTCAAGAAGTGCGAGAAAAATTCTCTACGAAATTCTATCCGGCATTCAAGGCATTCTAGCGAGATTCAAGCCGTTCTTCGTGGAAAGCAATGAATTCTTCGCTAGAATCATCTCAAATCCAGCGTCTAATCCGGAATCAAGGTTTTCAACCCTCCAAACAGCGTTATAAAGTCAAAGTATTCAAAGAAGATTCAAGACGTTCTTCGTGGAAGCAACACGTTCTTCGCCAGAGTCATCTCAAATTCAGCGTTCAATCCGAAATCAAAGTCGTCAGCCTTCCGGATAACGTCATCAAATTCAAACAACAAGTCCAAGAAGATCGAAGAGGCAAACTCACTCCGAAGATTTCAATGACCGTTTGAAGAGATCAAGTTTTGAATAGAAGAATCAGATAATCAAGACATAGATTATACCGCAATCGCACTTTTAATTCAAAGAAGAAATCTACTTGTACACTTTTCGCGTTATTTATTCAAATACAAGAAAATTTGAGTTACAATCAGATTAAATCATTAGTGTTATATATTAAATTATGGTAGTTAACTACATTTTCGTAAAAAATTGAAATGAATGTCCGCAATACTTTTTCAGTCAAGTTATTCAAAGTAGTCACATTATTCCGCTCGAGTTATTAATTAAAGTAATCACATTAGCAACATTGCAACAACTTCGAATAGCTATGAAAAACTAACAATTGTTGGGAGTTTATCTTTTAATTATAGAGGAATATTCGATCTGATTATATTTTGACAAATTATACCCCTTTTTGACTATATTTCAAGTCCGCATTGTTCTAACTTTACTATTATCCGGGAATTCATGAAACACTACGAGATTGTTTATTTAGTTTGTTTTGTTTTTAGGAAAACGTTGCAATCTAGGGGAGAGTTTTTTTTATGCCTTAAAAATAAAATGATATTATATGTTTAATTAGTTTTTCTATGAAGATTTTTTAAAATGATAATTATACATTGAGCTTTGATGACTTTGCATTTCCTCAGGTAATATTCCAAAAGAGATAGGCCGCCGTATTAATTTAAAAACATTGATAATGTCATACAACAAACTTAATGGATCATTGTCCACAGAAATTGGAAACAATAGATCTCGATTACAATGCTATAAGTGGTATGAATGATTCCACGTACCTAATTTTCAGCTCTCTTTAATTTAATTATTTTTATATCAATCTTTATGTTCCTTATTCATCGATCAAACATCTCGCGTCAAGTCCCTACAAGTGCACAAGTGCATGTTAGGTGTGTTTGGAGGGGGGGGGGGGGGAATAAATTACTTCACAAAAGGAGCTAACTAGCTAAGTTTGTGAAAAATACCAAAATAATGAATTGACCAGTAAAATTTAGGAGTGTCTAAAAATTAAGAGACTGTTTGGTTGACAGAAAAGTAAAGTTATTGGGATATAATTTATGAGAATATTATCCTCAGAAAAAAATGAATGCTAAAAGATTTTTTATTAATTTTATGGAATATAACAAATAAATTATCGGACTCTTTTACAAGTTAGATTCCTTACCAAGTAAAGTAGTCCTAGGTACTTTTTTTCATAAAATTTGAAGCTTGCTAGAATTTTGGGGAAATTTTCATATTTGAAAAACTAGTTTTGTCGAATGAATAAAGTACACTAGTTTGAAATTGTGTCGCTATGTTAGTGTTCGTTTGACTTGAAATATTGTCAAATGGACAATTTGAAAGAATAATTGAAATTAATATTCAATAATAGATAGGTAATTGTTCAGAAAAGTTAGAGGAATAATTAAATATTGGATTAATTGCTAAAAAATTCATGACCTTTGAATGAATTTGCAATTTAAACATCACTTTCAAAACGTTGCAATAATAACTCAACTTTTTGATTTGTAACAAAATAGACATATTTAAAAAAATGCAACAACTAGAAAATTGAGGTTGCACAATAAGAACTCTCTTATTTAACACTCTAAACCTGAATTAATATGAATATGTCGAAAAATATTGTTACATCTCAAATCTGATCATCGAAAAAAAATTGAGGGTGTTGAATTTGCTACAAATCAAAAGGTTAGGTTATTATTGCAACGTTTTAAAAGTGGTGTTTAAATTGCAAATTAGTTCAAAGGTCATGAATTTTTTGACAATTAACCCTTAAATATTTCAGAAAACATATATGTATGAAAAAATATAGGTTTGAAACTGAAATGATTTAAAATAATTAAAAAAGGGCTACTCTCTTATACACTAGACTGATGGGCTGGCCCATCAGACCGACCCGGCCCAGTTAAAAATAAAAACCTTTTTCGGCCGGCGCGTGCACCACAGCGCGCAGGCCACGCGCACCCACGCGGTGCATGGGTACACGCGCCTACTATATTTTTTTTATTTATTTTTTCGATTTTTTCTGAATTTTTTTTTCCGATTTTTTTTTTCTTTCTTTTTTCGTTTTCGTTCTTTTTCATTTTTTTTTTCTTTTTTCTTTTTTCTGTTTTTCATTCTTTTTCATTTTTTGAATTTTAAATTCACTAACTTTATTTTAGAATATAAATTTTTGGAAAGAAAACAAAAGGTCAAAATAGAAAATCAAAAAAAAAATATTTGCCAGAAAAAAAAAAAAGACGGGCGTGTGGCTCACACGCCCGTCTTTTTTAGTTGTTAGTTGCATTTACAATGACGAAGGGAAGGAACTTCTCTTGGAAAACTGCTCGCGAAGAAGAGCTTGGATTCAATTTTGAACATGGGAACATGCAGCAACCAACACGATTCATCTCACGAAGGAACACCTGTGGAAAACTTGATCTACAGAATAGAGCCAAAAATCGAGGTATGGAACTTCATTCATTTGCGAAGAATGAAATTCACAATAACAGAATTCTAGCAAATGATGGGTTATACATTGCACCTCATGAGCATCCCAGTTTAGCTCTAACTTCAGACTTATTTGATGGGAAAAACTTTCATAGTTGGTGTCGGTCAATTAAACGTGCTCTTTTTGCTAGAAACAAGTTAGATTTTATTGATAGAAGTGTTGTAGAACCTAGATTGAATTCTATAGATCATATGCAATGGGTTAGAGCAGACTACATATTTAGTGTTTAATTGGCTCAATAATTCAATTGCCAAAGAGTTATCCCGCGGATTATAGAATTTTGACACATCACAACAACTATGGATGAACTATATAAATGATTTGGCAAGCGTAATGGCCCTAGACTGTATAAATTGCGCCGTGAGATTACATCATTTACGCAAAATAATCAGTTTGTTCTGGTTTACTTTAATAACCTAAATGCGTTGTGGGATGAATTGGGGTTACTTAAGACTGCAAGAAGTTGCACATGTGAGACAGCTAGGGAAACAAAGCTGAATTGGAGGAAGAACACATGATGCAGTTCTTTATTTAGTAAATGCTAAGAAATAAAATGTTTATAAAATGTTACAATTAATATAATTCAACTATTAATGCATTGTTAATTTGAATAAATGGTTCTTTCTTGGATAATACAAGATGTCATTTATTCGGCTACTTGTTAAGTTTATATGGGTTCATATCTTTGTATTAGTATAATGTGTGTATCTTATTCTTTTGTGTGCTTATTTTTAAGGTTAAATTAGGAGTTTATGTTTTCTTATATCTTATAATGATTTGATGTTTCATTTATTAATTTGTCATTAACTTAGGCATTTTTCGTATGAATGCAGGTGGAGAATGAAGTGACAGAGTTGTACAATTTTTGCTGACATAGTGAAGATTCTTCATTTATATTGAAGACGAATAATTAGTTAGTGCAAGTTTGAAATTCACACATTTTAGACATTGTGTAGAATTTAAATTAGATTTTTCGACCATTCAAGTATATATTTTAACTTATACATTTATGAGTCCTTTCATTATTTGTAAACAAATGTTATTATTTGTTATTTAATTATATTGTCCATGGTTCATGAATATACAGGTCGTAAATTAACAAATTGACAACAATTTTATCAAAATTCATTTTTTTAAAAAAAATTAAATAAACTATTGTCTGTAATGAAGAATTACAATGGTTTTTCATAAAAAAACCGTTGTCCAAGTATGAAAAAAGCTTTATAAGACAACGATTTTCACACAAACAACATTAAAGGACAGCGGTTTGCAAAAGAGACCGTTGTTAAATTGTAAAACCCTAGATTTTTGAATTAAGATTAGAGGATTCTTAATAGTAATTGAATAGTTAAGGAAGAAATTTAAATAAGGTTTAAGTGAAGTCAGATGTCAGTCACAACCTTAGGAGTCAGTTTTTGGTGAAATCGTATTTTCGGAAATTTTGATCTTAACTCTGTTTTGGTCAAACTTGGTCTCGTTAGAAAGGTTTTAACTCAAGGAGTGTGCCAGTGTTCCCGTAATTTTATTCTGAAGTCATTTGAGTTCCCGGTGATGAAAAATGTATTTAAAGGGTGAATGAATAGTAACTTTTGCGTGCGTTCGTATTTTGAGAAATTTACGAAATCCTTCTCGTTGATCTGAGTCTTGTTCTGTCAGGCCCTTCTTATGGGAAATGACTCAAGGAATCCGTTCACGTTCATGGATTTCCATTATGAGGTCAATCGAACGCTCGGGAGCAAAATCTGTTAGTCTGAGTGAATAGTAAAAAGTAATTCCAAAACGGAATCTTGACTCGTTTTTCTTCTGATGATCCCGTCTTCATCTCGAGCCAAGTTGCTTCACTAGTATTCGAGACAATGAGTCTTCCGGTATTTTTAGATTTCGTGTCTGAGGTCATTTGGACCTCGACATCGAATAAAGCAGCTTTTAACCGAACCCGGGGTAACTTTTGCAGTGTTTCCGCACTGGAGTGGCTTCTCAAGGAAGCCAAACTCCTCTCTATAAATACAAAGCCGCCCCCTTTGCCTTTCATTTGCTCATTTACCATCCATTTCACTTCCTAGAGAGTGGGAAAGCTTTGAGAGAAAAGTCGAGAAAGTACTGTCGAAGTAAAAAAGCGTTCTTCGTGAGTGTTTTGCAAGACGACGAGCGGAGTGGCGTGGAAGGGATGCGGTGAAGGAATGTGCTAGAGGCGCCGTTGGGTCATAGCAGGCGGCTCTGCCGCCGTTGCAACTCGACGAGACACCGAGCTAGCCACCTTCCTTCGATACACCTAACCCCGTCCATTCTTGTTTGTCGGTCTCGATTCCATTTCTTTTCCGTCTTTCAATTCCGCATTTAGTTTTCGTTCTTCATGTTCTTCGTGTTCTTCATTATTACTCATTTACCTTCCGTCTAAAGTTGTATTTCGATTCTTATTGAAGTTCCAAGTTAATAACGTTTACGTTATATTTCTCGCTTTATTCCTGTCCTTATGATTCTCGTTATTATTTCTTATAATTAGTCTCGTTTATTCCGTCTAAGTCCCGTTCAAGTTATATTTAAGATTACGTCGTTATTCTAAATGTTTAAAGAGGATTATCGTGTTTATGCCATTATAATGCCGATTTCTTTTTAAGTTAAAGTATGACGTTTCATGTTAATTTAAATTATTGAAGCATGTTTTTAAAATTTTTATAAGTGTTCTTTGTGTTCTTTGTGTTCGTCGAATGAATTGATGAATATTGAAGAAACCCAGAAAGATCGCCCAGAAATTGGGTGGAGGAGAGAGGCCGCCGCCGCGGGGGGGTGCGCCGCCGCGCCACACCCCCCTCAGCCCAGCAGCCCCGCGCGTGAGCAGGGGTGCGCCGGCGTAGGGGTTTTGGGAGGGACTGCGCCTTCGCGCGGGGTGCCACCGCGGCGCGGTGTCCCCCGTGTCGTCCGACGCTGATTTTTCCCCGGCTATTTTCGTACCCTCTCTTCAAGCCTTTCGAGTCGTGTTCTTCCAAGTTTAATTTAAGAAGGTTTTCAAGCTATTTCTGATTTATTTTGAGTAAACTTTTCAAGTTGTTTTCTGTCTAGAATTTGAGAAATCAAGATGTGATGTTCTTCAAATAAATTCTTCTCGAATTTTATAAAGTCGTAAAGTCATGCAATCTGTAATTAAGTCTTAGATTTTAGTCTTCGAGTTAGATATTGTTATTTCTCGCTTTAGATGGTTAATTTCTTTGAAGAAGGCCGCTAAGTCGATAATTAGACTTTTGTAGGAGGAAGTGAGCCTCGTGGGAATTCGGAGAAGAATCATCAGCTTGTTGCCTCATCTTCTGCTCAGTGATCGAGGTGGGTAAATTTATACTCATCTAAAAATTTGAGCTAATAAGCTCTATAAGCATGATAGGGCAAATGAGATATCCAATAAAATATTTTGCTCTACCTGATTGATCTCTGTACAAGGAAGGAAGGAAATGAAATATTATGTGTTATTTGAGCTCTAAAGCATGTTTAGAAATGCTAGAATTGCTAAGTATTGATTTTGCTCAACATAAGATATTAGAATTGTCTTTAGTTGCAATTCGTGTTTAATTACGTTCTTTTCATCGTATTTGAGTGTTGTATTTTGCTAAGTTTCGTATAGTTAAAGGACTGCCTTCTAAGGTTAAGGTCAAACCCCTCATAGGCCGAGATCATGCTAAAGTAAAGGATTAGCCCTAGACATTGCTCTAGAATTGGTTTTGCTAGCAAGGATTAAGGAAGAAAGGAACTTAGTATTTTGCTTAAACAGGAATTTGAGCTCAAAGGACTTTGATCTTTTGATCGTTAAGTGAGTCACTGCTGGGTTCACTCCCTCGCAAACTCGTAAGGATATTCGAGGAGATCCCTCTTATGTCATAAGGCATGCCTAAGGGTGCAGTTGACATCAGGTTTGAGCCAGGATGGGCCCAAAAGAAAAGAAAATGTTTTACGGATATGGAGAGGGCTTTTTCGTTTTGCTCTTCATATACCGTCAGTTGAATATTGGATATCTTAAAGTTTATCAAAGTATTTTATTAAAACCCACTGAGTACATTAGTGCTCACGCCTCCTCTTTTTCAAATGTTTTCAGGTTGAGATGCTGAGGATGTTGGTGGCTGTGGATGTGGGTTTGTTGCCAAGATTATTTTGCTATAGTAATAAGTTTATTTGAAATCTCATGATGTTTCTGCTACTCTGATACACTCGTATTTATTCCTAAGCTACATTATGTTTATCAAGATTCTAAGAATATTTCCCCAGACGTGATTATCTATATAAGTGATGCATATTCAGTTTTATTCCTGCTTCTCGAGTTTATTTTCCTTCCGCCTGTAAAGAGACTTATTCATGCGATATCTGTCTATTCGTTTTAATCTATGAATAAGGCCTATACTTGTTGGTATCTGATTAAGTTAGCCATTTTATTTCGTTAAAACATGTTTCCTTCTTAATCAAGTAAACCCGAGTATCATCGCCTATCTTTCAAAAGTATATCTGTATTCTTAAACCCTCGTTCATCTTCCGACTTATTCATTAATCCCTTAATAACACCCCGTCCCCATTCGTTAATCCCTATCTCGGGACCGGGTTGTTACATAAATTTGCTAAATTACAACGGTTAAGTTAAATATAACAATTGTCTATTATCAGATACTAGACAGAAAAATACAATGGTTCATAAATGAAACGTTGTCAATTTACGGAAAAAGTCAACGCCAAATTATTTCACAACGGTGAAAAAACGTTGTCGGATGTGAATTTACAACAGTTTTGCACCGTTGTACGTATTCTCAATAAAAGACAACACCACTATACACAACGGTTTTGTAAGTTGATTGACAACGGTGAATATCCGTTGTCTATTGATATATTTGTAGTAGTGTACGATTCACGAATCTCCAAATAAAAATGTATAATTATTTATCATAAATGATAAAAATTGAAATAGAAAAATCAATAAATTATTAAAAATTATATTATATCATCTTATAAATTATTCTAAAATCATGTTCAGTGATAATGATGATGATGATGATGTAGCAAATTTGTAGATATTATATATCCTCCATCCAAGTGCAAAAAATATTATGGATGGAATTCCAAACAAAATTAAAGGCCACTTGTTTGTAGTATCAATGCAAGGAAAGAAAAAAGACTAATATTTTTTAATTGAAAACT
The DNA here is from genome assembly GCA_026008535.1 of Perilla frutescens. NCBI lineage: Eukaryota > Viridiplantae > Streptophyta > Magnoliopsida > Lamiales > Lamiaceae > Perilla > Perilla frutescens. Next base: position 50,143,666 of record BRKX01000006.1, read on the forward strand.
AACTATTAAATACTAAAAACTACATAGTAGTCAACCCTAATGGGGGGACGAACATTAATAAATAATTATAAATTAAACCCATTAAAATACTAAAACTGAAATTGAAGAAAAAAGAACTCACAATTTAAAAGTCACACGAAGTGAAATTACACAAATTTAGAGTGCAACACTCATACCGTGTTACTCGATATGGTCATAAAACTTTTATTTGAAAAATATAATAATTCATCGATAAATATTTTTGAAGAAAATAACATAATAATTTAAAATAATATAGAGCGGAAGCGATTTGAATTTGGTTCAAAAACTTAAACATTTTTAAAAAAATATAATGCAACAACTACTTAATTAATAACATAGAGTTTAGAAATAAATGAAAGTCTAATAACTTAAAATTTTAAATATATTTACTCTTACATCATCCATCTCATCCCCGTCATCACCAAACTCCTCAATTTGAAATGTGTAAACAATAGGGTGAGCTTACACGTACTCAGTGGAAATCCGTAATAACATATATTTAAGCAATATACAACCAATCATGATAAATGCACATTTAACTTCAAATGTATAGCACGGTGGCCTAACCAAGGACCCTTGTCGGTCCTGGACCCCTCTCCGAGTCCCTGGCTATACATTATCTCAATATATTAACATGAATGCACATTTAACTTCAAATGTATAGCACGGTGGCCTAACCAAGGACCCTTACCGGTTCTGAACCCCTCTCCGAATTCCTGACTATACATTATCTCAATATATTAACATGAATGCACATTTAACTTCAAATGTATGGCACGGTGGCCTAACCAATGACCCTTGCCGGTCCTGGACCCCTCTCCGAGTCTCTGACTATACATTATCTCAATATATTTGCACTGTGAGCTTTTACCTCAAGGACCCTTTCCGATCCCGGACCCCTTACCGAGTCCCTGGCTACATAACATTTCCATTTATATATGATTTGCAAGTAGCATCAAACACAACGAGTCACATATAGCAAAAATATAAGAAATTGCGTTCATCAATTAGAAAATCCCCACCTCAAAAGCACTTCAACGTGATAGTCTTGATAGAACAGTGGCCTTAACTCTCTACTTCGCCTAAATAACGATAATAAACTTGTTTCAATACAGTAGCAAAAAATTACATTTATAATTCTAATCACATTTTAATAACATCCCAATTTAAAACTAAAACTACAATAATTAATCAAACAAGAATCTATACATTTATTATTTTATATTATATAAATCATCACCACATATCATTACATTTACAATACCAATTATTTAATATATATATATATAAACCACACACACAACACATACGTATATATATATATACACACACACACAAATATTCACATCTACTACACACACACACATATATATATATATATATTACGAAATTTATTTATACAATTTCAACATATTTTACTTGTCACATGCTCAACAAATACATCATTAAATTAGTATTTACATATGTTAGCAAAAATATTGTATTGTATGTACTGACACCTACAAGATATTCTATCATCTTTTACACACAACTCATATCATTTGTCATTTGTCATTTTAAGATCATTTACATTCCAAATACTCATGTAAACCTTACAGCTCATGCCTCAATTAAATGTAAAATCAAGTCTAATAATATTTCAGAAAATTACCTTCATTCTACGCATTGATACCTCATCCTTATCAGTAAACTTTTATCAAATCAACAAACTCAAACCCTCAAAACTAAATTATGTTAATACAGATATAGATATACAAAATCACACTATTACTAATACATATGAAAATCCATATATTATATATACACATAAGAACACACGCACACCATCACCTATACATTTATATAATATTAATATCTAAACATATAATTTGCACACTCAATATTATATATATATATATATATATATATATATATATATATATATATATATTACCTTCAAAACCACATTCATGTATCAAAATCTTATATTACTATCTCTGCAAATACATATATGTCTTTTTCCCACATTAAATGGCCGACAACACATTTGATAAAAATAAATTATGAGCTTTATATTTACACGTAAACCCAAAAAGGAAACAAAATTAGGGATATCATCTATATATGGGTTATACAATTACGAATAGTCAACTCACTAGAGAAACTCACATTTCGATAGAGAAATAAAAGGACTCACAATGGACTTGCAGAATATCTTTCGTGCTACTGGAGAAATCTTGAGAGAAAATCAACTGAAATTACTTGATGATAAACGAACACACTTGGGAACCTTCTACTCCTCAATTTATGAATCTAAAACTAAGGCAAGATTGAGTCAAACTCCTAATCAGAAGAGAGAAAACGATATATGAATTTGATTGACGATTACCTTATGAATCTGGTACTATCTGACTTTGCTCTAAGAATTATGCTACGTGCAAAACATCTTGATGGATTTCGAAGAATGCGCCTCTAATATTTTGTGGAATATTTCTGTGAATCATGATTTGACAGAGATTCTTAAAGGAAATTTCAACGACTGATTCTGGAGTGAGAGCGTAAATTATGTGAATTCAATTGAAGATTTAGGATGGATAGAATGGTATAGTTTCAGTCAAATCGCTACTGCAGTTGAAGTCTAAGAAGCGGTCACGGGAAGCAGTTTATTCTTTGAAAGATTAACCTAATCCCTACTACTAGTCCGAAATATTTATCCTTTGCAGAGGTTTTTCTTTTTAGTTTGGCCGAATGAGAGATTAAGGAAGTTTAATGTGAGAAGAACTGTTTTTGAATAATGATTATATTATTATTATTATTATTATTATTATTATTATTATTATTATTATTATTATTATTATTATTATTATTATTATTATTATTATTATTCAGCTTCTAGGTTTCAAAATAATTATATAATTATGATCGATTATAATTTCTAAAGATTTATCGATTTCATATGGTATTCAATATCTAATTCTATTATGAGTTATTTGATATTAAATTTTAAATCTTTTCTACTGACAACACAACTAAAAATATAAAAATCAAATTTTAAATTATTTATAACGACAAGATCAAAAGGCTTTATTTAAAAATGAAAATTTAGAAATGGGTCGTTACAGCCATGAACTAATTATGAGCTAGATGGTGCAAATTAAAATGAATTGGAGATGAACATGAATGTATATATGTAATTTCCGTTTCATAATATGTATGTAACTTACGGTAAAAATGAGCTACTATTTATACACGTTTGGATGTAATGAAATGTGAGGATTTTAAGTAACAAACATTTGGTGTGCATAAATCCATTTGAAATCGTCTATTGCACATTTCGTGTTGCATTCCGTATTGCACACTCAATTTTCTTAGTTTTTCTTCAATTTTTTTCCTTGATTTTAATTTCTTATGTTTTAGTTTAATTTTACACTTATTATTTAGAATCCATCAAACCCAATTAGGATGCATTGTAATTTTTTATTATTTAATTTAAAATTTTGAATTATTAATTGATTATTTGAAAAATTAAAGACTAAAAATATATATAAAATCCTAATTGGGTAGGATGAACCCTAAATAATAAGTGTAAAATTAAACTAGAGCATAAGAAATTGAAATTTGAGAAAAAAATTGAAAAAAAACTAAGAAAATCGAGTGTGCAATACGGAATGCAACACGAAATGTGCAATAGACGATTTCAAATGGATTTATGCACACCAAATGTTTGTTACTTAAAATCCTCACATTTCATTACATCCAAACGTGTATAAATAGTAGCTCATTTTTTATTTAATAATTAAAATCACTCTTCAATTTCTCATATTTTTACCGGTGTTATCCCCGAAGAGATTGGTAATCTGAAAATTTTAATTGCATTATACATGGGATCCAATAACTTTATCGGTCATTTGCTTCCATCAATTTTCAACAATATGAAAGCACTTGTAGCGTTATCTCTAGAGAATAATGTTTTGACTAGTATGATTTCTAACTCTTTTGAAGTTGGGCATTGAGCTCTTTCATATTAGTTTAAAGGCAAACAGTCCCATCAGGCTTTCGAATAAACATGCATAGGGCGGCTTGCGCGTGGTTCCGGTCATGTCGACCAGTCCAGTGATCCAGTCCCGCCCCGCTCGAGGAAAAAATATCCGGCCAAAAAAGTGTCACTTCATTATACTAAAAATTATCATTTGTAGTTTTTAAAGTATCACATTGCTACTTTGATTACATTAATTTATTAAAACTCAATTATGATTTAATACTTCTAAATTCGAGTTTATGATTCCCAATTATGATTTATATTTATTTTGAAAAAAATTAATTGTCGACGGCAACGCACTATGAGTCATCAGATAAGAAAAATTAAATTAATTTATTTTAATTTTAGGGTTCAGTAATTCCATTTTAAGGTATATACTTATTTTGAAAAAGTTAATTGTCGAGCGCAGTGCACGAGCCCACGGATTAACATCGGGCGAGTGCACTGCGCAAGTCGTCAGATAAAAAAAAATAATTTCCTTTAATTTTAGGGTTTATTAATTCCATTTTAATATTTTTTAGGAAATTTTTTAAAAAAAAATTCAGAAAATCAAAAAATAAAATCAAGTGAACAAATTTTACTCATTTTCCATGCAATTAAATTCCCAACTAAATAAATCCTGGTTTAGAATTTAAATTAGAAAATAATTCATAGCCACTAATAACTATAATAGTACAAAAAGGCGAAACACATTTTGTAAAATTCTTTTTTTAAAAAAAAAAAAAAACTCTTTCCATTATCATACTGCAATAATAAATATAACTGTTGCCCGATCATGATCATGTGAAACTAGATGGTTAATTGATTTGAAATTCTAGAACTGTAAAACTGTTTATGCCAGCTCAAACATCATCTTAATCTATACATTCTCTCATTTACAAAAACACTACTCCCACAAATTGTTGCTGCTGTTTCTTTAAAAACTTGAGAGAAATCCAATTACCATTAGATATGGCAGCTGATGCAGCTCTAGTTTCTGTCATGAATCATCCTCGCCTTTCCACTTCTCTTGATAAGCAACAGATTCAATCTCACGCATCGAATTTACTGATGATTGATCTGCACCAGATAATAACAAGAGGTTGTGAATGTTAGAGAGAGAAGGGGAAGCAAGGATCAGCATTCAGCAGAGAATTGGAACAGATTGAAAAAACAATTGTTGTGATTGGGGCTCTTCTTGTAAAGTCAACGATCACTAATATGCAAATGCGGTCAGCCATATTTTGAAGACCCACCGTCTATTCTTTTCAACAAGCTAACATGAGCATTCGACTCGGGCAATATTTTTTGCAGACATTGATTATGAGACATATTAATAGTGAATTGCAGTTGAAATATGGAAGCTGCAACAACTTACGTTGAGTTTTACTCTATTACTCTTAACTCTTCTTGAGACAACTCTACTTTGTTTTGCATAACTTGCAAACTCTCATGAGAGAGAGAGAGAGAGCAGAAGATTTCATTATCAGTGAGGAGGCGTGGAAAGAGGATTAAGTGGTTGGAATTGTTTTACCAAGATTTCCCCAAAACAACCAAGAAGAATTACACTCTATCTCGATAATAAACCCTCCAAGGCTTGCACATAGCAATGACTTTTGACGAAAAACAATATTTCATTTAAAATATAGGCACTGCTAAAGCTCCTTCCCATACATGTATTGATAGATCAAACAAAACAGAACATCAACATTTTTTGTTACAACTAAAATCTTTCAAATACTAAATAGGAATAACAAAATCCATAACCTTAGAAAATGTCCAAACCAAAACTGCGAGTACAAGGACCAGAATGACAAAAATTACAGCCTTCTTCCCCTTCTACCACCCTTTCTGCGGGTGCTGTCGGTAGGAATTGGAGTCACGTCCTCTGCAAGTGGGAACAAAATATCAATTATGCAAGCTTAAATTGATAATTCAGTCTTTCACACATAAACTGATCACAAAGTTGAAAGAAATCCAAATTTTCCAATACCTATGCGACCTATCTTCATGCCTGTACGGGCAAGAGCTCTAAGCGCAGACTGAGCGCCAGGACCAGGAGTCTTAGTTTTGTTGCCACCAGTGGCACGAAGCTTAATGTGAAGAGCATTGATACCAAGTTCCTGAAATTTCCATGCATCAGTCAAGCACAAAGACCATTAAGAAAACCATTCATGTTGTTGGATGAAATATTATAACACCTTGCATCTCTGAGCAACATCCTGTGCTGCAAGCATAGCTGCATAGGGAGACGATTCATCCCTGTCAGCCTTCACCTTCATACCACCTAAATACCAAGGCATGGGAATTGATAATGAGAATTAGGAATTGATAATCCGAAATAACCAAATGTGACAAAAGGAAGACTTAAATACAAAGTGCATCCCATAGGGAGCTATAAGACACTATTAAATAAATAACATGTGAATAGTGACAGAAAATGTCACAAAATCAAACTACAAACAATTTATAGTGAACTTTTACAACGCAATGAAACCTGAACAAAGAAATGGACATCATAACATTCCATTGTGGCAAAATCGTGATGATAACTACAACTCCCTAACAATTGAAGATTCATGAGCTAACAGCAACTGGGAATTATACATGATACCATCCCCAAATTTCAGATGGGTAGGTGTGTCATGTAATTCAGTGGATTATTGGAGAACACCATCCTAAACTAAAATCCTTCTGATAACAATAATCATACTGTACAATTCGGGAACTCAATCAAACAATTACTTAGCCACACATGGCATTAGCACCAACAATACACTATGAACACTAAAAGTAAAACCAGCTCGACGGTACCTGTTATACGAACCATGGTTTCCCTTCCAGATAAATCAGTCACGTGCTGCAAATAAAATTTCAGTTCAATCAATAAAACTAATTAAAAAATGCATGCTACTAGTTCCATTTTATCCTGCCAATCAGTTGCAAAAATAGATAACATCAAACTCATGGTGTGCACTTCTCCACTCACAATGAAGGTATCGTTGAACGAGGCAAAGATGTGGGCCACACCAAAAACGAGCTCTCCATCTCTGGTGGCAGGTCCAAGAGTGACATTCTCTTCCTTAGGCTCCCGGGTCTTTCTCTTAGACTATCGAATTCAAGTGGGACATTAGGTACACAACTAGTCACACACCAACAAAAGATGGCAATTTGAAAAAAAAAATACGATGCTTCATTAGCAGAAAGTAAGGATGATTCCTACTTTAGAAATTATATACAGACTGGATGCTAAATTCAAACCATCTACTAATGGTGGAATGTGGAAAGGCAAAACAAGATCAAAAACGGGAAAGTATAAAAGGTAAAGTTTAAGAAATGCGTACTCACTCCAGGCTCCAGCATCAATAAAACCACATGAAACCAAACAATGCTAAGAATAATAAATTCGCATTATCAAATTTTTTTACTGCAATAATCATAACTCCAATCATGTTTTTCCCCCAATTAAGAAGAACAGTCCTTAAACCTAGATAAGCGACGCCTACGACAGAATATATACCAAATAAAATCCATAACTTAAGGAGAAAATAAGATCATTTTTACATCTGGAAACAAATAAATATGCCAACTCAAACATACCATGGTTTCGGGGATTCGGCAGCGAGGGGTTTGGTTAAACCACTATTTGAGAAGAGCAGCCAGAAGAAATTGCAGAAGGCGGAGGTGGAGATGGAGGAATGGTATATATAGTGTTTTTGCTGGCTAGGTCACTCATATTGGGCTACAATTCCAGCCCAATAATGGACTTTATTTTTCTAATGGCTCGTGGGTTTGAGATAAAATAATAAACCAACCATAGCAACTTTTTTTGAGGGGACATCCATTTGATGCTAACACGTGGGCTCGTGCACTGGATTCGATAATTAATTTTTTTAAAATAAATATATATAATCTAAAATAGAATTAGTGAACTTTAAAATAAAATTGAATTAATTTAATTCTTTTATTCAGAGTCTCGTGCAATACACTCGTTCGACACTAACGCTTGAACTCATGCACTGCACTCGATAATTACTTATTTTGAAATAAATATATATCATAAAATGAAATTAGTGAACCTTAAAATTGAATTGAATTAATTTAATTTTTTGAATTGAATTAATCTAATTTTTTGAATTGAATTTAATTTTTTGAATTAAATTAATTTTTTGTCTTGTGTCACGCACGATGCACTCGCTCGATGCAAACGTGTGGGCTCGTTCAGTACACTTGATAATTAATTGGGGTAAAATAGATGGTTTTTGAAAAAAAAATTAAAAGCAAAACTAAAAAAAAAATCTGGAAGTATAACGGAAACACAAAAAGAAAAATCTGCAAGAAGGAGAGATGCAAAGAAAAAGGCAGTATGGGGACACCAGTTGGGTTTGGGTTGATTGGGGATGTGCCTGGGTGGGTTTTGGGTTTAGGTCCTATTTGACCCGTCACGTAAGAGACCCATTAGACGGTCTCATATAAGTTTTTATCTTTTATCTTAGTATAATAAATAATTTTTATTAATAAAATAAGTGATCGCAATCAAATAATTAATATATAGAAATGATAATAAAATATATACATAATATAATGTTATACTCAAGTTTGTTCGCTATTTTATTGGCTGACAACTCATATCCATGAATAAATTTCAATTCATTGTGCCCAATAAAAATAAATAACATAATTTGTTCATCTTAAAGACATTATAAACATAATTGTAATCTTTTATAATTTTAGGTACAATGAAAAAATTAAGAAAAAAAGACACATTCGTCAAACACGTTTAAGAAAATTATTGTAATATATATGATCGGGCTATTTTTATCTACTTATTTTGGGTTATTTGGTGTGAATTCTCAATGTTAAGTGCCTTGTAATTATGCATTTTTGGAAGAATGTTGTGCCTTGAGAGTTTTGCAGGGAATTAACAGAAAATTGGAGAAATTGGCATGTTTTTGGTAGAAGAACAGGCAGATCAAGAAAGAGCTAAAACTGGAAGCATATGAAAGCCATGCCGTATGGGCATACTGCAGGAAAGAATGGGCCGAGAATCTAGAAACTGGGCCTGAGTGTGCGTGTTTTGGGCTTATGCGCAGGATTTTACTGAAGGATGCGGCTGTTACAGACTCCACCGCCTTTAGGAGTCTCTATTTTACCAATTACCTAGTTGGGATTAGATTAAGATTATATTTTCTTGTTTAATACTGTTTGATTAAGGATATTATATATAGATTAGGACTTATCTCTATTTTATTCATTCTATATTCACGCATAGCCGCAAGAACCAGAGACGTTTTTGAACAGATTATTGTTCTCGTTTCTTCACAATTCATGGTGTTCTGTTTTTCTTTATTTTGGAGGTTTGATTTAATTATGTAAATAAGATAAACTCGTTCTATTCCGGTGACAACTAACGAAGCCCTGGCCTAGCTAAACTGTGAGATCTAAATTGATTTTCTCGTTTAATTAATTTACATGCATATGTTGTTCTCGGTAATTCGAGTCGTTAATTGTTTCGATATTACTACATAGTTGTAAATATTTGGTAAGTCGGAAATAATTAGTATTCAATTAAACCGGCCATCCGTAATTGTGGTCTAAGTTTAATTAGTGGTAAAACGGTTCTTCAGAACCAGGGGAATAATAGTCTTAATTCAACGTTCCTATGTCAGAGTCTGTTGGTTTTGAATCGGGTTTCTCTAGTGCGCAAAGTTGTCGGCTCATTAAACCTATAGAGTGTCTCTTACGGTTGTCAGTTGATTAGGGAAATAATTGGTGAAGTGTCTTCCTGATTATCGAGAAACTACGAAGAAATTAGGCTGCATCAGTAAGTGTCTTCGGTGGCTATAACTGATTTGCATGTGTTAATTGAATTAATCTTTGCATCAAGGATCGGTTTAGTTAAGCTAGGGTGGAGTTAATTGGAATCCGAAATAATTCTCTTAATCTGTTTAAACCGTTTTCTCTGTTCATTTACTATTTTCGTTTGTTTTAGTTTACAATCACAAAAACCCATTTGGAAAGTTTGGTTCTTCAGATTGGAAGTTCAAAGTAATTCTCGTCGATCCTTTAGGAGACAATCTTGCTCATTGTTGTACTGTGCAGTAAGGGCATACCGACTGTTGTCGGGGTATTTATTTTTGGTGAAAAATGACGCACCAAATTTTGGCATCGTTGCCGGGGATCGGTTCTAAAGTAGTAATTACACTAGTACATTCATTTTGTTATTTTTTCTTAGTTTTGTTTTGTCTTTCCAGTGCATGACCCGTTCCTCGCAAAAAGAAGAGCTTGTGTTCGATCAAGAGCCAGAGAGGACTTTACATTAGCTGAGGAGAGCTGCTAGGGAGTCTAAGGAGACTTCTGTATCTGAACTAGGGACTTTTGATCTTCATCAATTGTTCGACGAGGGCATGACTAACAACAAAGAGAATCAAGCCCTCCTCAATGCTGCTGAACCTGAGCCTCTAATCAGGGAAATAGGCCGCCTCAGAAACAACCGGCCTATTTGCATCGTACTTCCACAGATTGCTAACAACTCGGAGATCAGACCCGAGTTTATACAAGTGTTGCCAAAGTTCAGTGATTTGCCAGGAGAGAGTGCACATAAGCACTTGTCCGAGTTTGACCTCGTCTGCTCGACTCTGCGCCCGCAAGGCTTTACGGCCGACAATTTGAGGCTACTAACTTTCTCTCATACCTTGCAGGGCAAAGTTAGAGATTGGCTATTTGATCTTCCATTTGGGTCGATCACCACTTGGAACGAGCTAGAAGGACAATTTCTACGCAAGTTCTTCCCGGAGTCCCGAGCTGCAAATTTGAGGATGGCGATTAGCAGCATCAAACAAAAGCAAAATGAGAGTTTAGCCGAGTACTGGGAGAGGTTCCAGTAGCTTTATCGCAAGTGCCCAGACCACGGGTTCACGCATTATCAACTGCTAACCAATTATTTTTACCGTCGCATGTCTACTTTTGACAGGAAAATCGTTGATGCTGCCAGTGGAGGATCTCTCACTAACAAGACCCTAGCTGAGGCTAAGCAACTCATCATTGATATGGCTTCTGGAGGCCAACAATATGAAGATGAAGATGAAGGTAGACACCGACCTGTGAGAGCAACTGAGCGAGCTGAAAGTTCTGAAGTCAAAGAAAAGATCGACGCTCTGACCTCTCTGGTCAGAGGCCTAGCTGTGGCACAGACAAAGCATTCCCGCTATGGAGTGTGCTCAGAGAATGGGCACTTTACTGATGAGTGCCCAACTTTGTAAGATCCTTCCACCGAGTAAGCTTGCTATGGGTCAGGAGATGCACAAAAAGATGCTTTGAGAAGGAAGCGAAATTATGATCCTTACTCCAACACTTACAATCCAGGTTGGAGGGGGCATCCAAATTTCCACTAGAAACAGCCTGGAGATCAGAGATCGCCTGGAGATTTACCTCCAAGGCCACCGTAGGACGGTCAGTATGCCCATACTGACAAACCTGCACCGAGCATGAGTGAGATTCTGAAGTGCCTGGAGCAAAGCAGTGCTCTGGTGAACAACTTGGCACAGAGTCAGAAAGCATTCCAGCAGGAGACGCAAGCTGCCCTAGGCAGTATGGGCACACAGATCACTCAACTTGCCACTCAAATGAACAAGATGCAAGGGCATACAGGGAAACTGGCTTCCCAAGCTGAGCAAAATCCCAGGGGAAATGTTAGCGTTGTGACCCTTCGAAGTGGGAAATAATTGGCTGAAGTGGAGGCTAAGACAAAGAAGAACACGCAGTATGGGCATACTGCGCAGACTGAAAACAAATCCATTACAGAAGAAGAACAGCCTGCTGCTGAGTCTGCCCCACACTGAGGTAAAATCTAAACCTAAAATTCCTAACTCTGTAGCTGTAGCCCATTTTCCTTCTAGGTTGGTTCGAAACAAGAAAGAGGATGACGAGAAGGAGATCCTCGAGCTGTTTAAGAATGTTGAAATCAACTTACCTCTGATTGATGCTATCAAGCAAGTTCCCAGATATGCGAAATTTCTGAAGGAGTCGTGTGCTAAAAAGATGAGATACGGGAAAGATGCAAGAATTAAGGTTGGTAAAAATGTTTCTACCGCAATTCAGAGGAAGTTGCCACAAAAATGCAGGGATCAAAGTATGTTCACTATTCCTTGCATAATTGGGAGTAAGAAGATTGAGAAAGTCATGCTAGATTTAGGCGCATCTATAGATGTTATGCCTTTATCTATGTATAAGGAATTGCAATTAGGTCCTATGAAAGATACTCGAGTCATCATTCAGTTAGCTGATAGGTCTAATGCATATCCTCAAGGTGTGGTTGTAATACCCTAGATTTTTGAATGAGGTTTCGAGAATTGTTAATATTAGTTAATTAATTTAAGAAGGAATTTAATTAAGGTTAGCTATGATTGGATGTCAGTCACGACTTTTGGAGTCAGTCTTCGTAAGGATCACCTTTTCGGAAAATATAATCTTAATTATTTTATTTATAATTATGGTCTCTTTAGAAAGGTTTTGACTCAAGGAGTACAGCGGTATTTTCGGATTTCAAATCTGAGGTCATTTGAGTTCCCGGTGATGGAGAACGTGTTCGAAAAGGGAAATGAATAGTAACTTTTGCGTGCGTTCGTGTTTTGAGAAAATTATGAAATCCTTCTCGTTTGTTCAAGTTCAGTTCTGTCAGGCCCCTCTTATGGGAAATGACTCAAGGATTCCGTTGGCATTCACGGATTGTCATTCTGAGGTCAATCGAACGCTCGGGAGCCGAATCTGTCAGTCTGAGTGAATAGTAAAAAGTAATTCCAAAAAGGGAATCTTTGCTCGTCTTTCTTCTGAAGAACCCATCTTCTTCACGATTCAAGTTGGTTCACTAGTTTTCGAGCCAACGAGTCTCTCGGTATTTTTAGATTTCGTGTCTGAAGTCATTTGGACCTCGACATCGAATAAAACAGCTTTTAACCGAACCCGGGGTAGCTTTTGCAGTAATTCCGCACAGCAATGGCTTCCAAGGGAAGCCAAAGCTCTTCCTATAAATAGGGGACCACCCTTTTGTAAATCCTTGCTCATTTCACATCCACTTCACTTCTAAATCGAGAGGGTGAAAAGCTTTGAAATCCGAGAAGGTTCTGTCGAAGTAAAAAGCGTTCTTCGTGAGTGTTCTTCAAGACGACGAGCAGAGTGGCGTCGAAGGGATGTGATGAGGGAATGTGCTAGGGGCGCCGTTGAAATCGTAGCAGGCGGCTCTGCCGCCGTTGTGACTCGATGAGACGCCAAGCTAATCACATTCCTTCAACGCACCTGACCCCGTCCATTCTGGTTCGTCGGTCTCGATTCCATTTCTTTTTCGTCTTTAAATTCCGCATTTACTTTCCGTTCTTTACGTTCTTCGCGTTCTTCATTATTGCTCGTCTAAAGTTACATTCGATTTTTGTTGAAATTCCAAGTTAATAACGTGTATGATATATTTCTCATTCTAATTCCGTTATTGTTATTCTAAGAAGATTAACCTCGTTATTCCGTTAAATTCCGTTCAAGCCACATTTAACGATTTTGTCGTTAATCTAATTTAAAGGAGGATTATCGTGTTTATACCGTTGTAATGCCAAAATTCCTTTTAAGTTAAAAGCATGTTGTTGCATGTTAAATTCAAGTACGTTGTTTTTATAAAAATTCGGGTTAATTGTTCTTCGTGTTCGTCGAAGAAATCAACGAACACGAAGAACAGTTGAAGAACACGTTGAAAGAACCCAGATGATGAGAGAGAGAAAAGAGAAAGAGAGAGAGAGCGCCCGGAGGGGGTGGGCGCCGCCGCGCCACACCTCCCTCGGCCGCGCCCCAGCCCGCAGGGGCAAGGCGGCCCCGCGGCGCCCCCCCTTCTCCGTGTTGTTTCTATTTCGTTCGCCGTTCTTTTCGGCTATTTCCGTACCCCTTCTTTTCGATCTTTTCGAGTCTTTTAAATTATGTTACTTTCAAGCCATATTCAAGTTTAAACTATAGTAAGGTATTGAAGTTAATTTCAATTTATTTCGAATAAGATATTCGAGTTATTTTCCGTCTAAAAATTTAGAGATCGAGTCGAGAAGGTCCTTAGATAAATTAAACCATTCTCGATCCCTTATTAAGTCAAAGTCATGCTATCCATGTTAAGTCCTAGCTAAGGAAATAATAGTTGAGTATTATTTAATATCATGTTATTAGAAATCTTCGAAGGAGACCGCTAAGTCGACGATTCGACTTTTGTAGGAGGAATCGAGCCTCGGAGAAATACTAAGGAAAACCACCAGCTCGTTGCCTCGTCTTCCGTTCCGTAATCAAGGTGGGTAAATCTATGCTCATCTAAAGTTTGAGCTAATGAGCTCTAGAAGCATGTTAGGGCAAATGAGATATCCAATAAAGTATTTTTGCTCAGCCTGATTGATCTCTGTACAAGGAAGGAAGAAAAGAAGATATTATGTTTTACTTGAGCTCTCAAAGCATGTTTAGAAATGATAGAGCTACTAAAGTATTGTTTATGCTTAACATAAGATGTTTAGAATTATCTTTAGCTCCGAATCATATTTGTTACGTTCTTTTCCTGCAATTTAATGTTTTGCTTGATTAGCTCGCAGAGTTAAGAGTTAAGGTTTGCCTTGATAAGGTAGCATTAAACCCTTTGTAGGCCGAGATCATGTAGTATTAAAGGATTAGCCTTAGACATTGTTCTAAGCTTGGTATTGCTAGCAAGGATAAGAAAGGAAGGAACTTAGCTTTTCACTTAAGCAGGATTGAGCTCGGAACTATTAAGGGAGTCACTGCTGGGCCTTTCCCTCGCGAACTCATTCGGATAATTGAGGTAACCCCTCTTCTATCCTATGGCATGCCTAAGGGTACAGTTGATGTCAAGTTTGAGCCAAGATGGACCTAGAGGAAAAAGAAAAGATTTTACGGATATGGAGAGGGCTTTAGCGTTTTGCTCTCCATATACTGTCATTTGATTATTGGATATCTTGAAGTTTATTAAAGTGTTTTATTAAAACCCACTGAGTGCATTAGTGCTCATGCCCCCTCTTTTTCAAATGTTTTCAGGTTGAGATGCTGAGGATGTTGGTGGCTGTGGATGTGGGTTGGCTGCCAATACTGTTTTGCTATTATTAATATTTCCTTGGAATCCCACTATGTGATCTGCTACTCTGATACACTCTTTCTAATTCCGTTTTAAGTCTTATTAGGATTATCAAAACTATATAAGTAATCTCCCAGACGTAATTATTTGAGTACAAGATGCATACTAAGTTCTATTTCTACTACCCGAATATGATCTCCTTTCGTCTAATCAATGGATTTGCATGTATTATTAACTATCGTAATCCAAGCTGACTGGTATCCGTCTATACGATTTATTTACTGTCTAACAAAAGTAAATATGAGTATCCCCGTCTAATCCCCAAAGGCATATTTCGACTGTCAAATCATCATGTTAATCTTTCATTTTACCTCATTAACCTTTTAATGACACCCTGCCCCCATTCATAAACCCTTATCTCGAGACCGGGCTGTTACAGTGGTGGAAGATGTTCTTATTAAAGTTAATGAATTAATTTTTCCTGTGGACTTCTATATTGTTGATATAGATGATTCTTTCTCTGCACATAGATCATTGATTCTGTTAGGACGTCCATTCATGAAAAACAGCAAGAACAAAGATTGATGTTGATAAAGGCATGCTTAGTTTCAAATTTGATGGTGACATTGTTACGTTTAATATATTCGAAGCTATGAAGTATGTTGAGGACCCTGAGGCTCTTTATATGGTTGATATTGTTGATTCTCTAGTTGACGATTTTGTTGAGCATAATTTCAGGGAAGATAAATTAGAGCAGGTACTTTTTGGTGGAGTGACTGAAACGGCTGCAAATTCAGAAGAAGAAGAAGAAGCAATCAGGGAGATTATTCAGTAGAGATGCCCACGGTTCCGGTTAGAAACCGCCGGTTAGGCGGTTCCGGAATGCCGGAACTGGAACCGCACCGTGCCTAGACGGTTGACGGTTCCGGTTTGTCAACCGGAACCACCGGTTTTGACCACGGCCAGTTTTGGCCGGTTAACCGCCGGTTTCCGGTTTTTTTTTTTTTTTTAACGGACGATTGGACGAATTAAATCAAAAAAATTATAAATTTATAAGTTAAAAACTAAGAGGCATGACAAAACACAAGTTTATTTAAATTTTGATATTATTATATAACTTTATAATTTATATCTTACAATTTACAAATTACAAGTTACAACTTACAATAATATTGAGAAATGATAATAAAATTTAATTTGATAAATAATATGACATTACAAAATTATAAATTAATCAAACTATGAAAATATGAAATTACAATTTATAAATTTACAGGTTACAATTTAACACTAAATTACAATTTACAAATTAGAATTAACAGTTAACAATTTATATCTTAAAATTTACAACGTATAACATACAATTTACAACTTACAAGAATATTAAGAATACAAGTTAATTTGATAAATAATACGACATTATAAAATTACAAATTGTAAATCAAACTATGAAATTACAAATTAACAAATTACAATTTAACATTAAATTATAATTTATTATCATGATTTTAATATATTCATTATAAAATATAAATTAATTATAACTTAAATAATCATAGTCAATATTTATTAACAAAAATGAATTATAAAATTTAATTTAAAATAACCAACCATAATAATGAATTATTAATAAAAATTAAAATCTAAATACTAAAAAATAATTATAAACACTAATTGGGTGATTTGAACCCTAATAAACAATCATGAAATTAAATTAAATCATAAAACAGTACGATCGAAGAAAACACCCGTCTCACTGGATTACTTTTTTATTTATTTGGAAATAATTTATCAAATGTTACATGTGTCAATGGAAGGTATATAGTTTTTTTTTCTAAATGACAATTGAATTTATTATTACCAAAACTAAACACGATAAATTAATTATAAGAGTTAGTGAATATTTGTGCAGTTACCCGAGACAGGTAATCGATCATTTGCATATGTATATTAAAAATTTAGTATTACCAAAATTATTAACTTTTACTACAGAGACAAAATAAATGAAAAATAGAATAATCAATCATATATGAAAGTCAAATTTATCATTATAATACATGAATGGAGTATAGAGGGGATAAAAAAAAACACCCCAAACCGGCGGTTAAACCGCCAAACCGCCGGTTTCTAACCGGCGGTTTGTGCAAAACCGCCCCCCAAACCGTAACCGAACCTTCATTTGACGGTTGACGGTTACGGTTTACAAACCGTAACCGTCCGTACAAACCGGAACCGGGGAAAACCGTGTAATCGGCGGTTACAAACCACCGGTCCGGTTATTTTTGGGCGTCTCTATTATTCAGTAGCTGTATGCCGTAGATGATTTTTCGACTCGAAATCTGCCAGGCCGTATGCCCCTACCGACCAACTCGGAGCTAATTTTGCCATCGCATGTGAAGGCTCCCGTACTAGAGTTGAAGGTTCTTCCCGAGCATCTGAAATATGCTTACTTAAAGGAGCAAGAAACGCTGTCAGTCATCATCAGCAAAGATCTAAATGCCGATCAAGAAGAACGATTAGTTGAGTTGCTGAAACGACACAAGAGAGCTATCGGTTGGACCTTAGTCGATATCAAAGGAATCAGCCCTGATATATGCATGCACTGGATTTTTCTTGAGCCAGATTGCAAGCCCTCTCGAGATCCACAGAGAAAATTGAACCCAGTGATGAAAGAAGTGGTTCTCAAAGAAATTCTCAAGCTGCTTCAGCTAGGGATTATTTATCCGATCTCCGATAGTGTTTGGGTCAGTCTTGTGCACGTGGTTCTAAAGAAATCCGAGTTTCAGCTTGTCAAGAATGAGAATAACGAGTTGATTCCGATGAGGTTGCAAACAGGTTGGCGCATGTGTATCGACTTCCGGAAATTAAATGATGCTACACGCAAGGACCACTTCCCACTGCCATTCATTGATGAGATGCTCGAAAGATTGGCGGGAAAATCTTTCTTTTGCTTCCTCGATGGATACTCAGTGTAACACCCCGTCCCAAAATAAATCCATTGATTACTTCAACTGTATAGGAATCATATGTTGATTATATGATGCTTTGAAATGATTTTAGAAAATTCTAAATATAGAGAAAAAGACTCCCAAAGTTGGCTCAATTCTATTCTTAAAATCATGTTATACTTTAAATCTTTCTCGATCACATATTTCGTTCCTCGTGACGAGATAGTTCCATGAGTTTTTTTTCATTCGTCATTTGGACATTTATTAAATCTTGTATGTCCTACTTATTAAAAGAGCGTATTTTCATTCCTAAAATAAAATCTTACCACTTTTTGTTTAACTCCGAAAATTGATTTCGTCTTTGACTAGGAGTTATAAATTTTTTCATAATCATGTAGTCGTTGATTTCATTAAAAACGGAGTTCATTTAACCTTTCAACGGAATTTCATTCGTTCTCTATTTTAGCCCAGTATTATTATGTCTATTTTGAAGCTCATGGTGGCTATAATAGGCCCAATTCCACACCAACCCACCTAGTTGCATGACATACAAGTGTCATTCACAAAATTCCATGTGTCATCGAGAAAAGCCATCAAAAGTGATGAATTTGGAAATCCCTCCACCATTTTTTTTTCCATTCTCGTCATCTTCATTAGCTGCTTATTTCCCTTTTGCTTATTCACTTCCAAATCTCATCTAAAATTCACAAAAACTAAATCATTGTATTCTTCTTGTCGACTAGATTACAACTATACAAGAATTTTTTTTTCAAAAAGGGGTTCAAAGAGTTGAAAATAAAAGCTAGAGTCTGTCGAGAGCTGTTACCTGCCACCTTGTGCGCAGCCTAGTTGCGGTGCCATTTCTGGCCAATCCGATTGCCGGATTTGCCTCATCTTTATATCGTTTCGAAGCTTTTATACCAGGCTATGCATACAAGGTTTTGGATTACCGATCAGACACTATTTGGTTCATCGAAAACATGCCGGAAGTTGACGCAAATCTGCTGCTAAATGTCAGTGTACAGTTGCTGTAACTTCGACTACACGTCTTTAGCTTTCCCGGTTATTAAAAATTATCATGTCGTCATAAACGGTAAGAAGCCTCTCCTTACAAGCTATATATATATATATATATATAGATTATAAATATGGTGTTGTTTGCCCTTTTGTTTTTATCTCAAAACTTGTCTTAAAATCATGTTTTAAAACCAATTATAATATTTTTATTTTCTCAAGTTTTCTTCCACAAGTGCAATGACAGCTGCCTTAACTCATAATAATTGTTTAAGAGATGTCTGATATGAATTTGGTAATTGTGTTAAAAGTTCGAATGATTTAGAGTGTGTGGGTGTGCAATTGCCATGAGTTTTTGGAAAGATGTGTGGCTTCTTTGGAGCTGAAATCTTGAGGTTTAGATAATAGTTTTGTGGTGTTGGGTGCCTTATGAAAGTGGTGGAAGATGATAGGTTGTTATTGGAGAGAAAATTATAGATATTTGTTATACTCACCATAAAGGAAGACGACGGGTGATTTGAATGTGTGAGAAGTAATTTTGATCTAATTTTCATATTGCATATGTGTGTATAGTCCGGAAAGAAAGAGAGAGACTTGTACTTTGTTTTCGAAATGTTGGAATTTATTTGCATGTGTGTCATGCATGTTTTTGTGGCAAAGAGATAAGTAAAAAAATGTGTTCTTCAATTTAAATATATGTGCAGTAGAGAGAGAATGAGAGGTATGTTGACTTTAAAAAGGGTTTGTTTTGTTGTGTATGTGCAATCGAAAATAAGAGAGAGAAAGTCAAATGGGTTTGGTTGTAGAGATTTAATGAGAGAGAAAATTGTTGTTTCCCATTTTTCTTAAAACTGTAGAGAAGTGAGGGTAAGAGGAAATGAATTTGAAATTTCATTTTGGTAAGTGTGGTGTGTGTGTGTGTGTGTGTGCGTGAGTTAGTTTTTAATGTTTTTATTTTATTCCCATTTTTTTTAATTTTAACTAAATAAGGTTTGTAAAGATAATAATATATTTATGAATTTATTTTGAGGATTGGTATGTTCATCTTTTATATATATTGAATATCCATTTATTTCAAGAGTTTCATCTAAAATGTCTTAAATAATCAAAACTCTAATTAAGTCTTTTAGGCCAATTTAAATATATCCAGTTTCGAAAGTTGTCCGCTTGAGTCCGAATTTCTAGCGCTTGTCCCTTAAGCCCATACTTACCTTATGATACTGATAGGTAGTTTTCCTTTGTAGGCCCGAACCCGAGACTCAGACTTAATTAGGATTTGCAAAACACATGTAAAGCTTCAGCTATTATTAGCTAACCAGGTGGGCTACTATACTATATCTTTGCAAATTGTATCTTTCGAGTTATTAAGCTCAGCTTTGCTAAAATTGCATATGTGACTATCTGTGTTAAATATTTACATGTTACTGTATGTTGTCGGAGTCTCATAAACCAGCGCTGTGTCAATGTGAGTAGCTACAGTATGCATGCATTGTTTGTCCTGCCCTACTCCTTGTCGGTGAGACAAAAATGAAACACTTATTGGTTATACTCTTTGGGTATACTATGGCCATACTCAACGTTATGCGCTGGTGATGTAGTTTGGGTTGCGGGCAGTGACGGGTTATACTCTTAAGCGCTTCACGATAAAATGTTTTGGTGAACTTAGGTTGCTTCCAACTTTTAAACCTCCTAAGTTTCACTATCTGCATGAACACAGATAGATTACTTTAATAAAATGATTTGCATAACTTGAATTGTAAAACTTGCCCACTGAGTGCATTAGTACTCAACCTAAATCTTTTCAAACATTTTCAGGTCAGTAGGCTGGAGCGTGGAGGTGACGAGGCTGAGATATGGGCTATTATGATTTACATATTTTTCCGTTGTCCCTTTTTGTTAGTATTCTGTTAAGAATTGAGCTTTCGCACTTATGGTATTCTTTTGCTAAATGCTAAGAACTCTGATCTTGGTATTTTGTTGATATGATTCTGCTTCTCTGATTCTGAACTTTTGTTGACTTCCTAGTTAACATGTATCATATTCTTAGCTACATAATTATTCCAAGGGGAGAAAGTCCGTCTTTCGTTATGTCTATTTGATCATTCATTTTGGCCTATGGAAGGGCTTCATTTGTTCAGCATATTGGTGTCTGTTTCTTTTGTCGACCTATGAATGGGTCTATTAATTGTTGGTATCTGGTCATTTGTTTCCGTTTGGCCTATGAAAGGGCTTATTGAATTGTTACAGCTTCCATTCTTCTCTTATAAGCCGTTATAAACGGGGATTCTCTCTAGTTACAGAGGTTATGTTGTCTAATTTTTCGGAAGGCATAACCTATCTTTGGCATACTCGGTTGTTAAATTTTATTCTAAACATTACTTTTTTTTGGATTATCACCCCGTTGTTAATTAAACTACCCCATTTCTTTCCCACTTCTTAATTCCCACCCCCGTGGCGTTCATTTCCACGGTCTTTCGGGACCGGGGCGCTACACTCAGGCTACTTTCAAATTTTTGTAGCCCAGGAGGACCAAGAAAAGACGACGTTCACATGTCCGTTTGGAGCATTTGCCTGTCGGAAATTACCATTTGGGTTATGTAACTCCCCTGGCACCTTCCAATGGTGTATGATGAGTATTTTTTCTGATTTGATTGAGAGTTGCATCGAGATTTTTATGGATGATTTTACAGTGCATGGGGACTCGTTCGAGCAATGTATGGAGCATCTGGACAAGGTACTGCAAAGATGTATTGAAACTGATCTGGTGTTGAATTTTGAGAAGTGTCACTTTATGGTGAAGCAAGGCATTGTGCTCGGGCATGTCATCTCTGTGAAAGGGATCGAAGTTGATAGAGCAAAGGTTAATTTGATCATAAAGCTGCCTTACCCTTGAAATGAGAAAGAGATTCGACCCTTCGTAGGCCACGCAGGTTTCTATCGGCGCTTCATTCAAGACTTCTCCAAGATAGCTCAACCGATGACCAAGTTGCTGCAAAAAGATGCTCCTTTCAATTTCGATGATAAGTGTAAAGAAGCATTTGATCTGTTGAAGGGCAAACTCACCTTTGCACCCATTATTCAGCCGCCATAATGGGGCCTTCCTTTCGAGCTCATGTGCGACGCCAGTGACTTTGCGGTTGGAGCTGTACTTGGACAAAAGAGTGGGAAGCAAAGTCACGTCATTTATTATGCCTCCAAGACCCTTAACCCAGCCCAATGCAATTACACAATGACAGAAAAGGAGCTTTTGGTTGTGGTTTTCGCTTGTAAGATGTTTAGATCCTATCTTGTTAGATCAAAGGTTGTGGTCTACACAGATCATGCCACTCTGAAATACTTTCTCTCCAAGAAGGAATCCAAACCTCGCCTCATTCGCTGGGTCCTTCTACTACAGGAATTCGACTTGGAGATTAAAGACAAAAAGGGAGCTTAAAATAATATTGCTGATCACTTGAGCAGACTGTTGACGAAGTCCTTCGGTATGCCCATAGCAGATGATTTCCCAGATGAACTTTTACTCGCAGCTGCGAGTACAACCCCTTGGTATGCTGATTTGGTGAATTTTCTCACCACTGAAATGTTCCCAAAAGGTACAGAAACTGCCAAGAAGAACAAGTAGAGAAGCCAAGCCAAATACTTCATATGGGATGACCCATACTTGTGGAAAACTTGTGCCGACCAAGTTATTCGATGTTGTATTCCCAATGATGAAATTCAGTCCATTCTGATTTTTTGCCATGCTCATGCATGTGGAGACCATTTTGGGCCAAAGAGGACAGCCCGTAAGGTCCTTGACTGTGGTTTTTATTGGGAAACAATCTTCAAGGATGCTTACTACTTTTGCAAGAACTGTGATCGATGCCAACGACTTGGTAACATTTATTCAAGAAATGAGATGCCTCAAGTGCCTATCCTGGTGTGCGAAATTTTTGATGTGTGGGCATGGACTTAATGGGCCCCTTTCCGAGCTCATTCGGTAATTTTTACATCCTGTTAGCCGTCGACTATGTTTCCAAGTGGTCGAGGCTAAAGCTACTCAGACCAATGATTCCAAGGTGGTTGCTAAGTTTCTCAAATCTCAGATTTTTCAATGCTTTGGTGTTCCTCGAGCTGTGATTAGCGACCAAGGCACGCATTTTTGCAACCAAACTTTGGAAACCTTGTTCAAGAAATATGGAGTTCAACATCGAGCTGCCACAGCCTACCATCCGCAATCCAATGGACAGTCTGAAGTCTCCAACTGAGAGATAAAAAAATATTCTGGAGAAGACAGTAAGTCCAACCCGAAAGGATTGGAGTCTGCGTCTGGACGACGCCGTATGGGCATACCGCACAACGTTGAAAACACCAATCGAGATGTCCCCTTACCGATTGATTTTTAGGAAGCAATGCCACCTACCTGTGGAGCTGAAACATCGAGCTTTTTGGGCTGTGAAACAGTGCAATTTGGACCCTCACCTAGCAGGCCATGAAAGACGGTATCAATTGCAAGAACTTGAGGAAATTTGATTGAAGGCCTATGACAGTGCGAGTGCTTACGAAGACCGCACGAAGTTTTTGCACGGCAAATACATTCGGAGAAAGACTTTTGAGGTTGGCCAGAAAGTGTTGCTCTTCAATGCCCGTCTCTGACTCATGCCGGGTAAATTGAAGTCCCACTGGATGGGACCCTATGAAGTTGTAAATGTCAGTCCACACGGAGCTGTGGACATTCGTAGTCTCGCTACTCAGAAGCTGTTACAAGTGAATGGCCAATTGCTCAAACCATATTGTGCCGAGATGGAGTTGTCCAGTTTTGATGGGGTCGATTTGGTAGTCCCGACTCTCACAACTTAATCATACTGTTTTCATCGAGCCTCCAACGTTAAATAAGGGCGCTTCTCGGAAGGCAACTCGATCTCTTTTCTTTTATTTTTTTTATTCCTGCTCAGTTTTCCCTTGTTTCGATTCTATTCATTTTTTGTATTTATATCTGCAATTTGTTAATGAAAAAAAACAAAAATAAAAAACAAAACGAGAGGGGTCGGTTGGGTCTTTCTGGCCCGGATTCTAAAGTGTGGGGGGGAGGGATTCCACTGATATTCCAAGTATGGAGGGACTCAATTGCAAATTCCCCAAATTCAATTTGGGGATTCTTTTCGATTGCCCTAATTCCCCCCAATTTAACCCTTCTAAGCCTTAGTCAATTTCACCTCTCATCCTTATTCTCTTATTTCACTGCCTTTTCAGATTTTTACCGCTCCCTCGCTTCCCGCTTAATCGTCATCGGCGATTTCACTACCATCTCCGACCACCGACGGCCTCACCATCATGGGAAAGAAAAAAGGTACGAAGAAGGCTGCCAAGGCCGCATCCAGTCCGACCACTTTAGTTTCAACACCACTGTCTTCACCACTCAACCCCACCTTGCTCGCCATCTCCGATCGGTCACCACCGCCAGCGGAGCCCTCTCCGCCACCGTCTCTATCTACCGCTGTTTTTCCACTGTTGCCGGTACCATCACCTGCCCCTCAGGCACTGAACTCACCGCCGCCGTTCCTACACCGCTCGCAGTGTCATTCTGCGAGGGCGGAGTCAAACGCCCCCAACTATCCACAAAAGGCATCGAACGAAGCCGCCGCTCTACATCGACCTTGACGCCGGAGTTCGACCATCCCGGTGATCCAAAGCCTCTGCTCCTCCTTCTCCACGATTGCCGACTGCAACCACGGCGTCATCGCCTTCATCTGCAACTCCATCGGCTGAGGGAGACTCCACCCCTCCTCACTCACCGCCACCGCTTGTGGTAACCGCACCGCCTTCACCGCCGCCGTGAACATCGACTTCAACACCATGTCCATCCCTGATCACCGCTCCGGATGCGGAGATCTCTCCTTCACCACAACCATCACCACTCCGACGCCTGACTCGCTCTTAAACCACCCAAGCCGGACCCACTGAGCCACCGACATCTCCGCCAGTGCAAGCCCCTATCCCTTCTGGCCGCCGCCGCAGTTCTCTTCCACGGCCGCCGTTCCAGCATCCCACTAAGGTATAACACCGCACTGAGAGGAATGTTAATCGCTCTCTTGTCAGCGTGCGTGTATTTGACTGGACCAATATCTCTGTCTTAGGGGTTAATAGTGCTATTCACGCTCATTTTGATCGAATTGGTTGGTCTCGCATACTAGAAGTGTCTGTACCTGTTCATAGGGACCTTTTCCTTGAATTTTTATCTTCGTATGTTTTTGATGCATCGAAGGGGCTCGATGATTCTCATGCTGTACTCTTTTCCTTGCGGGGTTAGAATTTTCACATGTCTGTTAATGCTTTAAACATTGTGTTGGGTTTTGAGACTGACGAATCTATTTGTGATGCGTTATATGAGTCCGCTTACTGTGATGTCCCCGTGTCTTTCTCTGCCCGTGCTTCCGTGCATTGGCATTTATTGTCTATTGATTCTGATTTTGTTGCTCGCTCATCTAGGAGTGCAAATATTCATGATGATGCTTTACGTCTCTGCTATAGGTTTCTGGTTTCTAACTTGTATGGTCGAGTCGATATGATGAATGTGGTCACATTGCAGGAGGTCTTTATTCTTGAATGCATGGTTTCTGGTGAAAAGCTCAACTTTGGGTTTTGGTTAGCCCGATAGTGGCAATACAATGCTAACCATTTTCTGTGTAGGGCTCCTTTAGGTTGTTTTGTCACTTTGCTTGCTCAGCATCTGCATATTCCACTTGATGATCCTGATCCTTTGCCTGCGACTTATTTTACTGTTGATGATTTTGTTGCTATGAGGTTGATTTGTGTGAATGCCCAAGGGCAATACCAGCTTACCCGATCGGGCGTCCAAAGCCCGAGTCATGTCTCTAGTGCAGGTACTTCGACCTCTGCTGCCCAGCCCCAGCCCGACATCGATGCTATTCTTGAGCGTTTCAGCCAGAGACTTGAGCACCGGCTGGATTAGATTGGTGATTGTCTCACTGCTCTGGAGCAGGCCGTACGCCATTTGGCCGACTGAGAGTTCGCCTTCTTTTTCCCCATCTTGTGTTTTTTTTATTTTTTTTTCTATTTAGTTGTATTATGTTGTTTCTATTTTTGTTTAGTCCTTCCCCCACACAGTGAGGACACTGTGGTGTTTAAGTGTGGGGGGGGGGATTGTTAGCTTTTGAAGTTGTCTTTTTCTGAACACAAAAAAGAAAAGAAAAGAAAAATTTACAACTTGGTTTTTATTTTTTATTTTTGATGAAGTGTTGGCTACCGAGAGTTGATGAATATGAGGAGGAGTGGTTGTAACTTGGTTTTAACTAGATTGACTTGGTTGTTGTCTTGTGAATGAAACATGCTATGCTCATATGATTTCTTGAATGATGAATTGTGCTTCTGATCATTTTTCTTGAGCTTATAAATGTGAGGTTTTGAGCCTATGAGCATGAATTATCTTTAGAAAGCTCAATTGTCTTTGATGAGTGTGTCGGATTGTGTTTGCTTGATGCTTGCTTTTCCCTGTTTCCATCATGTCACTTCTTTTGAGTTCAAGCATGAAAATGACTAAGGCATTTAGGATTTACCCAAGCTTTCGCCTAAAAGAAAACTCCCTACCCTTACATTGTCAATTAGTGAGCCTATTTGAGCCTTAATTCCCAATTCTTGTTATTTACAGCCACTAAACACTTAGCCATATCTTTCTTTTGCAAGCCCGTGTTTGTCCCTGAAAACGTGTAAGTAACATCTGGACCTGTGAAGCTGCTTCGGAAGAAAG
This sequence comes from Perilla frutescens, assembly GCA_026008535.1. NCBI lineage: Eukaryota > Viridiplantae > Streptophyta > Magnoliopsida > Lamiales > Lamiaceae > Perilla > Perilla frutescens. The sequence continues at coordinate 50,170,488 of BRKX01000006.1, forward strand.
TTGATGCTGAATTTTGAAAAAAAGCAAAAAGAAAGGGTGTGATCTTATCCTCTTTCACAACAAAAAGAAACAAAAAAGAGAAGAGAAGCAAAAGTTTCAGAAAAAAAAAAGAAAGAAAGAAAAAAAAAAGAAAAAAAAAAGAGAAAAGGAAGAGGAATAGGATATACTCAATAAAGACTGTTTTTGTTACCACTGTTCTGGATTGAAACAACATTTGACTTGGAGTGTGAGTGTTTTTACAAAGCTGCAGCTAGCTATGAAGCATGTTGATTGATATGCTTACATGTTTTCATCTTACTGAGCCAAGTTCTCAAATGTATCCTACCTCTAAACCCGAGCCCCGTTACAACCTTTGCAAAAGATCTTTCGATTCATTGTTTGATCTTGATTGATGGTGATTATATTGACATACGGGCAAATCTATGTTGAGAGTAACAAATCATGACTTGTGCGAATTTCCATATATCCTTGCCTTTTATTTGAGAGAACTTGAGTGAACCCTACTGAGGCTGGATCAAAGAGCACACTTTTGACTTGAATAAGAGCATGGGTATGTTTAATGGAACAAGATGGGTTAGTAGTTTGTGGTCGGATGAGTTATAATTCCTACTCCGAGTACTTTTCAGTTCGAGGCAGCTTATAGTTGTTTGAGTCTCTTTTGTTTTGAGTCTGTCTTTTGTTTAGATATGCTCGAGGATGAGTATTGTCTAAGTGTGGGGGGATTTGATCAGGCTATTTTTGCCTACTTATTTTGGGTTATTTGGTGTGAATTCTCAATGTTAAGTGCCTTGTAATTATGCATTTTTGGAAGAATGTTGTGCCTTGAGAGTTTTGCAGGGAAATAACACAAAATTGGAGAAATATGGGCATGTTTTTGGTAGAAGAACATGCAGATCAAGGAAGAGCTAAAACTGGAAGCATATGAAAGCCATGCCGTATGGGCATATTGAAGTAAAGAATGGGCCGAGAATCTAGAAACTGGGCCTGAGTGTGCGTGTTTTGGGCTTATGCGCGGGATTTTACTGAAGGATGCGGCCATAACAGACTCCACCGCCTTTAGGAGTCTCTATTTTGCCAATTACCTAGTTGGGATTAGATTAGGATTCTATTTCCTTGTTTAATACTGTTTGATTAAGGATATTATATATAGATTAGGACTTATCTCTATTTTATTCATTCCATATTCACGCATAGCCGCAAGAACCAGAGACGTTTTTGAACAGATTATTGTTCTCGTTTCTTCACAATTCATGGTGTTCTGTTTTTCTTTATTTTGGAGGTTTGATTTAATTATGCAAATAAGATAAACTCGTTCTATTTCGGTGACAACTAACGAAGCCCTGGCCTAGCTAAACTGTGAGATCTAAATTGATTTTCTCTTTTATTTAATTTACATGCATCTGTTGTTCTCGGTAATTCGAGTCGTTAATTGTTTCGATATTGCTAGATAGTTGCAAATATTTGGTAAGTCGGAATTAATTAGTAGCCAATTAAACCGGCCATCCGTAATTGTGGTTTAAGTTTAATTAGTGGTAAAACGATTTTTTAGAATCAGGGGAATAACAGTCTTAATTCAACGTTCCTATGTTTTGAATCGGGTTTCTCTAGTGCGCAAAGTTGTCGGCTCATTAAACCTATAAAGTGTCTCTTATGATTGTCAGTCGATTAGGGAAATAATTGGTGAAGTGTCTTCCTGATTATCGAGAAACTACGGAGAAATTAGGCTGCGTCAGTAAGTGTCTTCGATGGCTATAACTGATTTGCATATGTTAATTGAATTCATCTTTGCATCAAGGATCAATTTAGTTAAGCTAGGGTGGAGTTAATTGGAATCCGGAATAATTCTCTTAATCTATTTAAACCGTTTTCTCTGTTCATTTACTATTTTCATTTGTTTTAGTTTACAATCACAAAAACCCCTTTGGAAAGTTTGGTTCTTCAGATTGGAAATTCAGAGTAATTCTCACCGATCCTTTGGGAGACGATCTCGCTCATCGCTGTATTGTGCAGTAAGGGCATACCGACTGCTGTTAGGGTATTTATTTTTGGTGAAAATTGACGCACCAATATACATCTTTGCCATCGCTCCAGACTATTTGAAGTGAATAGGACATTTTCAATGAAGAGTTTTCACGGCTTGAGCAACGTTTCCCCAATTTGATTAATGTTTCTTTGTCATCTTTTTTATTTGTAGAGGAACACCTCAAACTCTATCTTCAAATTTATTTCATTGTACGTCTCCTCACACACGTGTATGGATATATTATATAGTATTATTGTAAAATATTAGTCTATACATAGTGTGATTATGATTTTTTAAGGAAAAATGACCATTTTGGAACATTATGTTTGACTTCTTATTAATTTTCTTATTATTTCTTAAAGTTGAGGGACAAAACTTGAATTTTTTTAAAAATATATGTTTTTAAAATTAAAAATTAAAAATACATATTTAAAATAAAATAAAACTATACATTTTTTAAAAAATTGAAATTACATAAAGTTTTAAAAATTAAATTAAATATTTTTTAGAAAATTAAATCATATAAAATTTTTAAAATTTAAAAATAAAATTATAATTACTTTAAAACATAAATTATAAATTTTTAAAAATTAAATATAATGTTTTTTAATATTATATTATATTTTTAATTTTAATTTTGGTCCTTCAACTTCAAAAAATTATAAAACTAACTCAAATGACCCCATAAACCTGCTATTCCAGGTAATTAGGACTAGAGTTATCAAATGGGCTGGACTGACCCAACTCAGCCTAGTCCAAGACTGCTATGGGCCGACCTAGCCCAGCCCATGAAATCACGGGCTGAGTGGGTTGGATTTGCCTTGACGAAATGGGTTCACGTGGGCCCTTTTTTGAAACCCAGCCCAGCACAGGCCCAGGCTCACCAAAGGCCCGGCTCAGGCCCAACCCAAGCCCGCCTCAAGCCCACTTCAGGCCCATCTTAGTTTAACTTATTAATTTATTTGACCATACATAAAAATGTTTCAACATACTGCAATTTCAAAATTACCATAAAATCATATTGATAATTTCATCTTGTCATATAAATGATAAATAAATTCACTAAGTACAATTATATAAATTAATGTCAGCATTTAAAAATTCAAAATCCACCTGAGGCCCGGCATGGCCCAGCCCAACCCAGGCTCACATTTAGGCCCGGTGTATGGGTTGGGTTGGGCTCATATTTATTTAAGAAAACCCAGCACAGCCCAGCCCGTTTCACTAGTGGGCCTGGGCTGGGTTGTGCCACTTCATCTCAAAATCCATCCGGACCTGGGCCGGGCCTGGGCTAGTCTGGCCCAGTTGACAACTCTAATTAAGACCAAAGTAGTTAAAATAAGTATTGTTAGGGTATCATTTTGACTGAAACAATACGTAGGGTGCCAAAAGTGATAAGATGTCAAATATATGGTACCAAAATGACTGTTTTCCCATTTTTTATGTATGATATGTAAAGTACACATGTAATACCTGACTATTAATTAAAGAATAATATAATAAGGTATCATATTTATTCAAATATATGCTCACACACATTTGAATCCCACTATAATGTAAATCTGCTAACTAAAATATTATTCATTTTCAACATGATTTAGCATGATTTGATTGTCTAACAATTAAACTTCTAAATATTAGGACCAAAGTCTCGCATATAAGTGAAATTGAATTAGGATTTGAGAGTCATAAATCACTTCACGAAACAATATAAATAACTAAAAAATTTTATCTGAAATGCATAATTGTTATATAATAGCATAAAAAAATATAAAAAAATTATAAGTTATTTAATGCTAATAAAATAATTAAGAATTTTCTATACAAACATAAAATTAATTGCGTTAAATTTGCCAATGGAATGCATGAAAATGTTTTATTTGTTCAATGGATCATTTAACATAAAAATATATTTATTTTATTATCGAAATGTGTGGAAAACATTAAAATAAATTTCAACGCACCTAATAAAATTTTAAAAATATTAAAAAAAATTAATACAATAATGAAATTATATCCAAATATGAAAAATTCAACCAAAAAAATATCTTCTATTTTTATCGTTCACTTCTAAAGTTATATAAACCGTACAGATAGGATCATGTTCATGTACATTAGTGATAACATGTAAGGTCAGAATGCTAACTATAAAACAAGTAAATGGCACGAGGTTGGTAACCATGTTCGATCAACTGATCTACATCAAAGAGACTTCACAATTTCGTGAGAAACAATCAACTACTCCGTTGCAAGGTCACAAATGATATTACACGATGACCTCCCGTCACTTGACCAATATCTTATACTCTACAACCTCTTTCGATGGACTGAATTATGAGATTCCCTCACAACCTAGACTCCCCTCTAGTTCCCACAGGAAATATTTCCCAGAACTCATCTAAGTTTGTATGAAAGAACTTCAAACACAGACTAGACACACAGTGATCCCAAACCTAGTATACCCGTATACTATATGCTTCAAACTTGAAGTCTTTTTAGATGTTCTAGCTCTTATGTATACGTAAAACCTCGACACAAAACTAGTCTGATTCCTAGGCTATTTATAAGAACAAGTTATAGCCTAAACAAGGTAATCAAATATGTCCTAATTTGAATCAAACTCTAATAAGAAAACTTTCCTAATTTGATTTGGACTTCTCTTGCTAAAGTCCTTCATTGAAGAAAACTTGTCTTCTTCCATCTTGATCTTCATCTTGAACAAGGTATCTTCTATTCTGAAACGTTCGTCTTCAAAAGGAAACTTCAACTCCTTAAAATCAGCTTGACACATCTCTTGGAAACTCTCTGAACAATCATGTACATGATCAAGTATATTCTTCGATCTCCAATCAGATTGACATCGGAATGTTCATATCATAATATCCAGAATATGGTCTTCAATACTTGGAAAACCAAAACTTTTATATTCTTTGATTTGCCACAAAGATCATTGCAATCTAAAAACACTTAGTGCTAAATGATGGCACTGACAACTTCAATCAAAATTCCAATCCGAATCGAAACATGGATTTGTGTTTTATTTGACAAATCATAGAATCTGGATTATCGTGTTGTTAAAAAATTAGTGAATTATTTTTATACATGTTCTAATTTGTGAATTAGTTTCTCTATTTATATTTAAATGTCATTTTGGATGAATGCACACAAATTAATAAATAAATTAACTTTCCCGATATACCCTTGTGTGAATACATTAAATGATTTGAATATATATGTTTTCTATTTAAATGTCATTTTGGATGAATGCACACAAATTAATAAATTAATTAACTTAACTAATATAACATTGTGTGAATACGTTAAATGAGTTGAATATATATGTTTGAATGCATTAAATGATGGCAAATGTGAGAAAAATGTGAATTATTTATCTCGAATTTGTAGAATGTGTAACAGCCCGGTCCCGAGATAGGGATTAACGAATGGGTTCGGGGTGTTATTAAGGGATTAATGAATAAGTTGAAAGATGAACGAGGGTTTAAGAATACATATATACTTTTGAAAGATAGGTGATGATACTCGGGTTTACTTTATTAAAAAGGAAACATGCTTTAGCAAAATAAAATGGCTAACTTAATCAGATACCAACAAGTATAGATCTTATTTATATTAAAATGAATAGACAAATATCGCATGAATAAGCCTCTTCACAGACGGAAGGAGAATAAACTCGAAGAGCAGGAATAAAACTGAATATGCATCACTTATAGAGATAATCACGTCTGGGGAAATATTCTTAGAATCTTGATAAACATAACATAGCTTAGGAATAAATACAAGTGTATCAGAGTAGCAGGAACATCATGGGATTTTAAATAAACTTATTACTATAGCAAAATAATCTTGGCAGCCAACCCACATCCACAACCACCAACATCCTCAGCATCTCAACCTGAAAACATTTGAAAAAGAGAGGGCGTGAGTACTAATGTACTCAGTGGGTTTTCATAAAATACTTTGATAAACTTTAAGATATCCAATATTCAACTGACGGTATATGGAGAGCAAAACGCAAAAGCCCTCTCCATATCTGTAAAACCTTTTCTTTTCCTTTGGGCCCATCCTGGCTCAAACTTGATGTCACTGCACCCTTAGGCATGTCTTAGGACATAAGAGGGATTACCTCGAATATCCTCACGAGTTTGCGCAGGAGAGAACCCAGCAGTGACTTACTTAATGATTAAAAGATCAAAGTCTTCTGAGCTCAAATTCCTGCTTAAGCAAAATACTAAGTTCCTTTCTCCCTTAATCCTTGCTAGCAAAACCAATCCAAGATCAATGTCTAGGGCTAATCCTTTGCTTTAGCATGATCTCGGCCTATGAGGGATTTGACCCTAACCTTAGAAGGCAGTTCTTGACTAATCGAAGCTTAGCAAAATACAATGCTCAAATACCATGAAAAGAACGTAATTAAACACGAATTGCAACTAAAGACAATTCTAATATCACATGCTGAGCAAAATTAATACTTAGCAATTCTAGCATTTCTAAACATGCTCGAGATCTCAAATAACACATAATATTTCATTTCCTTCCTTCCTTGTACAGAGATCAATCAGGCAGAGCAAAATATTTTATTGGACATCTCATTTGTCCTAACATGCTTCTAGAGCTTATTAGCTCAAACTTTTTAGATGAGTATAGATTTACCCACCTCGATCACTGAGCAAAAGATGAGGCAACGAGCTAATGATCCTTCTCTGAATTCCCACGAGGATCACTTCCTCCTACAAAAGTCGAATTATCGACTTAGCGGCCTTCTTCGAAGAAATTAACCATCTAAATCGAGAATTAACGATATCTAACTCGAAAACTAAAATCTAAGACTTAATTACAGATTGCATGACTTTGAGATTTTATAAATTTCGAGAAGAATTTATTTGAAGAAATCCCATCTTGAACTAAAGTTTTAGACGGAGAACTACTTGAAAATCAACTCGAAATAAGTTCGGAAACAACTTGGAAAACAACTCGAAACAAGCTCGAAACTAACTTGAAAATCTTCTAAAATTAAACTTGGAAATAACTCGGGAAAAACATGACTCAAAAAGCTCGAAAAGAGGGTACGAGAATAGCCAGAAGAATCGGCATTGGACGACACGGAGGCACCCCACCGCGGTGCACCCTTGCGCCGGCGGGCAGCCTCCCACCGCAGCGCACCCTTGCGCCGGTGGGCAGGCTGTTGGTCGTGGGGGGGTTGCGCGACGGTGCACCCCCTGCCTCGGCGGCTTCTCTCTACGCCCAATTCTGGGAAATCTTCATCTGGGTTCTTCGATGTTCGTCGATTTCTTTAACGAACACGATGAACATGATAGTAATTTTGTAACGACATGCTTCAATAATTTAAATTAACATGAAATGGCATGCTTTAACTTAAAAAGAAATCAGCATTATAACGGCATAAACACGATAATCCTCTTTAAACATTTAGAATGACGATGAAATCTTTAAATATAACTTGAACGGGACTTAAACGGAATAAACGAGACTAATTACAAGAATAATAATGAGAATTATAACGATAGGAATAAAGCGAGCAATATAACGTAAACGTTATTAATCTTGGAACTTCAATAAGAATAGAAATATAACTTTAGACGGGAGGTAAATGAGTAATGATGAAGAACACGAAGAACATGAAAAATTGAAAGTAAATGCGGAATTGAAAGACGGAAAAGAAATGGAATCGAGATCGACGAACAAGAATGGACGGGGTTAGGTGCGTCGAAGGAAGGTGGCTAGCTCGGCGTCTCGTCGAGTCACAATGGCGGTAGAGCCGCCTGCTACAACCCGATGGCACCCCTAACACATTCTCTCACCGCATCCCTTCCATGCCACTCCGCTCGTCGTCTTGCAGAACACTCACGAAGAACGCTTTTTACTTCGACAGAACTTTCTTGGCTTTTCTCTCAAAGCTTTCCCACTCTCTAGAAAGTGAAATAGATGGTAAATGAGCAAATGAAAACAAAGGGGGTGGCCCTATATTTATAGATGTGGGGTTGGCTTCCTTGAGAAGCCACTCCAGTGCAGGAATACTGCAAAAGTTACCCCGGGTTCGGTTAAAAGCTGTTTTATTCGATGTCGAGGTCTAAATGACCTCATACATGAAATCTAAAAATATCAGGAGACTCATTAGCTCAAATACTAGTAAACCAACTTGACTCGGGATGAAGACGGGATCGTCAGAACAAAAACGAGCCAAGATTCCTTTTGGAATTACTTTTTACTATTCACTCAGACTGACGGATTTTGCTCCCGAGCGTTCGATTGACCTCAGAATGGAAATCCGTGAACACGAACGAATTCTTTGAGTCATTTCCTATAAGAGGGGTCTGATAGAATAAGACTCGGATCAACGAGGAGGATTTCGTAAATTTCTCAAAACACGAACACACGCAAAAGTTACTATTTTCATTCACCTGTTAAATACGTTTTTCATCACCGGGAACTCAAATGACTTCAGAATAAAATTCCAGGAACACCGGCACACTCCTTAAGTTAAAACCTTTCTAACGAGACCAATTTTGACCAAAACAGAGTTAAGATCAAAATTTCCGAAAAGACAATTTCATGAAAACTGATCTCTAAAGTCGTGACTGACATCTGACTTCACTTAAACCTTATTTAAGTTTCTTCCTTAACTATTTAATTACTATTAAGAATCCTCTAATCTTAATTCAAAAATCTGGGGTTTTACATCCTACCCCCTTAAAGAAATTTTATCCCGAAATTTACTAACCATGATAAGGGACATCAGGGTACTTCTTGAGTAGCTCCGATTCAAGCTCCCAGGTTACCTCTTCCGATCCATGATGGTTCCAGATTACTTTTATAAGACTGATCTCCTTGTTCCTCAACTTCTGGATCTTTCGATCCACAATGGCCTGGGGTTTTTCTTCATATGCGAAGTCCTCATTCAGGACTATCTCTTCCTTGCTAATCATGTGCTTCGGATCAAACACGTACTTCCTTAATATTGAGACATGAAAGACATCATGAACGTCACTGAGGTTGGGTGGTAAGGCCAACCTGCAGGCTACTTCATTCACCTTCTCTAAAATCTCAAAAGGTCCAATAAATCTGGGCCTTAGCTTGTTTCGCTTGCCAAAACGAACCACTCCTTTAGACGGAAATACCTTCAAGAATACTTTATCTCCAACATCAAAACTGAGCTCCGTTCTTCTTTCGTCCGCGTAGGCCTTCTGTCTATCCTGAGCCTCCTTAATTCGTTGACGAATTAACTCGATCTTCTAGATGACTTCTTGGACCATTTCAGGTCTAAGTATTCTTCTTTCTCCAACCTCGTCTCAACACAAGGGTGACCTACACTTCTTTTCATACAGGGCTTCATAAGGGGCCATGCCGATCGATGATTGGTAGTTGTTGTTGTATGCAAACTCTACCAATGGCAGTAACTCCTCCCAGCTACTTCCTTGATCGGTGACTACTCCTCTAAGCATATCTTCTAGAATCTGGATAGTCCTCTCGGACTGGCCATCCGTTTGAGGATGAAAGGCCATGCTGAAGTTAAGCTTTGATCCCATGGCTTCTTGTAGGCTCTACCAGAATCTTGACATAAATCTCATATCACGATCTGATGTAATCGAGACCTGCACCCCGTGCAAACGCACAGTCTCCTTAACATAGAGCTGGGAGAATTGATCTAGCCCATCTGTCATCTTAATGGCAATAAAATGTGCGGCTTTTGATAAACAATCAATGACTACCCAAATAGCGGTATTACCCCGCTTAGACTTTGGCAAACCTACCACAAAGTCCATATTGATATGATCCCATTTCCATTCGGGGATTTCTAAAGATTGGAGCAAACCAGAGGGTTTTTGATGTAAGGCTTTCACTTACTGACAGCTCAAACACCTTTCTACGAAAGCGGATATCTCTCTCTTCATGTTATTCCACCAAAAGTTCCTTTTAAGGTCTTGATACATCTTGGTGCTTCCGGAATGTACTGTATATGGCGTGTCATGTGCTTCACACATGATTTCCTCCTTCAGCTCTTCCTTGCTTGGCACACAAAGACTTCCCTTGAATAAAAGCGCGTTGTCGGCAGCTTCCGCGAAGTCTTACGAGTTATCAAAACGCGCTTCCAGCCTTTTCTTCTCGAGAAACTCGTCTCCTCTTTGGGCTTCAATTATTATTTGCCTTAGGTCGGGCTGAGAGACTATTATGGCGATTTAGGCTTGAATGGTTTCAGGTGGTGTTAGCACCTCGATTCTCAACCTCTCGAATTCCTTGCGAAGATCCTCCTGGACTTGAATGACTCCTAACTCTGACTTCTTTTTCCTACTTAGGGCATCAGCTACCACATTCGCCTTCCCTAGGTGGTAGTGAATTGTGCAGTCGTAATCCTTGACAAGTTCTAACCATCTTCTTTGCCTCATATTAAGATTCTTTTGCTCGAAGAAATATTTCAGGCTCTTGTGATCTGAGAAGATCTCACACTTAGCTCCGTAGAGATAGTGCCTCCAGATCTTCAGCGCATAAACAACTACTGCTAACTCTAGGTCATGCGTGGGATAGTTCTGCTCGTGATTCTTAAGCTGTCTCGAAGCATAAGCAATCACCTTTTCTCTTTACATCAACACGCATCATATTCCTTTCTTCGACGCATCTGCACAAACCACAAAATCTTCATTCTCTTCTGGAATGGCCAACACTGGGGCTGTGGTTAGCATTTTCTTCAAGGTTTGGAAGCTTTCCTCGCACTATGGCGTCCACTTGAACTTGGAGTCCTTCTTCAGTAGTCGTGTCATGGGCTTGGATATCGACGAGAATCCTTCGATCGAGTCCTAGAAAACTTCTTATCTCATTTACATTCCTCGGAGACTTCCAGTTGCTCACTGCTTCAATCTTTGCTGGGTCCACCTTGATTCCTTCTACCGATACTATATGTCCTAGAAACATCACTTCCTTGAGCCAAAACTCACACTTACTAAACTTAGCGTAAAGCCTCTCTCCTTAACGTTTCTAGCACCACTCTTAGGTGCTCTTGGTGTTCCTCTTTGGCCTTCGAATAGACGAGGATATCATCTATGAAGACTAACACAAACTTATCCAAATACGGGTGAAATACCCGGTTCATCAAATCCATGAACACTACTGGGGCATTGGTCAATCCAAAAGGCATTACTACAAACTCGTAATGACCATAGCGAGTCCTAAAAGCAGTTTTAGGAATATCTTCTTTTCGAATCTTCAGCTGGTGATACCCAGATCTTAAGTCTATCTTGGAGAAAACACTTGCTCCCTTAAGCTGATCAAAGAGATCGTCTATTCTTGGGAGAGGGTATCAATTCTTGATGGTCAACTTGTTCAACTCTCTATAGTCGACGCACATTCTCAATGTGCCATCTTTCTTCTTTACGAACAAGATTGTGGCTCCCCAAGGCAACACACTAGGTTGGATAAAACCTAGGTCTAATAACTCTTGCAGTTGAACCTTGAGTTCTTGCAACTCCTTAGGCGCCATTCTGTAGGGGGCTTTCGAGACTAGGGTTGCTCCTGGTTCCAACTCGATGGCGAACTCTACTTGCCTATCGGGAGGTAGTCCTGGCAGCTCCTTCGGGAATACGTCGAGGTATTTTCTTATGACCGAAACGTCTTCGATTGACAGCTCTCCTTCTTCTTTCTTCGTCAGACTAACCAAGAACGTTTGGCAGTTACTTTTCCTCATCATCCTTGCGGTCCTCAAAGCGGATATCACTGGTACTTTAGTTCCCAGCCTTGATCAGTAGATCTTCACCTCGGGTTTCCCAGGTGGTCGAAACACTACTTCCTTCTCAGGACAGCTTATGGAGGTATAAGCTGAGGCTAACCAATCCATTTCTAGGATTATATCGCAGTCCTGAATCTTTGTCACGTAAAGATTTGACTTAAATGTTTCATCTTCTATGTTCAATTCTAGGTTAGAGCAGACCTTCCTAGACATCATTCTTCTTCCAGAGGGAATACTTATCTCAAGAGCATGCTCAGCGTTTTCAGGTTTTATCTTCAATCTTTTACAAGCAGACTCAGCTATAAACAAATGCGGTGCTCAAGTATCGAAGAGAGCTAAAACGGGCGTGTCAAAGAGGGTAATCATACTTGCCAGATTACCTGGGGCCTTACCAGCTTGCTGCTGAGTGAGGGAATATGTATGAGCCGGCTGAGAGGGCCTTTGTCCCTGATTGGACCTCTGATCTCATCCTTGGTTCGGCTTTGGATTCATTCCCGGCCTTTGTCCTTGAGGCCCTCCTGGCTGCAGCCTTGGTTGATTTCCAAGGAATTATCGAAGCGCTTACGGGTACAGGGGTTGCTGTGGCTTCTGGGATCATCTGTTGTTTTCTTTAGGACACTCCCTCTTGAAGTGTCCCTCTTCTCCACAGTTGTAGCACCCAGTTTGGTTGGCTCGACAGGCTCCAAGGTGCGTCCTTCCACACTTTTGACATGGCCTTGGACCAGGGTTAGGGTCAGGCTGACTACGAGGTACCCCTAACTCTCGGCTTTGCCAGTGGGGTTTCTTTCCTCTATCATCTCTCTTTCCTCCTTCTCACTTTTTCTTTCCTTTTGGATCATTTTCTAGCTGAGGGGGCCGAATTCTCTCACGAAGGAGGATGGCTTCTATGCTTAAGGCTTTGGCTAAGGTCCGAGCATAAGACATGTCATTTTGCCCAGTGAGGGCTATGCCAATCTCGGACCTAAGTCCCTTCTTGAACTTGCGTGCTTTTTTCTCATCTGAATCCACTAGATGTGGAGTATGCCTTGACAACTGGTTGAACTCTCTATCGTACTCTGACACCGTCTTCTTTCCTTGCTTTAGGTTCCAAAACTCCATCTCTTTTGCCTCTCGATAACAGTCTGGAATGTACTTCTGATATAAGTCGTGCTTGAAATCCTCCCAACTTTACTCCGCCCATTTCTCAGGGGTTATTATCCTTCGAACGGACTCCCACCAATAGTCTGTATCATCCGTTAACATGAAAAGAGTGCAACTTAACTTTTCTTCTTCCAAAAAGGCTATAAAATAGAAAATTCATTCTAAGGAACGGATCCATTTTTCGGCGTCCATCGGATCGCTTAAACCATTGAAAGATGGAGGATTATGTTTCAGAAACACATTTTCGGCTCTTGGATCAGAATTTGGGGCTTGCTCAGGTTCGTTTTCATCTTCATTCTCAGTTTGTCTTCTTCTTGGCGGCATTCTAAAGAACTAGATATTAGTGACGCTCGATTGAATTCACACAAAGCAAAAATGCCTTTCGATAAGGTCTTTAGTTTACGCAAGATAAATTAAGCAAGGTGGAAATTTAAATGATATCAAGCATAAAGGGAAAATTGCCTCGTTATGAGGTCTTTGGCATCAATAATATAAGAAGGAGTTCTGGGTTACAAATGAAATAGGGCAGTCTTTTGGAAACTTCACTGCCACTATCAAGAATCTAGAAAAGTCAATGCATAATTTACATATTAGGATCTAGGCTAAGGCAGATTTAAATGGACAGCAGATAAACAGGCAGACCGACAGATGAATCAGATAGCTAGATGTTCTAACAACAACACCTCCTACTACAGCTTTAATTATAGGCCGGAACCTTCCCTTTCCCCTTGCATGGTGACCCTACTTCCTCCTCACCTCCCTCCTCCGGGTCCTCCTCTTCTTCCTCATCTTCAACTGTCTATGGCACGCTGAACTTGAACTTCCTCATGCTGACATTCCCTTCGGGGTACTGATGGGACATACACTATCCTAAACTCTGAAAAGCGAATGCAGGGGTCCACTGGTTCATTTGAGGAGTGCAAGAAAATAGAGACTCGGTGTGATTCACGATCCGGACATTTGAGGGTCCCGCTTCTGAGGCTCCTTCATCATGGGGGCGCGGTACTTGGAATCCCGGGGGACTGTTGAGGGTTGTCCTTTGCAGTTCTAGTTCCACCACTAGAGAGAGGTTTTGCTCGGCTGCTTGCTGCTCGGTTAAAGCTTGAACGTGGCCATACTCCGACACCCAGCGAGCCATCAAGGCTGAGGAGAACTCTATCAGATTCCCGATTTCAGCATACGTTACGGAATCACGGGTGATGGTGCTTTGCAGGATGCGATACATTTTAGGCCTCCAAGCGGGTGGCGCGTGCTCACACATGCGGATGCATGTTTCCAAGTCAAATACACTCTCGGGCTCTCCTTCATAACTATTAGCCCAAGCCCACCTTTCCAGATACCTCGCCATGAAGGCTAGCAACTGCTCATTACCGTCCCAAGTTTCCCTTCTGAACCTTTCAACTCTTTCTTGAACCGGGTGAAAAAGAGACATGCTTTTCCCAGCAGTCATACGGCGCTTAACCATCTAGAAGAGAATAAGTTAATCAGTCTAGATTATAAAAGAGAGACCTAAGGTTCTCCTGAGGCCTTTATAACGTCTAAATTTGCATGCATAGCTACTTTTTATTTAAAATCAGTTGACATTTTTATAAAAATTTTGGTGCCCAAAGTCTTTAAACATATATATTTACATTTTCGTTGAGTCAAAAATTTTGAGAATGAATTTAATCCTTTTCGGGATCGAGAAATCTTTTCACAAACTTTCCATCTCAGAAATCGTCTTACCCGAACACCTTTTACTTGGAATTTCATTCTCACGGTTTTTCTCCTATCCATAAAACAGGTATGCTTGCTCAAATATTTTCCTTTCCCTATATTCCAAAAATCAAAATCCAAAATCCAAAATCTCTATTTTATCATATCTTGATTTTTGGTTGAAGATACGAGGGTGATGGCGAGCTGTAGGTTGTTGCTTTGACTTATAACAGAATAAACTTATATGCACAAAAGCACATAACTTATCTAACAAAGAGACAGGTCTGCAGAGTTGCAAACTTGGCTCTGATACCAACTGTAACAGCCCGGTCCCGAGATAGGGATTAACGAATGGGGCTGGGTGTTATTAATGGATTAATGAATAAGTCGGAAGATGAACGAGGGTTTAAGAATACAGATATACTTTTGAAAGATAGGCAATGATACTCGGGTTTACTTTATTAAAAAGGAAACATGCTTTAGCGAAATAAAATGGCTAACTTAATCAGATACCAACAAGTATAGACCTTATTTAGATTAAAACGAATAGACAGATATCGCATGAATAAGCCTCTTCACAGGCAGAAGGAAAATAAACTCGAAGAGCAGGAATAAAACTGAATATGCATCACTTATAGAGATAATCATGTCTGAGGAAATATTCTTAGAATCTTGATAAACATAACATAGCTTAGGAATAAATACGAGTGTATCAGAGTAGCAGAAACATCATGGGATTTTAAATAAACTTATTACTATAGCAAAATAATCTTGGCAGCCAACCCACATCCACAACCACCAACATCATCAGCATCTCAACCTGAAAACATTTGAAAAAGAGAGGGCGTGAGCACTAATATACTCAGTGGGTTTTCATAAAATACTTTGATAAACTTTAAGATATCCAATATTCAACTGACGGTATATGGAGAGCAAAACGCAAAAGCCCTCTCCATATCTGTAAAACCTTTTCTTTTTCTTTGGGCCCATCCTGGCTCAAACCTGATGTCAACTGCACCCTTAGGCATGACTTAGGACATAAGAGGGATTACATCGAATATCCTTATGAGTTTGCGAGGGAGAGAACCCAGCAGTGACTCACTTAATGATCAAAAGATCAAAGTCCTCTGAGCTCAAATTCCTGCTTAAGCAAAATACAAAGTTCATTTCTCCCTTAGTCGTTGCTAGCAAAACCAATCCCAGAGCAATGTCTAGGGCTAATCCTTTGCTTTAGCATGATCTCGGCCTATGAGGGATTTGACCCTAACCTTAGAAGACAGTTCTTGACTAATCGAAGCTTAGCAAAATACAATGCTCAAATACGATGAAAAGAACGTAATTAAACACGAATTGAAACTAAAGACAATTCTAATATCTCATGCTGAGCAAAATCAATACTTAGCAATTCTAGCATTTCTAAACATGCTCGAGAGCTCAAATAACACATAATATTTCATTTCCTTCCTCCCTTAATTAGAGATCAATCAGGCAGAGCAAAATATTTTATTGGACATCTCATTTGCCCTAACATACTTATAGAGCTTATTAGCTCAAACTTTTTAGATGAGTATAGATTTACCCACCTCGATCACTGAGCAAAAGATGAGGCAACGAGCTGATGATCCTTCTCCGAATTTCCATGAGGCTCACTTCCTCCTACAAAAGTTGAATTATCGACTTAGCGGCCTTCTTTGAATAAATTAACCATCTAAAGCGAGAATTAATGATATCTAACTCGAAGACTAAAATCTAAGACGTAATTACAGATTTCATGACTTTACGAATTTATAAATTTTGAGAAGAATTCATTTGAAAAAATCCCATCTTGAACTCGAGTTTTAGACAGAGAACTACTTGAAAATCAACTCGAAATAAGCTCGGAAACAACTTGGAAAACAACTCGAAACAAGCTCGAAAATAACTTGAAAATCATCTAAAATTAAACTTGGAAATAACTCGGGAAAAACACGACTCTGGAAGGTCAAAAAGAGGGTATGAGAATAGACGGAAGAATCAGCATTGGACGACACGGAGGCGCCCCCGCCGCGGCGCACCCTTGCACCGGCGGGCAACCCCCGTCGCGGCACACCCTTGCACTGGCGGGCAGGCCGTTGGCCGTGGGGGGTGTTGCGCGGCGGCGTACCCCCCGTCTCGGCGGCTTCTCTCTACGCCCAATTCTGGGCAATCTTCATCTGGGTTCTTCGGTGTTCGTCGATTCCTTTGACGAACACGATGAACACAATAGTAATTTTGAAACGACATGCTTCAATAATTTAAATTAACATGAAACGGTATGCTTTAACTTAAAAAGAAATCAGCATTATAACGGTATAAACACGATAATCCTCTTTAAACATTTAGAATGACGGTGAAATCTTTAAATATAACTTGAACGGGACTTAAACGGAATAAACGAGACTAATTACAAGAATAATAACGAGAATTATAACGATAGGAATAAAGCGAGCAATATAACGTAAACATTATTAATCTTGGAACTTCAATAAGAATCGAAATACAACTTTAGACGGGAGGTAAATGAGTAATAATGAAGAACACGAAGAACATGAAGAATGAAAAGTAAATACGGAATAGAAATGGAATCGAGACCGACGAACAAGAACGGACGGGGTTAGGTGCGTCGAAGGAAGGTGGCTAGCTCGACATCTCGTCGAGTCGCAACGGCGGCAGAGCCGCCTGCTACGACCCAACGGCGCCCCTAGCACATTCTCTCACCACATCCCTTCCACGCCACTCCGTTCGTCGTCTTGCAGAACACTCACGAAGAACACTTTTTTACTTCGACAGAACTTTCTTGGCTTTTCTCTCAAAGCGAAATGAAAACAAAGGGGGCGGCCCTCTATTTATAGATGTGGGGTTGGCTTCCTTGAGAAGCCACTCCAGTGCAGAAATACTGCAAAAGTTACCCCGAGTTCGGTTAAAAGCTGCTTTATTCGATGTCAAGGTCCAAATGACCTCAGACACGAAATCTAAAAATACTGAGAGACTCGTTGGCTCGAATACTAGTGATGGATTTTGCTCTCGAGCGTTCGATTGACCTCAAAATTGAAATCCGTGAACGCTAACGGATTCCTTGAGTTATTTTTCATAAGAGGGGCCTGACAGAACAAGACTCGGATCAACGAGGAGGATTTCGTAAATTTCTCAAAACACGAACGCACGCAAAAGTTACTATTCATTCACCTGTTAAATACGTTTTTCATCACCGGGAACTCAAATGACTTCAGAATAAAATTTCGGGAACACCGACACACTCCTTGAGTTAAAACCTTTCTAACGAGACCAAGTTTGACCAAAACAGAGTTAAGATCAAAATTTCCGAAAAGACGATTTCACGAAAACTGATCCCTAAAGTCGCGACTGACATCTGACTTCACTTAAACCTTATTTAAATTTCTTCCTTAACTATTTAATTACTATTAAGAATCCTCTAATCTTAATTCAAAAATCTGGGATTTTACAGAATGACACTTTTATTGAAACAAAATTAAAATACTAAAATGACATTTATTCAAAAAGGGTGGGTGTATTATTGAATATTTATAGCTTTCATCTAGTTCCCATTATTTTTTTACTGCCCAATTATTATTATTTATTTTATGTGTTTGGTTAAACTGAAATGGAACAATAAGTTTACAATTCCGTACTATCTTTTGGATTACTGAATGCATTAAAAATGTAACATGGCGTATTAAATATTCTTAATTAATTGGCATTGTATTAAAATATTATTTTTACAAATATGACCCTATTTAATATTTGTTAAAATCTAGTATGAAGAAATTAGGAGGAACTATAATTATGGAACCGGAAGAAGGAGTATTTATTTTGAGTCATTTTCTGCATTTCCCCCAATCAATATGGTTTTTGGGATCTGGTTTAAGGTATTTGATAGCCTAAAAATTTAGAATATTGTTTGAAATAAAAAATAAAATCCCAGTTTAAATGGGGAAAGAGATTGAGTGGACAAAACTATTTCTTTTGATATTGTATCTAATATTTATATTTATGTGTTGTGATTTTCAAATTTTAGAATTAGGTGTAGACTTGGGTGAGACCGTCTCATACATGAGACGGTTAATACTCACATGCAGGGATCATTATTTATGGGTGAAGTATCATTAACTCACATGTGAGTATCATTATTTATACCCGCATGTGAGTATCATTATTTATGGGTGAAGTATCATTAACTCATATGTATTGATCCGTCTCATATATGAGACCGTCTCATACAAGTTTTTATCTTAGAATTAAAATAGTGTTCGTATTTTTATGGTCATGTCTAGAAGAGATCATGGAGCTCTTTATTCTCCTTGTTCTTAAATTTGATTTAAAGCAATAGACACCTGATCGAACAAATATAAAAGCAAATTAAATTAAATGAGTATGAAAAAAAAGAGAAAAAAAAAATCATTGGTGAAAATATATATTAGAGTGGAAAACAAACAAATTGATTGACATAGAAGGTCAAGAAGATGAAGAAGAAAATAGCAAAACATTATATCCCATCGAATAATTATTGTTGGGTGTTAAGCAGAGCAGATTCTCTGTTGCCATTTGTGTTACATTTGGTGTTGCTTAATTAAATTTTTTTAATTTTTTTTAATATACCTTAATTATGGATGAATGAACCCTAAATATAAAATTAAAATTAAAATAAATCATTATAAATAAAAAAATATATTTTTTTTGAAAAAAGATTGAAGATTTGCAACAGGGAATGAAACAGGATTTACAGCAGAGATCCCATTTCGTGTTAGAGAAGATAGAAGTGTGACTCATATCTCGTAGTTTACTTGAACAAACTAAATGAGAGGGGGGATAGAACGATAACGCCAACAAACTAACTCTAGATTTCTTAATGGCTAAATATTTAAATGTGTTTAAACAATTTCATTATTTTCAATAAATAATCGAGATAATTGATGCCACTTTTAACAATTATCATTACATTTTTATCTATATTAATTTGAAATTTATAAAAATAAATAAATTTACATTAGTTTCTTTTGAGGTTGCTTGGAATTACAAAATGTATTTGATTATCTCAGGTTCACCTCACAATACACTTAAATTTTTCCACGGACCATAAAATTGACGTGTTATAAATATGACGTTTTTTTATGATGTTGTCAACAATATTGAGTTTATCAAGATTCTCGGAGAGTTTCAAGAATTTCATATTGCCCTTGAATTTGTTTCCGGGCCAATAAGAGGCGGAGCAACCACCATAATTTGTATGTAGGGATATAAATGAACAAAGCCGTTCGCGAGCTATTCGAAATTCGATTCGAAAAAAGCTCGTTCGAAGTTCGTTCATTTTATAAACGAGTCGAGCTCGAGCCTTGAATTGAGCTTGATAAAATTATCGAGGCGAGATCGAACAGAGTAGTATTCGGCTCAGCCAGCTCGCGAACATGTTCGAACTCGAGCTTAATCGAACATGTTCATGAATATTATAAATATTTCAAACGTGTAAATAAAATAAGCCATTTTTTTCAAGTTCGAGCTCGAATATGTAAATTAAATGAGTTTTTTTCAAGCATTCGAGCCTATGCTCGTTTAGTGAATTTTCGAGCATTTCATAAATTGAGCTCAAACCGAATTCGAACTGTAACACAAATTTCGTGTATTTATATTAATAAACACCGAAAAAGCATACAAAGAAATATTTTTGGATTGAAATTACAATTTGTGGTTCGATTCTCTATTTGATCTTCTAATTCTTCTTTTCAAAAATTTGATCTTCATGTTCTTCAATATCTTCAAGGTGGATTTGCCTCTTTGATCTTCACGAATTTGATATTTTGGAGTTTATAACTTTAATTCGGATGGTCGAGACTTTGATTCCGGATCAAGAGGTGATTTTGAACGATCTTGATGAAGAACGTCTTGAGTCTTTAAGAACAACTTGAAGATTTGAAGCTCAGAAACGTTAATCGGAGGGTGTAGCACCTTGATTCCGGATCAAACTTCGCTTGGGACGGTTTTGACGAGGAACGCGAAGAATGTCTTGAATCTTCAACTTGAATGCCTTGAAGATTGGAGAGAGTTTTCTCTAAGGAATCCTTCTTCAAACTTGTGCTCTTCAAATTGTGTCCCTCCCTTTGGCCAAAGCCCTCTATTTATAGGCAAATAGAGAGAGGGTGAGGTAAATTAGGGCTTATGTGGCATGATTTCATTGGCCACTTGTATTTGCAATCACCTACATTAGTGTGTTGATTTTTTGTGTGAGCTTGCCACTTGTCGAATTCTCATTGATTGAAGGTTCAACATATTAAATATCAAATTATCATTTATTTTATTTAGGAATTTTTTTTAATCAAATTCCTAAAATATAAATAAATAATATAATTTGGTATTTAATCGCTTTAATTTACACGTGGCATCATTTGATTTGTAATTAATTTTTAATTGCTTACTAATGCCCCCATGAGACTTGTTCATGGATGAGACTTGTCTTGGAGATGAATGAGTCTCATATTTGGAAATTAATTAGATAGTTTTAACTCGTATCAAGGAGTTTCCATTTCGATTTGATTTGTAAACCTTTTATACTCGTGCTAAGGAGTTTCTTGATCTTGAATTTATTTTGGAAAGTTTATACTCATTTCAAAGAGTTTTGAATGTTGAACAATTTATAATCGTTCTAGAATTTTATTTCTCAATATTTTGAGAAATGCCTTGCTCGATTTTTCATTTGAAGCGTGGGACAACATGGGGATTCATTTCACCAATGAGCCAAAGCCCAAAGTGATATTATTCAAGTGAAATTCAAGGCCCAATTTTCTTAGCCCATTATATTTGTTAATGGCCTATTGTCCCAAACTAATAAATTGAAATATAGCTTCAGAGATATGAACAAAATTCGGCGGTGCCATCTTTCCTCGATCTTCACCAAAACTTCTGCTGCAAAAAGTTTCTTTTACACAGAACTCAAGCTTCTTTCACAGCAATCAAGATATCATCCTCTCTCTTTTGAAGATAAAGTTTCAGTCAAGCCAAAAGGGAGTACTATAAAGACGTATTTTATTTTATAAAATCAGCCTTTCTTCATGAAGTCTGCCCCCCCTTTTTGCAGGTTAGCAGCCTGATACATCTTGCATAAGGATTTTCTGAGATTGATTGACCAGCTGAGCACAAAAGATAATTTCTGATTTTACTTGTGTATCAACAAGATCCATTGTTTTCTTGATTGTCATCTTTAACACATGCTTTAATCCATTTATTTTCATGTGCTTCACTTCTCTATAAATACCACATCCTTAAGAACGAAAACCATCAGACATCAGCATAACTTCTCTTCAACGAGCAAGGAAGGTAGCTACATCACTTATCGTTCACCGGTGCTGCTGTAGCATCGAGCAAGGAAGGCAGCTGTCGCGGCTTGTGAGAGTGGTTTTGTATATAATCGGTGAGCTCCGGTGATATCTTCAATCGATATCCCCTTTTTTTTCCAATAATGGTTCCCAAATAATTTCCTTTTTTTTCATCTTCATCATCCAAGGAGCAGAAGACATTGACTTGCTGTGGTGAGCGTCGAGCGATCGAGATAGCATCTCTGATTTAGTCATATTATTTGATATGCATATCTGCGTCCCGTATTTTTTTTCTCTGAATTGAACTTCTTTATTTTAAAGTTCCCTTCCAAGCAAGTGGATCTTATTGTCTGTATACATATAGATACACATATTTTGAATGCAGAGATATGGATGAATGAATGCATATAAAAAATGTACATATGCATAAACATGCATTGACGTGAAGCATGCATACATACATATACACATATATATACACATAATACATACATCTAGCTAGTAGACTAGGTGTATAAGACTACATCACATATACACGTGTATATATAGGCTATATGTTCATGTGTTAAATTATGTCTATATGTTAATGCAGAAATTTGTGTTTATATGCATATGGTGCTAAAACATTTAATTTATACATATATATTTACATAATACACACACACATATAATAATATACTTGTTATGCAAGATTATATATTATATATATCATATAGTGCATAGGAATATTTCAACTATATATAAAACTTATATATTAATATATGCTAATAAATATGAAGTTACATACTTTTTTTTTGGCTAATGCAATAGATGCGAATATACAAGCCTAAATATTTGTATGAATCATGTATATGTGTATACATACACAAGTCTATGCGCACACGATTTTGGAACCCATAGATTTTCTTCCTTTTTTTTGTAAATATTGTAATTCGGTGGCTTCTCAAGTATGATGCACAATTCTCTTTTCACCTTTTTGTTATCTCACACACTTTAATCCTCTAACCCATCCTTGCATTTGCTTTGGTTTCTTGTAGGAAAGCAACATGGTTTACTTGAAAGAGATCATCACTTCTGAGGATGCATATTTGGTGATTTTGGATGATGAAAGGCAATCTATGAAGAAAGAGACTCATTTGAGGGCCCATGAATCTCTCATTAGGGAACGCGCGGACAAGTGGCCTAGACTCACAAATCCACTTCACAAGCCAAATTGGTGTTGTGAAGTTTCTTTGACTAAGATGACGAAGGCATGGACTCTACAACCGACACATCATCGACAAGGTAATGAAGATATCCCTTTTCCATCCTTAGGGCAATATATGGTTGAAGGCAGGGCAAATTGGTATGAGAGGGTTGAGTTTTTTGGTGAATTTCATCACTTCAGAGGATATTGGGAGTGGACCGAGGATGTGCTCAGTCGCTGTGGCAATAACCTTCGTGATGCAAGTATATACGATCCTGTTTATGCTTGACTCTTCACGTATGACCGCAACACTGAGGTTATCAAGGCTTTTTGCGAGGCTTGGTGTCCGTCAACAAACACTCTGTTAACTTCTTCTGGAGAGTTATCGATCCTTATGGGATTTGTATACATTGTCAGGCCTTCCTTTAACTGGGACCCTATATGATGAAATGGTTCCTAGAGCAGACGAGCTTACTGGAGTCGACAAGAGAAACAAATTATACGTCTCTACGAGCTGCAAGTACTTGTTTCATGCTTACCATTTTCTTAGGAAAAAAGATGATAAGGCTTTGCACGACTCCGTGTCGATCGATGAATAGGTCAAGTTATGGTCAAGAAGGAGCCTAAGATGCCAACCACCTCCTCCCCGCAAGGAAAATAAGGGTCCGTATTCTAACCTGACTTGTAATCCTCCCGAAAATTTCAAGGATCATGAAGAATGGACTTCTGTTGAGAAAGTCCCATTTATAGAGCTCGGTGTCAGAGAAAAGCATCGAAATGAGACATAATTGGTTGCACATCTCGCTTGTTGGATTTGTACCTTTGTCCTCCCAGAAGACAATAATAGTTCAATTCGGCCAAGTGTTTTCAAAATAGCAAGTATTACGGTGAGCGGTGAAAAGGTGTCCCTTGCTATACCAGTCCTAGCAAGCATTTACAATGGACTAGATAAGATTTCAAGCCTTGTGAAACCACATCACGGTCACTCAGTATTCCCCATCCATTTTGTCTATAGCTGGATAACATGCTATTTCCGGACTCATTCTATACTTGAAGGAAAGATAGATGCCCCCAAGATGGTTCAACATTCATGTGAGGGAGGCGCAAGATTTTACGATCCTATTGATGCTCGCAAGATGATGCATAGAGGAGACTTTATCTCTTGGATTTGCACCATACCTTCAAGAAGCAAGGAAATCATGTATATTGATGATGAGAATGCGAGTGATTCGGATCATGGCTTCTTTATGGCTATCTGGTCTAATTATCTAGCTAGGAGGCTAGATGATCGTTTCATTATTGAGCCTTACAACCCACATCGCTTCAGTTGACAATTTGGATATTTTCAGATGGTTCCGGGAATTCCTGTTAAAGATACTCATGAGGCTTCTTTGGTAGATGGCCTCAAGTACTGGCGCATCTGCTTGTTACGCAAATCTATGGCGAAAGCGTGTTTTCTATGTTCATCTTTAAACTTGAAGAAGTTTCCCGATACTGAATACAAGAAATGGTGGGATCAAGTCTTTGATAACTTCTTAGATAAGAATGTTAAACTTTTAGCCCATCCTAGATCAGTTGGCGTCTCACAAAGTCAAGAGAAGGCTGAAGGGATTAACCCTTCTAGTAAGGACAAAAGAAAGGTTGATCCGGAGGCTTCTATTAGCAGTAACGTGGAGCATCATTGGAAGAGGGAAAAGACCAATCATGAGCTCTCCCATCATCTTGAGGAACATGGTGGAAACAATCCTAGTTATGCGGATGCATCTACTAATGAGGTTTCCCATATTTCCATTCTTTTTTTTTGTGTCTTGTTTTCTATTAATGCAATAATTTTTTTTTACAGTTGGTGAAGGAGTTGTTCGGGTTTGATGATCAAGGAGAGTCAAAGAATGGCCATGATCAAGAAGATCCCAATGCATTAGTTGAAGTTTGTCATTCTGAAGAACATGAGGATAGTGAGCATATCCCACCAGTCAGAGCTGTTACTGAGTTTGATGGCAGAGCTATGTTTGATGATCGTTGTAGATCATTCCTCAAGATGTATTGGAATGATCTTCGTGACAAGTTGACGAGGACGTTTATTGATTCCATCTCGTCACTCCAAGACACAGCATTTGAGGGGCTTTCACTCATGAAGAATACTCCCCACAGCTTTGATCTAACTCATCTAATGAAGAGCTTGGAAACACTTTTTACAAGTGCTGCGGTTTATGATGAAGCAAGGTCGGCATTCTCTGAGCTTGATGAAGCCTTTGCACACTGTTATAAGGAAGTTGGTGATCGCATTCGTGCTGCTAGAGTCAAGGAAGAGGAAAAGAGTCGCTAAATTGAGTCCATTCGGGAAGAGCTTGCAAATTTAGAGACGCGAAAGAAAGATTTATCTATGTCTTTGAAAGCGCATGTTGGGTCTCGTCTAGCTCTTCAGAACGAGATTTATGGGCATGAAAAGGAGCTTTCCAAGATCAAAGGTTCTTTTGATGGCAGGGTGGAGGAGAAATTGAAGAGTTCAAAGTCTTTATTGGAACATGCCAAGAGAGCTTTGGAGGATCAAGATCCCTTTGTCTAGGACTTTGTTTCAGACTTGTTTGTTCTCTTTCAGTTATTATCTGTATTCCAGTTGTTCTTTGTAACGAACATCTTCATCCTTATGCTTTCTTTTGAGACATTTTCAAATTTGTGCACTCATTTTTTCTTTCTAATGTCATATCCTTTTGTTATAACCATATAACGTAAAAGATATAACATAACACATATAGCATGACTGAACTTAGAACACGTCTAAGCTGCCTACGTACCCATAAGAGGGATCAAGTCAGAACGTAGTTCAAATGATCATTTTTTAGGGGGTGTCGTACACAGTTTATACTCATGCGGGCCAGGAGTGACTAATTATTTAACCACTATATAGATAAAGTGGAGTAAATAACAGTTTAACCACATAAATTTTACCATTTTGGTGGGATAAATAACAGTTTAGCCACATAAATTTAACTTTTGGTGGTTACCGTACACAATTTATACTCATGCGGGTCAGGAGTAACATGCAGTTTAGGCTCATGCGTCATGGAGCATTCATTTTTTTGTATTTTTTTGTTCTATTTTTTGTTTTTTTTTTTGTTTTTCAGTTTTTTTTTCTTTTTTTTTAAGGATAGTAGCGCTTCAAGAATTTCCCATTTATTGGGCCAATCCTTACATGGTCTTCAGAGATCAACTTATACGAGCCATTTGTGTAAACTTCTTTCACCACGTATGGACCGTCCCATCTAGAAACGAACTTATTTTCAACACGGTGGGTGGTGATGATCGGTCTTCTTATTGCAAGTACCAGATCCCCAACTTGGAAAGAGCGTGGACGCACTTTTTTGTTGAAAGATTTTGAAAGACGAGCTTGATAACACTCGAGCCTTTTTTATGTTTCCAGTCTCTTCTCATCTAAAGCCTCCAACTCTTCAAGGTGCAATCGCGTATTTTCTTCTTGAGTTAAACCTTCTTGGATTGCGATCCTCAAAGACGGGATTTATTGTTCAAGGAGAATGATAGCTTCCACATCATACACTAACGAGTAAGGAGTTGCTTGTGTAGGCGTCCGATGAGTGGTCCTGTACGTCCACAATGCTTCTCCTATCCTTTCATGTCAATCACGTTTTGACTTTCCAACAACTTTCTTTAACAAATTGCACAAAGTTTTATTAAAAGCTTCGGCCAATCCATTAGCAGCTGTATTGTACATTGATGACTTTCTTTGTTTGAATCCAAACTTATCGCACAATTTATCTATCAAAGCATTTCTGAATGGCTTCCCATTATCAGTGATGATGTATCGAGGAATCCCATAGCGGTAGATTATGTTGTCTTTGATGAAATCAACAATATTATCTTTCTTCACCTCTCTTAAAGGAATAGCCTCAGCCCACTTAGAAAAGTAGTCGGTTGCTGCCAAGATATATAAATGCCCTCCAAAAGACTTAGTCATCGGTCCTACGACATCCATACCCCAAGCATCGAACGACCATGAAGCAACTGTAGGATATAATGGCTTTGGTGGTATGTGGATGAGATTTGCATGAAACTGGCATGGTTGGCACCTCTTTGCATAGTCCATGCAGTCCTTTACCATTGTTGGCAAGTAGTAGCCCATCCTTTTAATCGAAAGTATAGCTTTGGACCAGATTGATGGGCCTCACAAATACCGGAATGTGCTTCCTCAATGGCTTGTGCTGCTTCTTCATTGCCTAAGCATCTCAAGAAGACTCCATCAAATGAACGTCTGTAAAGTGTTCATTTGAAGTAGATGAAGTGAGTAGCGCGACGCCGAATGTCAATTTTTTGGCGTTGGTCACTTGGAGCTTATCATATTTCAGATAATCGACAAATGGTTGTCTCCAGTCTTCTGTATCAATTTCAAATACCTCAATGGCATTGTTAGCTTCTCCCTTATCATCATCCTCTTTAAAGATGGGTGGTACAACCCAACTTTTGCAGATCGGTATATGAACTTCATTGCTAGCCATGGCTATTGTAGAAGCGAGTTTGGCAAGTGCATCTGCTTGTTTGTTATCTTTTCTCGGAACATGCTCGAGTTCCACATCTTCCAGCCATCCAATCATCCGTTGAGCATACTTGACGTAAGGCATTAACTCCGACTTCTTAACTTCATATGTCCCAAGTAGTTGATTGATTACTAGCTTGGAGTCTTCATACACCTTGATCTGAAATCTCTTAGTTTCAATTGTCATTTCTAACCCAAAGATAAGTGCTTGATACTCAGCAACATTGTTGGAGCAATTTTCAGTTAAAGTGAAGGAATATGGCAATACTTCTCCTTCAAGTGTTATGAATATCACTCCAGCACCAGCTCCATCTCTGTGAGATGCGCCATCAAAATACATCTTCCAAGGAGGTAATACTTTAATGGAAAGGACATCTTCATCAGGAAGGTCATCATTCAACTCCCATTTAGCAGGGATAGGGTGGTCAGCCAAGAAATCAGCTAATACTTGCCCCTTCACAGCCTTTTGAGGAACATAGATGATTTCAGATTGTTGAAGCTGAAGATACCAACGTGCTAGCCCATCAGATAGAACTGGCTGCGTCATCACATACTTTAATGCTTCAGTTTCTGAATGGAGAAAATCAATGCCAAGCATAACTTCTCAACTGGAGAATAATTTAGCTTATTCGGTGTCATCATCCTGCTTAAGTAATATAGTGCATTCTATTTTTCATTTTCATTTTCTTGAGCAAGCAGTGCCCCGATAGAACGCTCTTGAGCAGCAATATATATAATTAATGGTCGACCTACAACTGGCGCGACTAATACTGGAGCTTTCATCAAATAATCTTTGATACTTTCGAAAGCATTGCGGCATGACTGATCTCATTTAAACGGGACTCCTTTCTTCATGATTCGGCTGAAAGGTTGACATCGCCCTGCTAAGTTTGAGATGAACCTTCGCAAGTATGCTAATTTCTCTTGCAAACTTTTGAGGTCATGAATGTTACGGGGCTCGGGCATATTTAGTATTACATCAATTTTTGCTTTTTCAATCTCTATTCCTTGATAGCGAATAATGAAGCAAAGGAATTTTCCCAATCTCACCCCAAATGCACATTTTAAGGGGTTCATCTTGACCTGATATCTTCTCAAGCGTTCAAAAACTAATCATAGATCTTGCAAGTAACTACTCCGTTTTCTTGACTTTACTACTACATCGTCTACGTAGCACTCAATGTTCTTGTGGAGTATGTCGTCAAAGATTCTTTGCATGACCCTTTGATATATGGCACCAATATTCTTTAACCCGAATGGCATCACTTTGTAACAATAGATGCCTTTTGGGGTACGGAAGGCTGTCATTTCTTCATCTGTTGGGGACATGCGAATTTGATTGTAACCAATGATCCATCCATGAATGACAATGCTTTATGTCCAGTTGTAGCATCAATCATTAGTTCATCAATTGGTAATGGAAAGTCATCTTTAGGACATTGGTGCGTCATTTTACACCAAAAATAAATATCCCGACAGTAGTCGGTATGCCCTTACTGCACAGTACAGCGATGAGCGAGATCGTCTCCCAAAGGACTGGCGAGAATTACTCTAAACTTTCAATCTGTAGAACCAAACTTTCAAGGGGATTTTTTTGATTATAATAAAACAGATGAAATTAACAAATAAATAAAGAGATGCAATGCACGATTAAACAAAATGAACGGATTTAAAATATTAGAAGAAATATTCCGGATTCTAATTAACTCCACCCTAGCATACCTAAACCTCTCCTTGATGTAAAGATTAATTCAATTAACACATACAAATCAGTTATAGCTACCGAAGACGCTTACTGACGTAGTCTAATTCCTCCGTAGTTTCTCGATAATCAGGAAGACGCTTCACCAATTATTTCCCTAATCGACTAACAACCGTAAGAGACGCTCTATAGGTTTAATGAGCCGACAGCCTTGAATTCTAGAAGAACCTGATTCATAATTAACAGACTCTGACGCAGGATCGTTAAATTAAGATTGTTATTCCCCTGGTTCTAAAGAACCGTTTCGCCACTAATTAAACTTAAACCACAATTACGGATGGCCGGTTTAATTGACTACTAATTAATTCCGACTCACTAAACATTTGCAACTATCTAGCAATATCGAAATAATTAACGACTCGAAATACAGAGAATAACAAATGCATGCAAATTAATTGAATGAGAAAAGAGCAATTAGATCTCACAGTTTAGCTAGGCCAAGGCTTCGTTAGTTGTTACCGGAATAAAAAGAAATTAGCTCGAACACATATTAAAATTGAATTGAAAAAATATGGAATAAACGAGCACCATAAAATAACGAAGAAGATGAATATGAAATCTGCTCCAGAGAAAACGTCTCTCTGGTTCTCGTTGTTACGTCCGTTCTGGAATAAATCTGAATAGATAAGTCCTAATCTATATATAATATCCTTAATTAAAATAGTATTTGCATGGAAATTAACATCCTAATCTAATTCCAACTAGGTAATTGGCAAAAGAGGGACTCTTTGAGGCGGTGGGAACTCTGAATCCCGCCTCCAGGCCATGGGCTGTGTAAAAACTCGTGCTCCGGCCCAAATTCACATGCACAGGCCTAGCTTCCAGATTCTCGGCCCAGTTCTTCCTACAGTATGCCCATACGGCATGGTGCTCCCGAGTTTCCAGGTTCAGCTTTTCCTTGGTCTTCCTGTTCTCCTACCAAAAGCATGCCAATTTCTCTAACTTTGTGTTAATTCCCTGCAAAACTCTCAAACACAACATTCTTCCAAAAATGCATAGTTACAAGGCAATTAACAGTGAGAATTCACATAAAAAGGCCCAAAATAAGTAGGTAAAAATACCCCAATCAAATCTCCCCACACTTAGATAATGCTCGTCCTCGAGCATATCTAAACAAAAGACAGATTTGAAAACAATACAAGCATCGGCTGCCCTAAACTGAAAATACTTGGAGTCAGAATTACAGCATAACCAACCACAGTCCACTAACCCTTCTCTTG
Source organism: Perilla frutescens (assembly GCA_026008535.1). Classification (NCBI taxonomy): domain Eukaryota; kingdom Viridiplantae; phylum Streptophyta; class Magnoliopsida; order Lamiales; family Lamiaceae; genus Perilla; species Perilla frutescens. The sequence continues at coordinate 50,201,163 of BRKX01000006.1, forward strand.
TTTCATGAAATAAACACATGCTTTTCATTCAAGTCTAAAAACATGCAACTCAATCCTGCCTCACCAAGGTTCACTCAATTTCTCTCAAAAGTAGATAAAGACAGATTTGCTTAATTCACACAAGTCATGATTTGATGCCTTCAAACATAGATTTGCCCATATGTCAAAATCACTACCAAGCAAGTAAGAACTATGTACAAATCAAAAGGTCTTTGAAATGGGTTGTAATGGGGCTAGGGTGCTTAGGTAGGATAATTTGGATAAGTGGCTCAAATAAGTGAAAACATGTAAGCATATTATAACACAATCACAGAGTTTTTCAGCTACTTCTTCAGATATTGCAATATTTCCCAAGTTGTGTGCTAATCTTCAACAGTACAGGGCACCAAAAGAAAAATTAACTAAGTACAGCCCCTTATTTCCTCCATGTCCTTCCTACTCCAGTATGGGCATACAGATCATTTTTTTTTCTAAAGCTTTGCTTCTTTTTCTCTTTTTTTTAAGGAATAGGACATGAGTTTTTCACAAGTTCTCTTCAATTTCCAGCACCAACTGTTTTTTCAAGTAAATTTTGAACTCATCTCAACACAATCCAATATAACTCACATGCTTTCAAGGGACAAGAGCAGGCCAAAAAGGGCTAAAGCTTAATTATTTAGTGGCTATTAATCAAGAAAGAAAGGATTCAGGCATAAATGAGCTCACTAAGGGATAGTGTCAGGTACGGATAATTTATTTAGGCCAAAGCAGGGGATAATCCTACATGCCTTTATCATTTTCATGCAAAATGAAACTCACAAGCAGTATGATCATGGCAACAAGGCAAATCAGAAATCCGGCAATCAAGTCCGACACACTCTTCAAAAGAAACTGAGCTTCATACATAATGTTCATGCTCAACAGGCTCAAGTCTCACATTTAAGAAGGCTCACCAAATATTGATCAAGTTGCACATTTCATCTTCCAAGAACACATACGAGCATTAGCACAATTCAATCACAAGAGAATCAATCAAACAAATCCAGACAATCCATGTTATAACTCTTTCTCTTTGTACATTTCAATCTCAGGCAACCAATACTCAACAAAAACAAGCAAAACACAAAAGTTTTTTTTTCGATTTAGAAAAGAACCAGACACAAAAACAGCAACTCCCTCCTCCCCACACTTAGACAACACAGTGTCCTCACTGTGTAGGGAAGAGAACCAACAAAATTGACACAACATGAATGAAAGAAAATAAAAACAAAGGGATAGAGAGGGCAAATTGGCAATCAAGGGAAGAGACGGTCAGTAAGGGCATACAGACGACGCTCAAGTGCAGTAACCCAGCATGGTGTGTAATGGTCAAACAACTCCATGAGCTCGGCAAGGGTAGGGGCAGCGCTAGAAGAGGTACCTGCATGAAAAGGCTGGACTAGATTTGTTGTTGTTGTTTTTTTTTTTAGAACAAGTAAGCAACTAACTGAAATAAGAAAAATGAAATAAAGCAAGAAAAGCTCGGGTTGCCTCCCGAGAAGCACCCTTATTTAACGTCTGAGGCTCGACATATGAAGGGCACGATCAAGGGACAATTTCAGGGGTAGCAGATCTACCCCTGTCGAAAGGAATCGTTTCCATCCCCGCACCTTTATGCTTCTTCAAAAGCTCGACCAACATTGCTTCTTGCCCTTTCAGCTCCAGTATGGGGGCCTTCACATGAGATGGTAAAAAGGGCTCCGAGTTCGTCAGTAAGGGCATACGGCCTGTCAGATTCCGAGTTGGAAATTCATTGGTGGTGTACAGCTGCATGATGACATCTCGAATCTCCTCGTCTTCATCTGTTATTGCAGCGGTTTCAGTCAGCCCACCACAGAGTACCTTCTTGAACAGCTCGATGATCTCTTTCTCACCATCCTCCTTCTTGTTTCGAACCAACCTGGAAGGAAAATGTGCTACAACTAGAGGGTTAGAAACTTTTGATTCAGCACTTACTTGAGAGGGAAGAGACATAGCAGGTTGTTCATTCCTTTCGCCATATTCTTTTTTCGGCCCTTCAGTATGCCCTTTCGGCTCCTTTTCTTTCTTCTTAGCCTCCAACTCGGCTAACTCCTCCGCACTTCTCAAAGTGACAGCGTAAACATGCGCTCTTAGATTCATTTCAGTTTGGGATAGGAGTTTGCATTGATTCGCCTGCATCTTGTTCATTTGAGTGACGAGCTGAGTGATCTGTGTGCCCATACTGCCTAGGGCAGCTTGCGTCTCCTACTGGAATGCTTTCTGGCTTTGTGCCAAACTGTTGACAAGGGCACTGCTCTACTCCAGACACTTCATAATTTCACTCATGCTGGGGGCATGCTTGTCAGTATGCCTATACGGACCGTCCTGCGGTGGCCTCGGAGGCAAAACTCCCGGCATCTTCTGATCTAGCCACCTCCAGCCGAAATTAGGATGGTCCCTCCAGCCTGGGTTGTACGTATTTGAGTACGGGTCATAATTCCTCCATCTCAGGGCATCTTGTTGCGCATCACCGGACCCATAACATGCTTGCTCGGTTCGAGAATTTTGCAAGGTAGGACAAGCATCAGTGAAATGGCCATTCTCCAAGCAGACTCCACAGCGGATATTTTGAGCTTGTGCCACAGCTAGACTTTGAACCAGAGAAGTCAGAGCATCAATCTTTTCATTGACACCGGAGCTCTCAACTCGTTCAATCCCTTTTACAGGTCGATACCTATCGTCATCCTCATCTTCATACTGTTGACCTCTAGAAACCATGTCAATAATCAGTTGTTTGGCATCGGCCAGTGTCTTGTTGGTGAGAGATCCTCCACTAGCAGCATCAACAATCTTCCTGTCAAAAGTAGACATGCCACGGTAAAAATAATTGGTTAGCAGTTGATAATCCGTGAACCCGTGGTCTGGGCACCTGCGACATAGCTGCTGGAACCGCTCACAGTACTCGGCTAAGCTCTCATTCTGCTTCTGTTTGATGCTACTGATTGCCATCCTCAAATTTGCAGCTCTGGATTCTGGGAAGAACTTGCGCAAGAATTGTTCTTCCAACTCATTCCAAGTGGTAATCGAACCAGATGGAAGATCAAATAACCAATCCCTAGCCTTGGCTTGCAGAGTGTGCGAAAAATTCAGTAGCCTCAAATTATTGGCAGAAAATCCTTGAGACCGCAAGGTAGAACAGACCAGGTCGAACTCAGATAAGTGCTTGTGCGCACTTTCGCCGGGCAAGTCACTGAACTTGGGCAGAACCTGTATGAAACCAGGTCGTATCTCTGAATTGTTTGCAATGGTAGGCAACATGATGTAGATGGGCCTGTTACTTCTATGGCGGTCGAGATCCCTGATAAGAGGCGCAGGCTCGTCGGCATTAGCGAGAGCTTGATTCGCGTTCCCCGTCATATATTCATCGAACAATTGATGAAGATCAAAAGTTCCTAAATCAGATGTGGAAGCCTCCTTAGACTCCCTAGCAGCTCTCCTCAACTGGTGCAAAGTCCTCTCAGGCTCTAGATCGAATACTAGCTCTTCTTTTTGTGAGGAACGAGTCATGCACTGGAAAAACAAAATAAAACAAAGAAAAAAATAACAAACTGAAAATCTTAGAGTAATTACTACTTAAAAACCGATCCTCGGCAACGACACTAAAATTTGGTGCGTCGTTTTACACCAAAAATAAATATCCCGACAGTAGTCGGTATGCCCTTACTGCACAGTACAATGATAAGCGAGATTGTCTCCCAAAGGACCGGTGAGAATTACTCTAAACTTCCAATCTGTAGAACCAAACTTTCAAGGGGATTTTTGTGATTATAATAAAATAGACGAAATTAACAAATAAATAAAGAGATGCAATGCACGATTAAACAAAATGAACGGATTTACAATATTAGAAGAAATATTCTGAATTCCAATTAACTCCACCCTAGCTTACCTAAACCGATCCTTGATGCAAAGATTAATTCAATTAACACATACAAATCAGTTATAGCTACCGAAGACGCTTATTGACGCAGCCTAATTTCTCTGTAGTTTCTCGATAATCAGGAAGATGCTTCACCAATTATTTCCCTAATCGACTGACAACCGTAAGAGACACTATATAGGTTTAATGAGCCGACAACCTTGAATTCTAGAGGAACTCGATTCATAATTAACAGACTCTGACGCAGGACCGTTAAATTAAGATTGTTATTTCCCTGGTTCTGAAGAACTGTTTCGCCACTAATTAAACTTAAACCATAATTACGGATGGTCGGTTTAATTGACTACTAATTAATTCCGACTCATTAAACATTTGCAACTATCTAGCAATATTGAAACAATTAACGACTCGAAATATAAAGAATAACAAATGCATGCAAATTAATTAAATGAGAAAAGAGTAATTTGATCTCACAGTTTAGCTAGGTCAGGGCTTCGTTAGTTGTTACCGAAATAAGAAGAAATTAGCTCGAACATATATTAGAATTGAATTGCAAAAATATGGAATAAATGAGCACCATGAAATAACGAAGAAGATGAATATGAAATCTACTCTAGAGAAAACGTCTCTCTGGTTCTCATTCTCGTGTCCGTCCTGGAATAAATCTGAATAGATAAGTCCTAATCTATATATAATATCCTTAATTAAAATTGTATTTGCATGGAAATTAACATCCTAATCTAATCCCAACTAGGTAATTGGCAAAAGAGGGACTCTTTGAGACGGTGGGAACTCTGAATCCCGCGTCCAGGCCATGGGCTGTGTAAAAACTCGTGCTCCAGCCCAAATTCGCGCGCACAGGCCCAGCTTCCAGATTCTCAGCCCATTTCTTCCTGCAATATGCCCATACGGCATAGTCCTCCCGAGTTTCCAGCTTCAGCTTTTCCTTGCTCTTCTTGTTCTCCTACCAAAAGTATGCCAATTTCTCTAACTTTGTGTTAATTCCCTGCAAAACTCTCAAACACAACATTCTTCCAAAAAGGCATAATTACAAGGCAATTAATAGTGAGAATTCACATCAAAAAAGCCCAAAATAAGTAGGTAAAAATACCCTAATCAGACATGCTTCGTTCAAGTCCCTAAAGTTGACACAAACTCGAATTTGCCCGTTCTTCTTTGTAACAGGAACAATACTCGAGATCCATGTAGGATACTTGACTTTCCTGATAAATCCAACTTCAATAAGTTTGTTCACCTCAGCTTCGATCAAAGGAACCAAGTCAGGTCGAAATCGACGTTGTGCTTGCTTGATTGGTCGTGCCCCTTTCTTGATGGATAAGTGATGGACAACTACCTTGGGATCTAGTCCCGGCATTTCTTTGTAAGACCATACAAACACATCTTTGAATTCTCTCAATAGTTCAATATAAGATTCTTCTTCATCGGGGGTCAGTAGCGCGCTGATGTAAGTCGGTCGGGGGTTGTCAATACTTCCCAAGTTGACCTCTTTTAGTTCATCAACTATGGCCTTGACACCTTCTTCAAATTGTAGGGGAGCATCTGCAGCATCTTCTTCTTCAATCTCGATTCCTTCCTCCAAGATGATGTGGTGTGAAGATGCGGCTTCTCCATTTGATATTTTAAGACTTGTGAATTTTATACACGTCCTCATTCTCCCATTTCTTTGCCTCACTTGAACCAACTGTATTGTGCCACTCATTTCATTGATGATGTCATTTCTTATCAAACTGAGCATCTCTTGAAGTGCGAGACTCTGAACCATCTGAGGGATTGAATCATGAACATAGAATGACGAAGCGATACTCTCTCTATCATCTTCAATGTCGACGGTTTCTGTTAAAATAATAGTTTTCATTTTAGCTTGCAACTCTTTTTCGTATGTTATGGTTAATGTGGCTTGCTTCTTTCTGCAGGACGGGACCACACTCTTCCTTCGTCGTCTATTCACAATTTTGGTCTTGGCAAAATTCAACTTCCGACAATCCGCCGGTTCACTCTTCAATTTCTTGCCAAGTCTTTTGAACAAGGACACTCGGGGAGTCTTTTCCTTATTTTTAGGTTTGTTTCCAAGCTTTTCAAATATAGATACTCGAGCTGTATTTTTTATGTTTGCCATTAAAGAAGCTTTATCTTCAGAAATATGATTAGCATTGTCTCTTTTGATTGCAATACGGATATGGTTTTGCGGTGTGAATCCTAATCCTGCTTTGAGACTTTGAGCAACATATCCACCTTTTTTTGAGAATTTCTGAGTGGCACTGCATTCACCTCCTTTTTGCATGTCGTCTCTTGAGAGATGTTTCTTTACCATTTGGTCATATCCGGCTTTGAGGAGGAGTGAAAATGCTTTTGGACCAAAATTTTGAGAAATCGTATGTTCTGAGAGTTCTCCATGCTCAATTATACTTCCTTGCATTGGCCGGACAAATCTTTCAAGTGGTGGATGAATTGGCTTCTTTGCATCGATTTTAGTCAGTGACATTATCAGTCCTCCCAATGACTCTTCTTTGATGAGATGTGCTTCATTTTTGCTCTTTTGGACCTCATCATTTTCTATAGCTTTTAACGACTTTTTACTTGGAAGGTAATACTTTGCATCTACAAAGTATGATTCAGACTCCATAAATGGTTTATTGTCACCGACCACCTTCTTCACACTACCGTCTTGATAATATTTGAAGCATTGATGCAATGTTGAAGGGACAACCCTATTTTCGTGTAGCCATGGCTGTCCAAGAAGCATATTATAGGATATCTTTGTATCTATCACATGGAATAATGTTGTTGAAGCCATATCATCCATCAGTATGTCCAATCTCATTGAGCCGAGAGCCTTTTATCCTTCGTGGTTAAAACCTTGGATCATTAGTTGACTAGTTGAAAGTTCATCGGTTGAGATCCCTAATTTCTTCAGCATGCGTAGAGGCAAGATATTGACTGCGGATCCCCCATCAATAAGTATCCTATTCACCTTTTGTTCACGAGCGTAACCACTAATGAACAGAGGTCGATTGTGAGGGTTATGCACTCATCAACAACTGCAGATATTTCATTCTCAAGTTGGTCTTTTATTTGATCCGCAATTTCTTCATCACTTATCATGTTGCTGGATTCTAATGTGACGAGATTAGTGGTGGCACCATCCTCTTCGAGCGATATCTTTCCTTGGCGTGATAGCTGCATAACTTTATCTTTAAAAATGAAGCAATCTTGTATAGGATGTCCAACCAGACGATGGTATTTGTAGTACTTCGGATCATCAGTTTGTCCTGATTCCTCAGGTCGCTTCATTTTTGGTAATTCGATGAGTTTCGCTTTGAGCAAGTCCTCAAAGATTCCAGGAACATCTTAATCTAAGAAGGGTATTCTCTTTGCTGCATTTCCTTTAGAGTAAACTTCCTTTGTACTCTTTCTGACGGAACACTATTTTTTTCCTTAGTCTTTTCCTTTTTCTTAAATTTGATGGGTGTTGCTTTCACTGCCATAGATTCCTTCTTCGGGTTTTTATCAATTGGCTTGCCCCTTTTCTTGAATTCTTGTTTTTTCCTTTAGCTTTCTAGACTCTTGGATTGGTGGCTCCTTAATTCCATTAGCGGCCATGCTCAATTCCATATCATGAGCTCTCGTAGCCAAATCTTCAAATGTCCTTGGTTGAATCCCTTTAAAGATATACTGAAGGCCCCATCGCATCCCTTGAATGCACATTTTAATTGCAGAAGTCTCAGATAAACGATCCTTGCAGTTAAGACATAAATTCCTCCACCTATTAATGTAGTCGATCACGGGTTCTTCATCCCATTGACGAGTGTTTGTGAGCTCTACCATGCTCACTGTTTTTCTTGTACTGTAGAAGCGGTTGAGGAACTCATATTCCAACTGCCCCCAACTATCAATCCAGTTCGGTTCTAGGTTCGTGTACTAATCAAAAGCATTCCCTTTAAGCGAGCGGATGAATTATTTTACTAAGCAATCACCATAAGTTCCAGTATTGTTGCACATTTCAACAAAGTGAGCGATGTGCTGCCTAGGATTGCCCTTTCCATCAAATTGTGTAACTTGGGAGGTTGATAGCCCGGAGGCATCTTTAGATCATCAATCCTCTGGGTGTATGGCTTCGTATAAGCTGAGGATGACTTGGAGCTTCCGTCAAACTTGCTTTTGATGGTTCCTTCTATAAATTCCCTCAGTTGGTTGATTTGAATGAATCCATCGTCAAAAACTTGGAAGCCCTTGGATGCAAATCTTTCTTCTTTGTTTGTTTGGTGCTTTGCGGGTGTTTCTTCGTCACTATTTTCATCATTCACCTCATCATTTGCATGACTCGCCTCACCCTTATCCTTTTTTAGCTTTGAGATTTCAGTATCTTGATGTTGCATGTGTTTGTGAATTCCTTCAATGAGCTTAGTTAGGTTCGCGAGCTGTTCTTCTATAGTGGAGTCATTTGCCATCATGACAGCTGCGTCAAGTGAGTAGCCTGCTTGGAGTGGAAAGTCATTTTCTCTTTCTTCGTTATTTCCACTGATGCCCAAAGATAAGGCTCTTCTTCCTCAACAGTAACCATCTTGGAAGCTTCCAAAGCTTGTTTAGCCATATTTCTTGTAGTCACTCCAACACTTTTTGTAATGGAATTTGAGGTATTTGAGATGTTAGACATCTTCAAATCTGAAGCTTGATGAAGAGAAGAGATGAGAAGTAGAGATCGTCCCACGGGGTGTGCCAGAATTTGTAACACAAATTTCATGTATTTATATTAATAAATACCGAAAAAGCGTACAAAGAAATAATTTTGGATTGAAATTACAATTTGTGGTTCGATTCTCTATTTGATCTTCTGATTTTTCTCTTTAAAAATTTGATCTTCGTGTTCTTCAAGATCTTCAAGGTGGATTTTCCTCTTTGATCTTCATGAATTCGATATTTTGGAGTTTATAACTTTAATTCAGATGGTCGAGACTTTGATTCCGGATAAAACGATGATTTTGAACGATCTTGATGAAGAACGTCTTGAGTCTTCAAGAACAACTTGAAGATTTGAAGCTCAGAAATGTTGATCGGAGGGTGTAGCACCTTGATTCCGCATCAAACTTCAAGTTTGGGACGGTTTTGACGAGGAACGCGAAGAACGTCTTGAATCTTCAACTTGAATGCCTTGAAGATTGGAAAGAGTTTTCTCTAAGGAATCATTCTTCAAACTTGTGCTCTTCAAATTATGTCCCTCCCTTTGGCCAAAGCCCTCTATTTATAGGCAAATGGAGAGAGAGTGAGGTAAATTAGGACTTATGTGGCATGATTTCATTGGCCACTTGTATTTGCAATCACCTACATTAGTATGTTGATTTTTTGTGCGAGCTTGCCACTTGTCGAGTTCTCATTGATTAAAGGCTTCAACATATTAAATATCAAATTATCATTTATTTTATTTAGGAATTTTTTAATCAAATTCCTAAAATATAAATAAATAATATAATTTGGTATTTAATCGCTTTAATTTACATGTGGCATCATTTGATTCGTAATTAATTTTTAATTGTTTACACGAACATGATAAATATTTATCAAGTCGAGCTTGAACAAGAGAAAAAAAAGCTCGAATCGAGCTCAAGCCGAGTCGAGCTTGCATATTTCTTAACCAACCGAGTTCGAGCATTAGGGTGTTCGGCTCGATTCGGTTCGTTTACAACCCTATCTGTATGGGATTTGGTCAGAGAATTGGTTACTTTGAGATTATTTTTTTAAAATTTTTAGGCCTAAAATTACCGGATGGTATCATCTATTCCAAATTTAGTGTTCCAATTCATGTTCCACGATCAAATTTATGAAGTTTTCTTCTTCTTTTTTGTCAATTTTAATTTGTTATATTTTAGTTTAATTTTATGATTTTTTTTAGGGTATCCAATTAAGGTTTATAATTATTTTACAGTATTTAATTTTCAAATAAATGATTATTATGGTTGTTTATTTTAAAAATATGATTTATAATTTTTAAAATTTCAATCTTTTGTTGATAGGTATGACTAGATCGATTATGTTATACTTAATATATATTTTTGTAATATCTATTATTAAATTTGTGAATTCGGTTGTGGAATACGAGTTGGAACATCAAATCTAGAATAGAGGATCTCATCCCTAAAATTACATCATTTTTGTATTAAGTCAGTTTTCGGGTCACTAAAAAAATTTAAGCATGTCTAATTTGATACAAACCAAAACACAAAATTACCATCAAAATATTTAAAAATCGTACGTATCAAAATTATAAATTTGTTCAAAAATCATGATTTTATCACTAAAAGAAAGGAAAAGAAAAGTCTAGAATTAATAATTAAAAATATTAAGAAACTTCTAGAGAAATTAGAACGAAGTTCGCGTGTGAAAAAGTGACAAGAAATAGAAAAGAGATGTCTAGAAAATCCTAGCTAGGATGTATTGTTGATGAATGAGGGTGGAAATAAGCGTGTAAAACCTAGAAAATTACTATGCCGGTTGATTAGCGCTATGTTAACTATATAATATGTGTATTGTATCATTGTAATGGAAGTGAAGAATATGAAAGTAAAATTTGTGGAATTCCAAAAGTTAGTCAAGTATAGATATATTTTTAAATAGTTGAAAATGAATGGATTTCACAATATAATGCATGTTCCTCGTGTAAATTAACCATCAAGTATGCCCATAATTTATATTTTTTCTCTAAGAAAGAATATGGAAATTTGCAAACCAAAGTATTTTGTAGCCATGATAAATTTTATAAGTTCGTGGTCAGTTAATCAATTAATTCTTTTTGTCAACAGAGATGAACTCAAAACTATTTTTTTAAAGTGTATTTTGAGGTAACTCATATGATAAATAAATGCACTAAACAAAATTTGTGCAGTCAACGCAACACATAAAGTCATGGGTACAGTAGAGCTCTATCATTAACTCTATCCCATGTCAGATGCTTAACAAAACCAAATTATCGGCACATGAAATAAAATGCATGACTAAATATTATGAAAATATCTTTGGTCTTGGGAAATGATGCAACTGGTGAGGTTCTAATTGAGATACTATCCTCAAACCACCTCTAAGGTTTGATTTGGCCATGGCCTTCAATAATTCTTGAGGTTTGGGTTGAGTCATGGCCTTCGATAATTTCTGCATGGCTTTATGAGAAAGGTATCATAACAAAATCGTGTCAAACACAGTTTATGATATTTTAAAATCTTTGTTCACCCCTAATTATAGAACGTAGGGAAGAAGGAATAAGAAACTATAGTGGCACATTTAGTAGAGAGTGAGGGAGAGTAGCACAAAAATGAAAGGAAGAAACCACCAATCTTACTTCATAATTTGTGTTAGTGCAATAGAATACCAGAAATTAGCCATGGCTGTCAAACAATGACGGAGAAGGCGAAGCACAATAGGGGAAATGGATCACGAGCAGGAGAGAAAGAGGGCAGGCAAGCTCACGAGGAGACGGCTCACGGCAGTGAAAATTCAATTCAATTTTACTTGGGGAAGTGATCAATTCAATTTTGTGCGGGAGATGTAATTTGGGGATCAATCTAATTAGTTGTGAATGCTCCACGAAACGACGTCGTTTCACCCAATTAATCACACAACGGGTAGTAAAAATCATTTGTGAATCCACAACAACTAGTGAATCCATTGTATACATTGTGTTGTATATGAGAAAAAGTGGAGGTAGACAAACTGCTACTGATCGACCATTGTCTATTAATAAATGGACAATTGTTTTGGTAGCCGTTGTAAGAAAAAGATTAAAATAAAATAAAAAACGTAGAGATAGACAATGATTTTGTATCTAGCCATTGTCTATACTAAAAAAGATAACGATTTTGTAAAACGTTGTCTTTAGCGTGTTGTCTATTACTGTTTTTCTAGTTGAGGTGGGGGATTGCGTTTGTGTGGCCCCTGCTGCATTGCAGTTTAGTAAAATTTTGACTATTTTTGTGATGTGCTTATTTTTTCCTCATTTAATGTTTTTCAAATACCCTCAAATTTGGATGGCGTTTTTAATGAAATGGAGTTGTTGGGAATCAATAAGTGTCCCACGTGATAGCCTTATTGACAATCTATAGCATAAAAAAAAGTTGCTAAAGTATGAAACGTACCAAGTAGTATAAAGCCATTTAAAACATGAACATAAATAATTGTGTTGGGAATAAGAAATGAACATATATAATTGTGTTGGGAATAAGAAATTGATGGAGTAGATCTTGATATCATATTTTTTATCAATTATAAATTTTATCAAAATTAGATTTTATGTATTTTCTTTTTCTTCCAAGTTTCTCATGCATCATAAATAGGTAGGTCTATATTTTTTTTATTAGGGAGATGAATTTGATATAACATTGTGATTTGTGTTTTGGTGCAACCTTCCATTATTCTTGTGAAAATTAACGAATTATGCTTCGCTCTCAATGTGGCTTGTGGTATGAGTATGGTTGTAAATGAACAGATACACTCGTAAGCTATTCGGAGTCCGACTAAAAAAAAGCCCGATCATTTTCTAGATTGATTGCCAAGAAGATCCTTGCTCATTGCTTAATTTTGATGTAAAAGTAAGCCAAAGGTATGAAAATCTCGGAAATCCAAAGCACATGTATACATGTTCACTATCTGAAGACTAAAACGGAGCAACTCATTTCTTAATTCTTATATATATAAACATAAAGCTTTACGAAGAAGAGCGCGCAAGCTTGCACCTGCTAATTATCACAGACTGTGTGAAGCAACCTTCAAATTCATGGAGGCATGGTATTCAAGAATCCCACATCGAAGAATAGACGAAGGAGCTGAGACGAGAGTTTATAAATTGAGGGGATATGCATGATTATCAATTACGTAGCTGTGTGAGCACAAAGCAAATTATTCTTTTGTCTTTTATTAAATCTTTTTTTTTTCGATTCCATGAGGTGATAAATATTCTTGAAGGGAAAATAAACAAACGAAAAGAGGCAAAAATGTATTACTTTTTTGAATAATTATTGTTAGGTGTTAGAGAATATGAAAGTTTAATCCATATATATCTCCTAATTTACTTGAACATAGTAAATAAGAGAAGGAATACAATGATGGCACGATCATTGCTTTAAAACTCGAACGAGACAGGAAAATACCCAAACGGTGGAAAAAGTAGGTTGTAGTGTAGCATCCCACATTGGAGAAAGACCAAGAAGAGCTTAGATCGAATGTATTACATACGAAGGGATATATGCATAATAATTATACACAAATTAAAGCCAACTATTCTTTCGCCTTTTACTAGAGAATATCGTGTGCTTGTCGCAAAAAGCAGCATCTGCCTATTTTTGTATGGTATTTTCCTCTGGGAAAATCTCATCAATTCAAGTCTGATCTTTTAATGGTGAGTTTTTTAATGCCGAGTTTAATTTTACTCTACCTTAGCAATATTTATTTAGATATAAATTAAGTAACTATATATTTTGTAACTCATAAATAATTAAATACCTATAAATTTAAATTTAATATTTCTCTCTATATAATTGGTACGTGCTCGGACTTTCATCGACTTTATATATCTAATAATTAGTTTGAAATTTAATTGGTAGAGTAAATTTACAGTTATTTGGATTTTGGAGGTTTCTTGGAATTCCATAATAATGTAATTAAACATACAAATTATTTTATCTATGTAGAGTGATATTGAGGCATTAATTTGATTATTTCAAGTTCATCCTCAATTCAATTTCTTCGATTCAAACACGACGGGAGATATTGTCTGTGGTAGTTAGGACTTTTACAGAATCATATGGAAGTTAAGTATTTTTTTTTTTAAATAGTTGAAAAATGGATGGTTTTCTGCAAACAGAACTAGCTGATAAAGATATATCCCCCAAATTATATCCAAAACATTTTGAGGGTAAAGCTTTCCGTAACTATTTTTATAACTGCTCAAAAAAATATATATATCTGCACTTCGATAATTGTTAGATATTTGTTTTCTTCAAGAGAATACTCAGAATTGTTTTTTGTAACATTATTAATTGTGTAAATCACATAAAAGAGTAAATAAATGTACTGAACACACTGTATGGCTTTGTAAGACTTGTTAAACACATAATTGAAGTTAAACAAATTTTTAAACCCTAAAATTAAATTGAATTAATTTAAAAAATTTTATTTGACGTATCGCGCAGTGCACTCACCTCATGCTAGTGCATAGGCTCGTGCACTGCGCTCGATAAATTAATTTTTTTGAAATAAATATATATCATAAAATGGAATTGATGAAATCTAAAATTGAATTGAATTAATTTATTTATTTTTGAATTAAATTATATTTTTTATCCAGTTGCTCGCACAGTGCACTCGTCTGATGCTAACGCGTGAACTCGTCCACTATGCTCCATAATTAATTGGGGGTGAAATAGATTATTTAAAAAAAAGGAGAGTAAAAAATTTGTAATAAAAAAAAAGTGGGGCGTGTGGGGCTGAGCCTGGCATGGGTAGTGTTGGGCCTGGGCTTCACATTGGGGAGTGGGCTTGGGTGATTTTTAAGTTATTTTAGATGGGATTTTGATCCGTAGTCTCATATAATAACTTTTTATAAATTTTTTATGATATGTATTTGTAAAATTGAATAAGTGTCCGTTAAAAAAATTAAATACACTATAAATCCAATACTTTTAAATACGAAATATTTGATTTATTCACATTAACACGTAAATTTATTAACACAAATTAAAACATTAATCATAAAACTCTATGTCGAATGCACCAAAAAATAGATGAATGAAACTAAACGGGGAATCGTACCTGAAAAGATAAATTTTAGATCCTTATTGCTGAATCTAAAGTTGAAAATGTTATCAATCTTCCAATCGTTGTGTTGCTTTCTATAGAAGAATTATTGATTGCAGGAATTGAACCATGGTCGTTTGGGACCATAACCCTAATATATAATTGTGTATATTTATGATTTTTAATTTGGTGCCTCAACAAATTGAATATCTCCTTATGCATGATTTAATTTGATACCTTTAAAAGTTCAAAAATAAATTTTAGTAGATCACTTTAATTAGACTTACATAAAACAACCATATACATTTTATTTTATATATGTAAATCCACATATTTTAATTTTTCTAACACGGAATGGAACATCAAATAAAAATAGAGGTTCTCATTCGATCTTTACACCTGCCATAAATATTAATTTTTTTTTGTGTTGATATGGGATTGTTTGTTTCTTCGAAACAAAAAGGCCATTCATTAGTTTACTCTCCAAGAAATTCTTTTTTTTTTTATTTCCTAGAAATCTATATCTTCTTGTTAATTTTTACGTTTAAATTAATATCACCAAATTTAACTAACCCATATATAGTAAGAAAATATAAGTGATTAGTCATCTACATTCTACAACAATTTTTCTCCCTAAAACAAAACTAATATGTTTAAATCTATTAAGTTTTTTCAACAACAATTTTTCTCCCTAAAACAAAACTAATAAGTGAAGTATTCAATCTATTAAGTTTTTTCAAACTAGGAGCGCCCTAATTAGAAATAGTTAAAAAAAATGAAAATAGGCTGTTAATATATATAACACAGGCCGTGCTACCTCCTTAGGCCACGGATCATCACTTTTCGTCTTTTACTCGTCTGTTTGGTTCTATCTTCTATATCCAAACTCTGAAGAATTCATTTTAGCTCAAAACACATCCAAAACTTATGGATTTCCTGTCAAAACTCAATAACCAATAAAATGCCGACATTAATAAAAATCAAACAATAAACATCACAAAAGACTATGCAATCATGCAAAATAACAATCTAGTTAACCTTGACAAATGCATATAAACCACAAGTTTATCATCTATCTAGATAATTAACATCACAAAAGACTATGCAATCATGCAAATTAACAATCTAGTTAACCTTGACAAATGCACATAAACCACAAGTTTATCATCTATCTAGATAATAAACATCACAAAAGACTACGCAATCATGCAAAATAACAATCTAGTTAACCTTGACAAATGCACATAAACCACAAATTTATCATCTATCTAGATAATAAACATCACAAAAGATTATGCAATCATGCAAAATAACAATCTAGTTAACCTTGACAAATGCACATAAACCACAAATTTATCATCTATCTAGATAATAAACATCACAAAAGATTATGCAATCATGCAAAATAAAATCTAGTTAACCTTGACAAATGCATATAGACCACAAGTTTATCATCTATTTAGATAATTGATGCGTGCTTGAACTTTTAACTTTAACTGTTATCATCAACTTTTTATATCTATTTAATTTGAAATTTCGTAAAATAAATTTACAGTTCTTTTGAGGTTTGCTTGAAATCCCATAATGTATTGAAACATACAAAATTCTTTACCTGTGTATTGTAGAGTGATTTTGAGGTATTTGATTATTTCAAGTTCATCATCAAATTCTTCGATTCAAACACGACGTGAGTTATTTAGGTGTGCATCACAGTAAAATCTTTCAATACCAACACTACCTCTTCGATAGTTATTAGATATGGTCATGAACTTTATTTGATTTCTTTAAAAATCAATACCAAAGTATTATGTAGGTAGAGGTAGTGAAGATTTCGAAAGCCCGTCGTCAGTTAATCAATTTGTTCTTTTACTTAACAAAGAAGAACTTGAAATAATTTGTTCTTCAATTTTTCTTAGCAAAAACGAATTCAAAATTGTTAAGTGTACTTTGTATAAATCACATTAAAATAAATAAATTTATAACACAATTTATGGCTTTGTGAAAAGACTCACTCATGCCACACAAAAAGTTATGGACAAAGCTAAGTTATTCGATCCCACATCAGATAATTAAGGAAACTAAGTGATTGTGATTAGAAATAAAAGAGTGATGAGTTGCAAATGTGAAATTATCTTTGCGCTTGGGGCAATGACGCAGCTAGTGAGGTTCTAACCGAGGCGCGTCTATTGCTGGTTGAAAACTATTTCCAAACCCCCTCTTCGGCTTGGGCTTGACTCATGCCGTCGAGAATTTCTGGAAGGGCTCCCTTTCGGGTAAAGCTCTACAATTCATAGCTTAAATTTTTAGTTAGTTAATGTTAGAATTTTTATTTGATTTGTTTGTATATATTTTTTTTCATATTTCTTGCTTTGTTATTTAGCGGATTTCAATAGAAGATTCTACACGTGGTTTCTTGCTTTGTTATTTCGCGAAAGGAAGCCATTCAGAAGGGGTTGCATTAATCTGATTGATAGAGATGACTTTGTTTTCTTTTCTACTTTATTAGTTTTCATATCTTATTTTATTATATTTTTCTTTTTAGACTTGAAAATGACAATAACTAAAAAGATGAACAAATTATATAAATTTTAAATTAGCAATTCGTAGAAAATACAAATGTGGAAATTCATAGAGATTGCAGATGTGCAACTGAGATTTCAATTCTTTTGTATTTGTTGTTTCTTTGACAAGCAGATGCTCGTGAGAAGAAAAAGAAGAATGTTGTTAACCTGAGTAATTCTTTTCCCCCAACTTTAGGTGTTATACATTTCTCATATTTTTAATTCTTTTTGGCTTGATTTGAACGCTCTCTACGTTTATATTTTATTCAGATATATTATTTTTTCCTAACTCAGCTTGAAAATAGGATTAAATAATTCATCATGTAACACACAACTTGAATCATGGCAGCAACAACTTCTCCTTCCATCTTTGTAGAGTGAAGGAGGGAGGTAGGGGAGAGGGAGAGGGAAAGACAGAATTGGAGCAAACTGAAGACTTTCATCCTAGATATGTGAGAATCTGTTTCCTATAGACAACAAAGTGCGTGATGCTCATTTAAGAAAAAAAAATTCATTTTTGGTCCCACAGGACATGTCTGAATCCGATTTTGGTTTCAATATTATCACTTTTGGTCACATAGGATATGAAGTATCATTTTTAGTCCTATCGTTACGGTTTCCGTTAAAAATACTATCGATTTTGGTCCCATTTTAGTATTGATTTTGGTCCCAAAAAAAAGTCCATAAAATCTTCAAAAATTTCTATCACAGTCGTTAAAATCGCGGGAAAGAAATGATACTATCAATCTTATGGGATCAAATTGGAGTTATTTTTTTGAAAAAAGACCAAAAGTGATAGTATTGAGATCAAAATTGGCTCGGACATGTCCTGTGGGACAATACACGAAATTTTCTCGTCCATTTAAAAATTGTTGTTCCAATTGGAGAGTGATGACAGAGATATTATCATATTACACCCGAAGAAAAAATTAAGAAAAAAAGGGAATTCATTAGTTGTATTTATATTTGATTATTTTGTTTTAGTTAGATTAATGCTTTACATTTGATTTATACACAAAATAGGACATAAAATCATTTAATCAATTTATTAGCAAATATTCTTAGATAATATATGCGTGTGAATAAAATAATTTACTACTCCCTCCATTTCTATATATATGTCATTTTGGATAAATGTACACAAATTAATAAATTATTATCCCGTTCATAGTATAGGTAATGCACTAGAGTATCTAAACATACAATATTCTTTTATCTTGGTAGACTGATTGATGTGACCCGGGACTAAATGACCAACGAGACATAAAAGACGCGGGAGCTAAGGATTGAAACTACGTCGGTGAAGTAAGGATTCTATACTCGATTATCTAGACGACTAAGACTCAACTAAAATACCTAGAACTTTGACACAAATTAAATAACACAAACCAAGGGTTCAAGGGGCTGAATTGGACGGTTTATTAGGGTTGGAAATTGGAAGAATTTCGTGTGTGAAGGTTGGTGAAGAAGGGCTTGGAGAAGATAGGATATGTTAGTGTTTGAACGGACTTACGGATATAACGAACGAATGTAGAAGTCGGACTTGAAGGGGGCTGCCGTGATATGGACGTTGATGGCTGATTTGTAGGTCGTCGAAGATGATGATGGACGTGTGGTGTTGATGAAGTGATTCACAACCCGATAGCCTCCTTGAATCTCGAACGTCTTCAAGGTTGAAATCTCCAAGTTGTTCCTCGATAGCGAATACCGGTCAATCCCTCAAGTGAATTGAGCAATACCCTTGAATAAGACTTGTAGTTGCTAGCTCCAAAAATGAATATTTTCGTGTGAAAAGTATTCAAAAGACGGATAAATTTGAGACACAAATTGAATGCAAAAGCAATTTAATTCAACAATGTCTAAAGTAACAATGAGACATGGTTCCCCTATTTATAAGCACTCAGGGGGACGAAAATTAGCATAAAAAAGGCCTAAAGATTGATCCAAAAGGGATCTCTAACTATACTAGGAAGTTCCCTAAACTAGAATTCTATTCAAGGTAGGAAATTGCCTTAAATACAATTCTAGTCAAACTTGACCTCATTATGGACGAAAATTACTCCTAAATAATTAAATAAATCTGATCCAACTATAGTCTTAATTAAATAAAATAAATACTATAGTCTAAATAAAATCAACCCCATAATTAATTACTATGGGACCGATTTCTTCACTAAAAACCGCACACACATGCACGACAATTTCATGCACATGCACACATGCTCTTGAACTCTTCATTTTCATCTCTTCAAGATTAATACTCCATGGTGTGTTCTTGATCTTCAATAGTTAATAAATTAACTATCTTGGAATTGCTTCTCTTGACTTCTTCATCTCCAATCTCGAGCTTTCTTCGAATCAACACTTGCATGTAAGCTTGCAACTTCTTAGCTCTTGATCTTGTGATTGGTCCTCTAAATTGCAACTCCGGTTCTTCATCATCTTTGTTGTCCATGGCTTCATGACTGATATTGAGGTATTTGATTATTTCAAGTTTATTCTCAAATTCTTCGATATATTGTGTTATAGTTAGGACTTTTACAAAACAAAAACATATTGAAATTCAGGCATCTAGTGAGCTGTTAAATATCTAAATGATTAAGGCGCCTATTAAATTTTTACAGATAATTATGGAAGTTGAGTAATTTTTTTTTAAATACTTGAAAAATATATGGTTTTATGCAAACCTTATCTAAACAACTAGCTGATGAATATCCCCCAACTTATCTCCAAAACAATTTTGATGATAACTAAGGCTTTCGATCCATAACCATTTTTATGTACATTTGGATATATAATTGTTAGATATAGTCATGAATTTTATTTGTTTTCTTCCAAAAATACTCAAAATGTTTTTCGTAAGATTATTAATTTTGTGTAAATCACAAAAAAGAGTAAATAAATATACTTAACACACTATATGGCTCTGTACAAAAAGCTCGCTCAAACACATGCAAACGTGAAATTATCTTTGCGCTTAGGGCAATGACGCAGCTAGTGAGGTTCTAACCGAGGCGCGTCTATTGCCGGTTGAAAACTATTTCCAAACCCCCTCTTCGGCCTGGGCTTGACTCACGCCGTCGAGAATTTCTGAAAGGGCTCCTTTGGGGAAATGCCCTGCAATTCTTAACTTAAATTTTTAGCTAGATGAGGTTAGTTTAGGGTTTTGAATTAATTTGTTTTTTTTTTTTCATATTTCTTGCTTTGTCATTGAGATTTTGAATCGATTAGTTTCTTGTCACGATTCTTGGTTTTTTGCATAATTTAGCTTGTGAAGACTTAGTTTGGTGGCCAGTACCGGCCTTGAGACAGTGTGAGGGGTTCGCCGCACAGGGACCTCAAAATTGTAGGAGCATCATTTTTATATTTTATAGTAGTAATAGTCATATTAATATATTTTAATTTTAAAATTTGAACTTTAGACCTATAAAACAATTAATATATAGCAAAGACAATAAAATATATTAATTCCAATATTTTATGACATAATATTTGATCCAATTAATATATATATATATATATATATATAATGTAAATCTTCACCTTTGAAAAATATTGAAAGATTATGTTATGAATTTTTAATTTATTATTAGCGTACTCTACTAGAAATTGCGATCATAGATTTGTGAAGATTATGATCAAAATATGTCAATTTAAAGTAGTTCCACATTTTTTGTTATTTTTGACAAAAACATATTGAGAATATTAATTAAAATATTACAAACAAAAAAAATACATTTAGGTCATTTATACTCTAGGACAATATTCTATTCTATTCAAACATTTACAATTTTATCTGTATTTTTTATTTATAATACATAATCAACTCGTTATAATTACAATTTATCAATAAAAATATACTAACAATAACCGATATAATCAAATATCAACAAAATTATAATTATGTCATTGAATATGGGCATATTAATCCAGACATGGTCCCATTTGGTGGATTTTGACCACCATATTTTCCAACTTCCAACACAAATGTTTGTATTATTAAAATAAAAAATCTCTTAATCTAACATAAATAATAATTTTGCATTAGCACTATCTATCAAATTACGAATGAATTAATATACTCGATTAGGCCATCCAGACTAATGATATGATGAACCATATTTTAAAAAAAAAATCCATAAAATATTGATTTTGAAAAAAAAAATATTAGTGAGTTTCTTCAAAAAAAATTGAAAAAGTATATTTAAATGATATTTTTAATTTTAAGCCTTGTCTATGATATTTTTTTAAGTAATTTTGTTTCTTTTAAAACCTTTTAGAGTGTATTGTTTTTTTGTGAAGTTGAACATATCAAATAAATTTTGTAATTTTGAAGAATAAGATTTTTTAGGCCCATTTTATATGTAATTTTTATTTTTGTATATTAAACTAGGAACATCATTTTTAACGTCACACAAGACCCTCGAAATCTTAGGACCGACCCTGTTGGTGGCTTTCATATATCGTATTAGAACTTGGTTCATCTTGGTGACATTCAATTACAAAATTGATATTAATTGAATTTAATGTAAATTCAAGACCGAATTTAATGTAAATTCAAGACACATGGTGCTCTAACCATATTTTGACTTCAGATTAATCCATAAATACCAACATAAAATAAATAGGCACTAAAAATAAGTATATGTTCTGAGCAGAATTAATAAACTCCTTATCAATTTTAATTCATTTTAATCTAAACAAAAATTCAATAGATTCGATTCTAACAAATATGAAACAAGAAAATAGATCGGTAATAGAACCATATAAAACCAAAGCCTTTTTATTTTTCTATTCTATTTTTTATACAGTAATTCAAATTAACGAATCAATGGATGGAATACGAAATGGAATACCAAATAGAAATTGAAGATCATTTCATTTGATTTTTACACACGACATAAATATTAAGGGCTTGTTTGGTTTTATTTCCAACATCAGTTTTTCAGTATTTCCAATTCAATTTACGAAGTCTATTGGTTTTGAAAATATGTAATGATTTTATTGTGATTTATACATTGTATTTTTATTATTAGTATTTGATTTATGATATTCGATTTTAATTAATTTATATATATAATATTAAAATTTGAATAAAAAAAAATAAAAAAAAAATTAGCGACAGACTGAATTTTGTTTAATTTAATGACGGACATAGTCCGTCGCTACTAACGGCGGATTTAGTCAGCCGCGAGTCGTCGTCCCTCCGTACGACGACGACACCGTCAGCGACGAAAATGTCCGTCGTTAATCCGTATCTAGGTTAACGACGGATATAAAGACTGTCGCTAGGTGGGCGTAACGACGAGCCTATTAGCGACAGACGGAATCCCTCGGTAATCCGTCGCTAACTACGTCCAGCGACAGAAATTCATTTTCCAGCGACGGAAAAGTCCATCGCTTAAACTTGGTTTTTTTGTAGTGATTTAGAGTTATAGGTTTAGAAAATGGAAATATATTTGTTTGAATATTGTTTTCAATTTAAATATGTAGTTGAATAGAAAATATATATAAATATTTGTGTGGTTGAGATGGATTAATGAATATTTAAATGATGGATCCCACTGTGATAATATTTATATGGTTGAATAGATTGTATAGTATTGAAAAAAGTGAAAAATTAAAAATGAGTAAAACAAATATGTTTTCAGTGTTTTGAATAATAAGAAATTGGAAATTTCCACATGCAAATAAAACCAAACAATCCTAAGTTTTTGGTTTTGATATGGGATTGAGTTCGTTTCTCCGATCCTAAACATGCCACTCATTATTCCTAGAAATTCAATTCCTATCTTTTTGTTAATTTTTATGTTTAAATAATATCACCAAATTTAACTATCTCATAGTAATAAAAACACAAGTGAGTGTGGACACCTACAATATAATACTTTTTCTCCCGAAAACATAACTAATATGTTTAAACTAATAAGATGAAGTACTCAACCTATCAAGTTTATCCAAACTAGGCAACTTCTATTTAGACATGGATTTAATTTTTTTTTTTTTAAAATGAAATAAGTCAACAATTCCACCTCAACTAAAAGCTGTTTATCTCTATGCATATCACCATCTGCGCCAGCGAAAATTTAGAGTACATCTTGAAATGATCGAGTATGCTAGCTAGAACTTTGAAATCCTTAAAATCTATATTTAACAAAAAATGAATGTAGGGGTAAACATGAATGGTTTTAGTTTTTAGTTGTTTATTTTTTCCTCGTTTACTGTTTTGGCTCAAATTTTGATTGCTTTTTTTAATACAATGAAGCTATTTAGAAGCAAAATAAGTGTCTACGTGGTAGTCTTATTGACAATCCATCCCTTAAAAAAATTGATAAAAGCCAGTTAAAATATGAACAAATGTAATTGCGTTGAGGAATAAGAAATGACAAAAGAAAGCCAATTTCTTAATTGTGATGTAAAAGAAAGTCAAATTAAAGGTATATATGAAAACCTCCAAAGCATA
This sequence comes from Perilla frutescens, assembly GCA_026008535.1. NCBI lineage: Eukaryota > Viridiplantae > Streptophyta > Magnoliopsida > Lamiales > Lamiaceae > Perilla > Perilla frutescens. The sequence continues at coordinate 50,224,903 of BRKX01000006.1, forward strand.
TATATATATATGTTCACGATTTGAAGACTAATAGGAGTCAACTCATTTCTTATATAAATATAAGCTTCACGAAGAGTGCAAGCTTAATTGCAGCAAATATCTTCACCTGCTTATCACAGACTGTGAAGTAACTAACCTTAAAATTCGTACAGGCATGGAATTCATAAATTGATAGAGACGACGAAGATTGATGATGAGCACGTAGAAGAATCCCACATCGAAGATAGAATGAAGGAGATGAAACTGAGTTTATAAATAGAGGGGATATGTGGTCTGATTAAATATGCAGCTGCGCAGTAAACACAAAGCGAACTATTCTTTCGCCTTTTACTAAAGAATACCGTGTGTGTACTGCTTGTCAAGCAGCATACGCCACTTTTTGAAGGGTTTTTTCCTTACAGGAAAGACCCAACAATTCTTGAGAATAAAATTTGAAGAAATATATATATATATATATATATCCGATCTTATTTTGCTTTGATTAATTAACTAGTAGAACCTATAGTCATTTATCTTAGAAACATTCATGAGATTACTAAAAACTCTCAATGAGGATCATAATTTAGAACCCTTATGTTCATGAAATCAATACCTGGAACTTTAGAAAATTAAAGAAACTTTAACAGTACGCAGAATATGAGAAACAGAGACAATTATATTACGCAGAGAGCTTTAGAGCAACCCTAATGCAGAAAAATAATTTTGGAGCATAGTATATATTTCTCTTTGTCGCATAGCACTATTCCCCTGTATATGCTCGTTCCCTCTTTCCTTTCCAGGAAGCATCACTTCTTGAAGTGTCTACAGCACCCCAAACAGCTCCCATTATCAAAATCAATTGCACAATGTGATCCTTTTAAGAAGGCTTGAAGAAAATTCCTAAAGCTTGCAGCCCCACTAACTAAGTCAAGCATTCCTCATTCTACAACTGGAATAGCTATCAATAGCAGAAAATCCCCCACTGTAAGGATCTATATGTTCACAGTTCTATAACTTGACTGTCACTTTTTATTCTTGTTACTCTCTTTCAATTGAGAAGTATAGTAGTATACATTATAACTCTAACAAGAGAATGACATCTGTTCTCCATTAACTGATGCATACTATATTCTAGAAAGTGTGACAACTATACCCAAGCTTCAATTTAGATTCCAAGAAATGGCGATTAAGTATAACCATTTATTAAGGCAAAAATCATGGAACGGCTCCATTTAGTACGTGCATGCATACGTGATAGCACAGCAGCAGAGCTGGAGGAGTTTTATTATTAGTTATTAATGGTTTATGTCTAGGGTTTGGTTATCGGGCCTTATGTATTATGCATGGTCATAGTAGTATTTATTATATTAATTTTCTAATTAGATTTGGGATCTTGGGATCGTTAGGAATTATCGTTTAACGCTCGGCAGAGAACTCTTCTCTGTGGCAGAGTTTTCGTCTCTGTGGCCTCTCTTTTGAGGATTTATTTCCTGTTTAACAAATATCTTCACTCCATTAATTTGGTGTGGTGAACGTGGAATTCATGCCCAAGACCCGAAGCGGCTCGAAGATGGAGACAATATCAGAGGGTGAGTGAGGTGGAAAGTGCCTTTGGTTTCAATTGAGGAAGCATGGCCACCAGTTTACGGCGATCCTTGCCAAATTGGAGTCCATGTCCAAAAGAATATCACAGGGCATCAGCAGAACACATACCACAAAGATAACAATTTGATGTTAAAGTAGTACTTGAACTATTTAAAGTGCCAAAAAATATTATAATTACAGGTAATGCATAGGGTATCTAAACATACAAAATTCTTTTATCTAGGTAGAATGATGTTGAGGTATTTGATTATTTCAAGTTTATCCTCAAATTCTTCGATATATTGTGTTGTAGTTAGGACTTCTACAAAACAAAATCATATTGAAATTTAGGCATCCAGTGAACGGTTAAATATCTAAATTGTTAAGGCGCCTAGTAAATTTTTACAGATAAGATGGAAGTTAAGTAATTTTTTTTTAAATAGTTGAAAAATGTATGGTTTTCTGCAAACAGAATGCTTGTCTAAACCAACTAGCTGATGAATATTCCCCACCTTATATCCAACACAATTTTGTGGTAAGACTTTCGATCCATAACCATTTTTATGTAGATTTGGATACATAATTGTTAGATATAGTCATGAATTTTATTTGTTTTCTTCCAAAAAAAAATACTGAAAATGTTTTTCGTAAGATTATTAATTTTGTGTAAATGACATAAAAGAGTAAATAAATATACTGAACACACTGTATGGCTCTGTGCAAAAGGCTCGCTCAAACACATAATTATAGTTAAGATCAACAAAGTTAGCTAGTTATTCGATCCCACATCAGATAATTAAGGAAACTAAGTGATTGTGATTAGAAATAAAAGAGTGATGAGTTGCAAATGTGAAATTATCTTTGCGCTTGGGGCAATGACGCAGCTAGTGAGGTTCTAACCGAGGCGCGTCTATTGCTGGTTGAAAACTATTTCCAAACCCCCTCTTCGGCTTGGGCTTGACTCATGCCGTCGAGAATTTCTGGAAGGGGCTCCCTTCGGGGTAAAGCCCTACAACTCATACCTTAAATATTTATTTAGTTAATGTATATTTTTTTTCATATTTCTTGCTTAGTTATTTGGCGGATTTTGAATTGATTTGTTTGTATATATTTTTTCCCATATTTCTCGCTTCATTATTTAGCATGTGCGGGACTTGTTTTGCAGGCTATGTTTTTTTTTTTTTTTTTTTTCGAGAGAGAGAGGGAGAGAGTTATCTTTTGAAGAGTTTTTGCTGGCTATTTCACACACACACACACACACACAAATATAAAGTGTTTTGGTTTGTTATGAAATAGATTTGTTTCTAACAATTCCTCCTCAACAAACGTTTGTTTTGGCATATTTTTTTATCCCCCATATTTTTCATCTCATTCTCGACTTCTACCATCGGCGCAAGCGTTGCTTTGAGTCCGCAAGAATGGTTATATATGGACTACAATTTCAAATGGTGAGAAATTGAGAATAGTAAATTTATAGTGCATCTTGAAATTATCGAGTTTGCTAGAACTCTAAAATCCTTAAAATCGATATAAAAAATATATAAAAACAAAAAAGGGTAAAACTTGTTTTAGTTGTTTCCTCTTGATACTATTATGGATTATTTGTTTTAATTTATTTCTCAATTATAATTATCACTTAATTTTACTTACGGAAAATTATTAGAATAATATTGCTAATAAATTGATTAAACATTCATATTTGGCAATATTCGTTAGGACCGACCGGTTTCTGCTTCAAGAGCAACTGAGCAAGCATAAGTAAATTGATAGATAAAAACTGAATCAAGGATTTCAAATTCGAATTATGCGAAAACTATTATTTGCTATCGAAATAAAAGGTGTTTGGAAATAAACTTAACATATACCGAAGGTTTAAAAGACCTATGTCCTAATTATGTATTACATTGAAGTCTCAAACTAATAATGTGAATTAAATTTATTTTTGTTTGATATACGTATTAATTTCCTGTAATCACATTAAATTATGAATGAGGTCTTTTTTTTGGTATGTGAAATTAATTAAGTTACGAATTATTACTTATATTCTTTACTATGTAAATTATTGAGACATGTCGATAGTTGATTGTGTAAAACATCTATAGCTCTTGGTCAATTCCTCAGGGTTAAACTATACATTGTTTTTTTTTTTTTTGAGGAAAGCTATACATTGTTGATCATTTAATGCTGGTCATTTTTCCTTAAACAAATAGAATGTTTTTCTAGAAGAACATCATCTATTGTGGAGACAACAACGTCATATTTTGATTCTTGAATGTTGTCATGTTTATTAAAACTATATTATGATTTTTAATTAGAAATATTATTAACTTCTAATTTTATTTTCAAAATGCCGCATATTACTTTCTTTATTTCTAAGTAAGCCCTAAAAATATTTTTAGCTCCATCACATCTTCAAATCATCAAATGCACGAGCTGTATGTCACATGTTCTAAAAGAAAAGGAACTCACAATCGTCACCTATAGCATTAATCTAATGAATAAGTACCCTATCAACCTTACTAGGACGAAGTAAGATTCATATGCAAACACAATCAAATACTAATAAAATTTTTATCCTATGGATTTTAACTCGTAAAATGGTATGGCACAAGTTTTTGTCTAATCAAATATATTACAAATTGAGAGTAGCCGCACTTACTACTGTTTCAACTAATTGGACAAAGAATCGGATTTGTGATCATATATACATCCAACACTAACTTTCAAATGGTGCAGTAAGTTTAGACATGTATTTGGATCGGATGGAGACGAAAATAATAGCACATCATCTCCGACGCACAAACTAAAGCACAAAAACTATAAATATAACCAGAAACAATATTAGAATGAGAAACAATTTAATCATGAGCCACCGATTTGTCGATATTTTATTCAAGTATTTCAGCAAGGCATTACTAGCTCCTTCAACATTCGCTAGTGACTCATCCATGTTGTCATCAATCCTGATCATTTCAATCCAACACAAAAAAATTGGGATCAGAAAATAACAAAGCGTGACAGAAACGAGTAGCATGACATATAAGCCGACGGGAAATTTTCTTATTGAATATGAACGATGTCAAGTTTGCAAAAATACAGGGGGAAGTTTCGAATGTTACCTGATAGCCAGCTCGCCTTGCTGCGCAACCATTGTAGCTAAATGTGTAAAAATCCCACTGAGTTCTGAAATCGTAGACTCCACATTTTGAAGAGCATTAGTCCGACTTTGATGAATGCTTTCTTGTCGGGGAACCACCTGCTGCAACATCGCAGCTTCCATTTGAGGGGATGGACTGGCATCTGTTCCCATTCTTCGCCTGCATACAGAATATTCAAATTGAGGAGCAAATCATAGGGACTTCATTGCAAAAGCAATTCAGTATCACTTCCAAAAATAGGGGTTTTCAGGAGCAAATCCACAATATGAAACTGAAAGATATAATTTTATCATAACAATTTATAGAAGGCAACAGGATAACATAAGAAGAAATCAAATAGTTAGGACGGAATGACATCTCAGTTTACTTCTTTGATCAGGAGCATAAAGTAAAATTAGACTACTCAAGTCTGGCAAATAAAATGTTTGTATGCAAACGACATCAAAGTTCATTTATTTAGCTAAACTAAGTGAGCTCAGAGTAAAAAGCTTGACTGATTTTTCTTCCTTCACATGTGGTGTTCGCATTAGAAATGTATTGGCAATGAAATTAGATCCTACTAGAATATTCTACACCAATAACTTGTGTGCTTCAAGAAAGCCAATTAAATGTGACTTGATTATATTTTAAACTTTAATAGAAAAGGAAACTGCATGAGATAAATGTTTAAACATGGTTTCAAATAAAAATGTTTTAGACATATACAGTTCCAACAGTTCCAATAACAACAAGACGACACTATTGCTATGCATAGAAAAAAAATGGAATGTAGAAAATCACTGGCAGATGGATATAAAAATGATACTTGCACATAAAGATTGTTTGCAGACACTTAAAAAAAATCCTATAATTTTGGCTGAAATTGAATTGATTGAGGAAGTATGTTAATTGTGATTTTGCTTTTGCTTGTTAAGAAAAGCTTTAGACAAAACTAAGATCTGGAACTAGCCCACTATAACATACACTCTCAACTTCATTATTCAACTACTTTTTCCACTTTTTTTCAAAAAATAAAAAATACAAAAAATTGCATCAGTCAGATTTTTTTTGCAAACACTGCTATGCTGATGAAAAGACAATATGCAGTTTGTGATGAACTATTTCACCAGATGAGCCATCAAAAAGTTCTTGTCTAAGTGGTTATTATCAAGATGCAGTTCTTTCCCAATGAACATACCACTAAATGGATGAACCATAATAATATAACAGACAAACTTTCATCACCTGTTCATCAATTATAACTTATTTTATACTTCATGGGTTGATGATTAGACTCTGATTCTAGTAGATTCCACCATCTTACTGGATAATTGATACAGATTTTAAGATCCGAGTGAAGAGAAAAAACAAGAATATGGTTCAAGTCTTGGTTGTTGCTTTTTACCTTAGTGAACTAGAAATATATGAGTTGTAGCAACAAAGAGCATACAGTTACCAGATGATACTTATAGCCTACACAATGTACTAACAGAATTACATCACAAAAAAGCATCATATGTAACAGCATACCTTAGTTGATTGCCCACATGAGATCCGTTACCTATTGATCTGATATTAAAACAAATAGAAGAAAATCTTAGAGACAAAACATATTTATGTTGTACGTAAATATGTAATGTGTTCCCCCAAATAAGTGATAAAAGAAATAGGAATCAAAGGGTTAGAAAAATAATGCTACAAAGGCATTTTACAAGATTATTACAGCACAATTATAGACATATAAATGAGCTCTTTAGCACATGAGTAGTTACAATTTGCGCTAGACATATAAATGAGCTCTCAACTAATAAGAAAGTAGTTACATTTTGTGCTGGACACAGGCAACAAAACAGAACATCTGAAAAAATTATTGCAATATATGTAATATGTGGATGTGGAGATTCTTTAGAAATTAAAATTTGAAATTAAAACTATAAAAAAAACTTTCATGCTCATAATGCCATGTCCATAAATGACCAAGGTATTCCGATCTTATTTTGCTTTGATTAACTGGTAGAACCTATAGTCATTTACTCATTTATCTTAGAAACATTCATGAGATTACAAAAAAACTATCAATGAGGATCATAATTTAGAACCCTTATGTTCATGAAATCAAAACCTAGACCTTTAGAAAATTAAAGAAACTTTAACAGTACGTAGAATATGAGAAACAGAGACAATTATATTACGCAGAGAGCTTTAGAGCAACCCTAATGCAGAAAAATAATTTTGGAGCAGAGTATATATTTCTCTTTGTCGCATAGCACTATTCCCCTGTATATGCCCGTTCCCTCTTTCCTTTCCAGGAAGCATCACTTCTTGAAATGTCTACAGCACCCCAAACAGCTCCCATTATCAAAATCAATTGCACAATGTGATCATTTTAAGAAGGCTTGAAGAAAATTCCTAAAGCTTGCAGCCCCACTAACTAAGTCAAGCATTCCTCATTCTGCAACTGGAATAGCTATCAATAAGTAGCACTGTAGCAGAAAATCCCCCACTGTAAGGATCTATATGTTCACAGTTCTATAACTTGACTGTCACTTTTTATTCTTGTTACTCTCTTTCAATTGAGAAGTATAGTAGTATACATTATAACTCTAACAAGAGGATGGCATCTGTTCTCCATTAAGTGATGCATACTATATTCTAGAAAGTGTGACAACATACCCAAGCTTCAATTTAGATTCCAAGAAATGGCGATTAAGTATAACCATTTATTAAGGCAAAAATCATGGAACGGCTCCCTTTTGAGCACGCATATGTGATAGCACAGCAGCAGAACTGGAGGAGTTTTATTATAAGCTATTTATTTATTATCAGTCATTTCCTTATTAATGGTTTATGTCTAGGGTTTGGTTATTGGGCTTTATGTATTATGCATGGGCCTTCGTAGTATTTATATTAATTTTCTAATTAGATTAGTTATCTTGGGATCATTAGGAATTGTCGTTTAACGTTGGGCAGAGAACTCTTCTCTGTGGCAGAGCTTTCGTCTCTGTGGCCTCTCTTTTGAGGATTTATTTTCAGTTTATATATTTTCTGTTTAAGAAATATCTTCACTCCATTAATTTGGTGCGGTGGACGTGGAGTTCATGCCCAAGACCCGAAGCGGCTCGGAGATGGAGACGATAGCCAGAGGAATTGCAGCAGAGGGTGAGTGTGGTGGAAAGTGCTTTGGTTTCAATTGAGGAAGCCTTGGGGAAACATGACCACCAGTTTACGGCGATCATTGCCAAATAGGAGTCCATGGGACCTCGTTCGGGAGAATCAAACACATCTCAGGAAGGCTCAGGGTCGACAACACAGGGGGGAAAAGCTCGAGCACCAATACAACAATGCAAACCCCGCGAATCGAGTTTCCAACATTTGAGGGAACAGACCCAATCGCTTGGCTTGGCTCGCACAGGCCGAGCAGTATTTTCTGGTTCATCACACACCAATGAATGAGTGTGTGCAACTGGCTCTTATCACCATGACTGGGCGATCATGTTTTGGGCACAATTGGTGTTGCGCAGGTCAGCGGCCATCACATGGGCACACTTTACACGAGAGTTAGTGGAACGCTTTGGGGACAGCTCTGCGGTAAATGCCAACGAAGCTATGCATTTAACTCGCCAAACAGGTTCTCTTGAAGACTATCTGTCATTATTTGAAGAGCGAGTCACCCAACTACCTTTTCTTTCTCCGGAACAGTATTTCGGATGGTTTTGGGGGGGCTTCAAGCGGTCGAGGTAGAATTCCAGATTCTGAAACGACTGATGTTTATGCAGCGATTCGGGCAGCACGGCGACTTGCTCATTTGCACAGGGAGGGCGGGGCACCACCCCCGAAGTCCAATTTTTCTCCAGGGTTGTTCTCACACCCTACTGCCACTTTTCAGAGTCCCTCAATGCCGGAGAGTGTGCAGACTCAGACTGGAGCCACAACCCATTCCCACTCCTCATCCTCGGCCTCTGCACCGCAAGGAAATCATAATACACGTCACCTCACACCGGCAGAAGTGCAGGAATATAGGGCGAAGGGAAAATGTTATCGTTACAGCCTGTTACATAAATGTACCGCTAAATTCCTGACAGTGATCCTGGATGTGGAGGAGGATATTTTAGCGGAGGAGAGACTGGAGCAGGAGATCAGCCCCGTGGTTGAGCAACCTGATCCTACAGTCAAGCTGCAGCAACTTCAACGATCTCGGATGTCATCACATGGGTTTGAGGGGGTAGTTACTTGACTTCAGCCTTGAGGACAAGGCTGTTTTGCGAGGGAAGCAATTGATAGCACAGCAGCAGAGCTGGAGGAGTTTTATTATTAGTTATGTATTTATTATTAGTTATTTTCTTATTAATGGTTTATGTCTAAAGTTTGGTTATCGGGCTTTATGTATTATGCATGGACCTTAGTAGTATTTATATTAATTTTCTAATTAGATTAGTTATCTTGGGATCATTAGGAATTGTCGTTTAACGTTGTCGTTTAACGTTGGGCAGAGAACTCTTCTCTGTGGCAGAGCTTTCGTCTCTGTGGCCTCTCTTTTGAGGATTTATTTTCAGTTTATATATTTTATGTTTAAGATCTATCTTCGCTCCATTAATATGTGACTAACTATTCGCAGAAAAAAACAGTCACCTAGGCAATCTTTGTTCACAACTTGAATCTTGCCTAATTCTTTCGCCCAAAACACATATCCCAAAGCACTCACCTTCAATTCTCCCCCAAAAGATCCTCCCAAAAAACAAACAACTCATATCCAAACACTACCCATTTTATATTACAAAAGCTACATGGAACAGACTATCTCATGTGAAACTCTACCTACCATTAACCAAGATGACTTATAGCTCACAGAAACTTCACAAGGTTTCAGATTCAATAATTAGAGTCACAAATAATGACATTTAAAAATGGAAGCAAGCTGCATTGGAACACAAGATCACATTTAAGATTTAGTAATGCTTGGGATTACAAGGTAAAAAAAAAATCTTATTTAAAATATCACTATGTAATTCCCTACAAGTATCTTTACAGACAGAAAAAATTAGGAATAAAAGGACACACTTTATCAAGTAAGATGTTGCAACCAGTTTTGAGATTTGAGCAGAAAACATCAGACTATGAAATACCTGACCGGCACAGTAGGTGCTGTTAATATCACAAGTATCTTAGCCAAAATGGAATTATCCAACAAGTACAATACCAACATATGTAAAGGACCAGCCAAAAAGAATTTACACTGATGGTTGCTGATTTGCTCCAGATGACTCAGATGGGTTCAACCAAGGGGGTGGTTCTGTCACACTATTAGGTGGCTGCTTTAAAGGGTTCTCCCTTGATACAACGGTGGAAAATAACTGTTTCCGATTCTCACGAGCCTTGATGTTCTATGGGACAAAGACAAGTAAATGGACTAGGAAAAAATCCTAACGCTGCCGCTCATTATATAAAGAAAAGAAACATCAACTATAGGAAATATACCTTTGTTGTAGTAGTTAAGACATCTTGAAACTGCTTAGTCACAGTCATAAGTCTGTTCTTTAAATCATCACAAACAGCAGTCAAATGAACCACTCTATCCCCTTCATAATTTCCATCAGCTATCTCCATGTTTTGGAGGGTTTGCAAATCAGAAATAGCCATATTGAGCGCTGTGATATCATTTTTTATCAAGGCTGTTAGCTCTTCATTTTCCTTGCTCCGGTCGTCAAAAATAGATGACCTTTTAGTTACTGCAGCCACAAGAGTGTACATATTAACAACCTGAGGGTAGCACAATAAAACAATGGCAGTAATCTAATACTCCTTGGAATATTTGTAACCATGACTTAGTATACTATCTTTTATCCTAAAGAGGTACTTTGGCATGTTAATATGAGATAGGAAATATAAAAGGAGCATTAAATGCCAACAAAAGCCAACTGTGGGAAACAGTAATGAAGAAGAAAACTTTATAACAAATCACAAAAAGATGAAAACTTAACACGAATGGACCCATGTGCAAGGAAAAGAAAAATACGAAGAAATTTATAAAAGTATTCATACATCATGATTTTCAGAAAGTCCAAATACATCTAATACTGGAACTATAAGAAAAATAAGCAAGGAAAAGATTCCCCACGATCTACTGACTAAACTCTATGATAATGCAATATGGACGAATCCACACTGCTTGAATGTAACCAAACACCTCAAACCTAAGTTGACAGACAATGATGAACCTAAGGAGTTGAACATTTTAGACACTAGCTCTGTCATCAATGGAAAAAATAGTAGTACTCTAAAAAAAAACACATGGTGTTCTGGCTGCTTCGGAGGGGACCAAGACAAATTCAAACATGTTTTTTTTAGCTGATATTACATTTTTGTCTATTGATCAACTTGCATATCATTCAATTCCGGTGATTTACAACCAAAATCTAAACAAAGGTTGATCAAGTATAACGGAAATTCATACTCAACATTTCAGTAAACCAAAATGACAATCTAAGCTCCAGAATATTCTCTTCGTTCCATTATAATCAATTGGCAGATCAATTAGCACAAAAAAAAGGCTCAAATCACTTCGAACTCCAACATCATACAAACAAATAGAGTTATACGCCTGTATCGATAACCTAACAATGAAATGAGTAAATAAATGTCATCAAATAAAACCACAAAAATATTAACCGAAACCGCAAGGAAAGCATACGGTTAGATAGGCGGTCAATCTTCTGCGCGGTTTGGTGGGTGCGAAGGCCTATTCTGGAAGCCTTCTTGTTGAATTCGGACCGATCCGGAGTTACTGCAATCGAGTCATTCGATTGCCGTTGCGGCGGAGTTTCTGTTGTTCCTCCGATCCTTCTCAACGTCTGCGACAACGAAACGAACTCCGACGTCCGATCACGGAACGGCGAGACGCCGGCGGCCGCCATAGAAATGAAACGTCAAATATTTTTTTTCTTTTTTCTTATTTTCCTTTTGCCGGGAAGAATATATCGCTTCTACTACCAACTGATAGAGAAAACGTTATAGATAATTGAAAAGGCGCGAGTCACGTCGTTTGGTTGTTAGTTGTTGTCGTTAAGTATTGTGTCATGCGATACACTGTCTCACTAATCAAAATTAATTATACAGGTAAAGATTTTAACCCTATCATAATTATACACTAATAAGTAATAACTGATCAAAATTAATTATTGAGGTCGAGATTTTAATTCAAGCATAATTATACACTAATAATAAAAGGGTAAATTATCATTTCGACTCCTTTTTTGTGCATCGGGACCAAGAATGAAAATATCGCTATGGTAACATATATCGCAACTTCAATTTTACGGATATATCGATATCACATGTCGATATCGCAGAAAATTGAAAAAAATGACGGAAATCATATTAAAATCTTGAAAATTTAGCAAGAAATTTTAAGAACTATTATGACATATTACTATACACATATTTCACTAAATTTTTTGATAGAATTCTATTTTAAAAGGAAACATATGAATAATACATTATATAAATATTGTCGATCTGAGACAATACATTTGACAAAATAATACATAATACAACATAATATAACTAAATAAATATTATAAAGTACAATTAATATCAAAATGAGGATCTATGAGGTTCAAATATAGTAGATGGAATGTCTCTAAATAATATTGGTACTAACTCATCACATTAGAATAATCATGAATATAATTATGCACATGCGTTTGATATGTTTCTTGATTTCTTAGATTTCAATTTCGTATGATATATAGGGAGAAAAACTTTAGTGATTTGTCCATCATGTCCCCTAATTGAAAAAATGAAAAAAATAAAGTCGGTGATCACTTTTCAATCTAAGATATCCGTTGATTTTTCGGTCTTCTTTCTCTTATAATTTTTTGCAAAGTGAGTGTGTTTGTAAAGCAAAGAATATTGCAAATCAAATAATTACATTGAAGATCTGAAAAAGACCAAAAAAATATATAGTATTAAATAAAAATCAAAATATATTATAGAAATAAAAAAAAATCACGATATATTGCAATATTTTGCGATTTTTTGTGATATATTATGATATTTCACCGATACTCGGAAAAAAAAAAAAAAGATATTCTCCCCAATATCATATCGCAATGTCAATATATGCGATATATCCGTGATATTTCAATCCTTGATCAAGACTGGGCGCGGATAGAATCAGGCGGCACGTGTCCCACGTGCATTGTTGACGTGCCGCCACTTTTTTTTTCAATTTTCAGTTGTCTTTTCTTTTTAAAAAAAAAAAATATCCAAAAATTATATATCATAAAATGAAAGTGATTTATTTATTTTTATCCGACGACTCGTATAATGCACGAGCCCACGTGTTATTCATCTGACGCTAATGTGTGGGTTCGTTTATTGTGCTTGATAATTAATTATTAATTTTTTCAAAATAAATTTAACCTAAAATATAATTAGTAAAACCTAAAATTAAAATGAATTAATTTATTTTTTTGAATTAATTTAATTTTTTATTTGGTATCTCACACAGTGCACTCGTTCGAGCCTTCATACAATATGCTCGATAATTATTTTTTGAAATACTTATATACTCTAAAATGGAATTAGTAAACTCTAAATTAAAGTGAATTACTTTAATTTTTTTTATCTGGCGTCTCACGCAGTGCACGCGTCCAATACTAACGCGTGGGCTCGTACACTTCGCTTGATAATTAATTTTTTCAAATTAAATATGTAGCGACCCGAACTTTTTATAAAATTTGCTGCATTTTATTTTCAAAAGTGATTTTATAATTCATGTTATATTATTTTATTATGTTCCTGTAAGTCGCGCCTAAAACATTATTATTATTATTATTATTATTATTATTATTATTATTATTATTATTATTATTATTATTATTATTATTATTATTATTAATTGATAAATAATATTTTAATTATTTAATTTGTCCTCCAAAAAACTCTAATTATATATATTTCTCAATATTTAAATATTTGGGCCCATTCTTATTTTGTTTAGCCCAATAACCTATTTCTTTATTCTAGCCCAATGATCCTGCTTGAGTTATTGTCTTCTTCCTTAGAAAAATTAGCAGCAGCAGCAATGGCCATTTTTTTCTTCAATTTAAGTGTTTGAAACGTACGTCCCTTAATATGTCGAGCCTCTTCACTAGCCTCTACTATCTCATATTTAATTCAAGCATTCAACCCCACAACTCTCCATCTGCAAAATTCTTCACTATAAAAAGGGCACCAATGATTCTCAAAAATCACAACAATCATTTTCAAAACATTTTCTTAGAAAGACATTCTAAATTTCTAAAAGCAAAAGACTTCTGAGGTATATATATGTGTATCCAGTGGCGGATTGGAGGGGGGTCAGGGGGGGCAGCTGACCCCCCCCCCCCAACATTTTAAAAAAAAAATAATTTATATATGTCTTATAAATATTTATGTTCGCTCCTTATTCCTTAACTGTTATATATATGTCACATGTGTGTGTGTGTTTGTTGGGCTCAAATGCTCAATGATAATTTGTTGGGCTGGGCTAGCATTAATATATTAGTATTTAGAATAAAAAAAAAAAAAAATTAGCCCATTACCCAAATACACAAAGCTCCAGCTTCTGTAGCACCTGCGCCGCTACTGCTGCTGCCTGCTTGCGAGTTGCAGTTGCTGCTGCTCTGTCCCGACTCCCGACCGGCGACCGGCCGACTTCCGTCCAGGCGTCCAGCCAGGCCCAGCATTCTCTAAAAAGGTATTGTTTAACCATTCTCTAATTTCTAGTTATATACTTATATAGTTATATTTGTATTGTTTATTTAGTATTTCTGGAATTAGGGATTTAGCCATTTAGGGACTATTTTTTGGGATATAAATTGTTGACTTGTTGTGTATTGTAACTCTATTTTGCGATATAATCATATATATTGTTGATTTGTTGTGTATTGTGTATTTGTGTTTCTTGTTATCAATAGAAGTATGGAACTGGGAAGATAATTGATTAGGGAATTAAATATGGCAAATGTTAGAGTATGATCAATTAAAATCATTTTAAATTTATATTTATTATGCATTGTGAATTGTGATTCAATATTATTATTTGTATCAATTTATTTTGATTTTTTAAATGTAGAATATGGAGAGGTTTTTTTCAAAAATTGGTAAGGGTGCATCTTCTTCCGCCTCTCATGATGTACCTAGTGCTAATGAATCAGTGGAAAAACGACCTCGAACACAAGTAGAATTAAACCCAATTGATATTGTTAGTGATCCTGGGTTGCGAAAACCCATTGAAGAATTTGATATTTCCATTCGGGATCAAGTACGGAGAGAGTACATGACTAGGGGTCCTTGTCGACCAACTAGTACTGTGTATCCGAAAAGACTGTTTGGAAAAGGAAAATATGAAAGAGGTTTTCGAGAGGATTGGTATAAAACTTTCACATGGCTAGAGTATAGCATATCAAAAGATGCAATTTATTGTTTTTGGTGTTATCTTTTTAAAGAATCATACAAAGGAGGTCGATATGGAGTCAAAGTTTTTACAGAAGATGGATTTCGTAATTGGAAAAGGACAACTGAAAGGTGTGAACTGCATGTTGGGGGTCCGAATAGTTGTCACAACTATGCTAGAATTGAATTTGAGTCATTTCAAGATCAAAGGCATAGTGTGGTAAATATGTTTCGATCAAATGTTCGTGAGATGGATGTTGCTTATCGCACTCGTTTAACAGCATCATTGGATGTAGCTCGTTTTCTTTTACAACAAGGGATGGCTTTTCGTGGACATGATGAGTCACCTAGTTCTTTAAATAGGGGAAATTTTCTTGAAATGATCCACTGGTACAGTCAGCGGTGTCCCGCCATTTCCAATGTTATAGGTCAAAATGCTCCTGGAAATAATCAAATGCTTGCTCCTTCAATTCAAAAACAATTACCTCATGCTTGTGCTTCAGAAATTACACTTGCCATAATCAATGATATTGGAGATAGATTTTTTACTCTTTTGGTTGATGAGGCTCGGGATATTTCAGTGAAAGAGCAAATGGGAGTTGTTGTAAGATATGTGAACAAGGAAGGGTGTGTGATTGAGCGTTTTCTTGCAGTCGTGTATGTGGCTGACACTAGTTCTCGTTGCTTGAAAGATGCCATTGATGCTTTATTTGCACGTCATAGTTTGTCAATATCCAAATTGAGAGGCCAAGGATATGATGGAGCTTCAAATATGCGAGGCGAGTTTAATGGATTAAAATCCTTAATCTTGGAAGAAAATCCATGTGCCATGTATGTTCACTGTTTTGCTCACGAACTCCAGTTAACTATTGTTGCTGTTGCTAAAGGAAATGATATGGTCCAAGATTTTTTCACTTATGTCTCCATGGTAGTGAATACGACTGGAGCATCTTGTAAAAGAAGAGATCAACTAAGGATGTTGGAGCATAATAGAATGATTAACGAACTCAATAATGGAGAAAGAGTTAGTGGAAGAGGTCAGAATCAAGAGTCCAATTTGTCAAGACCTGGGGATACTCGTTGGGGTTCACATTATTTGACAGTGATCCGTCTATGCTCTTTGTGGTCTTCAGTTGAGCAAATGTTGCACAATGTACGTGATGAAGCTACATTATCTGAAAGTAGAAGTACCGCAAGGGGTTTGATTGATAAAATGGATAGCTATGAGTTTGTTTTTGTGCTACACTTGATGAAATTTTTATTAGGAGTTACACATGAGTTGTCTCTTTCTTTACAGCAGAAAGACCAAAATATTATTCAAGCTATGACATTGATTGACACTGTGAAATGTCAATTGCAAAACTTTAGAGAAGATGGCTGGGAAGAAATTTTGCAACAAGTGGGTAAATTTTGTGAATTGAATGGTATTGCTCAGATTGATATGGATGCTAATATATCACGACGTGGTCATAAAAAAAAAGGAGCACAAACCATCACTAATTTGCATTATTATCGTGTTGAGATTTTTTATCATGTATTATTTCTAAATATTTTGTTTATTTTATTTGTTGAAAATTTATATTTGTTATTAATTGCATTTTTCTCTCAATGTCAGGTTGTTGATTTGATCATTCAAGAAATAAACAATCGTTTTTCAGAAGCTAACACAGAATTGCTTCGTTGCATAGCGTGTCTTGATCCAAAGGATTCTTATTCGTGATTTAATGCTGATCAACTCATGCATCTTACTCATTTTTATCCTCGGGACTTCTCGAAAACCGATTGTTTGTTTCTTCCACAGCAACTTAGTAATTACATTGTTAATGTGAAGCGGGATCCTCAATTTTCTACAATTAGCAACTTGGGAATGCTTGCTCAGGAAATGGTTAAATCTGGTAAGAGTTTGGTTTTCCTATTGGTTTATCGTATGATTGAGTTGGCTTTGGTGTTACCTATTGCTACAGCTTCTGTTGAGAGAGTGTTTTCTGCTATGAAGATTGTCAAGACTGATTTGCGTAACCGAATGGCAGATGAGTGGATGAATGACAGTTTAGTTGTGTATATTGAGAGGGATATGTTTTTAACAATTGAAAACGAGCCGATTTTGCAGCGTTTTCAATCGATGGATACACGTAGATTTCAGCTGTCACCACTTCCTCAAATAAGCACAACTACAACCTCACCGAGTGTCAATTTTTAGTACATTTTTAATGTATCAAATATTTATACAGTTCCATCTTATTTAAATTTGTGACTTTTATTTGATTATATATGTGTTAATATATATTTACTTTGATTGTGTGGATTTTTTTTTTTTTTACAATACAATTTCGCCCCCCCCCCCCCCAAAAAAATTTATTTCTGGATCCGCCACTGTGTGTATTTATTTTTTTGAGTTTCTGCATTTATTGGGTTTGAGTGAGTTTGAGGGAAGAAGGGGGTAGATGTGTAGCAGCGAGGGCGGTGGCTATTCACGGCGTCGGGTAGCGATGGTTCGGGCGACACTTGTTGTTGGAGATGGTGGTGGCACGTTGTGTGTCATAGCGGGGGAGATGGATGTTTGGTTGATGTGAAATCAGCGTGTGAGAGAGACGTGAGAAATGAGGGTGAGAGAGAAATTTGTGTTGGGGGGTTGGGTGTATGAGAGATGCTAAAGATGAGAGAGAATTTACTTACCATTTTGATTGATGAGCTGGTCGAAGGGTTAGGGAATGTGGGTGTTGGTTGGTGGGTCAAGGTAAAGGAATGGGCTAATGTTATTTATTCTTCAACTTGGGCTTATGATCATTTAAAAGGTTGGTTATTTTAGTTGGGCCAAGGGGTTCAATAGGTTAGGCTTAGATTCATGCATTTTTATTTTATTTTAATATTATTATTTAATTATTTTTTTTGCAATCATTAATTATCTAATTATATTATTAGGCGGCGCGTGGATTAATTAACCGTACTATTTTTCCGTCAAGTTTCAAAGTCAAAGGTGGGGGATCCGATGTGACGCACATTTTGTATTTATCCTTATTATACTTTTATGCAGGTTCATATTTATTAACCTACGGGTTAAAACAATTATTATTGGCTGACCAGCTGCATATGTCCCGAATTTAGCCTGGGGCTACCTATAGTTTAAATTGTTATAATTGTATAATTTGGATAAATGCGTTCACCACTGAGTCAATTGTACTTACCCCAAAACTATTATTTATTTCAGGTTGACGATTTACTCGGGTGATGTGCGTGGTGACGTATGATGATGGATTTTAAAGAGATTTTATTATTTAGCTTCCGCTGTAATGATATTAAATATTTTACATTTTAATAAAAGTGACGTCCCTTCTTTATTATTTTTATTTTATTATTTTATGAAAATTGGGGCGTGACGAAATATAAATCATAATTGAAATTAATAAATCCTAAAAAATCTAACCTCAAACTAACCTTTAGAACAATCATAAACCCTGAACGCTAAATATTAATTATGATAGAATAAACTCTAAGTTGGATTAAATAAACTCACTAAAAACAAGTAGCAAGCAAACCTAATACTTTTAAGGATACATGTGATACTTATGGACATTATGAGTGATATTTTTTAGTATTTTCAGTGACACTTGTTTTGGCGAGGTTTTTTCTTTGGAATGGATCAGGTCAACCCACGATTGGGACGGGTTGACCCACAAATTTAACCAAATGTTGACCCGTTGTACTAAATAACACAGTACACCACGTGTACTGAAAAGTTATTGTTATCATTTATATCCAAAACTAATTTTGTTTTCTTAAACATATCCAAAATTAACATTTTTGTTCAATATAGCATCATATATATTTTTCGATTGACACCTGAAAAATAACCGAGTTTGGTCTTCGATGAATGGAGCGTTTGTCGGAAAGAGGTACGAATGTAATAGGCTTTTAAGCTCAATGTAATTATAAATTTTAAGTCAACTATCAATAAACTAAACCATGTCATTTATATGTTTGAGTCTTTCATAATGTGACATGGTAGACTATGATATGTCAAGAATATTAATACCCTGCATAGATTAATGAGTATGAAAATCGTACCTATGCTCTATATCAACTCAACACATAAGTGTGATGTTTGTGTTTAAGCCAAGTTAACTTGGTTGTCTATCCAAACTATTGAAAGCTAGAAATAGTGAACCACTTAACATAATTCATACAAATGTGTGTGATTTAAAAGTTGTGCCCACACGAGATGGAAATAAATATTTCATTACTTTTATAGATAATTGTGTTAAGTTCTGCTATTTGTATCTTCTCAAAAGTAAATAATAGATAAATTTGTTCTTTATAAGACTGAAATTGAGAATTAATTAAGTAAACAGAATAAGATATTAAAAAGTGACAGAGGAGGTCATGAGTATTAGTCACTTCGATAATTTATGTTCTGAAAATAAAATAAGACACGAGATCACTGCACCTTATTCGCTGCAACAAAATGATACTGCAAAATGAAAAAACTAGAACGTTGAAAGAAATGATGAATGCTTGTGATAAGTCCATTTATTTCGTATTTTTATGGGCATTTTGTTGGTCATAAATGTCATTTTTAGTCTGTTTTGAGTCAAAAAGAACCAGGTTGCGGTCAAAAGGCATTTCAGAAGGCAAGTCTGGCGAAAGGGGCATTTTATGCCCAATTATTCATGATTATCTCATCGCCATAAACTGCATTCAGAGGCACATAGAACTTCTTCAACATCCATCCTACATTCGAGAGGCAGAATGGGCATATCAGAAATGGATAAAGCTGACCAGATGATGTCATGCTCATATTGCTCGCACAAACTCAACCACATGCCAGAATGGGCATTCGCGGGAAACTCGGGATTCTGTTGGAAGCTAGAAGCGTGAAAAATAGCTGCATATCCGAATAAAAGTTGGTGATAAGCTGGACTCCTAAGAGGCGTGGCAACTAAGAGATAAGCATAATCCCTAAAAAATAGGGATTTGATCGAGATAAGGCTTATCCAGACAGATCAGGATGGGGCACGCCAGATCCGGAAGCCAGTGAAGACCCCAGTTTGTTAAGGAAACTCAAACTCGGAAATATAACTATTTAAGCTAGTTTATTTTCTGAAATGAACAAGTTTCGATAGTCAGAAACACTGCTACAATTTCCATTTTCTATATTTTCATTTTCGTACGCTGCTAAGGCAGCAAAACAATCCAATAGGCCTTAAGCCTTTGGAACTTAGGATATGTTTATGTTTCTCATCGTTGGAGTTGAGATTTTCAATTAATTAATTCAGTAAGTTTTTATTTATTTTATGTCTTTAATTTCTGTAATTTTAGTTATGTCTAGCCTGCTTGCTAGATCTTTATTTCTGGTGTTTGAACAATGAAAATGGTTTAAGTACAAATCTGGACTCGTGAGGCCGAAAGAGGCATAGTAATGCATGACAGGTTTCTGTTGATTCTTGAGCCTGTTCCACGTGAGTGTGTGTTTGAAATGCCCAATGTGACTGATCATTTGTTAGGCGTAGAGGGCACACCACTATTAATTGAATTGGCGAATCGTGACTGTGTGTTGATTCATATAGTAATAAGAGAATCGATAGGTTGTTGTGGGCACACGAGGAATCGGTAAACACAATAGATCTGGGTTCGTCTAGAGGCACACTGCTGTCTATTCAATTACATCTCTTAGGGGAACGAGGGGTGGATGATAGGTTAGGGGTTTACTTGACCAGGAATCGCTTTTAAGCCTAAAATGAAAGGATGAATGAGGGGATGCAGAGAGGAATCCGGTCCCCATAATTAGGTGACTTATTCGTGTATGAAAATCGGTGTGCCCATGATCGAGCAGTTTTATATTTAAACCAAATTCTAATTCAAATGTCAGAACCTTTTGTTATTTGATATTGTCTTTAATTTCCTTTTGCAGATTTACTTTCAGTACAGTGACAACACAAAACCCCCATTTTTGATTGGTGACTCGAAGGTGGAATCACATCAGCTCTCTGTGGGATCGACCCGTACTCACAAGCTACCTACCCTCATTGTGGGCATAAGAGCAATACAAATTTATTTTGAGCGCGAAACGACTGTGTGTAAACTTGCTATTGAATTCTGGACTACCTCATAACATGTTGGGAGAAACTATCTTCACACCTAATTAGTTACATTTTAAATAAGGCGTCTCACAAGAAGCTAGATAAAAGCCCATATAAATTATGGCATCAAAAACTACTATCCTCTAAATACTTATAAGTGTGGGATGTCTTGTCAAGGTAGTTTACTAACACCAAAGAAAGTGTATATATATATATATATATACATATATATGTGTATATATATATATATTGTTGTGTAAGTGTTATTTTAACGTTTGAGAAACCTTATTTATTATTTTTTTAAAACCGTTTTATCTTATTTATGTTTGGATACATTTTTTTTTCTGAATCCTCTATTATTATAATCCATGCAATGTTATAATGCTTATCTTAATGAAGAAGAACATTATTCTAACACTGGTTAATGCTAAAATGTAAGGGAATTGATTATTTATAACTAAGTTTATTAATTTATTTCACTGTACATCCACTGATCCAAGAGTTTATAACTATTAACAGAAGTCACAAAAAAGTTTAGCTATGCAGTATCTAGTCAGTACAATTGCAAATTTCAGAAAATGAGTTTTAATATGATCAATTGTTGATAACTAATTTGATGAAATAAATAAGTGTATGGTTTTGTGTAGCACGGGGATGTAATTTTAGATTGCAATTGATATCATACTATAATTTTATGTTATTTTTATGTTTTAGAATGTTTTATTAATTATTTTGTAATCCTATATTATTTGATTAGTGTCTTTTATTCACTATAGATCACCGTCTTCTTTTCCTTCATCATTTGTGTATGTATATTTTTGACAGTGAGTTAATGATCATGTCATTTTCTTTGTTAAAAATTAATTTCCATGTATATAACATTTGACACTAACCGAACTTCTTCTCCTTCTTGATAGAGACACCACCGATTGGATCGAACACAATATACATAAGCAATTTCAGCATGAACTAGATAAGCGTCTTGAATTTTTATTTTTAATCTCCTAGCATCAACATAATCAAGCACCCAACACTACAAAAAAATCGCGTTTTTGGTGAACAATTTCATGACGCTCACTAATGTAGCAGAAGATATACATGCTATTTCCGAGAAACGGTTATTTATATCGCTTATTTTCCACAGCCTCAAATAGTTTTGCAGCATCATAATTATCCTCATTTTGATTTGCCCCTCCCACAACTAATCTTTTGGCAATGCCCAATGCTTCGCTGCATCTTGCACATCTCCAGCAGTTGGTCTTTTCTTTTTTGTTATATATGTTTCCGTGGAATTGAAATCATTGTTTGTTATATTACAAAGTATTATTAATACGTTAATTAAGTATTACGTAACTGATGAAGCAAAGAAATAATGTTAATGAATTAGAAGCATCTATGATTCGGAAAAATCATCCACATCTATCTATGTATATATCCAAACACGCTCACCTTTTCCCGCCCATATGCAAGGGTATTTTAAACAATTAATAATACAATAATTTACTAAGTTTTTTAATTTAATGTTTCATGCAAATTTCTATCAATAATATTTTTATAATTAATGCAAATTATGTGCTACTATAATTAACATGTGTTTATTCATCAATACGTTTGTCCGGATTACATGGAAGAAATGTTAATTTTTAATTAATACAATAATTAGTCATATAATTATTCCAAATAAATTCCATTATATTCTATATAACTAATTAGTAACTTTATCATATAATTATGTTAATCGTGTCTATACAAAATTAATTACATATCCTACAATTACTTTAGTCAATCTATAAGAATATTAATGTAATCAAAGCATGCAATCATCAGTTTATATAAATGTAAACAATCTTCAATTACGTTAATCAAGCAATGTAAGTTTTAATAATAATAATAATAATAATAACGACTCCGCATTCTCAAATAGAAATATTTATTTTCCCGCCTAAATAATATTTCCGTTTCTAGAAATTATGAATATAATATCATAATAATGAATTATATAATATTCAAAATAAATTTCCAAAATTTGATAAATATAACATGCAATTTCTTCCTTAATTAGGAGCACTAATTTTCAGATACCATATATTGAGTGATTTGTTTTTTTTTTTTTTTTGAGAAAAATATTGAGTAATATATTAATTTGTTATACGTTGGCCAAAATTCATTTTTCAGTTTGAAAGATACCATCTTTCCTCTATTTTTTTAATATTTAATTTCAATTTTTTGGGTATGTCGTTGGAGATGTGGTATTCTCTACCGCAGTGTTCCTCGGCTTTTGTTATAATTTAGATATTTTTGTTTCTTTTATATATGTATATTTAATAGCCTAATCGTATATGGTAAATATATATTACACGATTACCATGTATAATGATAGTAATTACTGTACTCATATACTTATACATCCACACAATTAACATTAACATCTAATTTATAATAACAAATCCGTATTTTCCATATGTATTAGAATTTAATCATCATTTTCCATAAGTAATTACTCTTACCCTAAGCATAATTGATATATTTTACTAATTAAATTCATCTTATAAATGCAAGGGCTACTCATATTTCTTTTCTATTAGTTTCCTTATAATTTTTTTTGCGTTCAATTTTTTTATTTGTTTTATTAATTTGTCACGCATTCGAAGTATTGTACTATATGTTGTATTCTTATGTAATTGTTGTTTTGCAGATTCTAAAAGAATAGAGAAGAAAATGGCATGCCGATGTTGTTGAAGGTTTTGGTTGGGTTTAATGAATTCTTGAAATTCATTCCTCAAATGTATAGCTCGAAGATGTTCAATAATTAGGTAAACTTCGTTTAAATTTTTGTACATGGTGTAGGAATTATTTTTTTTTTTGCGTTGTTGATAGAGTAAAAATATAGAGTGGATAATGTATTATGGCTTCTATAGGTGAGCTGAAGTATCATGTTTTTTTATTTTAAACCATCATATTTGATCTATTCAAATACCAATAGGGAATTGGGATAAACTTTATATATAGAGTTGATACGTTTATCTTTATTTATGTTGGTAAATTTTTATTTTTATTATTTTATCGATATTTAAAATTGATAAAAGCAATATAGTTGTTCATTTGTAAATCTTTTTTTTTTTATCAATTTTGTTAATATATATGTATATATATATATATATTATCACGAGTGGTACTATAGAAAAAGTGTACAAATTTTTAACAAAATATACGAAAATCTGAGAAAATTAAATAGTGATAATAAATCTCATTTTGAATACTAATAAATTGATAAAAATATGCTAAACTAAAAGGTGTCCTGGTCATATTTTTTTTAGTTGTCTCCATATTCAGCCCAAATAATTATAAATATTTTCATTCAAAAAATGTTTTAAAACATTAGATATGTATACTTTTCTAATTCATCCCAAAAAAATTAAACTATCATTTTTATGTTTATTTATATCACGAAAAATAAAATCGTATACTATATATATCAATACAAGTAGAAGGATTTGTCATACTATTAAAAAATATAACAAATAGAAGAAACAAAATACACATATATCTTATTATGTTTAAATATTATATTTTATAATTTTATCTATTTATAGTCTAAACTGTGTTATTATTTTTCATATTTATTTATTTTATTTTAAAAAATAATATATTAAATCAAGGTTTTATGTAATTTTTTTTTATTTTAGTGAAGAATAATAAAAATGGTGCCAATATAAATATAACATGTGTGTATATTTATACATATTATAAAAAATTATTATATTTTTAATATAATTTAGTATATTCAAATGAAAAATCAAATCATAAACTATTTTACTATAAATGTAATTATTTTAAAGCTATATAACTATTATATATTTATTAATTAAACACGTACTATTGAATAAGAATTTTCAATAAATTATAATTGGCTTAAAAAAAATTAGAAAAGAATCACATACTAAAAAATAAAATTACAATTTATAAATGTAAGAGAAAAATTTATGACATAGTGATAATATTAGCTACTTCACTTTACTCAATTAGAAAAAAGATTGATAACACAAAAAAAATATTCATTTTATAAGATAAAAATAAAATTGATATTTTTCGTTATTCATACTGTAAATATATCAATCATAAAAATTATCATTATATTCATGACAACATTTCATGCTTAAGTTCATTCAATTATTTCATACCAATCATCTCTTGAAAATCAAAACTATATATTTATACGATAGTACAAATTATCCAAAAAAAAATGTACTTAAAAATTTTATCTGTAAAAAAAAAAAAGTGAAGGATCAGACTAGGTAGTACAAGGTAGAATGTCATCCAACGTAACTCTTCACATATCTGAAAGCAACTATGACATTTGGGCTCAACATAGAATTCGTCATTTCTTGTGGAAAGCATGGAGTTACATTGACCAAGAGTTCATAATGTGAAAAGAATTGGAAAAAGCATTAACATGCTTATTATTTGAGGCAATGAGTTGGTAGCCTCAATGGAATTTCATTTTTAAAGGCTTATGCAACATTGAGGTCACATTGAAGGTGTTGGACAACAATGATGCTGAAAGTTGCGACAAGAGGAATAATACGAATTGTTGGAACATTTTATTGTCTAATTCTAAACATTTCGTTGTGTTTCATACGATCATTCTTTCTGATTAAAAGTCATATTTAGTCTTCATTTCTTTGTTCTTTTAAATATGAAGAATGGAGTTTTGAATTTTTTTATTATTAATTTATGAGTTAGGGAGGGGGAGCAGAAGGTTTCAAATCCAATACATCTTCATTTTATAATAAATAATAAGAGGTAAACTATAACACTTGAAAAATTACATATGATAGTAGTGTTGGATAAATTTGAGCTCGAGACCTTCGGCGTGCATTGCACGGTGTGTGTACAATTTTTTTTATTAATTTCTACGTCATTTTATAGCTAATTTATTTTTGAATAAGATATTAGGTATCTTAAATTATTCTTGTGTAATTGGTGATGATCCATATCATTGTTATGTATATTCTTTACACATATATGGAGATTATGAATTTATGATAGAGCAATCAAGTTGTAGCGAAGATGCTCGAGCCATTACAACTCTCACTCAATCGATGTTGTCATTTCCATTTCACATGGTTCAAAGGTGATATATATAAGATGTATAATATTTTTTTTAATGTGTTTAAGGTTGTATTCTTGGATTTATTCTTGGACATGGGTTGGTGCCCATAAAATAATTTTACTGAACAAACTTAAATATTACATTATATTATTTATACATTTTTTATAGTTTTTAATAATTATTTAACCATATTTTTGTACAAACTATACAATATAAATTAATTATATATTTCTCACCATGCACCGTGCATCGCACGGGTGTAATGCTAGTAATATGTTTACAGTATATACGTATGATATGTGTACCTAATTTGAAAAACTGACAATTATGCATCATTTTTGTTGATCCTTAATTAAGGTAAATATATATATATATATGTATATTATAGTATATATTATATAATTATTTAATACGTTTATCAACCCTCTTCTAAATCAAGTAATTAAATTCCATAATTAAATAAATAGGAAATCGATATATTGAGTAGAATTTTATTAATTGATTTGTGTCTAAAATATATCCATGTAATTATAGATTCTAAATCAATTAGCAAACTTTGTATACCTATATCATCAATTATGTTAATTATCAATAAATATCTGTGGAGAATGGCAAAAGCTGTTTTGATTTTATATGTATATACATACATACATACACACACATACATATATATATATATATATATATATAAAGAGATGTATCATTTTTATGAATTCTCGATCATATAGAGTTTGCTTGAAAATTTTGAGGTCTGTCGTCATCTAAACTCTTTTCTCATTATACTTATTATGTTTACCTTTCTCATTTCACTCATTGCATTTACTAATATGTTACTGATCGGATTTCAAGTTGTGAAGAAATTATAGTATTACTCAACTTTGTGGATGTTGTATCATCATCTTGAAATTTGGTGTGGTTGAAAAGCACATCTTTTATAGTATTCGTCAATTCACTTTTTATAGTATTCGTCAATTCACTTTCTATGATATTGAGGTGACTTTCTAAAATTTTATTAATTTATATTCCTTTGCTGTCTTTTTTAATATAATTACATTTATTTCTATTTTTTTGCTATCTTTTTTACCCAATTTTTATGATATTGCAAATTAAAAGAGTGATCGAGATTGTTTGAAGTAATCATTTTTATCATATTATATCCCTTTATCATTATTTTTTTCTTGACTTTGTTTCAAACATGCACGCGCGCACACATATATGTATATATAATATATAGTTGTTCTTAATTATTTGGATGATGAAAGGTATAAGACGAAATTGGAATAAATTATTTGGAATTCGTGAGTTGTATTTGTTATTTATATTAGCGCTACAATTTATCACAGTAATTATTTAATTTATGTTTGTTAATGGAATTTTATACTTTAGGAGAAGATCAATTGGAGCCAATTGATTCAATTATTTTCTGCAAGAGCGAGATCCTCCGAAAAATTTCATCTAGATCGATGATGTGTATTTTAATTTACTAACTTTAAATTTTTAACCTTTTTTTCTTCTAAATTTTTTCATATTTTAATGAAAGATTTCTCTATATAGCTTTGAATGCAAAAGAATGAAGGCCGGGATGATGTGAATTTTTTTACTGTATGCAGTGTAACTTTTACTCTTTTCATTTGATCATCCACATATTTCTTTTTTGATCAAGATATATATTTTTGGGTCACTATGTTGGCGTTTTGAGGGTATTTCGTTTTATTTTTAGTCATATTTTACTTTTGTTTTCATATTCAAACCAACATAAATTCAAGGATTGAAATATCACGAAATATCGCGGATATATCACATATATTGACATTGCGATACGGATATTGAGGAGAATATCTTTTTTCCCAAGTATCGGGGAAATATCGCAATTTATCGTAAATTATCGCAATATATCACGATTTTTTTATATTTCTATAATATATTTTGATTTTTATTTAATAATATATATTTTTGTGGTCTTTTTTAGGTCTTTAATGTAATTATTTGAATTGCAATATTCTTTACTTTATAAAAACACTCACTTTGCAAAAAATTATAAGAGAAAGGAGACCGGGAAATCAACGGATGTCTTAGAAAGAAAAGTGAGATGCACCGACTTTATTTTTTCAGATAGGGGACATGATGGACGGATCACTAAAGTTTTTCTCCCCATATATCATACGAAATTTAAATCTAAGAAATCAAGAAACATATCAAGCGCATGTGCATAATTATATCCATAATTACTCTAATGTGATGAGTTGGTACCAATATTATTTAGAAAAAGATGGCATCCCATCTACTATATTTGAATCTTATAGATCCTCATTTTGGTATTAATTGTATTTTATAATGTTTATTTAGTTATTTTATGTTGTATTATATATTATTTTGTCAAATGCATTATTTCAGGCGATATTTATATAATGTATTATTCATATGTTTGCTTTCAAAATACAATTCTATCAAAAAATTTAGTGGAATATGTGCATAATAATATGTCATAATAGTTCCTAAAATTTCTTGCTAAATTTCCAAGATTTTAATATGATTTCCGACATTTTTTTCAATTTTCTGCGATATCGATATGCGATATTAATATATCTGGCGATATATCCGTAAAATTGAAGTTGCGATAGCGATATTTTCATCCTTGCATAAATTACTGTGGTATTCTATTGAAACATTTAAACAAAATTTATATCAACTAGTTGCGTAAGTTTACAAATAAAGTTTGAAGTTACTTTGAACAATATAATTAGTTTTCTAAGAGCATGTGAGCATGAGTATTAGTTTTGAAATCATTATTTATGGTTTTATGTTCAACCATTTGCAATTTTAATTTTTTAGATTTTCTTCATTGTTAATTATTTGCATGTTGCTCTGAAAAACATTTTCATATTTAAACAGTCCTTCCTAACTTTTAATAGTATATATTTATATTTATAAATTAATTACATTTTTTCAACATACATTACACGTATGAAGTTAGCAACAAGAAAGAAACACATTTTTAGAAAAAAAATTAATGAAAATTTACTTATTATTTGTCCAAAAAATAGTGTCTTTCTTCCAAGTAGAGAATCATACTTTCTATCTTATTTTCATCCTAACTTATAGCATACAAATGTTTTTTGAATAATTTTTCTTATAAATTTTTTTTTGTTATTTAGACGATCCATCTTCTTTTCTGTCGTAATATAATTTATTATCTTTTAGATAATTGTGTATTCTCTTTTAAGTTTTTCTTTTTTTTAATTATTTGATCAAAATTTCAGTAGTAATTTTTAATAAATTGATTGGGTTAAATAACAAAGAAGTTAACAACTTTGTTAGTTCAACTAAATAAGGGCTAAATGATATCAAATATATAATTAGAGAGGGCTATTAAAATAATAAAATTTGTCCAAAAACCTCTCAAAACACAACAAGAAAATACATGAACTTGAGAAAATGTATTATAGAAGTAGAATGGTATACTAAACCAAAAAAAAAAATTGTTGAAGGATCTATCAAAACAAATTAAAACATATATAAAAATTTAGCGACCTAAGAATGAGTTAACCCAAAAAATTATTTTAGAAAAGCGCTACTTTTGCTAAAAATCATTGTAAACAATAAAATATCTATTATAGTAATATCTTTTCGAAAAATCAAAATAACTTTATTTTTTTATTTTCTTTTTTAATTATTTATCAAAATAACTTTTTTAAATATGTTTAATTCATGATATTGTAAAGAATTTTATTTTTTATTTACATGTGTTCATAACATTGTTTAATAGTCTTCAGTAAATAAAATTGATGGGAAAAATATTGTAGATTAATAAATTGCACACAATATATTTATTTATCAATTTAAATAGGTTTAATTCACAATATTGTAATGCATGTTATTTTTTTATTTATATGCGTTCATAACATTACTTAGTAATCTTCAGTGAATAAAACTGATGGGAAAAAATATTGTAGATTAATAAATTGCACACAATATATTTTTTCCTTACAAGTCCAATAAAAGGAAAATTATTTAAGTCATGTTGTCTTATATCCAAAAATCACTTATACAATTTGAATATTTTTTATACTTCACTTTTGTAAAAATTATTTATTTATATTATTCAAACCTAAAATGCATAAATGATCTCCGTGCATTGCATGGGAGAAATACTAGTTACATATAACCTCAACATGCATTAATCAGATGAAACAACATTATAAAATCGCAAAATGTTAAATATGTTAGGGCATCATTTTAAAACTTAAATATTGACAGCATCATACAATGAAATTTACAATTGTACAACTAGACACTCTAATTGAAATTTTTTTACTAAGTCGTAATGTTAGTAATTGTTTATTTTGGGGGTGTTTGGTTTGATTTGATTGATAAGGCTGGATAAGTAATATAATAAAGCTTGTGACATGCTTAGTACACTGGATTATGGCTTGATGTTGATAATGGTCCGTGGTCAAATCCTTAAACCGAAACTTGGTTTTTGATTAGTAATCACTCAAATTCTCACAACAGAGATAATTACCCCTCTATCCTCTCGGAAACTCGGTTCATCCATGCATGACTTGGAGAATTGATTTATGGATGACGTGCTGTTTTTTAATTCTTGATTTATTAATAAGCAAAAATCTAAACTATTTTCTTGATTTTTTTAGGTATGTTTTAGATTTGCAAAGGTTGTTCAGTGAAGAGAGATGGGATTCTGAAGACTGAAGAGGTCGAAGAGAAGTTTGGATTGAGGGTAGTTTAATGGGAATAATATTAAATAAATCTCAATTAGGTTATTTTCAAATATAACCTAAAGTAGACGGATTTTGTTATTTGTACTATGAAATTTACTCTCTGCACTCTATATTAGAAAAAACAAAAATGTAATA
Source organism: Perilla frutescens (assembly GCA_026008535.1). Classification (NCBI taxonomy): domain Eukaryota; kingdom Viridiplantae; phylum Streptophyta; class Magnoliopsida; order Lamiales; family Lamiaceae; genus Perilla; species Perilla frutescens. The sequence goes on from BRKX01000006.1 coordinate 50,256,104, forward strand.
ATTTTAAAATTACTTAAATACATTTTAAGTTTTCGAAAATCAATTGTGTTAAAAAATCTAACACTCGTTCGGAAACTAATTGCCGAACCACCTTCAACAGTTTCCTAACGAGTGTAAGATTTTTTAAACCAGTTGTCATAAAAAACCTAACACTCATTCAGAAACTAATTTTTTAAATCAGTTGTCATAAAAAACCTAACACTCAAAGTTGATTTACCACATGCCTATAGTTATCCATTATTTTAACACCATACAAAATAAACATATGATGTATTTAGATGACTTATTAATCTTCCATTATCCATAAAAATAAATAAAGTCTTAATGTACAATGAAATAAATTAATGCACTTTGCTTTAAATTAATTGTCGATCCCCTTGATTTTTAGCATTACACTATTAGAATTATATAAGCATCAAGGATGGGGATCCACAACCTGACATGCACTAATCATATAAAACAACATCATAATCCGTGACTTTTAATCTTCAAGCAATCTCACTCCACCAATAGGTCATCACGCCAGGACAAACAACATAAATTTATAACATCACCAACAAAAAAACATTTATGAAACGCTAAAATAGCACAAGGATATATTGGGGCATCATCTTAAAACTAAAATTTTAGCATCATCTTCATTTCATTGTTGCATTTTCTGGAACACGCAATGGAGAATTTACATTTTGCCTTTTAACTTTTTTTATTTTTGGTGTTAGGAGATGTATCAGTATAATACAAATTCCATTTATTAAGTTTGATAAAAAAATATTATATTAATTAAAACCGATCAAATAAATAATACTAACCCTAACAAAAGCGTTGCTAATACTCAAGAAAAACCCAAAAAAAAGAAAAGGAAAAAGAACAGAATGGATCTATATCAGCCCAAAATCAGTAACAGCAAAGCCCACCCACAACCGTTGAATTGGTCTATCCTGATCCCGACCGTCCGATTGATTTACCGTACGCATTTCACCTATATATGGCAAATTGCAGATTGATACACGATCTATTAACCTTTTAATAAAAATGTGTCAATCTTTATATATTTATAATTTGACACTCAACTTTATAAACTTTTATCAAATTTATCTCATGATCAATTATCTAATACTTATTATAATCTATCTTATCTATTATTTAAAGTAAACGCTTCCTAAATATATAAATATCGGGACATTTTTATTAAAAGATCGAAAAATTAGGTATTACATTGTAATTCACCCACCTATATAATGCCTCGGTAAAACCTAGGGTTTTTCACTTTTACCTGCCACCACCTTCTCCCCCGCAAACCCCCGTTGAGAAGGTTGAACTGACGGCGGCGCGATGGCTCCTAAAATTTCCAAGGCGGAGAAGAAGGTCGCGTACGACAAAAAAATGTGCCGATTGTTGGATGAGTACACGCAGGTGCTGGTAGTGGCCGCTGACAACGTCGGATCGACTCAACTCCAGAACATTCGGAAAGGCCTGAGGGGCGACTCCATTGTTTTGATGGGTAAGAACACCATGATGAAACGAACGGTCAGGATTCACTCCGAGAACTCTGGCAACACCGCTATTCTCAACCTCGTTCCTCTGCTTGTTGTGAGTCTCCAACATACTCTTCGTTTGTGCCATTCTTTCCTGAATTTGTTGACGTTACTAAATGCAGATAATGAATTTGTACGGATCATGCTCGTGTTTGTGTGAGTTTTGTTGTCTTTCTGTTTACGACATTACAATGAAGTTTGTGAATCTATCTTGAAACCGGTTACGGGAATTTCTTTTGCGATTGGAGTTTTGTCAATGAAAAAAAGTGGAGTTGTGTTTATGGTTTTATCAGTGTTGTAATGATTAATTGACGATTAGTATTGTTCTATCGAAATCGGAAACAGCGATGTTACTGCTGATGCGTTTTCTCAGGTGGAAAATCACTGCAGATTATTATATTTTGGCGCGAGATGGTGTATATTTTTTTATTATTCAGGTCAAACATCGTCATTTAATTGGTGCGAGATAGTTTATGGCCAACTTGGTTGCTTTTTCGAATATAGAAGTAGGAAGCATTATTCAATTTTTTTGGGTCAAAGGTTAATGCTACAGCTCCTTTTACTCTCCTTAGCTTTATCTTGTTTGCCAAGTCACTGAATCTTCGCCATTAATGAACTGGATTTGAGCTTCAGGTTGTTACAACTGCTTTCTGCTTTTTCGGTATGTGTTTAATTTACTTTTCATGTTAATTAGAGTGTATTACGCTTAATTACTTTCATGATAATGGTATAATAAAATTCATATATCAGGTTTGGGTTGGATAACACGTGAGTTTGGTTGATTAATTAAAACCAGTAAAAAAACTGAAACAAAATCGTAAAATGTTTTCGTTTGGGGTGGCATATCAGCCTGTTGCTGGTGCACCCAAAATAATGTATTATTCCATGTTTTTTGATGAAGCATAGTAACAGTTGTTACACCTCCTTTCCACTTCTGAGTAGTTAAAATCTGTCTCTCTTCATTAATTGTTTGTTGCTCTCTTTATCAGGGAAATGTTGGGTTGATCTTTACTAAGGGCGATTTGAAGGAAGTCAGTGAGGAAGTTGCGAAGTACAAGGTTAATGGGCTTATGCTCGTCTTCTCCTCATTCTTATATTTGCAATTTATCTGTCAACCTAGCATTTGTGCTTTTGATGATAATAATATGTCTTGCTAAGCTGTTCTGTTTCCTGCGTGTCCTAGTTACTCCATAGGTTGAATGAATCCTATGCATTTTGATACCTTACTCTAATTTGATCTCCGACCTCAATAAATTCAGGCTCGACAACATTACTGTTTCAAGAACCTAGTTTCAGGACTTGCAATACAATGCTGCAAGCATAGATATGATTTTATAGCCTTAGATTGTTCAGAAGTTCTTTTGTTTGAAGCTCAGTAGTCCTTGATTTCTCTGGGTGTACAATTATATTGTTTCTAAATGTAATCATATAGCTATTATTACTCTCTCATTAAGTCGTATTATTTTTTTTCCAAAATAATCCCTAGAGTTTTAATTTTTGGCCATAGATGCAAAGATCATTTATTTACCTGTTTCTTCCTAAATATTAATTTTCTGTTTCCTAAACTTTGTTTAAAATAATCAGAATTTGTTAAGTTACAATATGCTGAGAACTATGAATAGAAAATGGTATCCACACTTCGTAAGATAAAGCTATATTCTTATGAGTTCTTGAAGCAAGATATATGTTATAGTTTTCTCGCAATATTTTCTCTGATGGTGCTAAAAGTTGTCCTGCCTTCAACTTATCAGGTTGGAGCACCTGCTCGTGTTGGTTTGGTGGCACCAATTGACGTGGTCGTCCCACCTGGAAACACCGGTCTTGATCCTTCACAGACTTCCTTCTTCCAGGTTCTCATAAATACTTCTTACTTCTTAGTTTATCGGTGCTTCACCTTTATTCTCATTGAAGTAAGAATCCCACTTCGTCTATTTACAGGTTCTCAACATTCCCACCAAAATTAACAAGGGTACTGTGGAAATCATCACCCCCGTGGAGCTTATCAAGAAGGGTGAGAAAGTGGGATCCTCGGAAGCTGCATTGCTTTCCAAGCTCTTAATCAGGCCATTCTCTTATGGCCTCGTCGTGCTGTCTGTCTACGACAATGGATCCGTCTTCAGCCCAGATGTTCTTAACTTGACAGAAGACGACCTCATTGAGAAGTTTGCTCTTGGTGTCTCCATGGTTACTTCCTTGGCACTGGCTATCGCGTACCCAACCCTTGCCGCCGCGCCACACATGTTTGCCAACGCTTACAAGAATGCTTTGGCTATTGCGGTTGAAACTGACTATTCATTCCCCCAAGCTGACAAAGTAAAGGAGTATCTCGCGGTTCGTATTTGGAACTTCCAACTCCAGTTTTTAATAAAGACTCGATTCCTTTTCGTAACGAATGTTTATATAAATTATGCAGGATCCAAGCAAGTTCGCCGTTGCAGCAGCACCAGTTGGAGCTGCTGCTGATTCTGGTGCTGCTCCTGCAGCCGCGTCGAAGGTGGAGGAGAAGAAAGAGGAAGAGGAGGAGGATGATGATGACTTTGTTTCCAACCTCTTCGATGATTAGGTTATAGTAGTTGCTTTTAGACTAAATAATTTTAGCTTGATGTTTCTTGTTGAACATTTGAAAGGTTAGTATAATACTATGAATTATTTTGTGGGTGAGCTTGAGCTATTTGGAAGTGAAGTTCTAACTATATGTTTAAATGTTTTTAAGTTTCCTTCCTGCTCTGGTGTGCATGGATGTTATGTTCGATGTTTTTATTTGATTGACGTGTTCATTTGTTTATTTTTATAAATAATGTTGGTTTTGTAGGCTATCAAAATATTGAAAATGAATTGCTTTTACTTTTCTTATGCTTTTCAGGGTTTGTATTAATATTCGTAGTTATACATCACTAATTTTATTAACCTATCATGTATTAGTTAAGTTCATTTACAATTGATTACAAAACTAAGAGAATAAAAAAGTTATTATATTATGTTTATTTTCCCTTTTTTTTTTTAAGATTTGAGCATGGATTTTAAATCTACTATTTTCATTTTTAAATTTGTGCAATTTGAGCATGGATTTTAGATCTATTATTTTCATTTTTAAGTATAATTAAAGTTCTGAACGAATTTGAAATAATCGATAATTAAGTCATTCAAAATTATTGTGTTTGTATTTTTCCGCTTTCTTAGGGTGAGTCTCAGATCCTCCCCATATCAGATCTCTAGTCTAAAATTATGTGTGTCAATTATGTACCAACCAGAGGTCACGGGTTCGAATCTACTCAATACTACATGTGAGTGTGTGAGTAAAAAAGAAAAAAAAAAAACTATGTACCAAATAATAAAATTATATTTTTTTCTTATATTTTTTCTTCAATTTTAATTTATTTGGGTTTATTGTAATTTTGCATTATTCTTTATAATTTATTCCACCAATTGGGGTTTATAATTATTCCAAATTTAATTTTTTAAGCAATAAATATTAATTATGATTAGTTATAATTTAATAAATTTTATTTTTATGAAAATTTTTATTAAAACTATGTAATTTTGATGTTGGCACATGAATCACACACAATTTGAACCAGAGGATCTCATTCCATTCCTCCCATTACCAACTAAAAAAATAAAATAAAAAATTATTCAATTATTTTTTCTTTTCCTCAAATTCAGCATCCCAATTTGAAAAATTGAAAATAAAATCCAAGATTATTCAAAAACGTATTATCTGGATAAATTATGGAAATAACAAATTACCCTGCTGGATCTAAATAATTAAATAAAAACTGATTTTTATTTTTTAAGGGATTGTTAGGTATTTCACATTTTTATTGATAACAATTTTATATAGTCCATCCAAGCGGTGGAAACCCGTTTATAAAAAAAATGTCTCCCAAATTAGAATTTATGCCAACTATGCCAGTGAGTTTGAATCCCTTATAAGATTGCTCTCATCAGTGACACTCGAGCGGGTGTCATCAAAAAAGGACAAAAATTTAAAAAAAAAAAAATTTGTAAAAGTCACCAAAACTCACGACTCGTTTGGCTGGCCGCCCTCCAGGTTGCATGAACTTTTTATACACGTGGCACCCTATAATTGGGTGCCAATTAATTTTTTATATATATTAATTTAAAATTTAAATAATTTATATAATTAATATATATATATATATATCAATATTCATAGTTTTTTTTTCTTTCTATCAATATTTCAAAACTCAAAAGATCACGTGTTTTGATTTTTTTTTCTAATTGAAGTTTATTTAATTATGTTTTATTTTATTTTAACTCTTGTAATTTTCATTTGTTGTCAAGTAAATTATGAATTTATAATTGTATGAATATTTTTTTTAATTATGAATTTAAAAAGTATATCTAATAAATTAATGAATATTTTTTAAATATAGTAAAAATTATTATTAATAATATTTTATTTAAAAAATAAAATGATAAATATTTTATTTAGATTGGAAGAAAGAGAAATTAATATTTTAATTGAATGTCAGGTTGGATAAGTGTCATTGATGGAGTGCAAATTTTAAAATGTTGAGGGTTATGGATGTGGATGAGAGAAAAATTAATATTTTATTTGAAGGTTGGGTTGGATTGTGGATAGTCCAGTGTCTTTATTAAAAACAAATAAAACTTCCTTATCCATGTACTATTGCCATATTGTCCCATTGTCCTAGAGTAGAGTAGGCAGGAGAACATCATTTCTCCTCAATTTCCTAATATTCATGCATGATATTAGTGGGGAGCCTAACATAGGGTTCTTCTTGTTCATATTTAGAATTTAGAGATAAAATCAGAGACACACGAGTTTAAAATCATATTTTTCTATTAAAAACTAGGTTAATCGCAATTTTAATTATCACTTTTAATCTAATTTACAATTTCAACATCACTTTTCAAATGTTGTAATAATATATATCACTATTTTTCAATTTGTAATAATTTCAACACTAGCTCCCAATTTTTCCAACGGTTGAAAAATAAGAATTTTTTTAGTCACACGAGCGTATAAGATGTCGATGGCGCTGTCCAATATGAGTCACGCCAGCCACGTCGAATTTCTTTCTGACAGTGGAAAAACTTTAAGGTGTTGAAATTACTACAAATAAAAAAGTGTAGTTATTCAAAATTATCAATTTGGTAAAAATTGGTGATTAAAATTTCAATTGACCCTATAAAAGTAATACATTTATTTATTTATTTCAGATAGGAGATGAACTTTTCAACTCACACCATATCATGCATGATGGGCAACATGTTGAAGGTTTCATTTGTATAAGCATCCCATATGAGATTGGAATTGTCTAAATCAATGGTTGAATGAATGAGCACAATAATAAGAAAGCTTCGAATAGTATATATAATTAGGCAACTTACGACATATGCAAGAGACATATTCACTTTTGTATGTTTTGCTTTCTTCTTTTAGTATTTGGTCAAATATATTTCAGAAAAAAGGGTATGTAATTTGGGGAAATCTATTCGCCAATATGTGAAAAGTTGGGTTTTTTAGGTTGGTGTCTGATTAATTGGATATGTTATGGAATAAAGATATATGTCAGATTCATATATTTATTTCTTTCGAAAATGCTTATTTAATTAATATATTAATTGCCAAAAAAATCTGAAACTTCGAACGAATTCGTAATTTAAAAATTATTTTTAAATCCTTGTAATAATAACCTAATATTCTGATTTGTTACAAATTCGACACTTCTAAATGTTCTCGTTGAATTTTTTTTGGTATCTATTTTGCTACAAATCAAGAGGTCAATTGAGTAATTATGGCAATGTTTTAATATCGTATTTAAATTATAAATTTATTAAAACGTAGTGAATTTTTTAACAATTAATAATAATTGTAAATGTATTTTCTAGTAAAAATTTGCACCGTATTCAATTGTTAAAAATGCTTTATTTTGGCAGTATGAGTAAATTGAACGAATTTGCATAGGCAATCACACCGGATCAACTTACGTACATTTTCAATGGCATTTTTATATATAATTTATCTATTTCCAATTAGGGTATATTATTTTTATTTTAAAAAATCTAATTATGACGTACCAAGTGAAACGGGATGGACATAGGGGATCTGATCCGGTAGACAATGCATAACTGCTGCAACCACTGGCGGAGCCACATTGGGCCTGGGGTCACTGGCCCCCTTAAAATTTTAGAAAATTTTAAGGGTAATATAATAATTTCACATTTTAACAACAAAAAATATATAAATAAATTGGTTTTATTTTCTCCCAATCTAAGCGGCAGAGACGGACAGCTAATTAGTGATGAACAAAGAGAGCTCCTTCAATTCCCTTTATCATTCTTCTTCCTTTTTCTTTTCTTTTTTTGTGTCAAAATTCTCCATTTTTTTAAGTTTAAATTTGTCAGATATATTTATTCCATAACTCCATATCTCACTCCTTAAATTGAGTGTGTTTCTTTCCTCCTTGAATTTAGGATTTATTTTAGTTGTTCTCATCTAAAAAAAATTTATTATTTTAAGGTGAAATTATTTTCATCAACTCTTCAAATTAATTTTTGTATTGAATTATTGAATTATTACTTTATTTTTAATTTTTGAATTATTGTATTTTATTTATTAATAATTTGAGCAAACATTTGTAGTTTCAATGATTGTTAACCTTTTGTTTCCTATTTAATTATATGGACAATTTATAGAAAAATATCCCATATAATTGTGAATGTGTAATTGAGAATAATACTGTGATATAATTAGCATGATATTATGACTTTGTAAAAATGATATCAACTTTAAATTTTATTTTTAAAATTATATATATTTATATATTATTATTAATTGGGCCCCCCTGAAAAGAATTTTTGGCTCCGTCACTGGCTGCAACTAGGTGAAACCAAAACCTCAATTATCATTTGAATAGGATGGGATACTGTTGAAACCGTGAAACCGTTTGGTTTGTTAATAGTTTGGATATTGTTTTTGTTTTGTCTTTCTTTATTTGATTGTGCAGGAAGAAAGATTGGTTGAGATAGTCTAGTGAATCTGTTGTGCTTGACCAATTCAAAGATTGATTAAGTCAAGATAATGTTTGTTGCGGAAGTTATGAGTGTGCGGCGCAAGTCAAAGAGAAAAGATCATGGAGAGATAATTCGGTTATTTGGAGTAGAGATCAAGTAATTAGTTTTGTATAAATAGGAAACATTTGTATAGTGTAAAAGATACGAATCTATAGAGATATACCAGATCTATATTAAGAGATATTAGTTTTCTACAAGTATTAGTTAAGACAACTTTAGTCACGACCTTCTGTGAAGGAAGAGATAACGTGTCTTAGATTTAGTAAGAGTTTACTTGTAGTGTTTTTGTAATTCACAAATTCATATAGTGAATATTTTGCCCTGAGGCACTTCGCCAGATTATAGAAATATAATCTCGTGAAATTTCAATCCATTGTTTATTTCTATATTCTGCTACATGTTCAAAGTTGCCTGAACTTTAGATACAACTTTGATCACAACTCTGTCAAAACCGAGAGTTTGGTTTCTTCAATTGGCATCAAGAGCCTACACTTGACTCACTAAGTGGTGATCCTGTTTTTCGTAAGTTCAATGGATTGCACTGACCCGTTGTTCAACAAACCGCCTGTTCTCGATGGCATGAACTATTCCTTTTGGAAAGTTCGAATGAGAGCGTGCATCAAATCAATTGATGCAAGCGCATGGAATGCTGTTCAAAAAGTATGGACGCATCCCAAGACCATTGATGCTGAAGGAGATACAATTCGTACCCTTCCAGAAGAATGGACCAGGTCACAAAACGAAGATACTACCTTCAATGACAAAGGACTCAACGCGATTCAGTCTTCCTTGGACATTCAGATGTTTAAACTCATAAGAAATTGTGAGTCGGCCAAGAAAGCGTGGGATATTCTTCAGCAACATTGCGAAGGTGATGTTGGAATTAAAGAATCAAGACATCGAATTCTCACCACAAAATTTGAGAACATGAAGATGGGGGAAGATGAAACTTTTGGGGAATATTGCAACAAATTGCTTGAGATTGCAAACGAGTGCACTGACCTTGGTGATCCTATCACCAACAAAAGGTTAGTTTCTAAAGCTTTGAGATCTCTAACACCTCGTTTTGATATGAAGGTTGTTGCTATTGACACGGCAACGACTACTGGATGTTTGGACTTCACAAAGCTGATGAATGATCTGAAGACCTATGAAATGGAAATGAATGAGAAAGGGGGGTCAAAGAAAAAGGGAATTGCCCTGATAGTTGGGTCAACTTCAAAGTTAACTTCAGCTTATGACGAAGAAGAGGATGAAGATCTTGAAGAGATCAGTGAAAAGAATCCGGACTATGCTCTTCTCACCAAAAGACTCAACACTCTCATCTGAGCTAATAGAGGAAAACTACAGAAGGGAGGTGCTGAACAACGCAAGCCTCGCCATGACTCGTCTGGACCTTTGGTTATTTATGAAAAGATGAACTCACCTGGAAAAGAACCCAAGATCATGAAGCGTGCTGCATCAGAACACTTTAGACCAAAGGAAGTGAAAGATTTCTCCACTGTTCAATGCTATGAGTGCAAAGGCTATGGGCACTTTGCAAACGAATGTGCAAACACTTTTAGAAAACTTTGAAAGCCTGTCACATTCCTATCTCTTAGCGACAGTGAGCTGGACACCTCAGGGATATTTGTGGAAGAAATATAAGATGATGCAACCTACGAACACGCAGCCTTAATTGTAGTATGTGTCGGACTGGACGATTCAAAGCTTATAGAAGTTGAGATAACTTCTGACAGGTATGATGAGTCATATTATGAAACTCTCTTTTGTTTTAATACTGTAATAACTACTGCAGATGAGGAAGAAGAAGTTACTGAGTAAGAAACTCTGGAGTTGCTAATAAAGTTGCAGGAACTCTACAAGGAACTGTATGCTAAGTGGATCAAATAGTGTAAAGAAATTGAGTCACTCAATGAGGAATCCACTAGTCAGAAGGCGTCTCTTGCAAAGTTGGAAGTAATGTTGACAAAGAAAGATGCAGAGATTGATAATATGAGGATTCAACTCAATCTTGCAAAGGAAACATTCAAAAAGTTCAATACGGGTACTTCCAAACTTGATGAAGTTCTTGCACACACTCAGGTAACCTCTCATGGCATTGGTTATGACAAAACTGTAAAAACTGCCTTTACTCAAATCATGTCCACCAATGGGAAACCTTTTGTGAAAGTTCAAGAAGGACATCCCACTTCATCATTGGGTAAGAAGCGTAGGAGATTTGTTTGTCACTATTGTTTTCTCCCTGGGCACATAAAACCCTTTTGTCATAGGTTTCTGCAAGAACATAAAAAAGAGATTCATTTGAGGACACAAGCCTCAAAATCAGGCCTTTCAGTCAAAGGTGACAGAACTAAGAACTTGGTTTGGAAACCCAAAGCTGTTTCCAAAGACACCTGCAAAGTTGTTTTCACTGCATCAGTATCTGATGATTCGACAACTTAGTACTTTGACAGCGGGTGTTCTCGTCACATGACTGGATCTCAATGTTATCTACCCAACTACCAAAAGATCAATGGCAGCGAAGTAACATTTGGGGGAGGAACAAACGGCAAGATTGTAGGACATGGTATCTTGAACAGTCCTGGTCTTCCAAAGCTGGCTAATGTATCACACGTTCAAGGCCTTACAACAAACCTCATCAGTATTAGCCAGCTCTGTGATGACAACTTTACTGTCATCTTTGATAAGCAAAGCTGTACTGTGGTTGATACCGACGGCAAACATGTGATCTCTGGGGTAAGATCTTCTAATAATATTTATGAAACTAAAAGAAAAGGCTGTTTGAGTGCACAGGTAAATGATGTACAACTTTGGCATTAAAAATTGGGTCATACAAATTTCCGCAACATGGAAAACCTTCAAAGACTCAATGCTGTTCTTGGAGTGCCAAAGTTGAACATATCAAATCCAAGCCTGTGTGGAGAATGTCAAAAAGGAAAGCAAGTCAAAGCCTCGTACCCTGTTGTGACAACTTCCGAGAGATTTTTTGCCACTCAAAGCTGCTTTGAATTGCTTCACATGGATCTTATGGGCCCAGCAGAGGTAGAAAGCCTAAGAGGTAAACGATATTCATTTGTGATTGTTGATGACCTCTCCAGGTATGCTTGGGTAAAATTTCTAAGTAACAAAGGTGAAACCTATGATGCGTTCTTAGAATTATATGCTAAGGTTAGAAATTTCTACCATTCTTGTGTTAAAAGAATTAGATCTGACCATGAAATGGAGTTTGAAAATCTTCAGCTTCTAGACTTTTGCATAAAAGAAGGCATTCATCATGAATATTCTGCTCCTAAAACACCCCAGCAAAACGGTGTGGCTGAAAGGAAGAATAGAACCCTGCAAGAGATGGCCACTGTCATGTTGCATTCTAAGAAGTTGTCCAAACGTTTTTGGGCTGAAGCTTTAAACACTGCATGTTATGTAAGTAATCGTGTAAACTTAAGAATCAGAACCACCATGATGTCATATGAAATTCTAAATTGCAGAAAACCCAACCTAAAATATCTACATATTTTTGGTTGTGTTTGCTACATCCTGAATGATAGGGATTATTTGTTCAAGTTTGATCCCAAGAGTGATAAAGGTGTGTTTATCGGTTATTCACTTAATAGTCATGCCTATCGTGTCTATAACCTCAGAACAAAAACTGTTATGGAAAGTGTGAATGTAAGATTTGATGATTTTGCCAGCCTATACACTCCTGAAGAAGATACTAATGATTTGATTGAGATACGGGGAAGAATAGGAAAAACCATTGAGATAGAAGGAAGAGTCAACCCTGAAGTTGAGCCCACTTCAGAGACAGATGAGGATACACTTACAGAAAGATCTGGATCAAAACCTTCCTTAAACGATTCAGAGATTCCAGAAGTAGTTCAGGGAAGCACTAGAAGAGACCCACCAAGCAAGATTCGCAAAGACCATCCAATTGATCAAGACATTGGAGATGTACACGAAGGGGTCAGAACTAGAGGTAAAACTCCTATTAACTACAAGGAAATGGTAAGGATGGTATGCATGTCTTGTGTAATCAATGACGTTGATACCGTTGTCTTCTTGTCCATGATTGAACCCAAGAATGTAAATGAGGCATTGAAAGATGAGTTCTGGATGAGTGCCATGCAAGCCAAGCTACTTGAGTTTGTCAGAAACAAAGTCTTGACACTTGTGCCTAGACCTTCTGGAACAAATGTGATAGGAACTAAGTGGATATTTAAAAATAAAACTGATGAATTTGAAAATGTCATTAGAAATAAAGCCCGCTTAGTTGCCCAAGGTTACACTCAAGTAGAGGGGATTGACTATGATGAGACATTTGCTCCTGTTGCATGAATAGAGTCCATCAGGTTACTTTTTGCTATTACATGTTATCTTAACATTACTCTTCACCAAATGGATGTTAAGGCAACATTTTTAAATGGAGTGCTAGAAGAGGAAGCTTACTTAGAACAACCCAAAGGCTTTGAAGACCCAACCAATCCAAATCATGTGTATAAATTACATAAAGCGTTGTACGGACTAAAACAAGCTCTAAGAGCTTGGTATAGTCGGTTAACCGAATTTTCACTTGAGTTTGGATTTTACAGGGGTCATGCCGATAGAACATTATTCCTCAAGAAAGAAAAAGACTTACTCACAATCGCTCAAATCTATGTCGACGATATAGTATTTGGATCGACAAGTGAGGAAGCTTTGAAGGAATTTGTTGAAGCAATGTCCACGTCTTTTGAAATGAGTATGGTCGGTGAACTAAGCAACTTTCTTGGACTTCAAGTCAAACAAAAAGAAAATGGCATTTTCGTCTCACAAACAAAATATGCCAAGAATCTTGTAAAGAAGTTCGGTTTGGAGAATTCAAAGCACATGAGAACTCCCATGAATACGACTGAAAAACTATCGAAGGATACAGTTGGACCTGAAGTCGATCCAACTTTATACAGATCAATGATCGTAAGTCTTCTCTATCTGATTGCTAGTCGACCAGATATCATGTACAGTGTGTGTGCATGTGCTCGATTTCAGTCCTGTCCCAAGGAGGAACATCTTAAGGCAGTAAAAAGGATCATTCGGTATGTAGCCGGTACATGTGAATTAGGACTATGGTTCACAAAGGACACAACTACAGATCTTGTTGGGTACAGTGATGCCGACTGAGCTGGAGAAATAGATGATAGACGAAGTACAAGTGGTGGATGTTGCTATCTAAGAAACAACCTCATCTCTTGGCACAGCAAAAAGCAAAACTGTATTTCATTATCCATAGCCGAGTCCGAATATGTGGCCGCCGGGAGCTGTTCAACACAGTTGATATGGCTAAAGTCAATGTTGGATGATTATGGATTAGAAAGCAACCTCTTGGTGATGCTCTGTGATAATACAAGTGCCATCAACCTTGCAAAGAACCCAGTTCATCATTCCAAATCCAAACACATCCACTTGAGGTATCATTTTATTAGGGATTTAGTTGAAAAGAAGCTATTAAGGTTAGAGTATATTAGTACAAATAGTCAACTGGCTGATATGTTTACAAAAGCTTTAAGCTATGAGAGATTCTCAATTTTGAGAAAATCTCTTGGCTTATGTTCTATATGAAAAGTTGAGATTGTCCCAATTGTTGTCACACTTTTTGTATATCATAGTTAACTTTGAAGTTGGACAGCTTCAAGGATGAAAAAGCCCGTGTTAAGGTGAAACCATGATCGTTCTTATAAAACCATATAACTAGATCAAAGATCTTAGATAAATGGTATTTATAAGATTCTTTTGGTTATTCATCTATTCATCATCTGTTTTTCTTCTTAAAAAGTTTTCTATGATGTATCAAAAGTAAGCTGATAATATAATTTTCTTGACAATAGTTGGTTAATTATATAAAAAAAGGGGAAAATTTTTGAAAGTCAGTTGAATGTATCTGGAAGTGTATCTTACTCTATCTTTAATATCTGTTTTGACTATATCTTTAATATGATTGATTCCTATTTTTAAGGAGGCGGGTATATATCCAACTTATATTCCTCCTTATGTGTGTGGCAAATCATTTCTGAGCATTATATTTGATAAGAGTCCCCCTCTCTCTCTCTTCGTCACTATCTTTCTCTCCACTTTCCTTTTGATTTACTATTCAAGAAAACCCTTTCGTCTCCCCTAACCCTTCTCGGAATTTACCTAGCACATCCGCCATGGATTCCGACAAAATGTGCCAAATACAAGAACTTTTAAGTGACCCGGAAGCTTCTGCTTACCTCCGTCATCTAGCAACCTTTCCGCCGCAACCAATTTTGTCTCCGCCGATTATTTCTAACCCTTTTCATTTCCTGTCACCGGAATCTACTCCGATTATCCATCCAAAAGTCCTCCTATCTCCTTCTAGAGGTAATGCTCCTATGGAGATTTCTCCCGAATTAGGAAGCTGTTCGAAAGTTCAGTCCAAAACTCTCTCTCTACCAGCTCCCTCTCCAGTTCAACCATTCTCGGTCTTACCATCTTCAGAGCAGGCTATAATTCTAGCCCCCGACGGAGTGATTATGTCGACCTTTGATACTCCAGGTCTCGACACTCAGGTCCTCGACACTCATGTCCTCGCCGAAGAACAAATTGACCCGCTTTTTCCTTCTAAGGAAGGGAATACATACAATGAAGGTCCAATTGAGGTCCCATTTTCTGAAATTGAAGAAGAAGCCCAGGTGGAGGTATCTGAAAAATCTACTCCGACACGAACTCCTCCCAAGAAGAAATCGACCGAATCAAAGAAGGCTCCTCCAACTAGACGGTCCAAGTGCCTTCACATGACCGGAAGCTCCTCGCGGAATCCAGTGGAGCCCATTGAGATAATCAGTGAAGCCGAAGAGGAGAAGGAGTGTGAAGAGGAGATGTCGAAGAATGTTTCGGGCGAACAAAATCTTTCTGTACATGGGTCAGACTCTGAGACAGGTGAAGAAGCTGAAGAGACTGTTGTTGCCTCAAAGAAGGGTAAGAGAAAGATGCCTTTCTCTTATCCCTTGAAAGTTCGTGGGAAAGTTGTGAAGAAAGTCAAGCGGAGTGTTGCTCCAGCTGAGGAGGAAGCCTTCTCAGATTCTGACTTAGAGGTATCAAAGGCTAACTCTATCTTGTTTTATTCTGATCTTACTAAGCGTAATTGGGATTTCTTCAAGAATAGGAAAATATTGAATGATCGTGCGGTTGATTTAAAAGATTTTTCTGGATATAATTTGGTTGAGTTTTTGAAAAGGAGAAAAGTGTTGGGAAGTGTTACTTATGCTAGGCCATATGTTGCTGAAGTAGTTAGATATTTCTATGCTAATTTGACACATCATTTTGGAAATCAAGCCTCTAAGCAATATGGAAAAGTTTTTGTGCGTGGGAAGGTATTCACAGTTACTCCGATTAGGATTAACAAATTTCTGGGAATACCTAATGTTGTTGAAACTGATGAGGAAATTGATGAGGAGTTGGAGGCTAAAATGGCTGATGTATTGACTGGAGGCCAAGCTGAATTGTGGGTGGCTAACAAGAAGCCAAATAGGCTTGCTTCGGTTCTCACATCACTGTTTTCTACACTTCACAAAATTTCTGTGTCAAACTGGATTCCTACTTCTAACTCAACGATGGTGCCATTTGAGCATGTTTGCTTGTTATATAAGGTGTATATGGGGGAAAAGGTGAATCTAGGGCAACATATTTTCAACTCCATTGCCGAGATTGCCATGACAAAATCAAACAAGAAGTTGGTGGTCCCCTCTCTTATGTATAACATGATGTTGGACCAAGGATTTAAGGCAGCAAAGAAAGATGTTCTAACCTCCAGACTTCCCCTCCAGACTGTCCAGAAAGCCTTCCTAGCCGACTCCAGGACCCGTGATCTTCCTTGGAGTGATGCTGCTGAGACTGCTCCTCCATCTTCCGATTATCTTTACTCTATTCCTGTATTTGTTTTGCAGGAACAAATTCACTCCCTCACTGCGCAGATTCAAATCTTCGATAAACAAAGGCGTCTGTTCCAACGTCTCCTTTCTTCCCAAAAAGGGGGAGAAGGCACAAGCTGGGAACAACATGGAAGTAAGGATGATGAAGAGCAAGAGGAGTAGAGGCAGTAGAGGGTTTTGTTGAAGGAAGAACTGCAGTCTGTTGCAGTTTTTGAAGTTGATGTTTATTAAACTGTTTCTCCAACTATGTTATATTTTTGCTTTAAACAACTATGTTTTTTATGTTTATATGTTTGCAGATCTGTCTGATGATATTTTCTGTTTTTCATTGCTGAAATGGTAGTTGTTTTGATAATATCTTGTGATTATCTTAGTATGTTTGAATGAATAGTGTTGGAGTCACTTTGTTTTGGGAAGTTTGCATGACAGAGGGGGCAACTGTATTCTGTTCTTAATGGTGTTCAGTTTTTGTTCCAAGTATATGTTTAGAGGGAGTTAAATTATGTTGGATGCTCGAAGTTGTTTTGGGAAGAAAGACAAAAAGGGGGAGATTGTTGAAACCGTGAAACCGTTTGGTTTATTAATAGTTTGGATATTGTTTTTGTTTTGTCTTTCTTTATTTGATTGTGCAGGAAGAAAGATTGGTTGAGATAGTCTAGTGAATCTGTTGTGCTTGACCAATTCAAAGATTGATTAAGTCAAGATAATGTTTGTTGCGGAAGTTATGGGTGTGCGGCGCAAGTCAAGGAAAGAAGATCATGGAGAGATAATTCAGGTATTTGGAGTAGAGATCAAGTAATTAGTTTTGTATAAATAGGAAACATTTGTATAGTGTAAAAGATACGAATCTATAGAGATATACCAGATCTATATTAAGAGATATTAGTTTTCTACAAGTATTAGTTAAGACAACTTTAGTCACGACCTTCTGTGAAGGAAGAGATAAAGTGTCTTAGATTTAGTAAGAGTTTACTTGTAGTGTTTTTGTGATTCACAAATTCATATAGTGAATATTTTGCCCTGAGGCACTTCGTGAGATTATAGAAATATAATCTCGTGAAATTTCAATCCATTGTTTATTTCTATATTCCGCTGCATGTTCAAAGTTGCCTCAAATTTAGATACAACTTTGATCACAACTCTGTCAAAACCGAGAGTTCGGTTTCTTCAGATACTCTATTCTACATTTAGTATCTCAGTATGGATTCCAGACTAAATTTATGAGTTTAATAATAGCTACTACAAAAATAAAAAAAATTATAACCTAATCGACTTAGTCATATTTATCAACAAATGATTAAAATGTTCAAAATTATAAATCAAATTTTTAAATAATCAACCATAAAAATCATTTATTTGAAAATTAAATACTAAAAAATAAATATAAACCTTAATTGGATAAAATTAAGTGGTAATATATGAAAATAGCAATTTCATTTAGTAAATTATGTTTTTAGCCACTTTTAAAAAAAATATTACATACAGTCACTTTTTCGGTGAAAATAATTATTTACCCTTCATTAAAATTGTAAGATGCGTGACTAAAGTGCACTATTTAGGCACACAAATGAGATATGGTTGTGCAATTAATATCGGTACACGAGTGGGGTGCATGACTAAGCCCGTTCATGCAACATTATAAATTTATATAATGTTCCACAAATTGGGGTACATGACTGAGCATAACCGTGCAACAATTCAAAATTTATACTACTACACGACTGGAGTTATACGCCTACGTATATTTGTGCAGTATTACAATTTTACATTGTTGCAAGAGGGTTATTTTGTTTAGGAGGATAAAAATATATATTTTTTTAAATAGCGGCTAAAAACATTTTTTTACTAAGTCAAAATGACTATTTAAAAATTTATCTCTAAATTAATCCTAAAAAATAATTGTAAAATCAAAGTAAAGTACAATAACTTGAAATTGACGAACAAATGAAAGAAAATTCATAAATTAATTGTGGAATATAGATTGGAACATCAAATATAGAGTTGAGAATCTAATCCTCATTACCTTATCTTTTAATCAAGAGGGGTTCGGTATGGTCTACCAAATCTCAAATGTCTTGGCTTGCGACTGACTTTTTTCAATCAAATAAATCATACATAAATTCTTCCAAAATGAATATATATATATATATATATATATATATATATATATATATATATTCTTCTAAAAACTAGATTCGACTAGTTATCCAATTATATAGGCTCATCATTTAACTATTTTCTAATAGAACCAGTTTTGAAATTTAAAATCAAGTATCGTGCATGAATTGATAATGCTCAATTAGTATATCAATGTGTCTACATTAACATAAGTTCTGAGAGTCTGTTTTTTATTGTTCATTTTTATTTTTATTTTAACTTTGACATTTGCAAAATTACCAAAATGTCATGATGTTTCCTTTTATCTTCAAACATGTCATTGTCTTTTTTAATCAAATTTGAATCATCCAATCATAAAATTAAAGAATGTAGATTCACACATTAGACCTAGGGCCCTCTAGAATATTAACTACAAGAAATTAACACTTCACTCACATATGCAAATGTGGCTAATAATATGTTTATATGTAATTATATTTTTTTACCCACAAATAATATAAATGTTAACACGTGTCAATATTAGATACCATGTGATGTTACGTACTTACGTGACATCTAATATTGACACGTGTTGATTTTTATGTGTGGATATAAACTATGAATTATGTATGGGTAAATTCAGGTGAGTAAAATATGACTTGATAGTAAACATTTTTTTATCGTTAAATCACAATATTATATTGTAAATAAAAGTACACAAATGTGTAAACAATAAAGTTTTATATCATTTTTTTAACCACATATTACATAATGTTAATTAGTACAAAGAATCAAAACTTGAAAATAATACATTCAACGCATTAAAATATAACAAGTTATAATATTCATCTATATTTCTTTCTAACATTTTTTTAAATTATGCTATTTTAACAGAATCTACATAGATAACAAATCAAATACTTCAACTCAAAGTTGAAAATGTGAGCTGCTACGCAAGAGCCATCTTCTAGTATGAGTGGAAATCATGAATGAGCTCCCTTATCTCAGGTATCAATTTAATTTTAAGAAATTATTGTCTTTGCTCGGCCAAAAAAAAAAAAAACTGTAAGAATTTTCATGTCATATAATCTAATTAATCTTCATAAGAAAATCATTAAAACAATGAATTTTACCTTTAGATAGATGCAGTCAAAACTTGCAAATGCACAAGATATAAAACAAGAACACATATCTATATGCTGTAACAAGAATTAAAACTTTCAAATCTCAAGCATTGCACAAGGACTTCATCTCAATG
Source organism: Perilla frutescens (assembly GCA_026008535.1). Taxonomy (NCBI): domain Eukaryota; kingdom Viridiplantae; phylum Streptophyta; class Magnoliopsida; order Lamiales; family Lamiaceae; genus Perilla; species Perilla frutescens. Next base: position 50,275,984 of record BRKX01000006.1, read on the forward strand.
AGAACTACAAGAGCTTAAAAAAATAAATTCTCTACAAAAAAGTTTGTGCTAGTATTTGGAAGGAGCAATGATGCATAATTCTCTACTTGATTAATTTGAATCAAAATACTAAGATGAGAATTCTGATAATTTCTTTGTTATGTTCCGAATATAGGATAAATAATTTGTTAGTATTTCTTTTCCACGTAATCACATTTCCATAAATCACATTCCTCGACAATTTTACCTTTTTGCCAAACAAATGAGCCCTAAAAATTTTAAACGTTGTTGTACCTTGGGAATTGTATTACTAAGAACTCTAATATATAATGCAAGAGGATCGTGTCTCATTCTACTTGTCATAACTCAGTTGGTGTGAGAAGTGAGAATAATAATTAAGTAGTTCCAAGTCTTGTAATGGCACTACAAAAAAAATGGTTTTTAGAGACAAGATTATTAGCGACGAAAGGTGTCGTTACTAATACTAGATTTTTAGTAACAACATGTCGTTTCTAATAATCACTTGTCATCTCTAATAAAATTTTTGTGATGACATTGTGGTCGCTTAAAAATATTTTTTGCAACGACATTATATCGTCGCAAATAGAGCGTCCCTAAAAGTTTGTTCCAAATAAACTAAAAATTATTTTAAGTGACAACATTGTCGTCACAAAAAATGTCATTAGAAATGACATGTAATTATTAGTGATGACATATTGTTACTTAAATCTATTATTAGTGACGACATTTGTCGTCGCTAATAGTATTGTCACTAAAGACCATTTTTTTAGTAGTGTGGATCATAGTGTCGCAGTTTCAAGCAGTGCTAACAATATATAATTTGGACTGAATTTCATGTAGTTGACATAATGTACATGCAAATGTTTAATACTCCATCTGTTGCAGTCAGGGACCGACACACGTATTAAATATGGGTACATTTTTTTTAGTATATAATATATATATACATGCATAATATATATATTATATAATAGACCTCAATTTATCTCTTCCTCTTAAAATAAATATTATCTGTAAAACTATAGTGACAGTGCCACATCAATAATTTTTTGTCATATATTTTTTTTAAATTAGTGATATGAAAAAGATAGTTGCGTGCTTGCCACCGGTAATGGCGAAAGGGTTAGATTAGAATTTTCCCTCGACTGTGTTCATTATTTGAATTGTGACAATGCTTGAATCTCCATATCTAATAATATTTCCAATAAAAAATATATAATATTATAAATATTAAATCTATGATAGTGGGCCCGTATGTAAGATTATAAAATTCAGATATCGTAGATAGGATAGCATAGCCGTATGTATGTGCATGTGCTATACCGTACGATTAGGATTTAGTAGTGTGATTCTTATTAAAAGTAGCAAAAGTTGAAATCGTCACGTGTAACAAAATTAAATATAAAGAAAAAAATCTGCAACAACAAAGAGTTTTGAATGAGGTAAAGGCACGTGGTCCTGACTCATCCGATCATATTGAGGTAGACACGTGTGGTCAAATTGAGCTTCAATTGGTTAATCCTTTTCCTCTGTTAATGGGTCCGGGTCGAATCCGATCCGGCCCGCCCCTGGATCATGGGTCTGCTCTTCTAGAATCTACATACGTTTTGGCTTCGTATATTTACATTGTCTTAAATTTTTATCTATTTTGTAAAAATATCATGGAAAAAAATATATCCAAATTTTCCATATATTTACAAAAATGTCATATGATCCAGCTTGAATGTGCCTTCTCCTTGTTGTCTGTCTACAATTAAATATTTCTGTATTTTATACTTATATGTTATAAATATTTGTATTTAAATAATATGTACGTTATACCTTAATTTTTTTTTACACTTATAAATAGGTTTAATAGATCCAATTAGACATGTTGATCCTATAGGAGCGGCCCAATCGTAGAATACTAAACAATTTTATTATTGAAATATTATGAATTTGAATTTTATTAATATATATCTTAATTTGAGCTATCGAGAGGGTTAGGACACACGTATAACTAGTGATTTTTATTTCATTCCCATTTGTATTTGATAATTTTGAGGAACAATTACTTTGTGGACTATATTTCATTCACGAATTGATGTATACGTACGCTATTGGTCGTAGAAATAATGCATGTTAAATATGTTGTTGAGGAAAACATACCAACAAAAATTAGGGAAGAAAAGATTAGAATTTAGAAGTTACTTAGGCATAATTCTCACAAAAGATATAGTATTAAAGAGAGACTTAACGAGATCTAATTATACAGTAAAACCTCTATATAGTAATATCATTGAGACTAGAGAAAAATATTATTATAGGGAGGTTATTCTTATATAGAGTTTACATATAAAAATTATTTAAAAAAAATTAATATATATTATACAACACTTGGAAATATCTCTTCATATTTAAAAACATAAATTTAAAAAGTATATAAGATTCATTCATGTGATCTAACCGAAGAATACATTATATAGGAATCACGCAAGATGCGCATAGTGATAATCCAGAGAATGGTAGTGTAGAAATAGAAAAAATATTGTATCAACAAGCTTCAAACATGTTGGACAAGCTGAAAATGTTTTAGATTCAACAAGAAAGTGATCGTGTTGACTAATTACTTCAAACGTGCAAGTTAAAGGATGTGACATTAACCAAAAAAATTAAATCACTGTCATAAATAACTTTAGATAGGTATTTCATACAATCTTAAGTTTAATGTAACATATGCAGTTAAAATAATTCTAGACATTCTATATAGATATTTAAATATATATGAAATTTAATGTAACTTTATTACTATATGGAGGTAAATTTCTTAAGGATGGTCCTAAAAAAATACCGGAATATTACAATGTAGAGGTTATTCTTATTTATAATTAGTCCCGAGTTGGGACCACAACTTTTTATTACTGTAAAGAGGTTATTCTTATATAGAGTATTCTTATATAGAGGTTTTACTGTATGTAGATTGGTGACTAAACACGATCATAATTGTAATTTAATGCATGTGTAATTCAGAAGGGTATACAAATGGTAGACCATTAAATACTTGGATGAGGTAATTAAGAGATTTTATTTTAACAGATTAGGTTGAGATTATAAGTAGAATAATCACACAATTTTTTAAAGGAGAGAGCTGAGTCTTGGGTGAGACCATCTTATACAAGAACTAATGTCTAAAATATAATTATTAAATTCTAACATAGCCATAATATATGTATAGGTGTATCATATCATCAAATATATGCTATTTTAACTTTTGTCAACACACACGCACACACACATATGTTGGCACCATTTTTCCTTTTTATTCAATAAAATTATATATATATATATATCAAATATATTTTCAAATTAATTAATTTTCATAAGAGTCAAGCAACATAATAATAATAATAATAATAATAATAATAATAATAATAAATATTCAATCTAATTAACTACTTTTCTGTGTCAACAACTCTCGATAACCTTAGCAAACCCACCACTCAACTAATGATTCAAATTGAGAGCAAGACAATCTAACTACCAAAAATCTTAGTTATATAAATAAACATGACAAGACCCAACTAAACATATCTATATATATTCCCTAAAAAACATGTCAATACATGGATTAATATATTTGATAGAGCATCCCACAAATAATAGAGAGAGATGTATCAAATAATAAAGTAGAAGACTCAGATCAATATCTATATGTAATATGTGAATATTTATATTCAAAATCGAACAGAGCAAACAACACCAATAATATTATAAAGGACATCCATCCTCATATTCAAATTCCAAACACAACCAAAATTATAAAATGGACATAAAAGGCACACTTATGTGAGATGGTCTCAAGGACTTAATTCATAAGACGGATCCTCCCATCTGACCCGATCCAGAAAATGATATTTTTTTTATATTAGAAAAAATTCCTTTCAATAACGAAAATGGTAATTTTTCGATCTTGCTAATTACAAAAATGTCATTGTCTTTTTTTTGATTCAAATAATTGTAAAATTGCCACCTTCTTATATTAGATTCATTATTAAAAATGATAATTTTTTCAAATCAAGTAACTATGAAAAATTAATCACCTTCTTATATTGGATTCGCATTAAAAATCTGCGGTGGAGTATGAATTTTGACCAGTGAAACGAATTTACATAATTTTATATCAAATTACGAGTATATGAATTTGAATTTGAATCCGAAGAAAGAATCCAGGGAAAGAATGTTGATCCGTGGGAGCATGTATGTGCAACACATGGGTATGTTTTGTTGTGCATGGATGAGGGCCCACCGGTCCTAAAAGTGCAACACTTGTTTTTGGGTTTTACTAAATATCGTCTTCTCTTCTCTTCTCATCTTCACAATTATCTTCCTATCCTTCTATCCCTAATCCAATTCTTTTCTTTTTTATTGTTTATTTCTTTTTATATATCTCCCCGATAATCACAACTCTTCCAACTCATTCCACTCCTCAAACTTCCACACAATCTCATCACACTTCTTTCCGGATTCGGTGAGTTCCCACAACCCTTCTTGCAAAATCTATTATTGTTCATTTTTCTTTATCTTTTAGTTATTATATCATATGTGTGTGTGTGTGTGAATGCATTCGTTTAGGTGAAAAGAAACATGGGTTGGCTGCGTTTATCAATGCTTGTATTAGTTGGGAATTAGTAAAGATTAAGTTTTTGTGAATAAAAAAGGACTGAGAAATGAAAATAACACCAATTTGTGAAGGTGAGATATTTGCAAGCATGTATGTGTATTGTATTGTGCGTGCAAATTTTGGTAAAGGTATTTACTTTTTTGTTGCTTTTTTGGGGTGTGGTTTGGAAAAGTGTTGGTTTGATTGAATTGAGGGTTGTGGAGGTAGACGGATATCGGTGGTGGAGTAGCATTTTCAAAAGGAAGATCTTTTTTTTTTTTTTTCTTTCTTTCTATTTTTGACCAAGAGCTGTAATTAATTGTATTTGTTTGCTGTTTACATTGGTATGTCACAGGTTGTGATTGAGTTCAAAGCAATCAAAGCACCGTCTAGGCTAAACTGGAATCCTCTTTTTCCAAGATCCGATTGAGAGCGGATCTCTCTCCTCTCTCTCATTTTCTCTCTCTCCCTTTCTCTCTCTCTCTCTCTCTCTCTCTCATATTTGTTTCGTTAATTTTGCTTTCTTGTTTTTTCTCCTCCATGGATTGAAAAGACCCCCTTTTCACGGGCTTTCTGTTATCTGATTTTGACTATTTCTCATCAACACCTCCCTCCTATTCTTGGTCACGTTCCTCTCTTTGTGCTGCGCCTTTTGCCTTATTTTTTGGTAATCTTGAATTTGTTATTAGCTCTGTTTGGCTTGTTCCTTCTGGGATTAGCAAAAGTTATGAGGCTCAAAGCTGTTTCGCCCACTACAGATTGCTCATACCATGCCTTTCAGGCCTTTGCACCTTCTGTGCCCTCATCCCTTCTTACATCGTCGTTTCGTTTGAGAAATCCTGAATTGGATGGACCTGTGTCCCTTGTTCTTCTTTCCAATCCATTCTCTCCTAAAACTCTCTTGAAGTCTAGGTCTTTTAACAAGACTTCGAGGGGTAATGCCATTCGGAGATCTTGCAGCTTGAATTTGGATGGTGTTTTTCGTGATGAATCATGGTTTCATGTAGGTGGCTCCGCCAACAGAGCTGGTGGCGGAGCCAATAGCCGTGAGGAAGAAGGGCACAGGAACAAGAAGTTGCATTGTGCAATTTCGAAGAATAGCCCCTTTTTGGGCAAGCAAGGGAGGGATCAAGATTCATTCTTGAACACCCGATTCGATTTCTTGGAGCCTATGATGCTTGGGATTAGGCCGGAGTTCCCGGATTGGCCTGATCAGGAGACTGCTACGTGGGCGACCATTGAACAGAAGGCTAAGAGTTTAGACATCCCCCTGTCTCTTAGGATGATAAAGAAGAAACTACAATGGGAAGAGGGCTTCACCGATTCCAAGGAGTCCGAATCAGAGTCGGGTTATTGCTCGGTTAAGGCAGCCTTTGCTTCGATGGTGTTCATAATTGTTGAGCTCCAGAGTTGCGCGTTGCACATGAGGGAAACTTTGTGCCATGAAGATTTGGAGGTCATTACATCCAAGGTGCAGAAGGATATGCACTCATCATTCGTGTGGCTATTCCAGCAAGTGTTTTCGAGAACTCCGGCTTTGATGCTCCATGTAATGTTACTTTTGGCGAATTTCGGTGTACATTCTGCCTCCCATAATGCTGCAATAGCGGAGGCCTCGTTCATGGAACCTTCCATAAATGCGTTATCTGCTGAACAGAGACAGATTCAGCAGTATCAACAAATCAACTCGACGTTATCATCATTGGTCACAGAAAACGGCAACGGAGGTGCTGTTGAGGAAAAGACAGAAGCTGGGAATTTGCCACAGAGCTCAGAACATCTGAGTATTTATCCAAGCGATCAATTAGGGAGTGTGGCAGAGATGAATCTGTGGAGTTCCATGGTGGATGATGCAACAAAGATGGGAGAAGGTGTTGATGATGAGGTTGTTGATCACGACACGATGCAGCAATTTGTTTCACCGGTGTCAGTGGAGCTAGAACCCGATACCTACGAAGATTTTCTTCGGACGGACCTTTTATACCAGATGAACTTATCTCAGGAACCTAACAATCCACTCTTGCTCTGCAACTATGCACAGTTCCTGCACCTCGTGGCACACGACTATCACAGGTGATCTTTTGTCGATTCTCTTACATTCCAATTCTGATTAGTTCTGCCATGATAGTTTATTTTCTTGTGTTCAAATAGCATATATTAGCATAACTAGACCAACTAAGCAAATCCAAGATAAAATGAATGATTATTGATGTTTGAACAAATTCTAGTGGTTTGGAATAGCTCACCAACAACAATCATATTGCTGGAATCTCTTTGATTATTAAAATATCTTGATTTTCTTCTATTTCAGAAATCCAACTAGATATGACAGATATATGCTTAATCTAATCTATCTGACTTGATGATGATCATCTATCAAACTTCAATCTCACTCACTTAAGCCAAGAGTTAGAACTTGGGTCCCAAATATGGACATGATGTATAATTTATCGTGCAAAATTCTCATTGTGTCCTGTTCAACAGGGCCGAGGAATGCTTCAAACGGGCCGTGCAAGTAATGCCTCCGGATGCAGAGTCTCTGACTCAGTATGCCAACTTCCTATGGACAGTGAGGAAGGACTACTGGGCAGCCGAGGAGAGCTTCTTACAAGCCTTAGCTCTTGAGCCAGACAACGCATATTATGCCTCCAGATATGCGAATTTCTTGTGGAACACTGGTGGTGAAGAGACATGCTTCCCTCTCAACAATTCCCACAACCCAAATGTGTAGAGGAGAGTCGTCTTAGCAGAATCGTATAGGTTATATAAGAAGAATAAATTCGTGCCTTGTGTTTCTGGACAAAGTATAAACACACACACACACACTCAACATGATCAAAAGAGAAAGGTGAAGGTATATTTCATCAAGGCCAGAAGGTTTTAGGGGCGACGGTTAATAGTAGTTGGTTCAGACGACAGAGGTGAATAAGGTAGGATAACGAGAGAAGCGAGGAGGAGGAGGTTATTTAGACGGGGTCAGAGATGAGGAGGGAGAAGAAGATACTACATCAGAGGAGAAAACAGCAGAATGTAGCTCTGAATTTTTACCAAAAATTCTCAATTGTACAGAAAAGGGTAAGTTTTTTGGCTTACACGAGTGGCATTTTGTGCTTGTGTACTACTCAAAGAGAGACAAATATTTGTATATTATTACATATATTTCTTGGGAGGAATCACTCAAGCTTCTGTATGAAATTTTTTCTTGATACTTAGATAAGAGAACTTGATTGATGACTTGGGAAAGAAAAAAAAAAGAAGAAATAAGGGATTATCTTATTGAGAGGAGGCTTTTCCTGCCCCTCCATCCCTCCAAAAAATGTATATAGTTTAGATTTTTTATTTTTATTTTAATCTCGTATTTTGTTTTGTTAATGATCGATTCACTATTTGTATAGTACTAAGACATATTTTTGATAGAAAAGATTCTATGTAGTGTAGGCATTTATCTTACTTTGTATATTATGTAAAGTACATTGATAACATATTTTATGGAGTTCAAATACGGTAGTAGAGAATAAATGTTTCCTCATAGTGAAGGGAAAAATGCATATTGTTTTCCCGAAAATGTAAATTTATTTTATTTTTGTTAATAAATTGTTTAAAATTTTCATCAGTTATCTCTCAATATCTTAATAATCTAACACCTTTTTGTTTACCCTTTCATAATTAACTGTTGAATTGTATTTTTTTTATTTGAGTCTATGAGCAAACTAAAAAATAGAAAAATAATTTTATTGATATAAATATATAAGAAATAAAATTTTATTAAAATAATTATTTAAAAAATGCTACAAAAAATTTAAAGAATCATTAAAATAGCCAAAAAAAAACTTGGTCAAACACTATCATTTGAAAATAATATAAAATATTTATTTATACTTAATAAAAGGTTAAAATGTATATATTTTTATACTAAAAGACTAAAAGTGTTAAAAACGCTTCCCGAGCCCTTGCGACACACACAAAGTTACATTTGACGCAAATTGTATTTGTTTTGCATAATTTTACAATACGCCGAGAGGGGTTTAGATTATTTATTAAATAAATATTTTTAAATTTAAAAAAAAAACATAGGATGGTTATATGTATTTTGATCCTATAGTGAAAATGTATGATCAAGTTGGGTTGGAGCTTAATTTATGAAACTCGTTCTCATGAGTTTATTTGTCGTGAATTAAGCGGGTCTGAATTTTTTAAGTACCTATATTTACATTTAAATACGTATCATTTTCTTGTAAAACTTAAATACGTCATTCTCAAAAATGTATAATGTATTAATTATTAAAGTTCATAATTTTTCATAACAAAATAAATTTATCAGTAGTACAAAATTATAAAGTAAATATTGAATTAATAGTTTCATATTGAGTCGTGTATATTAACAAGAAGTAATAAACATCGCACATGTGTTTTTCTAAGTTGTGATCTCAAAATCTTGACTCTTTTCATACATGCGTGGTGCAAATGAACAAGCAGCGTCTTTCCAAATCTTTTGAGAACAAGAACGTTGGAATTGTAATTGTCACAAAAAAAAAAGGTGTGAATTGTAGGGAGAGAGAGGAAAATATGCGGCCTTAATTTTCTATTGTGTTGCGGGAATGCAACGTGTCCGAAATGAAAAACATAAAAGATTATGTATAGTCATAGATGTTTTGATACACGTTTTTATTTTATTTTATTATTCTGATGTTTGGAGGTTGATCTAGAAGGAACATTCAACTGGGTAAGGCCCTCAAATGATCGTTCCAAACAATAATTTGGAGCACCTTTTTATTTCAATCTTATCCCAAATCAAATAATCTACTAAATTAGTGTCTGCGCGCGCGCGTTTAATCATGCTCCAAATTTAGGGGGTAGAATTTGGTGTTACATTAAGTTAGCGTTAATGAGTCATACGTCATTCAAGTATTATTATTATTATTATTATTATTTTTTTTTATTTTTTTTTATTTTTTTTTTATTTTTTTTGAGAAAATATTTTCCCGCTTTGAATCTATTTAACTCAAATTTTCTCCATCGACAGTGCTGCCTCTCCATCGGCGTCGTACTATCACAACCACCTATATTAACCTTTACATAAGGTCGAAATTCAACTTCGAGTTTGTCAAATCCACAAACAACGATGCGTGCATGCACTATTTGACCTCTTATCATATTTATCATTTTGATATCTTATGTATCGCGTTTGCTGAAATGGTATTTTAATTGTTCATATCGTATCATTTTTAGACTTCATTAACAGGAATTATATGTTTTATTTTTTTCATTTTTTTTGTCAAAGCTAACTCAATTGTAAGTGAAAATTTTATGCAATATTTTAAATTTTTGAGGGTAAAAAAAAAAGACCACTACATTTTTGTCATATTTGGTCATTTTGATCTTTTGCGTAGCGTGGGGAGATGTTGTTGGTGGACAAAAATTTGTATGAAACCATCTAACGGGTTTGTTATGTTAAACAGTTTAAATAACATTCAAATCTACCCAAAAACCCGCCCACCCACCCAGTCCCGTGCTAGACACGTGAGCAGCAGTTTCGCAACAAGAGGGATTAACGGTCTTGTAAATGAAGAGAAGAAAGAGGAAGAAGAGAAGGAAAGAAAGGATAAAGGAGAGAGAAAGGATATCAAACACTATCCTAAAAATCCGCGGCACGTCCAAGGTATCAAGGTGGAGGAAGACCAACTAACTTCATTCCCCTGCGTGGGCTGGGCTGAGCTGGGTGTGGCCGTTTTAACAACTATAAATACTTGTTCCCATTTTCATTTCTGGACACACTTGAATTCATTTACAATTCCGCTATTTTAGTTTCAGTTACTTAGCTTGTGAATATTCCGCACAACAGTCGGTAGTTTTGCCCTCGGTTGATGCGCGTACTTGTTTTTATCCAAATCTAGAGTTGGGTCTAGATTTAATCTAGTTCATTTTCACTATTCTCATGAGTTATTTGTTTATTTTTGCTTTGTTATTTAATATGTTTTCTGGCTAAGTAGTTAATGTTCAAGTTGAACGTGAAAATGATATAGGTGGAATGTATGCATGAGGCTAATCGATCTTAATTTATCTCGATTTGATTCCCAACTTCATTCTGGGCAGAACGATGACAGGACAATGGTAAGATTAAGAGTTGGCCATTTTTAATTGAGTCATTGTTTATGTAAGTCATGGTGGAAGTTAGGACGACCGAACCCTGATGAGGCACTAAGTGATAATGCAGGCGCCAAAGCTGAGAGAGTGAAGTATAGGTGGATATGGGCACACCGATGAAGGGGTCCCATATACTAGCGTTGGATTACTCCGTTTCAATGCTCCTATCCTTGCAAACCCTCTGCATGACTCTCTTCGTTGGGTCTTGGATAGTTAGGGACTAAGAGTTGCCGACCGTATCGCTCTTAGCATACACAGTAAGAAGAAATTGGGGGATGTAAGGCGACTGTATCTGCACTCTATAACCAAACGGTCTTATCGGGTACCTATGGTGTTGTGCCCAGGATTGCATACGCCTTCCGAATCCAAACTCACATTTGACTTGAACATATCTTTTATATTATTTGATTCAGTTTACACTCTAGTTTTTGTCTACATTTAGTTTTGCAGGAACGAATTAGTGACAGTAATTCTCTCAAGTTCCAAAGGATACAAAGAAGGGTAGAAAAGTAAAACACTCATCGTGGGATGATATCTGCCTCCAAGCGCTATACTAGCCTCTGAGGGCAAATTGAAGCGTCTGCCGGGCTTTGCCCACATGTGTAATTTTACACACAAAATGACGGTGTGTCAAAATTTGGCACCCTTACCGGGGAGTGTAAGCACACTTTTCTATCTTATTCTTCCTCGTTTTAGCCTTGTTTATGGTACGCACTAACCGCTAGGAGAATTAGTCTATGATCCAGAGATCGAAAAGACTACACGACGAAGGAGGGCACAAGCAAGGAGAAGCCTGGAAACGACCACAAACTAAGATAGACCACTTGAGACCTCAGAAGGAAGCCGAACCTCTGAGGCGAAAAGCAATACTAGCAGCACACACGCTTCACTCGAAGAGAAGTACAATCCACTCTTCTCTGAGTCCAAAGGTGAGGAAATGGGAGAGCGAATACCACCACCTCCACCACCCCTACCTCAACCGACGTTGAGACAACTCATATTTCCATAAGCCATGAACATGAGGCCATCTGGAATCATACTGCCCCACATGGCCGAGAATTGAGAATCGAGATCGAAATTCATCTCAATTTTTCCCAAATTCCACGACCATCGTGGAGAAGACCCGCAGAGACACCTGCAGGACTTTGAAATGGCTTGCAGCACCCAGCGAAACAACACGGGCACTATGTTTAAATACATACGCCTGCTTTCTTTTCCCTTTACCTTACAGGATGAAGCAAGAGAATGGTTATGCACCATTCCAGCCGGGAGTGTAACCATATGGAACGAGTTACAACAAAGATTTCTGGAGAAATACTTTCCCACAACACGAGTATAAGCTGTAGTGGTACAGGCCTAGCTAGGGATTACACTATCTTGGTTCCCTACCCCTTGCAGTCTAACTCACAAGCTACTCAAGTAGCAAGAACAGAAAATTACAGATCACTTCACTATTACAGAACAATGGGTAACAAAGAACTCTAGGGCTTTGTCTTCACAGCCTCAGATAGTAAGATCAAAAGGATCTTCAGAGATCTTCACTGGCTTGGGCTTCGTCACCAACAGATCTGCACAAGGAAGGAGATAAGTTAGTGAGATAAGAGTAACAGTCCAATGAAAGTGAAAAGAAAAGACAGAGAGATTGAAGGTGGGAAAAGTGTACGCAGGGCACGGTGTGGCTCAGATTTTTCCACTGGAGGCGGTGATGGCAACTCCGACGACTGGGAAATGCCCAGATCAGGGAAGGGGAAGAGGAAGCGGTGGCTAGGGTTTGAAAGGGAGCGGAATTTCTCAAGCTCTCTCTCTTCAACACAAGCTTCTCCCCAACACTCGTCAGCCAAACATGAATCACAACACCAGATTCCGGCCAGAGAAACCGAGGGAGCAAGCTGAGAAGATCCAGAAAGAGAGAGAGAGAGTATACTAGGGTTTCAGTGAGATGAGCGATGAGGAAGAAGGCGGATCCATCGAATGTTATAGAGGCTTCTAGAGCATCGAGAACAAGCAACATCATTGAAGCATAATTAATAGGTAAGTGGACCGCCGGGTAGGGTTAAGGGTTTAGGGCTTGGGCCGCATGAATTAAATAATATGAACTGGGCCAACACCAACACAAGCCATGAGAAAGAAGATCTCATTCTCCAAAGTTGGGGCAAACGAAAGCTTCTATGACTATTGGGGGCGTTTTAAGGAAATGCTCTCAAAATGCCCACATCACCAGATCCCTGCTCATGATTTGGTGCAATATTTTGTTTCAGGCTTAAGAGTGGAGGACCGTAACCTACTCAATGCAGCATGTGGAGGGTCCATACTGAACAAAAGGGTAGATGAAGCAATCCAATTGATCGGAGAGATAGCGGAAGAAACTAGAGAAGATGTATACGAAAGAGCCCAAGCAGCCGCTATGGGCAAATCGATGTATTCACCTGAATTTAAGGCAAAGCTCGGCCACCTGTTCAACAAAATGGAAAAGATAATGACACAACTATCTACAAACACCTTGTGGATATGTGGAGTATGCGACATGGTGGGACATTACACTGATCAGTGTCTACAAGTGCAAGAAGGAAAGGAGTCCGTGAACGCGATTGATGGGGGAAACCGACGGAGAAATGATCCATTCTCCCAGAATTACAACCAAAGGCAAAGATATCCAAATCCCTAAGCACATCCAAGCTAACAGCGGAATATGCCTGTATGAGGACCTACTCTGGAGGACATGGTGAGACAAATGGCCATGAAGTTTGTTAACAATTAGAAGCGAGCTGCTTCTTTTGAGACCGGAACCAGGACAGGGCCGAACTACTTGGGTACACAAATTACCCAACTTAGTGAGGTGATCTCACACATGGAAAAAGAGAAGGGCATTTTACCCTCTCAAACGGAGCCAAACCCTAGGGCAGATGTGAACGCCATATCACTGAGAGGAGGGAAAGAGTTGCTTGAACCCCTACCAAAGGCAACTGATGATAAAGCCCTTAAGAAAGCTACTCCAGTGAAGGAAGGCCAAGAACCTATGAAGGATAGCCCAGCAGAAGGACTCAATGTTCCCACTCTATAAGAACCTAAAAAGAATGAGATCATTATACCACCACCTTTTCCTGGGAGGTTAAGGAAAAACAAGAAAAAATCCGAAGACAAAGACCTGCTTGAAGTCTTTCAAAAAATGGAAGTTAATATCCCGTTGCTGGACGCAATCAGGCAAGTACCTCGCTATGCCCGATTTCTAAAAGAGTTGTGCACTCGGAAGATCCGATTTCCTGAGGAGGCACAAGTTATCATGAGCGAAAACGTATCTGCACTGATAAAAAGGAAGCTTCTAAAAATGCGGAGACCCAGGGATGTTCTTTATCCCATGTGAGATCGGGGGCACAAAGATTGATCAGACCATGCTTGACTTAGGGGCTTCCATCAATGTTATGCTCCTAACAATCTTCGAAGAACTGGAGCTAGGACCGTTGAAAGAGACGAGAACAATGATCCAGTTAGTTGACTGATAGGACGTATTTTACTTGCTTTTGTTACTATCTTTTGGTACATTTTCTCTTTATTATTTATCCTATACTTGTGTATTTTGGATAAATGATGTGTTGTTGAGTTGTGTAGGGATGTGGTACAAGAGTGGAGAAAAAGGGCGTGTTTTTAGTGCAGAAGGATCTAAGTGAAGAAAGGGGCAAAGTTCGAGTCTGAGCAGATCTAGCCGTAAGGGCTTGCAGCTGGAGGATTAGAGCAAATTTCTGGAAGCTGGGCCTCTACACGCGATTTGGGCTTGCAAAATACAACTCTCGGCCCAAGCTTAGACCTGGACGCGGAAATACATTCTCCACCGCCTTTATGAGTCTTTTGCATGGGATTTACCATATTTATCTAGACTAGGATTTTATTTCCTATTAGGACTCTATCTTTTATGGGTTGTAGATATATATTAGGATTCTATCTTATTTTGAGAACACGCTCCAGACACTAGAAACGCAGCAAGTTGAACGATTTTAATTCAGTTTTCAATTCCTTATTTTCTTCGATATAATCATTGTACGGTTCTACACGTTTCTGTTGCTCGATTCAATCATGCAAGTTAGCTAATTTAATCATATTTCGGTGACGACGATGAAGCTCCACTTATACAAACTGTGAGATCTAATTTGTTCGTTCATAATTAATTATTACATGTATTTGTTGTTCTTGGATTTTCGAGTAGATAATTATTCTAAGTCTGTTGGGTAGTTGAAAATATTCAATAGATTAAGAATAGTTACTAGCCAATTAAATCAACCATACGTAATTGTGGATTGGGTTTAATAAGTGGTAAAACGGTTGTCTAAAACTAGGGGAATAACATACTTAATTTTACAGTCCTGCGTCAGAGTCTGTAAGTTAAGAATCGGGTCTTTCTTGTGTTCATTACTTCGGTTCATTAAACTTAAAGAGCGTCTCTTATAGTTGTCAACCGATTAGAGAATAATTAATGAAGCATCTTCTTAATTATCGAAACCGTATGGAGAGATTAGGTCATGTCAGAAACGTCTTCGATGGCTATAACTGATTTGCATGGTTTGATTAATTAATTTTTGCATCTGTGATCGGTCGTTATAAGTGGAGTGGAGTTTGTTGGATCCGGAATATCCTTTATTCATTGATTTAAAATTCATTCTCTCTGCGCAATTATTTTCGCTAGTTGTTTATTTAATTCTTTAATTTATTTTGCTGTATAAGTCACACAAAACGCTTTTCTGGAGTTTGGCCACTCAGACTGAAAGTCAAGAGTAATTCTCGCCGGTCCTTTGGGAGACGATCCTGCTCGCCACTGTACTCTGCAGTGTGGGCTTGCCAACAAAAGTCGGAACATTTATTTTTGGTGAAAAATGATGCACCACTGACCAATCCAGCGTATTCTCGGAAGGAATACTAGAAGATGTGCTAATAAAGGTGAAAGACTTGATCTTTCCAGCAGACTTCTATGTGCTGGATATGGGCGCAACAAGCAAGAAAGCCTCATGCATGTTGTTAGGTAGACTGCTCATGAAGACAACCCACACTAAGATTGATGTTGATAAAGGGACACTAACATGTGAATTCGACGGAGACACCATCACCTTCAACACCATTGAGGTGAAGAAACACCGCACTGATACGGAGGGCATAAAGATGATGGATGTGTTTGAATCCTTGGTTCAAACGGAGGGAACGAACATGCTGACAAAGGATCCCTTGGAATGGGTGATCCAAACAAGCTAATCCGACTGGGATACTGTGGATAAGAAGGACATCGAGATCAAGAACATAATCATGCAACTCTATAGTCTAGAAGCCAGCTCATACCAAGGCCCCCACCTTGATTTGCTCATATTGAAACCATCAGAGAAGTTGGTGCGATTGATCATTAAGCCTCTAACGCTGGAATTGAATAAATTACCTGAACATCTCAAGTACGCATACTTGAGTGAAGAAGAGAAGTTACCTATCATCATTAGTTCCACACTAACGATGATACAAGAAGTCAGGTTAGTAGAGCTGCTAAAGAAATATAAGGAGGTGATTGGGTGGACTTTGGTCGATATTAAGGGCATAAGCCCGTCCGTCTGCATGCACAGAATAATGCTGGAAGAAAGGCAAAACCAGTTCGCGAGCCGCAGAGAAAACTCAACCTGATGATGAAAAAGGTGGTCCTAAAGGAAATCTGGAAGCTACTCGATTTGGGCATAATCTACCCAATCTCCAATAGCGAATGGGTTAGTCCTGTCCACGTTGTCCCAAAGAAATCGGGGATACAAGTCATTAAGAATGAGAATAGAGAGCTGATCCAGACCCGCCTCCAGATAGGGTGGAGGATTTTTTTCGACTACAGAAAACTCAATGCTCTTACAAAGAAGGACCATTTTCCTCTGCCATTCATCAATCAGATACTAGAGTGGCTTGCGGGCAAATCGTACTTCTGCTTCCTAAACGGATACTCGGAGTATATGCAGATTTACATAGCTCAAGAAGATCAAGAGAAGATAACTCTAACATGTCCCTTTGGCACCTTCACATATCGGCGTATGCCTTTTGGCCTTTGCAATGCACCCGACACCTTCCAAAGGTGCATGATGAGCATCTTTTCGGACATGCATTGAGATCTTCATGGACAACTTCACTATTTATGGGGACCATTTTAACCAATGCCTCGCCAACTTGGAAAGAGTACTAAAACAATGTGTTGAGAAGGATCTTGTGCTAAACTATGATAAATGTCACTTCATGATCTGAGAAGGGATCATATTGGAGCACGTCATCTCTGAACGTTGAATCGAGGTAGACAGGGCAAAGGTTGACATCATCGCTAAATTATCGTATCCCATCACGGTCAAACAGATCCGTGCATTCTTAGGACATATAGGGTTCTATCGGCTGTTCATCAAGGATTTCGCTAAAATATCCCAACCACTCACCCGACTCCTCCAACAAGAGGTGGCATTTTAATTCGATGATGATCACAAAGAAGCCTTCCACGACCTTTAAAAGAAATTAGTTTCATTGCTGGTAATCCAACCACCAGATTGGGGTATGCCTTTCAAAGTAATGTGTGACACAAGCGAGTATGCTGTAGGGGTTGTACTTGGGCAGAAAAGACGCAAAGAGAGCTATGTGATCTATTATGCCTCCAAGACACTGAATCCGGCCCAATACAATTACACCATGATCGAGAAAGAATTGTTAGTTGTGGTGTTTACCTTTGAGAAATTCATGTCGTATCTACTAGGGGTCAAGGTGATTGTGTTCACTGACCATTCAACCCTTAAGTACTTGTTGGCAAAGAAAGAGTCAAAACCACGTCTCATAAGATAGATATTGCTACTCCAAGAATTTGACGTGAAGATAAAAGATAAAATAGAAGCGGAAAATCTTATGGAAGACCATCTCAGCAGACTCATGATTGAGAGCAAAGAAGAAATTACGGACACATTCCTAGACGCGTACCTGTATCGGCTTGAGGGCAAATCAGGGTTTGAACCCTGGTATGCCGATATCATCAACTACTTGGTAACTCGACGATGTCCAGTGGGGATAAATGACTACCAAAAGAAGAAACTGGTGATGGAAAGCCGATTTTATGTATGGGAGGATCCAGACCTGTGGAAGATTGGAGTTGATCAAGTCATAAGGTGATGTGTACCAGAAAAAGAGGCTAAGGGAATCCTGAAATTCTGCCACATGGATGTGTGTGGAGGTCACTTTGGTCCAAAGAGAACAACCCAAAAGATCTTAGATGAAGGGTTCTACTAGTCCACCATGCTTAAGGATGCATATTTATATTGCAAAAACTGCAGCAATTACCAAAGAACGGGAAACATCTCTATCCGCGAGTTCATTCCGCTGATTCCTATTATGCCCTAGAGATCTTTGACATCTAGGAAATCAATTTCATGGGGCCATTCCCAAAATCAGGAACCAACCTTTACATAGTCCTAGCAGTGGACTACGTCTCAAAATGGGTAGAGGCTAAGGCAACTGCAACCAATGATGTAAGAACCGTGGTGAACTTCTTAAAATCTAACGTGCTTTACAGGTATGGAGTACCCAAGATATTGATCAGTGACCAAGGAACTTATTTTTGTAATATGATCATAAAGAAATTGTTGCATCAATATGGGGTGACACACAGAGTAACCACTGCCTACCACCCTCAAGCTAATGGGCAAGCGGAAGTGTCCAACCGAGAGGTCAAGAACATCCTGGAAAAGATGGTTAGCCCGAGGAGGAAGGATTTGAGGAATTACTTGGAGGATGCCTTATAGGCATACATGACGGTATTTAAAACACCAATTCGAATGTCTCTCTACTGATTGGTCTTCGGTAAGCTCTGCAATTTGCTCGTAGGGATGGAGTACAGAGCATTTTAGGCAATCCACAGGGTTAATGCTAACTTGAGAAAAGATAGAACTGAAAGGAAGCTTCAAATTTAGAAACTTGAAGAACTAAGGACAGAAGCTTACGACAATGCAGTCATTTACAAAGAAAGGACCAAGAGAGATCACGATATGCTCATAAGAAGGAAGGAGTTTGTTCGAGAAAAAAAGGTGTTACTGTTCAACTCAAGGCTCTGAATTAACGTAGGAAAGCTCAAATCCAAGTTGATGGTACCATTCATAGTTTCCAAATGGAGTTGTAGACCTTCTTAATCCAGAAGACAATGATACATTTAGTGTGAACGGACAGAGGTTGAAACCCTATTATGAGCATATGCGTGAGAAAGTGATAGAGAGAGTCATGCTCGTCGAGCCTACCTACTAGTGATTTAAAGAAGAAAAGTTGAGCTAATGATTCTAACCAACAGTACTGATCTGGAGGCAACCCGGTATTATCGCTTCAATTTTATTTTAGTTTTTTCTCATGTTATCTATAGTTGTTAACTGACAGCCATGGGTGCAAGGAGGAAATTATTTGAATTTGGGTATATGGGATAAAGGCAAGTACTGAAAAATGCTAAGTGTATGGGAAGAAGAAAATTCAAAGCAGAAGAGAGAGAAAAAATTGATGGAGTCGCTCCATTCTCTCATGTAGACGTCAACTCAGAGGAGAGAGAAAAATTCAAATTTCAAATCTATAATCATATCTCTTCTTCTCTCTCTCATACGGAACTGAAGCATATCTAATCACACTTCATCCCCAATTTTTAGCTAATTCATCCTAATCCCTAAATTCCCAATTTTTTCGCAAACCCTAACCGCTCGCTTAAACCCTTAAAAAATAATCTCAATCCGAAGAAAATCACCAGCCCTCCCTTTCCCAAGCATAAATAACGCTCAATCATTATGATGAGAACCAGAGGAGGGGACAATCTAGCCGACCCGTCGGAAAATACACCTGGGGGCAAAACAAGGTCACCAATAAGACGCCAACGGAGATGCCTCTCCAGTCACCGACCCCATTTGTTGGAGTTGGAACCACACCGGTGGAGGAACAACCCCTCAACGTCCAACCTATTGCCACCGTTCCTGCGGCTGAGAAGCCACCGACCAAAGAAAGTGGAAAGCTCTCGCTAAGGCTCCAACGAAGCCATCGGCCAAGAAGCCCCGAGTTCCCAAGGTCGATTCGGGCACATTGGAGAAAAAATATCCTGGAAGCCTTCATTCAGGAGACGCAGAAGGATCCTGAACCAGAAAAGGTTCCAGACCCGACACCTAAGGAAAGACAACCCGAAACGGAGGTCGATCCAGAAAAAGAACAAACTATTAAGGAAGAGCCGGTAAAGGAGCCTGGAGCATATGAAGCAAAGAAAGAGGCAAAAGAGAGCGAGAAAGAGGAGGAGGCCATGGCTGAGCCCTCAGGCGAGGAAAAGAATGCCGAAGGAGAGGTGGAGAAAAGTAGAGAAGAAGAGGAGGTGAGTTCTGAAAAAGAAGACAAAGGAAAAGGAAAGATAATTGAAGAGGAAGAGGAAGAAGCAGCGAGTGAGGAAGAGAGTGAGTCTGGAGAAGAGGGCGAGGAGACTCAATCCAAAGAGTCGGAAAAAGCCCATAGTGAGGAGAAAGCACCACAAAAGACACAACCACAATTCCCACAGAAACTAGAGGCCACACAAGCCATGATAGAAAGAAGAGTTTCTCCCAGAAGTCAAGCCGCTAAGAAGGGCGCGGAAGTTGAAAAAGAGGGGACCAGTAAGATTGTGGTAGGGAAATCCCTACTTAAGCTAAAGAAAGGCTAGGCCCCTGTTGTGCCCGCAGTGAAGAAGAAGTTGGAACTTCGAGATGAGATAACTGAAAAGGAGTCTGAAGAAGAGGTAGTCGTGTCGGAAGAGAGCGAGTCCGATGAGCCTATATGGCCAACGGGAGTCGAGCTGTCGACCTTCAAATCCAAGAAGGAACCAGTGAGACCCTGAGTGCCGGAAAAATAGCCCCAGCACAGCCTGAGAAAATGGAGGTGACCATCCTGCCAGATCGCCTGTAGATGATCGACAAAAGGAAGTTGGTGCCCCTTTATGCCATTGATGAAGACATTCTCACTGTTCTGGGCTTAAAGGAAGAAGTATTCAAATACTTCGAAAACATAATGTGGACAAAAGCCCTGCAATGAAAAGATAAAGCATACAAAGATCTAGCTTTTGAGTTCCTTGCGTCATACAACTTCAAGCCGGTAAAGGGGTATATGCTAAACACACTGGGGGTCATCAAGTTTGAAGTGCAGGGCACGAATTATAGCATGTCTATAACAGAGCTGAACTTGCATTTGGGCGCAGTGGGAGTTTCTGATCTTCAGAAATAATGGTACAAAGAGGCTATAACTCTGGCTCCCGAATCGTGGACTAAATCGATTCAAAGACACTGGGAAGAGATTGGAGGCATATGCCAGTTCAAGTCAGGGACAAGTAAGAGCCGGGAAATTAAGAATGTGGCGCTGCTGATTTGCCATAGGTGGATCGCTTATAATATTTACGCCTGTAAGGACGGCATGGAGCAGGTCACCCAACAAGAGATATTTCTCCTTTGGTGCATGAAAAAGGGCACAAAGGTGAACTTTGGGCACACTGTTGCACAATAATGGAAGATGAATGCCAGTAGCAAGACCACCCCGTACATCTCTATGGGCTCGTTTATCTCCCGCGTTTTTGAAAGCGTCAGTGGTATACCTCTTTCATCCTTTTCTTTTGAAGCATTATATATGATTGAATACTTCGACCTGAATCGCTTGAAGCGATGGAAGTTGGTCGAAGATGGCAAAGATAACCTACCTTTCTTTCTCTTGCTGGAGTCAAATCCGAGTACCTCTACATTTGATAGGACTGATGAAGATACCAAGGATGAAGACATCCCTTCTGAAGGCTTACAAGAGCTGAGCAGGAAGGTTGATCACCTAGAAAAAACCTTAAAGAAGCTGCTAGACACATACGGGTTAGAGTACCTATCCTTTCCCTGACCACTTTATCTCCCTTGTTAGTAGTTTAGGATTTTTAGTTTTTTAAGTTGTTTGTGTCTTGTTGAGTCTGTAAATATGTTTTGTTGGTATTTTCTGTTTCTTTTCTTGTATTTTTGGTTGTGGGCAATATATTATTCACACACTGATTGTGCCCTCAAAGGTACATTTGTCAAGCAAGTGTGTGGGTGAGATTTTCCCCTGTCTGTCATTATGTCTCAAGCATGCTAGTTGATACTGATTATGGGCATAATAGAGTCTGCTGTGATTGATGAATTGTTGGGATTAAATTTGCATATGAGAATGGTAGATGAAGATAAGAAAGGCTGTGAGTTTTGAGACTGCAGTTCATCTGTTATTTTTCTTTCTGTGAGACTAAGATTCCATAACCAAAATTAGCATGTGTTTGCCTTTGCCCTCTATAAATTAGACTACTAATTTCAGGCATGTTTAGATGATTAAGGCAATTCTTTTCTTAGCTTGAAAATGACAACATGATAAAGGCCATAATGAGAGCATGACTAAGAACAGGGCAAATTTGTTACTCTGCCAAATAAAGAAAGAAAGAAAAGAAAAATCAGCAAAAAAGAAAAGAGAAAAATAAAAAATTTTATGAAGTCCTTCTGCTAGAAAAATAAAGAAAATATATGCTCTGCCTATTATTGATATCATCTACTATGCATAATTTTCTGAATGGGAGCACAACGAGTGCTAGTTCTAAATATGCCCATATCTGCTTGATTGAAGTTATGTCCAAATTCTTTCTACCTTTGCACCGCATGCCCCATTACAACCTGAACAAGACCTTTTGATGAGCATGTTTGTTAATTTATGTGGTAATTTAACTTAGGTCTTATGCAAACACTATGTCCCAGTTTGGTTATTGGAATTCTGAGCATAAACAAGTCCCTACACATACACAGAGAGAAAGTGAGCAAAGTGAATCCCACTTATCATTTATCTATTGTGACCATGTGCATTTTTAATCCTAACACTGTTATCACATCTATACATCATTATACCCAGTATCAGATCATTGCTTGCATGCTTGTTGTGTCTTTTCTTTTTAATTGAGTCTGTAATTTTATTCTTTTTGAGTTCTGAATTACAGCCATACTTGAGGACAAGTATAGTCCAAGTGTGTGGGTATGATAAAGACTCAATTTCGCATTTTTTTACCTTGTCTTTTTACTTGTTTTTAGTATTTTTAATAGTGTCTAGAGTTCTCTAGGGAGTAAAGTGTAATAGGGGGAGATGAGCACGTTTGGATCCATTATGGGCGTAAATGTGGTGCCTACTGTGTTAAGGGCATAAAGAGGCTGTTGAAGCTTTGAGAGTCTGTTGCGGATTAAGCGTGAAAGTTCAGCAACCACCTCTACTCAACCACCAGAATCCACGTCAGCAGCAGTTCCACAACAAGAGGGATTGACGGTCCTGTAAATGAAGAGAAGAAAGAGGAAGAAGAGAAGGAAAGAAATGATAAAGGAGAGAGAAAAGATGTCAAACACTATCTTGAAAATCTGCGGTACGTCCAAGGTGGCAAGGTGGAGGAAGGCCAACTAACTTTATGCCCCTGCGTGGGCTGGGCTGGGCCGAGTGTGGTCATTTTAACAACTATAAATACCTGTTCCCATTTTAATTTCTGGACACACTTGAATTCATTTACAATTTCGCAATTTTAGTTTCAGTTACTTAGCTTGTGAATATTCCGCACATCAGTCGGTAGATTTGCCCTCGGCTGATGCGCGTACCTATTTTTGCCCAAATCTGGAGTTGGGTCTAGATTTAATGTAGTTCGTTTTCATTATTCTCATAAGTTATTTGTTTATTTTTGCTTTGTTATTTAATATGTTTTCTGGTTAAGTAGTTAGTGTTCAAGTTGAATGTGAAAAGGATATAGGTGGAATATATGAATGAGGCTAATCGATCTTAATTTATCACAATTTGATTCCCAACTTCATTCTGGGCAGAACGATGACAGGACAATGGTAAGATTAAGAGTTGGCCATTCTTAATTGAGTCATTGTTTATGTAAGTCATGGTAGAAGTAAGGGCGACCGAACCCTGATGAGCTACTAAGTGATAAAGTAGGCGCCGAAGCTTGGAGAGTGAACTATAGGTGGATATGGGCACACAGATGAAGGAGTCCCATCTACCAGCGTTGGCTTCCTCCGTTTCAATGCTGCTATCCTTGCAAACCCTCTGCATAACTCTCTTCGTTGGGTCTTGGATAGATAGGGATTAAGAGTCACGGACCGTATCACTGTTAGCATACACAGTAAGAAGGAATTGTGGGGGGGGGGGTGTAAGGCGACCGTACCTGCTCTCTATAACCAAACGATCTTATCGAGGTACCTTTGGTATTGTGCCCAGAATTGCATACGTCTACCGAATCCGAACTCACGTTTGATTTGAACATATCTTTTATATTATTTGATTCAGTTTACACTCTAGTTTTTTTATACATTTAGTTTTGTAGGAAGGAATTAGTGACAATAATTCTCTTAAGTTCCAAAGGATACAAAGAAGGGTAGAAAAGTTAAACACTTATCGTGGGACGATATCTGCCTCCAGGGGCTATACTAGCATCTGAGGGCAAATTGAAGCATCTGTCGGGCTTTGCCCACAGGTGTAATTTTGAACACAAAATGACGGTGTGTCACCCTGGTATCTGTAACATCCCAGAATTTCAGAGAATTTTCTAAATTTATTTAGAAGACTAAAGAAAAAAGTTGGAGCTAAAATAAAGTAAAATAGATGTAATTTGCAACATTTTGTGTCTTTTATATGAAAATTGATTATGAGATTTTGCGATTACCGCAAAAGGATAGTCAATATTGGTCTTTTCTGAAATGTAACAACCTAAAGAAAGCAATTGGTGTTTTCAGAATTTTAATTTGATCTCTACAGAAGTCCCGAAATTGAAAATCGTAAAGGGAGAACCTGTGAATAGTGTTTTTCTGTAAATACGTGATTTTCGAATCTTTATGAAATCTTGTGTATTGATTCGAGTCCTGTTTTGACAATTTATTTCCATAGAAAATCTCCCAAGAAATCTATTTGTGTTAGAGAGGTTGGCGAACTATTACGATCTATAGATTCTCCATCTATATCCAATCCCAACGAGAATAGAAGCCAGTCACTTCCTGCTTGTCTTGTAGTCGTAGTCTTTTAGCTTATGTAATTGTCGGCCTTCCTATACGCATGCGTCCGTCAGAATGCCTCCTTGGTTCGGGACGAAGCCAAGCCGATACATACGATAGGCGAAGGAAAGACCCCCCATTTCATAGCGCCTGGGGAACGTAAGTTTGATTGAGGATTGGAGGGAGGAGAGGTGAAAGATTCGGATTTTCAATCAGAAGTCAATCAAACGCTCGAGAGCATTTTCAGTAAAAAGGGCGGAATAGTAAATTTACTTTTGAGAAGGGAATCTTTCTTCGATTTTTTTCAAATGACCTCCTTATTTTTCAACGATGGGTTGGTTTAATAGTACTCAAGCCAACGAGTCATCTGGTATTTTCGGATTTTGCATCAGACCACGCCATTGAATAAAACAACTTTAATTGAATCCGAAAACACTTTATCAGTATTTTATATCCGAAAAAGTTATACCCGCCTGAGCCTTGGTTTTCTTATAGGGGGTGGGGATTTCATTTCTCCTTACTCGTTCTCTCTCTTCTCTTCTCTCTCTCTAGCACGAACAAAAACCCGGGCCTATGCCGAGTAAATCGCGCATGTGGGCATAGGTTAAGTATTGTTGGAAGGGTGGTGCTGCGGAAGCAGCTGCCGAACACCGGAAGGCTGCTGGAGAGCCGTCGCTGCTGCACCGCCGTTTCAGACGTCTCATTTCGGTCCATTTCTTATCGTTTATAGTTGAAATTTTAATATGTTGTGTACTTTAAATAGTATTTCATTTCGTATGTTGAGTGCATCATCGTCCGGTGGCCAGAAACCGGTGAAAACACCGGAAAATGTTGAAAATAAAGGGGCGCTAATCAGTGTCAGGTTTTGCCCATTTTCACCCTTTTTGGATCGTCAAATCGAAAAAATTTGAACTAGAAAGTTGCTCAAAAGATTATTTCCTATAGGACTACCAAGTTTCGTAATTTTATGATAGGTTTTGATTAAAGTCAATTATTTTAATCAGGCGATTATTTTTATAACTAAATCATGTGATTTCAGAAAATTCCGAAAATTGTATACTTTAATAAAGATATATGCGGGATCATGCATGATTATTTTCATAATTTTTGTACAAGTTAAAAGTGCAATCGAGGTTAGCTGAGAAAAATTAAGTAAAACGGCAAGTTACGGAAAAGTGACCTATGTCAAATATTTTGGTCCCATTAAATTAGAAATAATATTTTGGGATTTATTCCCTTCTGTGTGGAAGTTGTACGAGGTCTCTAGAGTCGCGCATTCTTAGTCGAAATATAATTAAAGTAAATAAAATCTCAAATTAAATTAAAGTCGAGTTCTGAAAATTAAAGCAGCAGTCCTAAAATAAGGTTTGACCTTGTAGGACCTGTTGAGCCAGTCAGAGAAGCTGACGGATGAGTATCGAGAAGTTTGATTACCTGAGTTGATCTAATCGAGGTGGATTTATTTGGAAAATCTATCTATATTTGAGTTATTAACTCATAAATGTAATAGTCATAGTTAGAGTATCCAAATAAAATATTTGAGGAATTATCTGCTCAAGTCTTTGCTAGAGTAATAGTATTATACTGTTGTATAATTAATGAGAACATAGTATTATACTGATGTATGATTATTGAAAACATAGATTATACTTTGCCATAATTATTGAGAACATAGATTATGCTTTATCATAATTATTGAGAATATAGATTATGATTTATCACAATAAATGAATATAGACTATGCTTCGACATAATTAAATAAAATAGATCATGGCTAGTCATAATTAAAGTTTGTGGTTTAAAAGTTAAAGTTGGAGTTTAAAGTTCATAGTATATAGGTTAAGGTTAGTGTTTATATTTATAGTCTAAAAGTCATAGTTTAAAGTTGCAGTAAATTAAATATTTATTGTGTATTGATTATACTTGCTCATGAGTATGTTGTTATGTGATACAATTGTTAGTGCCATCTACACTTAAGTATTCGGGATTGTCATAATCTGTATGGCAATATGGCAATATCAAAAGAACACAAAAGGTTTTGGTTATTCATGTTCGAATAACATGTTCTGGACATTACTGTGAACATTCCGCTGCCAATCTGATTAAAGATCAAGACATGTACTTAGGGGGGTGTATTCAATCTGGATTTTATTAGATTTTAATGGATTTTAAAAAGTCCATGGATTTCTATGGATTTATAAAATCCATAGACTCCACATGGAGTCTCCGTGACTTTAGGTATGGATTTCGGACCGATTTCAGATAATTTTAATGGATTTGAAATCCTTCTTGCTAGCACTCTGTAACAGCCTGGTCCCGAGGATGGGGACGGGGTTGTTGTGCGTAAAATAGCACGAAAAATTGGAAATCCAGGGGGTGTTTCTAGAATTAAACTAAGTTAGCGCCTTAAAAACTTAGACAACATAACTTTATGATTAGGAAGAACTTATCATTTTCAACGAATCAAAGGGGTCAAAGGGTTCAAACAAGTTGAAGGAATGCCTATTCATAGGCTAATCAAATTCAAACAGAATCCAACAATTAATGGATAGGATTCCGACTCTTCAAATAAATAAGACCTCTCCATAGGTCACAACAACGAAGACCCATCAATAGGTCAGAGGCAAATAAACTATTTTATGTCCTGTTCATAGGACAGAAGCAATTAATCAAGATAAGACCCATTCATAGGTTAATTAGAAAATAAACAAAATCCAAGACTTAACTAAATATGACCAACTCATAGGTCGAAAACTGTAATGAAACATGTTTGGATTTATGAAAAGAAGTGGGACTTTATTATCATGATTCAATAAAGAATACAATTCAGATAAGCCCAAAAATAAAACATAGCATGCAATCATACTATGGGGCAACTGTATCAGAGTTTAAGCGGAAAACATTGGAGTAATATTGTATCACATAACAACATACTCATGAGCAAATACATTAGTCTGAACGAGACAACACGGCACGATCAACCCACAACAGTACATCGAGCCATCACCTCCAGCATCTCAACCTGTGGAAAACATTTTAAAAATATTTTGGGCGTGAGTACTAAAGCACTCAGTGGGTTAAACTTTTAACTCAATCTTTAATAAAAACTGTAACAAAATATCCAAAATATAAATGCAGATAATGGAAAGCAAAACTCGAAAGCCCTTCCCATTTCTGCAAACCTTTTACTTCTCTTTGGTACCCTGTAGCTCCTTCTGTCGTCTACTGCACTCTATGACATGTCGCTGATAGGAAAAAGGGAGGGGTTACCTCGCTAATTCGAGAAGAGTGTACCAGGGATCACCTAGCATTGACCCTGAGTATACCAGGGGTTACCTAGCATTGACTCCTTATAGTGATGCTCAGATCACGTGTATGTGCAGGGGTTACCTCACAGTGACATCTTTAGTGATTAACATCACAACTGCAAGAATAACAGTTCCTTCATATCCTTTGCT
The DNA here is from genome assembly GCA_026008535.1 of Perilla frutescens. Classification (NCBI taxonomy): domain Eukaryota; kingdom Viridiplantae; phylum Streptophyta; class Magnoliopsida; order Lamiales; family Lamiaceae; genus Perilla; species Perilla frutescens. The sequence continues at coordinate 50,304,255 of BRKX01000006.1, forward strand.
CTAAGTTCTCTATAAAGCGCTTAATATGACAAAAGCATAAAAACTATGTCATCCTCTAAATATAGTAACTAGGCTAACCTTTAATTCCTCTAGCAGCTTAGTTCAATTGTGCTTCTTATTCCTTAAACGGAAATCATTCTATAACTTGAGTTTAATACTAAAAGCACAAGCTAAAAAGCACAACTCATTATACACAAGTATAATCAATACATAATAAACATTTAATATACTGTAACTTTAAACTATGACTTTTAGACTTTACATATAAATTATAACCTTAATCTATAAACTATGAACTTTGAACTCTACACCTTAACTTTTACCCCATAGACTTTAGTTATGACAACGCATAATCTATTCTATTTAATTATGTCGAAGCATAATCTATATTCGCTAATTATGATAAAGCATAATTTATGTTCTCAGTAATTATGGCAAGTATAATCTATGTTCTCAATAATTATGGCACAACATAATCTATGTTCTCAGTAATTATGGCACAGCATAATCTATGTTCTCAATAATTATACATCAGTATAATACTATGTTCTCATTAATTATACAACAGTATAATACTATTACTCTATCAGAGACTTGAGCAGATAATTTCTCAAATATTTTATTTGGATATTCTAACTATGACTATCACATTTATGAGTTAATAACTCAAATATAGATAGGTTTTGCAAATAAACCCACCTCGGTTAGACCAATTCAGGTGGTCAAACTTCTCAATATTCATTTGTTAGCTCCTCTGACCGGCTCAACAAGTCCTACAAGGTCAAACCTTATTTTAGGACTGCTACTCTAATTTTCAGAACTCAACTTTAATTTAATTGGAGCTTTTATTCACTTTAATTATATTTCAACTAAGAATGTGCGACTCTAGAGACCTCGTACAACTTCCACATAGAAGGAAATAAATTCCAAAATATAATTTTTGATTTAATGGGACTAAAAGATTTGACAGAGGTCACTTTCCGTAACTTGCCATTTTAATTAAATTTTACACAGCAAATCTCGATTGCACTTTTTACTTGTCCAAAAATTATGAAAATAATCAGGCATGACCCCACATATATCTTTATTAAACTATACAAATTTTCAGAATTTTCTGAAATCACATGCTCTAGTTATAAAAATAATCGCCTAATTAAAATAATCGACTTTAATCAAAACTTATCGGAAAATTATGAAACTTGGCAGTCTTATAGGAAATAATTTTTCAAGCAACTTTATAGAAGAAACTTTTTCAATTTGATAACCCGAAATGGGCGAAAACGGGCAAAAATCAAAACTGATCGGCGCCCCTTTATTTTTGACGTTTTCCGGCGTTTTCGCCGGTTTCCGGCCACCGGACGACGACGCACTCAACATACGAAATGAAGCACTGTTTAAAACCAATAACATATTAAAAATTCAACTATAAAGGATAAGAAATGGACCGAAACGAGACGTCCGAAGCGGCGGCGCGACGGCGGCACGACGACGGCGTTTCCGGCCATCCACGGCAGCGGCGGTGGCGGCGGCTCTCCGGCAGCCTTCCGGCGCTCGATAGCTGCTCCCGCAGCAGCAGCACCCCTCCCCTCAAATAAAACTTAACCTGGGCCCGCATGCACGATTTACTCGGCGCAGGCCAGGGTTTCTCTCGTTCGTCAACACGAACGAGAGAGAAAGAGAGAGAAGAGAGAGAGAATGAGCAATTGCAAATGAGCCCAAGCCCCCCTATTTATAGGAAAAGTGGCTTCGGGGCGGGGATAACTTTTTCGGATATAAAATACTGATAAAGTGATTTCCGAATTCAATAAAAGTTACTTTATTCAATGGCGAGGTCCAAATGACCTCCGACACAAAATTCGAAAATACCGAGAGACTCGTTGGCTCGAGTACTATTGAACCAACCCATCTTTGAAAAACGAGGAGGTCGTCTGAAGATTAACGAAGAAAGATTCCCTTTCAAAAAGTACTTTTACTATTCATTTCGACTGACAGATTTTGCTCCCGAGTGCTCGATTTACCTCAGATTGGCAATCCGTGAACGCGAATGGGTTCCTTGGGTCATTTCCTATAATATAGGCTTGATAGAACAAGTCTTAGATCAATGAAGAGGATTTCGTGAATTTTTCGAATCACGAACGCACGCAAAAATTACTATTCACAGGTTTTCCCTTTACGATTTTAAATTACGGGACTCCTGTAGAGGTCAGAATAAAATTTTAAAAGTACCAACAACTTCCTTTAGGTCGTTACATTCCAGAAAAGACCAATATTGACTATCTTCCGGAGACAAACGCAAAATCTCATAATCGATTTTCACATAAAATACACGAAAAAGGTCGCAACTTACATCTGTTTTACTTTATTTTAGCTCCAATTATTTTCTTTAGTCTTCTAAATAAATTTAGAAAACTTACTAAGATATTCTGAAATTCTGGGATGTTACACACTCGCTGGAACACAGCGACCATTGTATGTGTAAACTAGCCCCCGCTGGAAACCAGCGGGGGACAAAATTGAACCCAGCGACCGCTGGGAATGAGTGTCACCATTTCAGATATAGCAATTTCACATGCATTTTCATCTCCCTTTCTCGGATCCTCCATCATTAGCAACCTAACCCGCCACAGCCTCCCAGTCCTCCACACTCACAAACACCTTAACTTCAAGATTCTCGCCGCTAAGATTCCCGCCGGTGTACGTTTATTTTTGAAATCATTTCTTTGTTTTGATTATTCCTCATTATACTTAATGCTATTTTTATGCCATTTTGGCATGCAACTGTTATTTTTAGTCCATTCTGATTTTTTCTTGTTTTCATGAATGTTGTACTATCTCAAATTATGCTGGTTTTGAAGTTTTTCTCTTTACTTGCTCCATGTGATTTTATCGCCTTCAATGAGCTTTATCCAATTAAAGGGTTGTTCAATTTTGGAAATTACTTTGATGAGATTAATGATTACTACCATCAGTCACTTGATTTTGAGCTTGGAGTTTCAACAGGATGGAGGGCTCTTAATGATTTGTATAATGTAAGAATGATTTTCGCATGTGGTTGGTTTTACAAGGTGGTTCATACCTGAGCTGCTTGCTATCCGATAGCTTTACTGCATTTATTTACATCCTATGTTTGCTCATTAGATGGAATAAATATGCTCTATGCAATTGGAGTTTTAAGTTTTTATTGTGTATAGCAATTATCACTTCAAAATTGTGAGAAGTATAATTGTCTACTATGAATTACCTGTATATTTTTTTTATATGCCATAAGTAATTAATGTCCACTTTTTGTTAGAATAGCTCAAAGTAGTAGTCATCAAAGTTTCAAAATGTTTAACTGCTAATGTGTATTCTGGTCAGTGGTCATACAAACATATCTGGAAATGGATGCATGAATCTATTCTACTATCTGGTCCGTTTATTTTTCTAAATTCTGTCTTTGAGACAAGTTGTGCTTGGAGAATTGACAATTGTTACAGGAGTTCCAAATTCAGGCAAGAGTGAATGGATTGATGCTCTATTATGCAATCTCAACCATAGTGTAGGCTGGAAATTTGCACTTTGTTCTATGGAAAATAAGGTAACTTACTACATGTATTTTTTTTTCTGGTAGTCATAATGATAGCAGTATCATTCTCCCTGTAATATGATAGAAAGTTTTTCAAGAGTGCCCGATCTTATTTATACAGACTATTTTGTGCAAGTGTCTTCTAGCTGTTCTAGCCGGGATGAGATTGCTAACATAGCTTAAAGCTGTGATTTTATATAATTTTAAAAGGCCAGTCTTTTCTCTCAGAACATAGAGAGATAGGGGGAGAGGGAGGGAGGGGGAGAGAGAGAACTACATTTTTTTATACATCATACATGTAAATCTTGAGTATCTGTCTTACTGATCACACGATTCCATGGATTTCCAGGTCCGGGAGCATGCAAGAAAACATTTGGAGAAACATATAAAAAGCCTTTCTTTGATGTTAGGTATGTGAATGAGTTTGTCCATACCAGTTGGCATGATAGGACAATTTTCAGTTGATTGATACATTTTTGATGAGAGTAAAGCTAAATATTGTTATCTGGCATTGTTAACTCTTCCAGACATGGAGAAAATAGAACTTTGCACACCCAGTGGTACGGGCTAGAGCGAAGAACTTTGCACACCTGCTGTTATTTATTGCTAGTTGTTCATGCTATCTTTGGACCCACTTCATTTGCCATCTCCTTTTCCCCAGTATATTTCCAAATTGCTTTTAAATTGGTGGAAACTCAATCCCCATCTTGTACACATTACTCTGATCCAAAAAAAATGGAAACGTTGAATTCCTTATAATGCTATAGAGTTTCTTTATTGTCTCTATTGATATTAAGAAGCTTCTTTTCTCTAAGCATGGTTATTTTTTTGCAAGCTTGTTACTTAGGACAATAGATGATCACCATCTTTGGTCTCTGTTTTGCTGATAAATAGGTATGGGGAACGTGTTGAGAGAATAAGCTTTGAGTAACTGGAGGAAGGAAAGAAGTGGCTTAGTGATTCTTTTGCTCTAATAAGGTTACTCCATAATTTCATTTCGAGTTTGTTATCTCTACAATAGAACATATTTTTTTTCTCCAATATTTGCTCTTCATCTTTCACATTGGTGCACTCGAAAGTATACATGGTGTTGCATGCATGCGCAAAATTGCATGGACTTATTATTTCCTTATTTTGATTATTTATTTATGTGATATATATTATAGTTAGTTTGGTAATGATTTTGGATTTCTGTTGTTTTAATTTGAAATTAAGGTGGAATTTCCTAAAGAGCAGCCGAAATTCCAAGCCCCATTTCTGGGGTTTACGAGAACGGCTGAGATTTGGAATTCTAGAGCTTGTGTGATTGGCCTCATCGGCACTTTCATCGTTGAATTGGTAATTTTTCAAAATATAATATTTATTCAAATCACTACAACATTCATTGATACTTAAGTTTTAATCCACCTTCTATTTTCCTTCAGCCATCAACAACTAACTGCATATATAAACTCGGAGTTTGTATTTACTTTGTTGTTGTATTGCCAGCGACCGCTGGACCCCAGCGGCTGCTGGAGTACCCTTAGCGGCTGTTGGGGTCTACCGCGCGCTGGGTTGCCCGAATTCAACTCCTCAACGGCCGATCGAGTACACCGCGCACTGGATTTTACAAATCCATCAAAATCTCGTGTTCAGAGGTCGGATTTCATCCTTTGTATTTTAACGTGATTTTAAGGTGAAATCAAATACAATCACTGACTTTTTAAAGTCCATAGATTTTTGAATACCTCTGGATTTTTAAAGACTTTTAAAAGTCTAGATTGAATACAACTGGATTTTTAAAGACTTTTAAAAGTCTTGATTGAATACACCCGAATTTTAAAAGACTTTTAAAAGTCTGGATTGAATACACCCGATTTTTAAAAGTCCAATAAAATCCTACATAATCTAAATTGAATACACCCCCCTTAATCATGTTCAGAGACATGATCATGTATATGGTTGTCTAGAGAGTTTACAAGAGATGTATCATGCTGGAATCAAAGAGCTGGAGTTGAAGATTCAAGATAGATGTTTTAGAATAGAAGCTACCTTGTTCGTGATGAAGATCAAAGAAAGAAAGGTGGAGTTCTATTCAAGGAAGACATCTAAACTAGAAAAGTCTGATTTAATTAAAGAAAAGTTTCCTTGTTGAATTCTAGTCAAAATAGGACTTCTGATTACCTTGTTTAGGCTATATCTGTTGTTTATAAATAGCATGGAATTCAGACTGGTTTAGGTGACATGAATTTTACGAATACACAAAAGGGCCATTAGTCGAAAGACTTCATATTCGAAGCATATAGTATTCGGGTAGACTAAGTTTGATCGGTGAGATCATTGTATTTCTAGTCTATGTTTGAAACTCACTTTCATACACACTTAGAGGAGTCTCGGGAGAGATTTCCTATGGGAACTAGAGAGATTCTAGGTTGTTAGGGAAGCTCGCAATTCAGTTTAGTGAAAGAGGTTGAATTGGGTAGGAAAGGAGGTGAGTGATGGGAGTCTTTATGTAATAGCCTTTGTAACCATTCAACAGAGTAGTAAACTATTTCTCATGGACTTGTGAAGTCCCTCTGACATAGATCAGTTGATCGAACAGGGTTACTAACCTCGTGTTCTTTACTTGCTTTAAGTTTTTTACATTCTGACCTTACATGTTCACAACAATGTTCAAGTACATGATGATGAACATGATCGCACAGTTTATGTAACTTCAATTGGTACTAGAGAGGGTCACCTTTAGTTTTTAGTATGAAAAGAGTCATGAAAGCTACATATAAGCGTGAAGGTTTTGGTTGCAGTCCAGCCATGAGTGCAATCAAAGAGGAAGATCTACGGTCAGACCACCACTGCTAGAAGGCAACAACTATCCCTACTGAAAAGCAAGGATGAGGGCGTTTTTGAGATCATTTGATGAACTCGCATGGAAGAGTGTCACTGAAGGATGGGAAAAGCCAACTGTTGCCAAAGAAGGAAGACATGTGGAGATTGAAGAAGGAGAGTAGATTGTGCCGTAGAAGAATTGGTACAATGTCAACTCTAAGACTCTCAATGCAATATTCTCTGCAGTGGATCTTGAGACATTCAGTCTAATCTCAACCTGTGAGACTGCAAAAGCTGCATGGGATATTCTGGAAACTACCTTTGAAGGAACTAGTTTTGTGAGGCTGTCAAGACTTCAAAATCCGACTTCAAAATTTGAAAGCCTCATAATGGAAGAATCTGAAACCATTGGTGAGTTTAATGCCACATTGAGGAGCATATCAAACAAAAGTTTTGCTCTTGGAGAGCCTATCAACAATGAAAAGCTTGTGAGGAAGGTTCTCAGATCTCTTCTAAAGAAGTTTGCCTACAAAGTTGCTGCAATAGAGGAAGCCAAGGACATCAAGAGTATGAGACTTGATGAACTGATGGTATCATTGAGGACGTTCGAGATGAATCTGGAAGATGAAGATAGCAGCTCAAGGAAGAAAGGTATTGCTCTTAAAGCTAAAGTTTCTAAGGTTGTCCCTGAATATGTACAGAAACAAAAATCTCTACTTGATTCAGACACAATGAATAATATGGTTCTTGTCACCAAGAACTTCAGCCAAATGCTTAAAAGAGTAAACAAACAGTCTTCCAGAAGGTCAAACAACAGAAGACAACCATTTGGAAATTCTCAGCAAGATAGAAACTCCAACAGTGAGCAGAAAGAGTTTCAACCATCAAATACAAATAGAATAATTTAGTGTAGAGAGTGTGATGGTTTTGGACACTTTTAAGCAGAATGTGCCAACACTCTGAAGAAGAATAAAAAGAACTACAATGCCTCTCTTAGTGATAATGATTCTGAAGAAAGTAGCAGTGAATCAGAAGAAGAGACCTATGCCTTTACAGCAAAAGTCTCAGAGTTCCAGGATCCTTTCAAACTTGCAGAAGATAAAGACTCAGACAATGAAGATTTCAGCCATGAGGAGCTTGTTCAGACCTACAAAGAGATGTATGAAAAATGGTTTGAAGTAGCTGAGATCAACAAAACTCTACAATCTTATAACAAGAATCTTCTCAAAGAAAAGAAGGAGTTAATCAGATCTGATGGAGAACAGAAGGCCATAATCCAACAGCAAAACAAGGAGATTGAAGAGCTGTCTACAGAACTGAAGTCCATCAGAAGGAATGTCAACATGCTGAACAATGGATCTGAGAATCTTGATAAGATTCTCAGTACCCCAGGACATTCTGGGAAGAGTTATCCAGGTCTTGGATATAATGGTGGACAATCCAAGATAGTGTTTGTCAAAACAAGTACAAACCAGCCAGTGCTTATACAAAATAATGTTCAGAACATTCAGAAGAACATTAACAAAAAGATAACTGCTAATAATGGCAACAGAAAAAGAATTATATGCCATTATTGTGAAGAAAAAGGCCACATTCGACCACACTGTGAAAAGTATCTCTTTGATCTGAAAAGAATGAGAAAAATATTTGTGGCTCAGCATTCCATCAACACCCAGAAGAAATCAGCTACTCAAAAAAGGAAGAAGCCTGCACAGAAAAAATAATGGGTTACTGAGTAGACCAGTCTGATTGCTCATACTTCACTAAGAGTTGAAGATAAATGAAGTTGGTACTTTGATAGTTGCTGCTCAAGACACATGACTGGAGATTGCTCTGTGGTGCAGAATCTGAAAGCTTGCTTGTCAGACTTTTTTACATTTGGAGATGGAAAAAGGGGCAAAGTAATGGGAAAAAAGAGCTGATTATTGAAGGAATGCCCAAACTAAAGAAGAGTATGCTAGTTGATGGACTCAAAACTAATCTGATAAGCATCAGTCAACTATGTTACATGACTGTTGTCTTCACCAAGGAGAGCTGTAGAGTTATGAATAAGAATAATGACTTATTCATGGAAGCAAAGAGATCAGCTGACAACTGTTATCAGCTACATGTTCCTGCAAAATGTTCTTTAACATGTCAAAGAACATCTATAGAAGAGTCAGAGATCTGGCATCAGAAACTTGGACACATCAACTTCAGAAATCTCCAAAAGATCATCAGCAAAGAGATTGTCAGAGGGCTACCTCAGATCAGAATTGACAGAGACAGAGTATGTGGTCCATGTCAGATTGGAAAACAGTCCAAATCTTAGCATAAAGAAGTGCAAGACAGAACTTCTAAGAGAATTTTAGATCTTATTCATATGGATCTAATGGGGCCTATAGCTGTGGAAAGCTACGGAGGAAAGAAGTATGTCCTTGTCTGTATTGATGATTACTCAAGGTTTACTTGGGTTGACTCTCTCAGAGACAAGAGTGAAGCCTTCACAACATTCAAGAGATTAGCCTGCAAAATCACAGTTGAAAAGGATGATCAGATTATCAGAATTAGAAGTGATCATGGAAAGGAATTTAAGAACCAGTACTTTGATACATTCTGCAGTGAGAATGGTAGTAGTCATGAGTACTCAGTCCCCAAAACTCCTCAGCAGAATGGAGTTGTTGAAAGGAAGAACAGAACTCTTTAGGAGATGGCAAGAACCATGATTGTTGCTATGTTTTAGGCAGAAGCTATCAACACTGCATGTCACATCAGCAACAGAGTTCATCTAAGACCAGGTACTTTCACTACTCCATATGAGATTTGGAATGAGAAGAAACCAACAGTGAAGTACTTTATGTGTTTGGAACTACATGTTATATTCTCAATGATAGATAGTATCTCAGCAAGATGAACAACAGAGGTGTTGAAGGGATGTTTGTTGGGTATTCCAGAAATAGTAAATCATACAAAATTTACAACAAAGATACAAAGGCTGTAATTGAGACAGTCAATGTCAGATTTGATGATCAGGACAATGCTGTCAATACCTCTGAAGATGATGTTCACACAGATGTCTTTGAACATTCTAAGATTCATGATAATATAGATAGAGAAGCTGAAGAACAGATAGTAAGACACAAAAAGCCTTCGAAGCAAATCATCAAGAATCATCCTACTTCAGAAGTAATAGGAGATATTCATGAAGGTAGGATGACCAGGAGCAGACTGAGAAAGAGGATGTATGATAAGATATCCTATGTCTGTTTCACCTCCAAGGTTGAACGAAAGAACATTCAAGAAGCTCTAAAAGATGACTACTGGATAGAAGCTATGCAACAAGAATTTCTTCAGTTCAAAAAGAATGATGTCTGGGATCTGTTACAAAAACCTGAAGGAGTCAACATTGTTGGAACCAAGTGGATATTCAAGAACAAAACTGATGAAGCCGGAAACATTACAAGAAATAAAGCTAGACTGGTTGCTCAAGGTTATTCTCAGATTGAAGGCATTGATTTTGATGAAACCTTTGCTCCAGTTACAAGGATTGAATCCGTCAGACTTCTTCTAGCTATGGCATGCGTCATGAAGTTCAAACTGTACCAGATGGATATTAAGAGTACTTTTCTAAATGGATTCCTGAAGAAGGATGTGTTTGTTGCATAGCCTAAAGGATTTGAAGACCCACATCATCTAGAGTTCGTGTTCAAACTAAAGAAGGCATTATATGGCTTGAAGCAAGCTCCTCGGGCATGGTATGAAAGATTGGCTACATACTTAGTAAGCAAATGATACAATAGAGGAGGAGAAGACAGAACACTGTTCATTAGAAAAGAAAAATCACAAGTAATTGTGGTTCAAGTATATGTGGATGATATAGTGTTTGGCTCAGTGTCTAACAAGATGGTCAAGGACTTCATCAGAGATATGGAAACTGAATTTGAGATGAGCCTAGTTGAAGATCTAAAATACTTCCTAGGGCTTCAGATAAAGCAGTCAGAAGAAGGGATATTTATCTCTCAATCCAAGTATGCCAGAAACTTGGTTAAAAAGTTTAAGCTTGAGAATTCTAAGCACAAAAGAATTCCTATCATCACCACAGTTAAGATTGGAAAAGATGATGCAGGAGCTGAAGTTGATCAAACTCTCTACAGAAGCATGATTGGAAGTCTCATGTACCTCACTGCAAGCAGACCTGATATAACATACAGTGTGGGAGTGTGTTAGGTATCAGTCTTGTCCTAAGGAGAGTCACATGAAGACTGTTAAGAACATCATCAAGTACATCAATAGAACTGCTGACTACGGATTGTGGTATACTTCAGATACAAATGCAAGTATTACTGCATATTGTTATGCTGATTGGGCTGGATCTCCACATGACAGAAAAACACTTCAGGTGCTTGTTTGTTTTTAGGAAACAATATTGTTTCCTGGTTCAGTAAGAAGCAGAACTGCATATCTCTATCTACAGCAGAAGCTGAATACATTGCAGCAGGGAGCAGCTCTACTCAGATCATCTGGATGATGCAGATGTTGAAGGACTATGAAGTCAGTCATGATACTCCTATTCTGTACTATGATAATATAAGCGCTATCAACATCTCAAAGAATCCAGTGCACCATTCGAGGACCAAACATATAGACATCAGACATCATTTCATCAGAGAGCTGGTTGAAGAAGAAGTGCTAAGGATTGAACACATGCAGACCGAAAGATCAACTAGCTGATTTGTTCACCAAGGGATTGGATGCAGCTCGATTTGAGAAAACTCAGAGCATCCCTTGGGGTGTGCTTGGTTTAGTAAAACCAAGAAGAGGGGTATGAGTGTGTCTATTTTACACTCGAACCATTCCTGCACAAAGGGACTGAACATTCCCATAAATGTTCCTACAAATGTACATGATCATGTTTCAAACCCTGAGTACATCCTTGTAAACGGTTAGTTCTAACGTGCTATCGTCATCACTGATTTTTCAGGATTTTCCCCCGGTTTCTTAGTCTAACGGAAACCTGAGCCTATTCTATGAATGTAATACCCTCTTATATATTTGTTTAGCAGTTAAGAGAGATCATTCTTAAGTTTCAAATTTCCGAAATTCCAAACCCTTCTCTCTCTCAAAAGTCTCTGAGTTCTCTGTAAAAGTTCCTTGGTTGCCATTTATTTTCTTGCTGATCATCTCTCTCAAACACCCATTTTTTTCAATGGCTCCTAAACGGAAACTTGTCCGTCCCAAGAAGGTCGTGAAACCCAGAATGAGGTATGGGAAAATTACATATTCCATTCCTCAAGATCAATTTTATGAGGAAGATGAGTTTGACAGGCAGGTTCGAGGTGAATCCACTTACAAGAAGCCTGTCCAGAGGTTACTCCGTGATGAATCTTCGAGCAAAGATACAGACGAATTGATTGAAACGTTCCACGGAGATGAAGAGGAAGAAGACTTGGAAGCAGAAGAACAAGAAATTGCTTCTTCTGCAAAGAAAACAAAGACCCAGAGTCTTTCAATCCAAGATTTATTGAAGGAAGCTGCACGATCATACGATGTCAACTAAAAGAAGGCGAGAACAAAGGGAACTGGAGTCAAGAAAACCAAGAAGACTACAGCCCCTTCATCAAAGAAAATCATCACAGCATCTGCTGCCCAAGCCCTTCCAAAAGAGAAGGGATCTGCTGTTGATGATCCAGTTAAGCCTAAAGATGTTCCTGAACATGTCGAGGAACATGCTGTAGAGAAGAGTACTGCAGAGACATCTACTCCAGCCAGTATCGTGCAGAAGACATCTTCTCAACCTTCTACTGCAGAAGGTGATGATGAAGATATGGAAGATGATATTCCCTTAAGCTTGAAGATGAAAGCCATAGCTTCTTCTCTAGCGAAATGAAAGAAGAAGGTCATCAAAAGACCTTTAATTGCTGATCCGACAGAAAAGAAAGTCATTCAGAGTTCATCCTCTAAATCTGCTGAGAAGACTCTTGTTCGACAACAGGAGAAGCTACTAGCATCTGCTCAATATGATCCATTTGCCAGATCACCGGCTAAAAAGAAAACACCCAGGAATAAGGCCTCTACTACTGTGGTGCAATTAGTCCCAAGAACTCCTGTAACTTGAAGTCGAGCGTCTGTCACTCCACCATCTACTGCTGCATCAACAAAGAAGAGGAAAGCTGTTGAACGAACTAGCCCCTCCAAGAAGGCCAAGACAGCTGCAAAGACTGTGGATGTACCTGAAGATGTTCACTCACTTTCGGGACTGGGACATTACAGAGGACCCCCTGGATTTTGGATTATGCTACATTTTTCCTTCTATTTTTCCCGTAATGTTCCCGTCCTAATTCTCGGGACCGGGGCATTACGGTATCCATGTACCAATTTGCATCCGGTGGAATGATGCTCAGAGTGTACATAGCGGCTTCAATATCCATTGGTGAGGGGGAGCCATGAGTAGAGTAAGCATGGGGCCTGGGGCCGGGGGCTAAGAATACTCAACTGGGGAGCAGACGGACAACTCGGTGCTGGAGAGCAAGCCCATGGAACAGTAGGATACGGGCATGGTAGAACGGGCCACTGCTATGGCTAATTAGAGGATCTGGCTGGCGGCCACTGAGACGGCCATTGCGGTCGGGACAGAGTCAAGCCTGGCGGACCATATCCCGATGATATGAACAGTCTAAGGTCGGAACTGGTTCACTGACCGTTCTTCTTGTTCTACCGCCTGCCTCCAGAAGACGGGCGCGGGGAAGAGACAGATGACGTCGCAGGTGATGCCACCGAGGAGACCAAGGTTGCACCCGACACTGCATTCTTCGCCAACCTGCCAACCCAGCTTCCTCCTATACGAGCATAGAACGGGCCTGGTAGAAATTAGAAAGCGGATCACTTTGACAAAGCAACGTTCCCACTCCACTATACGCATCGGTAAAATCGGCCACCAACTGGAGAACAAGGCGGTTATTAGAGATCGGAACCCCTGCGTTCTTCAATTGATCCGACAGCACCTTGAGGCGCTGACAATAGGCTGAGGCAGAAGGGAAGTCTTCCATGTTGGTATGAGAGAACTCCTGCTCAAGGGTTACAACCCTTGAATTTTTGTTATCCTGAAAAATCTCCCGCAGCCGCATCCACGCCTCTTGCACCATCGAGTCGGGTTCCAGAATAGTGTACAGCAGGTCAGTGGATATGGTAGCATAAATCCACTGAAGAACTGTGGCATCGAGAGTCTGCCACTACTCCTTCTCCTCGGTAGTTGACGGCTCCAGTGAAGGGTTTGTCTTGGACAGCAGGATGTGATTTATCATACGGTGCGATCGGGCATGAATTTTGAAGAGTTCCACCCAAGTCGCATACTGCACATTCTCCATCTCGAGGATGATGGAGATGTGGTTCCGGATGTTAGAAGCGGCAAGGACCAGATAGAAATCCGACTTGGCAGTCGTCATTGCGGCAGAGAGAATGAAGATCGCGGCGGAGAAGATGAAGAGAAACACGGATGCTAGGGCGTAGCGGAAGGAGAGACAAACCCTGGAACTTGTGATACCATGTAAGAATATAAAAGAGAATCCACTAATCTAGGCTATATAAATACGATATTAAAACTATGCATACCATATATACAAAGATTTACATATACTATCATCTATTATTACAAATGAAATCCTCTATCCCACTTTTCTCTATTCCATTTGGTGTCCCACTTTGAATTTTATTCGATTTTCATCAATTTTTTTCTTCAATTTCAATTTGTTATGGCTTAGTTTAATTTTACGATTATTATTTAGGGTTTATTCCATCCAATTAGGGTTTATATTTATTTTTTAATATTTATTTCTTATTTTTTAGTAAATATGCTTGATTAATATGGTTGATTATTCCAAAAGTAGGGTATATGATTTTTAAAAATTTTAATTTATAGCGATAAATGCTGATTATGATTTGTAATACTATAATAAAATTTATTTTTTTAATAAACATTTTTAAAATATTAAATTTTATAGTGAGACACCATAGTGGGACATGAAAGGTGGATTAGATAATTTTATCCCCTATTATTATGCATACATAAAAATAGGAGATATACTTTATGCATTTTACTTCGTGATTTAATCTTTTTAAGTTTTATAGTATATAAATAAATAAAGTTTAAATTAGAAATTATTTAGATATTGGATTGGGCTGCATAATAAACCAGAAAGATTTCGTCTGAGATTGTATACCTCTTCATACTACTTTTTTATTTCACACCTGAAGTGGTGGGGGACAATATCAAGTACGTGCGAAGGGTGACATCCAATGATTTATGATTAGATATTAGATAAATATTATTCAAACGGAATTTTCAAGATAATGGTTCGAAATTTCAGAGAAATTATGTTAAAGGGAAAAAGAATGAAAGGAAACGACTATACAAAATTTTCAAGATAATGGTTCGAAAATTCAGAGAATTATGAAGTCATTATTATGTTGCATATCACAATCGCCAGCCTACGATTGAAAATACATTACTCACCACCAAATACAAGTGGCTACTTGGTAATGAATTCGAGTCAAAATGGGATAAACGCATTTGACAAAAAAAGATTTCATTTTGTCAATGTGATTGAGACATCCAAAAGGAAATATCCTCTTGGGTTACATATATTCTCTTATTGTAATTAATTTGATTTTCCCAATCGAAAGATATCTTTCCTAAAATGCACAAATATGCTGATAGATTCCAAATGTTTCTAATCCGACGTTTTATCCTAGTTGTTCTAATACCCCACTAAAATTATAAGTTGAATTGAAGTATTATAAAGTATCTTTTTCTTAGGAAATAAAGTAACTTAAATATCAAGAAAGCTACTTTATTTATTTGAAAACAAAGGAGTCATGTGTGTAATTGTCCTATGGGTCACAATGTCTCAATTCAAATCTGACCTTTTAGAACAAGGGTAATGTTATTTGGCCGCGGGCCATAATATTTAATTAAGATAAGATTTTAATTTTTGGTAAGTTGTTAATTAAGATTCTAATTATTGATTAATGTATATTTACACTTGCATCCTTATAATCAATTCTAGAAAGCGGTTGCTTTATTGTGTTTGAAAATTTTGAAATGTACATAAAAATCTCTACAAATATGTTAATGGAAAATGACTTTAAATAAATAAAAAACTCTAATAAAAATGAAAAAAATAAATAATAGTTTCATTTGAAAATTATGTGATAATCAACAAAAAATATTTTATTAATTATCCATAATTATAAATATAATGTAACATATATGCAATTGCCTTAAAATGGTTGCATTGATTCTCAATTAGTTAAACTTAATTTAATTATAAGAAAAACTTAAAATATTAAATTAAATTGAAAAAGGGAGAGAAAAAAACACATATGATTAAGAATATAAAAAACTAATCAGCGCTTCTCCTTAAAAAAATGATTAAGATTTTTATATTCCTCTTACTAAATTCAAAATTTATACTCCTTTTAACAAATTTAGAATTTTATTTTTATTTTTTCATTTCAACAATATATTTTACACTCATCTTACTAAATTTAAAATTATTTTATATAATATATTAGTTCATATATTGTATTAATAAATTTGATTATCGTGTTATTCAATTTTTTAAAATAAAAAAATATAACAAAATGAAAATAAATTCAACAATATATTTAATTAATAAATTTGATTATTATCTAATTCAAAATATTAAAATAAAAAATAAAAGTATTAGTAAAGAAAAATATATTAAATAATATATTGCATTAATAAATTTGATTGTTATGCGGTTCAAAATTACAAAATAAATAAAAATATTAGATAAAAAAATAAATTTAATAATATGTTTTATTATTAAAGTTGATTATTATGTGATTTAAAATTTTAAAATAAAATAACATATAAGAAACAAAAATAAATTCAACAGTATATTTTATTTTTATAAACTTGTTTATTATATGATTCAACATTTTAAAATATAATTTAAAAATATAAAAATAAAAATATAAGAAAATTTCCGATTTTAAAATAATAAGTCAACTTCTTTCTAAAATGAGTTAAGGTTATAAAAGTAAACAACCATTAATCAACGATTAAAATCTTAATTAGTTATTTACCAAATACTGTAATCTTACTTTAATTAAGTATTATGGTCGGCCACATGTGCAGCCAAATAGCATTACCCAAAGAATTATAAGTTAAATTGAAGTTTTATAAAGTACCTTTTTTCATGAAATAAAGTAACTTAAATATCAAGAAAACTACTTTATTTATTTGCAAACAAAGGAGTCATGTATGTGACTCTCTTATGGGTCACAATGTCTGATTTCAAATACAATGAAATTCCAACAAAATTACAAATGTGTATTGAATGGGTTTGAATCTATATTTTAACCCTTCTAACAAATTTTGACAGCAAGATAATTTGGTACAAATTTGTCTTTTATTTCTGCTTCTTAGAAGCCTCCTCTAAGAGGGTTGATTAAAATTAACACGGATGATTCCGCTTTAAGACACTCTAGGGACTTTAGCTTGTGGTGGCGTGTTCAGAAATCATATGGGTTCGATTTTGTCATAGTTTCATGAAAAGTTGGACATCAATTTTTCTTATGAAGTAGAGCTATGGGAGGTGATTTTGCCGTTGGAATTTTTCTTGATGTGGATTCTACTTTGATGGCCGAGATTTTTGTTGAGAAGAACGACTTAATTCCTTGACGGGTAAAGACGTGTTTCATGTGCATTATGAATTTCATCCAGAACATTGAGTTTCGAGTTTCACATATGTACAAGGAAGGCATTCAGGTGGCAAGTAGAATGACTAGTCCCCGTTTTTCTATTGGATGATAGCATGCTTCGGTTCCAGAAATACATTCTTTGATTGATTCTGATTTTGTTGTCAGATGTTATTTTAGAATCAGCAACGAGTTCGTTGTTTTGTTTTATTTTTTAATGGTGCAATGTTTTCATAATTATTGTATGTTTTCATTATATGATAAGTTTTGAATTAAATCCTTAATTAATGATTAATAGTGTTTTACTATTATATCCTTCATATTTATTTTAGAAATATTTGACTTGTGTAATTTAAACATTCAAATGATCCACAAAATCTCATTAAAATATGTGTGGATCCTAGATAATATTTTAACAATTGAAATATTTTTTGTTGAAAATTTTTCTTTGATTTGTCATCCAAATATATATATATAATATTTTGTCGAAAATTTGTCATCCAAATTCGTCTTTGATTTGTGTCTTTGAAATATATATATATATAGGATATGAATCAAACAGGGACTAACCCTTGGTGTGAAAAATAGGGATGACTCTCATCCATTAGATCTGATGAAATTGACGGATAAGATTAATTATTTTAAGTAGTTTAATTTCGTTTTTTTTTATTTAAATTAAGTGATAAGGTTAATGATGTAAATTAATAAAAATCCTGTAGAGTCCTATATCTGTGCAAATCTTAACTTCCCTAATTAAACGGTGGCAAGTTAATATCTCCATTGATTTGTACGGTTTTTTTATAAATCTGGAAAAATTGTTTAGTTTACGGTTTCTTCTTCTTCTTCTTCTTCTTCTTCCAACTCATAGATCAACGATGGAGACGACGCGGCACTCACACAATTTGTACAAACAGTTTCTTCTCCTTCTTCTTCTTCTTCTAACTTATAGATCGATGATGGCGATGATGCGTCACTCACACAACGATTCTAGCGGCGATGGCGGTTGTTGCGCGGTACTCACATGGTGATTCTGGGCAGCGGCTCGACTATGGTAATTCTAGATAGTGTATTGTATTAGTGTAGCATGTTTATCTATTGTAGGAAGCATTAACAGTACGTTTATATAGCATTGATTGATTTAGACGCAGATTCTACAGATTGATTATTTTTCAGTGAATTTTTCTTTGACGGATTTTTTGTTTTCCGGTTTAGTGACAATGGAAGATTTAGGTTTTTGCACGTTTGTCATTTTTTATTGTTCGTTATGTATGCAACTGGATGAATATTATATTTTATCTTATACATTTCAAATTGTTGGTTCGAATGCTCATGGTTATGTACTTTTAGGTATACAGTTTATGTTGTTATTTAGCATATATATGTTCTTTATGAAGCATCACAAGTTTTTGCTTTACAATATTGTACGTTGAAGGATTCAATGTTATTGTTAGTGTAGCATGTTTGTCTATTGTAGGAAGCATTGACAGTACGTTTATATAGCATTGATTATTTGGTGGTTTTTTTTTCCAGGGTTGATTCACTATAGTCAAAATGTTTTTTTCCCTTGTTTCATTTTTTGCTTAGTTTTGTTTTTAGTTTACTTATATTTTCCTGTGTTGTTTTGTATGGTACAGTTGGGGTATCTTAATTTTTTTCGTTACATTATTTGTGTTATAGTAGAAATTTTTAATAAGGTAGGGTTCGTAGTATGAAGCATTTAATTTATGAATGCATAGCATTAACTGAAGTATTCACATAATACAATGTAAATGAATATGCTTACAAAGCACCAACCACCAATTATGAAACTCTTAATTTAATTTATGAAGCATTAAAAGGAAATGTACGAAGCATTGTCTTTATATCATTCTTATTTTAACATAGACATCATTAATTATTAGGATTAAGGTTAATCTTGTAATTTAATTAAAAAGCTGTAGATTCCCATATCTTTCAAATTGATAACCGTCCTTATTAAACGGTTTTTATATATGGGCAGTTAATATATCTGTTTGATTTGGAAGATTAAATTTCCTTCATAGACGGTAGATTAAGTTTTATTATAATTAATTAAAATTAAATTTTTTTTTGTAATATTATTCTTGAATAATTGATATATATTGATGTGTAGCCTGTACTTTCTAGTGAACCAAATTAATAACATAATTCTTTATTTAATTTTCATGATTATGCGCTGTTACGTGTACATTTCATGTTGTTATTGTTGTTATTTAGCATATATATTGACCGTATGAAGCATCACAAGTTTTTGATCTTAAGTATTTTATGTGTTAACAATTCAATGTGATTGTTAGTGTAGCATGTTTCTTTGTTGTAGGTAGCAATTACTATGCATTTGTATAGAAAAATATAACTGGGCACTTTCTTGGTCATGAAAAAAATCGATTTATCATATAGGAGTATTAATTATGACACTTACATCAAACCATAAAAACCACTATCTACAAGTAAATTTTAATTCAAAATGAATGAGATTAAGCGACTTGGACTTTAAGCGAGCCACTGAACTCTGCTTCCACTCTTGTCTTATCCCATCTCGGAGCTCCAAGTGCGTAGCGCTACACATTGATTAATAACCCAAAATCAAAGAATAAGTGTTAGTATGGAAATTGCTAAAGCGCGACAGTTATGGATAAGTAGCATCGCTCATATGCATAAATGGCATCACAGATATGCATGAGTAAAATCATAAATATAGTTAAACCAAAGCACCACATATATGCATAAATAGCATCAACAATACTAATAAAAAGCACCAACCCACATAAGTTATATTACCAACTTAAAATATTAACACAGATAATCATAAGTAGCATCAAACATATGCACGAGAAGCATCAATAATATGCATAAGTAAAATCAAGATTATGCATAAGTAGCATCACAGTTACACTAGTAACATCACATATATAGTTCACCCAAACCACCAAAGATATGCATACGAAACATCAACAATACTAATTAAAAGCACCAACCCACACAAGTTATATTACTAACTTAAACACTAAGTAGCACAGATATTCATTAGTAGCTTCAAATATATGCTTTAGCAGCATCACAAATATGCATACGTAGCCTCACAATTATAATTTACGTAACGCAGAATAGATATGCATGTGTAGCATCAACCGATCCATTCAAACAAAAATCCCCAAATTCGTTAAATTGATTTACTCAAAATGGCGAAACCATTCACAAGTTCTCTCCTTTTTCAAATTTTTTCACCAAATTCATCCCACAATTCGATTTAACCCAATAATACTTACCCGTTTTATTTCGCCCCATTTTTCTTCCGCCTCCTCAGACATCCGCTCCGTCTATGGAGCCTACAATTGCCGTCGGCTTCTTAAAATTTCAGCCCGCAGTCAGCCACTGTTGCCGAAATCGTCGCCTCTATTGGGGATTTCACAGTCGATAATCTAGGGTTCCAGATTTTTGGAGGGCGGCGGTTTTGCTTTGTAGAGAAATCGATTTCGTGGCGGTTTTGCTTTGTAGAGAAATCGATTTCGTGGGCTAAACTATCTAGCAGTTTACTTCTTCCCGATTTTATGGGATTCTGAGATCACGATGCATGATACCATATGGAATTATAGTTTTATTTTACATAAATACCCTTCATTATTAAATAATAATTAAAAAAAGCATTATTATCAATTAAAATATCTCAAATCTCAGCCGTTGATCTAATAAAATTGTAGAGACAAGATTTGTCCCTAATTTTCACACCACAACTTATCCTTAGAATAACCAACCCCTATATATATATATATATATATATATATATATATATAATACACACATGACATGCACGTACTAAACTTTTTTTTTTTATGAAATCGATTGGTACTGATGGCATGCATGATTGATTTCTTTGCATTTGCACGTCATTCAAATTTTATGGTATTAATACACATACTAAACTATAAAATATTATGAATTATATATCTATATATAATAATTACATGAAGTTTTTAAAAAATATATAAATGAATAATGAAATTACATCAAATTTTCAAATAAATAAATTATTGAATATAAAATTGTTGAAGTAGAAATTTTTTTTTTAACATGAATGTAATCCTTAAATTAGTTTTGTGTGTAATATACTTTAACATTTAGCAACTTTAAATAATGTATATTAATATTATTGTAGAATACTTTATGATATATATATATATATATATGTATTATTCTAATCTATAGTTTATGTAGGGCTGTAAATGAACCAAACTGTTCGTGAGCTACTTGGGTATCGGCTCTGGAAAAAGTTCGATCGAAACTCGATCGTTTATTAAACGAGCCGAATTCGAGTTTTTGTTCGAGCTCGATATTTTTCTCGAGCCGAACTCGAGCTACTCGTGAGCTTCTCATGAGTAGCTCGAGTTCGACTATAAACGAGCTTTTATCGAGTTGTTCGTGAGCTTTTAATCGAGCTTGGACAAATAAGCTAAAAAAATTAAATTTTCACCCCCAACAAGATTCAAACATTTAGCCAAATGTATTTCAATTTGTTATTATAGTCACTCGATCAAATTATTAAAAATTATGTCAATTGAATCAAATAATGTTTTTATAACAATTCTCCAGAATTTAAATATATGCAAATATTTATATATTATATTTTGATATTATATTTATATAAACATATATAATATCATATTATCAATTTATCAGATAAATATATTCAACTAATAATAATAGACTATATGAACTGTATGAAAATTAAGAATTAATATTATCATAAAAAATGGAATCAATTAATGATATTTACAAACATTAAGTTAAGCTTATGTTTTCAAACAAAAAATAGGAATATGTAAATAGATTTATATGATAAAAAATAATGTAATAAAAAATTTATTATCCAACTTTAAGATATACATTTACAATTTATTTAGTTATAATATTAATATAAAATAATATATTTGAATTTTGAAGTAGTTTAACAAAAAATATCAAATTATGAGGTAAATAAAATTATAATCTATAGTTATAATCAAGAATTAAGATTTGATAATGAAACAAACACAAATGAATTTGATTAAACCTATGATATCAAACAAATATTATTACATTGAATTAAATCAAAATTATCAATCAAAATCAATATCAAACAATTAATAGTGTCTGATAATTACTTAGTTTATTTGATTCCACAATATATATATATATATATATATTATCAATTTACTCAATTATTATATAATATACAAATATTATGTATACTTTAGCATGCCTCATTGAAATATTTAATTTATATACCAATAAAATAAAAGCAAATTGAGACATAACAATAAAAATTATGATTTATAAATCATATTACAAATTTTTTTGAAATTTGTATTCGAATTAAGATTATTGTAAATATTTATTTATTAATTGGAATATGTGTGAATTTGTAGTAAAAAAATAATAAAATAACAATAATAATGAACTATATTATCAATCAACTAATATGATTACAATATATTTATACGAAAATGAATAATCGATAAAGTAGTAAGAAAACGAGATATGTTTGAATTATGATTTATAAATTGCATAGTAAAAAACACTTTAAAATTTGAATTTGAATTAAGAGGATTGTAAAATATTTATATGTTGAAGTTTGAAATAAAAATAATAAGCTATCATGGATAGTGAGATAAATAACTAATTAAGTAATGAATACAATTTTTAAATAAAAAAAGTGAAAATGAATGATCGATAAAATAAAAAGAAAATGAGATATGAGTAAATTATGAATTATAAATTATATTAGAAAAAATATTTTAAAATTTTAATTCAAATTAAGGTAAATATATATTAAAATTTGAATATCCTATACTAATAATGAAAAATAATAAAATGAGTAATAAGCATGACTACAATTACATGATTAAGTAATTAATATAAATACAATAAAATAAGAATAAACATAATTAAAGAAAATCTGGAAAAGAAAAGAAAAGAACTCGATCATGAATTTTATTATTATCGAGCTTTTTGTTGAGTTTTTTTAACCGAACTTGAACATATCCTTATCGATTCAAACTCGAGCCGAGCTCGAATCGAACTCGATCACGAATTTTCTTAGTCGAGTCGAACTCGAACTCAAACTCGAAGCTCGAGTCGAACTCGAACTCGAGCTCGAGCCGAGTATATCTTAAACTAGCTGAACTCGAGCTTGAAGGTATTCGCCTCGTTTACAGCCCTAAGTTTATGTGTGTTCCGTCACATTGAAAAATGGTCCTGGGTCATCGAAATTGGTCCTTCCGTCACGTTTACCGTTAATTTTACTCTCATTTTAGGTCCCACGCGTTAAAACTAACAATTTTTTGAATTTGTCAACTACAAAATGTGTGGGTGAACATACTTGACACTTTTCTTTACCTTTTGACATTTAATATGTGCGGTTAAAACCTTTTGATCCATATGTTTGTTTTCCCTCTAATGATTTTTTAATGCTAATTATCTTCATATTTATCCTATTCGATGATCAAATTAAAAACTATTTTTGTCAAGGATATTCAAATTTTATCATTTTTCTTTTCTTAAATATTTTGTCTAGTAAAAATTATATTTTTAGTTTTGTAATTATCATACATAAAAATAAACAATAGGCCTGGTAGTATAAAAAAACATAAAACAAAACAAAACAAAGCTTTGATCATTTCTTTTAAAAATGTCAATTTAACAAAACAAAACAAAAAACATAAAACAAAATATAAAAAAAATTATTTTTCAAAATTTACCCATTTCTTTTAAAATTGTCAATTTAACCATATATTAGTTAATTGAGTAAAATTATGACCAATTTATTGTTTTGATCAAAATTAAGTAAATTTTTGTAATAATATTTAGGCAAGAATGCAAGATCAACAAAATATTAATTATGCCGTTAACATTTAATTTTTTTATTTTTATTGTAATCTAATTAATAATAATTATAAACTATTTTGACTAACAACACCAATAGTTATTGTTTGTAATTAATAATTATTAATTATAATTTATTTTATCTATTTATTAATAAAATTAATCAAGAAAAAATATCTAGTAAAAATTGTCTTTTTACTTTTGTAATTATCTATACATGAAAATAAATAATAGGCCTAATAGTATAAAACAAAATAAAACAAAGCTTTGTATTTTTATTTTATTTTTTGAATTTTACCTATTCATTTTAATATTGTCAATTTAATCATGTATTAGTCAATTGAGTAAAATTAAGGATAAATTATTGTTTTGATCAAAATTAAGTAATTACATTTTTATGACATTTTTAGGCAAGATCAACAAAACATTAATTATGCCATTAATAATTAATATTTTTCTTATTAGTTAATTATTTCATCGATTTTGGGGCCATTTGCAGATTCGGGTGTGTCCAGTGGGATCAAAAATGAAATTTACTCTCACGTACAACTCACGTGGAGGGCCCCCGTCTACATTTGACAGTCCCGTTAAAAAAATGGGACTAAATTTGAAAATTTTAATCGAATGGGATTACATTTGATGTCAAAATTCTTATAAGGACTATTTTAGAAAATTTTGGGACCATTTGCGGATTCGAGTGTGCCCAGTGGGACCACAAATGAAATTAATTCTAATTAGAATTCCATATAATTATTAATAATTATAGTATAAAAATATAAAATTTATCATGTCAATAATTTAATGTTTTTGATTTCATTATTCATTTATATATTTTTTAAAGACTTCATGTAATAATTATATATATAGATATATATACTATAAAACAATAGTATGTGTATTAATATCATAAAATTTGAATGACGTGCAAATGCAAAGAAAATCGACCATGCATGCCATCAGTACCGATCGATTTCATAAAAAAAAAAGTTTAGTGTACGTGCATGTGTCATGTGTGTTATATATATATATATATTTGGATGACAAATCAAAGAAAAATTTTCGGCAAAAAATATTTCAATTTATAAAATATTATCTAGGATCCACACATATTTTAATGAGATTTTGTAGATCATTTGAATGTTTAAATTACACAAGTCAAATATTTTTAAAATAAATATTAAAGATATAATAGTAAAACATTATTAATTATTAATTAAGGATTTAATTCAAAACTTAAAAACATACTATAATTATTAAATTATGGCTGGCTATAGTGTGGCCAAGAAGCATTATTGTATTTTTTAATGGTGCAATGTTTTTAGCACTAAGGCAGGGATTTTTTTGGTTCTCCGATTTCTCTTGTCGGGTCAGGCCTGAACCGTTTTTCTATTTTTCTTTCGGGTCTATTAATACACGTCATTTGATTGAGGAAACAAGACCATGGGTATTGATGCAAAAAGTATTACCCATTTGCAAGCAACAAACGTTATTTCGCGGATTTGACTTTACAAGAGTTTCGAACTTGCAAGCATGATTATGTATGTATACGTGTGTGTGTGTGTTTTGAGGGAACGATTGTGTCATTTGAAAGTACTGTTTGCACTATTTTTGTTATAAAATAAAACACATAAAATAAGCGAAATGAATCAATTAATTTGTACATTTATCTGCCTAAAAACACCCCAATTTGAATTCTATTCACTTAAAAGACTCTACAACATTAGCCCTACAAAAGGTCAATTTGTAACCCATATTACATAGAATACAACAGTTTTTTTTTTTTCAGAAACCTAGGGTAAATCTGTCCATTCTGATTCTATCATCGATTGACAACACAACAATTGCTGGAGAATACAAAACTACAAGCGTGGGAACTAGCAAGACTTAGAACATGAGTAGTGAAGAAATAGAGGGGAAAAATGGTCAGGCAAAGCCTGAGGTACCACGCCATCATCACCAAAACCAGCAAAAACGGCTATCTACCGCCTTCACTGAAGTCGACACCAAGGGCATGCCCCCATATTCAGCCATGAACTGATTAACACACTCAGATCTTCTTTCGTTGTGCCCTCCCATGCTACTAATTCCAGTAGAACCGATCTCAAAAATGTTACCTACACAAACAATGAAAGGAAGGTGCATGTAAATTGTATGTCTCCTATCAGAAATCTCATTAATTTCCCAGCTGCAAATGTTGTGACTTAGATCAGTGAAATTTCATTAATCTAGAACCGAGATGGAATCAATCAACGAAATAAGGTTCAACTTGAGTGGTCCTTTTAATGTTCGTCCCTCCTTTAACCATGTTTTTTTTTTTTTGTTTATAAATTTCAAGTAGCACAGTTGGAGACGATGGACATTTAGAAAAGATATATGCGAGACAATGGCCATATTGAAAAGATACTCCAGAGGCAGAGAAATCCACTTTAAAGTGTCGACTAAGATATATTTGATTAAGATTAAAAAAAAAAGTAAAAATGAGAAACATAAGACACTAAATAAAGCAATGAATATTTTTTAAATTTTGAAGATGAGAGAAGGTTCGCTGAACAAATATACCTTTCACCCAAAGAGGAGGAGCACCAGTTGCATTTGCAACAAGGAAAGACATAGCAATATCCTCACAATTCCTGGTATATACCGAGTGATTAGGAAAATATTTGATAACTGGAAAAAAGGAGACAGAACAAGATAATATGAATGCAAGTATCGTTCAAAAAAGAACCTGTTCTTGGTCACATATTCTCGAATGGATGATGGCATCTCGTAAGTGTACATACTGAGATATTTCTTATGAAAGAAGGCAGCCTTGGAGAGAATCATGCTATACGTTCCTGTCCACCAAACAGACCACCATCCGCTATAGATGAACTCGTTCTGACCATGATTCTAAGACAACCAAAGGAGGAGTGAACCAAAGAATTATGAATGTAAACACACAATTTATCGAAGCAAACTGTTCAAAGGAGCATGAATATACAAACAGCATTCCATAAAAAAGTCACTAGTTCTCTTGATTTAGTGCCAGCAGAAATCACACTCAATTTAGAAAAGTTAATGGCCAACAGCAACTTAAAGTTATAGATGTCATCTTTAACGAGCCAGTTACAACATTACATTTCATTACTATAGAAGCTAGAAAACCTGTCAATTGACCATAAATTTCATATATTTTGACTTCTTGTTAGTTCATGAGCTAGGTAATGCAATATACTAGTGTTGGAGATGAGGATCTCAACTTCATGGCGGAGCAAATAAGACTTATACGACTATGAGTAAAATGTGCCTGTTCAGAAATCATTATTTCAAGAACCATTGATGCTCAGACATGAAGATTAAGACATGGAGTGAAAAAATAGATCTGACCATTTTATTAGCAAGTGCAGGAATTCCATCAAAAATATCGCATGAACAATATGATGTTGTAAATGAAACAAAAAAGAAAAAGGCAGTAAACTATAGGAAAATGATTAGCAAAATAGAGCAGGATGAGATTCACTGAGGAAAACTAGAAAAACAAACTCTTCATGAAACACAAATGCTGAATTGTAGGCAAATGACATATTATGCCAATCCTCAAACCTAAACTTTTCTGTTGCCTTCAGAATTTTTTATGAACAAACTGACAGTACATACCGATTTATGAACCCAGTGAACACGAGGCACAAATCCCACCATTGTATCAGGCGCACTTTGCCAAACACTGAAAGCAAATTCTACTGTTGAGCAGGGGAATATAATGTCATCATCAATTGAGAAGACCACATCAGACTTCAAATCCTTAATTTCTTTGAATCTGTTATTTAAGCTGTCTTCCTTATTAATATCAAATCTCAATTCTATTTCCCGGCCACCTTTTGAATTCACCTTTATAACATGATTTAGAAACTTAATAAGAGACTCGGACGGAGCGTCGGGTTCACTCCACACAATATGTATAGAATCAAGCCCAGGACAAGATGCATAATGGGATATGGATTGTTTGAGAAGATCATTTCTTTTCCATGTGTTAATCAGTAAGGTGTATCCTCTCCTGCAAGACATATAAAATTAGCATTAGCAAGAAAGAATAACAACTTTTTAGATGCATGCATTGATATCTATAAAGGAACATATGTCTGCCCAGGCATACAAGCATATATCGATATTCCAATACATTTTTTGCTTCAAAATACCAAATTTAAGATAATCATAAGTTAATCGATTTAAGAAATTCCACCCGTTTACTTAAAAGGAAAACTCGGAAAGTTAAAGAGGAAGAAACTGCCAGAATATACAAGATTAGAGTAACACGAATTTTCTGAAAAACACTAGGTTCAATTATTTCTTAACTCTACTACAAAGCATTTATAAATCTTGGGGAAAAAATGTGTAAGTCAAGCAAAAACAGGTTTAAACAAGCAGGCTCGAAGTGGAAAGCAACATCACGATTCTGTGCATTAAACAACTTCCAGTAACCAAATACAATAGCCAAGCCTGGAGACTAATATTTCCTATGAAAATCAAGATTGCAGAGAGCAACTGTCAAGAAAAATCTGCATTAGACCCACAAGAGAATGCCTTCGTATTGGCTTGCACATACCATGACACATTGAACATTTTCTTTATGCTTGCAAAGATAGTAAAGATTATCTATATCAAGTATTAAAAAAAAAAAAGAACAAAAATGCACCTATTGCAAATTAGCAAAGGTTCTAATAATTATTGTCACTTTTACCATAATCAATAAATGTACAAATCTCCTTTGCCTTTTCTTTTAAAAAGAAAGCATTAGTTACAACAAAAGCGCCTTAGTTTTTTCAGGCATCACGCAAATCTAATTTACAGAAAGTTGAACCGAAAAAGATTCCCACCCAATACTATACTCGTAGAAGAAGGCAACACTCTCATTTTATGTCAATCGAGCCAATAATAGTAAGATCCAAACTTAAGTGATCCTAAAAGGAATGATTAGCAACTCTAAAAAGAAAGGGAATATAATTAGGATATGTTTACATATTTATGAGCAAAAAAAAACTAGATCAATAATTTCCAAAATGAACAATAATACTTTACATAGTCATAAACAGAAAATCTAGATCAATAATTTCGAAACGGAAATATAGAACTTAGCGCATTAAATAGTCTAATCCAATAATTAGTAAACACTAACGCCAACTAAAATCCTGAATTTAAACTGAAAGGACGGGCAAAAATCATACAAAAATCGCGGCGATGTGTAAGAATCTCACCGAGGCGGAGAGGATCCGCGCGGAGAAACAGCGAATTGCTTCCACTCCCCAAACGACGCCGTACGGCTAGCAAGCGCGATCAGCATAAACAGTATGCAACAGGTCAGCATTAGCTTAATCTTCGCCGATCCGACGGCGGACAAAGCTCCCTGCCTTATCGTCCGACGGCTGAAGAGGCTCGTCCTCATTGCTGCGGCACGACACTGTTTTGAGGAAGAGGCGCTTACTGAGTGACCACAGAGGCTGTCCGAGTGAAGCCGGTGGATGAAGAAGAAGCGTAGGTCGCAGCAGGCAGTGGCAATTCCATAAAACGACGGGTGGTGGCTGAGCAGGCGGCGCCGAAGATCAGTTCACGGCGGTGATGACGTCATCTCTGGTCCTCGATTTCGTCAGTTCGGATTCGGATAGCAGACAAGGAGAGATGGATTTCAAAGACGGAATATAGGAGGCCCGATAAATTGAAATTAATGGAAGTTAGTTACCCTTCTACGTTTATGTTTTTTTACTATTTTATTTTATACCCCCCGAATAATTCAAAGCACCTGTTTCAGAATTTATATTCGGTAAATTTCATCCAGTAAATCATACTTGAAAAATCATAAGTGATGTGATGTAGCAGTCCAAGGGTGTTAGAAAAAAAAAATTGAGATTTTCGATCTCAAACTACAATATTCTATCACTAGACTAATTTAGAAAGATATTATTTATTTGAATTATAAATTCATTTGAATTTTATAGCAATTAACCATTAATTACTTGATTCACAATTAATCCCTAAATTTTTTTTTAAAAAAATATATATTCCCCTTATTTGGACGGTAATAGTAAATTCTAGCGTTGCTATAATATAGATAATTTCATTAGATGGGCCCCACCCGAAATGATAGAACTCACTAGAGATAATATAAAATGGAGACTTAATTATGAACAAATTAATTACCACCATTTACACGGTGACTTGATTGTTGGAAAATAAGCGTTCCATATTTTATTGAGTTCTGTCTCAAACATTTGTATGAGAACTTTTAGGCAGTATTTCGTTTGCAGGATGAGTACGGATTGATAAACTTATCCGGCTTAATCAATCATTTAATTTTTTGGATTTGAATCTGGAATTGATATTGGGTCCGGTCATTTATTCATCATTTAGTTGATTAATAATTCGTGTGATCTCCTCTCCTCAGGTTATTAATCAGGAATAATGGACCATGATATTAAATGACGAGATTATTCTCATTTTCAATTTTTTTCAGTCTTTATATTGAGTTGTCTTGTTGCTTATAAATCTGTAAATTTGACATAATTTTAGATTATATTTTGATTTTTGATTCATATGGTCAAATAATAACACGTTGAAAAGTCACAAGAAATAATTTTAGATAAACATTTTTTTGTATCTTTCCAGATTTCAAGTTAGGTGCCTAAAGATATATAAAAAAAAAATCAGATTAACCAATAGAAATGTTTATTTCAATGGTATCTATGCATGAAAAATTAAATAATACTAGGCAAAATAATTAATATTCGATAACGTTTGTGGTGCTTGAGTTGCTCCATTAGAGTAGTCAATCTCTTTGACATATAAAAATGCAAAATAATGTTCGACTTTAGAAAACATCTTTGGTTTATTCAATTTATTATTTATTTTTTTCAAGAACTTGAAATTTTTCATAGTTATCTGTGTATTCCATCCAATTATTTATATTTTAATAATTACAATTTTATTATAAAAGATTACAATTTTTTTGAATCATTAATATATATATTTTAATATTTTAATGATTAGAAATTTGAAATTTCATAAAAATAATAATATGGAGGGTAATTTTGGTATATTGGTACATTTTAATCTCAATCATTCAATTCAAACATAGTATTGATACATTATCATATATAATAAAAATCTCAATCAAATAATCCAAACACAATATTAGTAATCCATGAAGAGGACAATCCTACCATATATAATCAATTTTATCTATCCCACCAGACAAACTAAACGGGCCCAAACGACAATATTAATGTATATGATAAATGAGAAAGATGTCCATTGGCCTATATATTATGTTGATAATTTAATTTAAGTGGTGAATATATTTTTGGGATAAGTTTCAATTTGACTTCTAATATATATTTTGTAAGGAGCATTCTAATTCTTAAATTAAATTTGGTCTTGATTAACCTCTTGAACTTTCGAACTCAACTCAGTTAGTTCCTTGAATTTTTGAACTTAACCTAGCTAACCACTTGAACATAAAAAAAAAAAAATTATTTTGGTTGTTTCTAAATAAAAGAAAAGGAAAAAATCAATAATTATTATTCCCCCAAAAAATTAAGAATATACGGGCATTTCTCATTCAACATGTCCAAATATTCAAGTGAGCATAATTTGAAGAAAAATATAAATCAATGAATTAATTGAAATCACATTATCATTAAATTAATTCACTATAAATACAATCCGAAAAATATTTCATTTCTTTTATATGTATGTATGTATGTATAAAATTATAATATATGGATTTCAGAAATGAAAATCTATATATACTAATAAATATATTATACTAGATAAATTATATATAATATACATATAACGTTAATTATAGTATAGTAGATTATTAACGTATATGATTGATCAATTTAATATAAACTATAATTATATATAAGAAAATCACAATAATGATCAATTCTATGTTGCTATTTTTCAATTGTAGTGGTTTGATGTTTTAATGTGTGATAAATATAAGGGCAAATTACAATTTAATTCCCAACGGTTGAAGGTTTTAACAAAAATAACCCAACATTTTAATAATTACAATTTAATTCCCAACGTTTGGATATTCTAACAGAAATAACCCAACGTTTATTATTAACAATTTAATTACCAACGTTTGAACATTTTAACAGAAATGACCCGATACTTTAGGCGAAAAAAAAACCATTTTGGTCATTTTTTCGGCAAAAATATTAGTTCGTTATATGGGTCTCTAGTTCACTTGAGAGTAAATATGATTTAAATCGACCGAAATAGTTTTTTTAGCTTAAAATATTGAGTCATTTTTGTTAAAATTTTCAAATGTTGGGAATTAAATTATTAATATTAAACGTTGGGTTATTTTTGTTAGAATATCCAAACGTTGGGAATTAAATTGTAATTATTCAAACGTTGTGTTATTTTTATTATAACCTTCAAACATTGGGAATTAAATTGTAATTTGCCCAATAATGACAATTTATGTACTGTTAGGAAAATTGTTGGGAAAATCCCAACTGATGGTTTTGATTAAATGTCAAAACATGTGTGATGATTTAATGAAAAATTGCAGGTTATGAAAAGCTGAAAGTCAGAGATAATGACCAAGTAAGACTTCAAGCTGAAATGAGAGATAACTATTTTGAAGCATGGTTAACCAGCTGTTCGGATTTTATTTTCACCTAAACTGCAAGTGTACAACGAGGCTAATAACAAAGCGGTGAACAAGGTCGGATCCACAGAGACTCAATATCTAATCACTAGTTATTCTATTTATTCTACGGCTGTTTATCTAAACTAACAAAATTATGAGTGTGAAATTAACTGAACTAACCAAACAAAATAAATAAATTACCACAAGCATAAAACAAAAGAAAATAACAAATAAAATTATCAGGAGAAAAAGCGCATTCTAGGATTGTTTAATCATCAACTACTCCACTTGTTTAACTAACACAATTCCATGTCTATATTCAGATTCAAATCACACTAGAGCAACCACACAATTATATACAATCCCTTCTCAGAGAAATGTAAATGTTGATTACAGATTAAATAATAATGTCTCCATTAATTATCTAATATGCAACTCCAAAATGATCAAAAGGTCAAATGCTCTCTTAAATAATCTCAACTCTCTCGAGTACTATCAATTATCAAGTTAATTATTCTGAATCTCGTGCTAAAACTCATCTTTCGAATTATGAATCAACACCTCTGATTGCATCAATTAATGGCCAATTAATCAACACAGCATCCAAAATAAGAATAATTAAAGCATGAGAAAAATCATAGACAAGAGAATTGCATTAATTAACTGGTTTCATAATTGAGTCATAAACAACCCTAGAATACTAGGGTTTAGTTATCCATAATCAAACCAATAAATAAACATCCAATCCAAAAATCCATAGAAAGACAAGAATAAAAATAAACAAAACCCAGAAGGTTAAATCTGCCTCTAATTTTGTACTCCTTGAATTCCTAGAGCTCGTTCTTCAAGATGGCTTCTCTCCGTTATTTTTCTCTGCTCCAAAGCTTATAGTAGGGTTTTTCATGTGTGATTTCCGTGTATTTCCACCCTTAAATACTAAGTAAGAAGTTGATCCAAAGTAGAAAACCACAAGCTGCACCGCCTTGAAAATTCACGAGCGAGCTCCCCAGCATGTCAGTCGCGACTCGGGTCGCGACTCCACGTGGCATCCAGCTGTCACAAAATTCGCGAGCGCTTCGTATATTCACGACCGGGTCGCGAATATTGCAAAGCTGACCCCCTTCTCTGTCGCGATCAAACAGTTAACGCCTCTTGGTAATTCGCAATCTCGCTCGCGATTCGCGAGCTGGTCACAACTTTTCTTCTGTGCACCCCAGCCTATGTCGGGATCAAACAGTTAACGACTGGGGTCTTCACTCGCGAGCTGCCACGTGGACTGCGGTTCTCGGCCATTTTTTCATGTATTTATCGGGACTTCCATACTTCGTTCAAACACCATCTTTCCAAGTACAATTCCTGCAAAATTCCAACAAGTAATACCAAAATCCCAAATGCATGAAAACACAAATAAACTGAGATAAAACACACCATAACCAATTCAAACTCGTCACAAAAGTGTATCAAAATTAGTGTAAAATCTCAGTTTATCAACTCCCCCAAACTTAGAAGTTTGTTTGTCCTCAAACAAAGAACAAGACTCAACTCAAGGATCAATACAAATTATGCATACAACTCACAATCTAGCAATGACGAAATCAAGAGGTAAGAAATATGCAAGCTCAAAATCCGTAAGCCCTTCAAATCACTCACATGCACATTTGAAACTCAACAAACATATACCAAACCAATGTTCTTCTCAAGTGTGTGTGTATCACTAAAACTCTCACAAAATATATATCAAGGTACCCACTCATCGAACATCAAACATATGAAAACATCAACCATAGGCTTGCACTTCTTCCCCAGTCTCTTCAAATGAAATCATGCCAGAATTAAAGATCAAATAGGTCTTTTAACTGGGTTGTAATGTAGGCTTTGGGTTAGGGTTGGAATCATATGGCTAAAATGACTCAAAAACCCTACAAAAATCACCGAAGTTCACAGCGTTATCAACTCCACTCTACCAATCAATCTAAGCACCCTCTTTTTTTTTTTTTTTTTTCCAACAAAGATACAAGTTAAACTTTGTCTAACTCACTTCTCCTACACAACTGTGTTTCTCAGACTCTTTGAGTCCGTTAATTTTTCTTTCATCTCTGTTGTTGGCATCCTTTTTATTCAAATAATTTTTTTTGTTTTATTTTTTTTAGGAATGCCAACAACACTCATCACTACTCACAACCATCAACACCATAACAATGTTCTATCATCCCCAATCACAATCATTCCTTTTCCCTCCAATCCTATTGTCCACACGTTTTATCATTCATATCACAATGGGATTCTAAGAAAAATGATGATTAAGCTCAACGGGGTTCACAAAGGAATTATGTGTATCTAGGGATCGTGTTTAGGCAAATGGCTATAAGAAAGATGGCCTAAAATCATTTCTTCAATCCTAAGCATAGTCAAATCACGAGTGAGGAATCATGCAAGTTCTAGTGACATAAACACATGCTGACCAACACACATCAAGAAAAATACGGGTTTATCACTGTAACACCCCGAATCTCAATACGAGAATTGAGTGTTATCAAATAATATCCTAAAATAAATAACAAAATTAACTATGCACTTAAAATGTTTTTTTTTATATTTTCCATAATAACCCAACTAAATAATCAATAAAATGTTAACAATACTATTAAGCATTTATAGATGTACTTTCAAAATCCAATTTCCTATTCACATAACAACTTGAAACCGAATACTTACAAACATGTCAAAGTTTTACAAACGAAATACTTTATAAATATGGACAGTCATTAAGTTCAAAATAGTGCTAGCTAATATATACAACAAAAAGAATATTATGGCCAACAGCTACCACGTCACCGGCCTTTCCCATCCTCTTTTATCTGTAGTGATAATATTAACATGGGGTGAGTGTGTGAACACTCAGTGGGAACATACATTATCCAAGTTAAACCATATAATACAGGGAACATAACATCTTGTATGTACTTGAAACATAGAACACGTAGGTCCGCGTAGGATGTGGCCACATAACAATAGAGTGGTATTAAACCACAGTGGTATAAACCACACCATCGGAACGGTTCATATCTTAGCCCTTTCGGCCTCAGATATTAGCCGTAAACTGTAGGCAAGTACATACAATTTACTTACACATGAAGCACTTAAATTCATAAATCAATCACATAATATAATTTAACAGAGACAATAATTAACACAGAAGGAAATGTTGATATGTTACCCACCTTACAAACAAGCACCCTTGATGCAACACAAAAGTTGTATTCTTTAAACCCCGACTTTGTCTCGTGAACCTACAATGTATGTATGTATTAATTCTTTCCAGAAATAAATTCCTCTCTATTCTAAATGTCCAACAAGCATTAGATTTCTTTCTTTAAAAAAAAAAACTTATCTGCTAACAATCACTATACAATAGTTCTTAATATTATCAATGAATTGACAGACTAACTTAGCAACTTTCCTCTGTTTCATTAATTAAATTGTCCTTATATACATAAATTTTTTTTAATAATTATGGTGATACTGTGTCCTACGATAATCTTCCAATTTTTATAATTTTTAACTAGATTTATAAATATAAATTCTAATTTTCCATTCACATGCGTACTATATATACACACACACACACACGCACATAACCATATAATTTAATCATAACTCTTATTTGCCTAAAAATTTGAATTCATTCTTAACTTTCTAACGGATTCCTAACAACAAACACTCATTAGCTTAATTAATTCCTATTGATAAACGAAAACTTTATTTGCTAACTCACAGTAACCTAAGCATCAACTTGATAATAATAAAAATGCATTAAAACATGTTCTACAATGATTACTAGAACAATATTTGTTAATTAAATAATATTATAATTAATCTCATGTTTATACATAGCAATTAAAACTAGGAAAATCTCTCACCTTATCGGGAATTTCTCCTAAAATCGTACTAAACCAAAATTACATGTCTGACACTAAGAATAAAAGTTGGCTTCTTAAATTTTCATAATTTAGGAATTAATTATGCTGTGCATATTGAACAATAATGATTTTTTTTAATACTCCCAAAATCTTACCTCAATGGTTTTTGTCGAGTGTCCTGTCCCCTACGCACTAAAACTCTAAATTGATTAATCTTCTCTCCCAAGTCACCTTAACTTATTTATATAATCATCCACACTTAACACAGATGATAGTCTATACAAACACTAACTAGCTAAGAGAGTGACAGGTGTATAAGCTATATTATTAGGTGATAGGCGTGTCCCAATGACTAATTCTAAATATAATACAAACTTAATCTTTGAGGTAAGCCATATCAATTTTTTTCCCCCGCAGCTCTAATATAATATATATATATATATATATATATATTTTTTTTTTTAACTCACATCTGGATAGAAAATACTCAAATTAGAATATATATCCATATTTTAAATCCTTATGATTTTCCATATTTTGAGTTCCCAAATAAATTTTCCTATTTTTTTTTCCGAGTGTTACATCCTCCCCCTCTAAGAAATAATTTCATCCTCGAAATTAATACTTACCGATTCTCGAGATATTTGGATATTTTGCTAGAATTTCATCTTCCCGCTCCCATGTAGCTTCTTCTGTTTCGTGTTTGCTCCATTGGACTTTCACTAGCACAATCCCCTTGTTTCTTAATTGTTGCACTTTTCTGTCTAAAATTGCTATAGGAGTTTCCTCATATGTGAGATCTTGATTTATCTCTATAGCCTCTCGACTGATAACATGGCTCGGGTCGAAAATATATTTACGGAGCATCGACATGTGAAACACATTATGTATTTCAGATTATTCTGGCGGTAATGCTAATCTATACGCCACTTCTCCTATTCTTTCTAGAATTTCATAGGGTCCAATATATCTTGGTTTCAATTTTCCCCGCTTGCCAAATTGAATGACACCCCGAGTAGGAGATACCTTTAGGAAAACTTTATCACCAGCTTCAAACTCTAGACCCTTTCGTCTTTGATCCGCATATGATTTTTGTCTATCTTGCCATTTTTATCCTTTCTTGAATCTTGCTAATAATTGTAACAGTCTTTTCTACAAGTTCAGGACCTAGGACTTTTCTTTCTCCAACTTCATCCCAATACAACGGTGATCTACACTTTCGCCCATATAAGGCTTCATACGGTGCCATTCCAATTGTTGCTTGATAGCTATTGTTATAAGCAAACTCAACCAAAGGCATATAATTCTCCCAGCTTCCCCCAAGATCCAATACAATCACCCTTAACATATCTTCCATAGTTTGTATTGTTCTCTCAGTCTGTCCATCTGTCTGAGGGTGAAAGGCCGTACTGAAGTTTAATGTAGTTCCCATTGCATGCTAGAGACTTTGACAAAATTTTGATGTGAAACGAGTATCTCGATCTGACACTATGGTCACTGGAACTCCATGTAGTCTTACTATTTCTTGGAGGTAAACTTGTGCCAGCTTATCCAATCCAAATGTCATCTTTATTGGAATAAAATGGGCTGACTTGGTAAGTCGATCAACAATCACCCAAATAGCTTCATTTCCTCGAGTAGATTTTGGTAATCCAACAACAAAATCCATTGAAATGTGTTCCCATTTCCACTCAGGAATCTCAAGTGGTCGTAACAATCCAGTTGGGCGTTGATGTTTGGCCTTTACTTGTTGGCACACTATACATTTATGTACATATGACCCAATAACATTCTTCATTTTCTTCCACCAGAATAAACCTTTCAAATCTTGATACATTTTCGTACTATCAGGATATGCCGTGTAAGGTGTACAATAAGCTTCATCTAGAATCTCTCGTTTTAACTCCATATATTGAGGCACACATATCCTTCCTTGGAAGGTCAAAGCTTGATCATCTCTCAAGGCAAAATCTGAAAGATTTCTCTTCTCCACTTCCATTTTTGTTTTTCTTAAATAGTCATCTTTGTCCTGAGCTTCGATAATTCTGTTATGCAGAGTGGGCTTTGCTATTAGTGCTGTAATCTTAGCCTCAATATTCTCTGGTGGTAATACCACTTCAATCCTCATGTTTGCAAAGTCATTTAAAAGTTGTGCTTGGCTGGTTAAGAAACAATTTTATTCTTCCCGACTTTTCCTACTCAAGGCATCTGCAACCACATTTGCCTTTCCGGGATGATACAAAATAGTAAAATCATAATCCTTTACCAATTCCAGCCATCTTCTTTGCCTCATGTTAAGCTCTTTTTGCTCAAATAAGTACTTCAAGCTCTTGTGGTCAGTGTATATCTCACACTTTCCTCCATATAAGTAGTGTCTCCAAATTTTTAAGGCATGTACTACAGCCGCAAGCTCCAAATCATGAGTAGGATAGTTTAACTCATGTGGCCTCAACTGTCTGGAGGCATATGCAACTACCTTTCCACGTTGCATCAGGACACATCCTAGTCCTTGTTTTGATGCATCACTAAAAACTACAAATCCCTCTGACCCCTCTGGGATAGTTAGCACTGGAGCTGTAACTAACTTTTGTTTTAACTCTAAGAAACTCTCCTCGCAATCTTTTGTCCATTGAAACCTTACTCCTTTTCTTGTTAGCTGGGTCAAGGGACGAGCAATCTTTGAAAATCCCTCTATAAATCTTCGATAATATTCGGCTAACCCTAGGAAGCTACGAATTTCGCTTGCATTTGTAGGTGTTCTCCACTCACTAACAGCTTCCACTTTAGCTGGATCAACCATAATTCCCTGTGATGTTACGACGTGCCCTAGAAATACCACTTTATTCATCCAAAATTCACACTTGCTAAACTTAGCATATAACTTTTCACGCCTAAGTGTATCCAGAACAATCCTTAAGTGTTCTTCATGTTGCTCTCTACTTCTTGAGTACACCAGTATATCATCAATAAATACAATCACAAATTGATCTAAGTACGGGTGGAATACCCGATTCATCATGTCCATGAAAAATGCTGGTGCATTGCTTAGGCCAAATGGCATTACAACAAATTCATAGTGGCCATAATGGGTTCTAAATGCTTTCTTTGGCACATCCTCCTTTTGAATTTTTAATTGATGGTACCCAGATCTTAAGTCAATCTTCGAAAATACACAGGTACCTCTAAGCTGATTGAATAAATCATCAATTCTTGGCAATGTATATTTGTTTTTGATGGTAAGCTTATTCAATTCCCTATAATCAATGCACATCCTTAATGATCCATCCTTCTTCTTAAAAAATAACACTGGTGCTCCCCATGGAGAAACACTTGGTTGTATGAATCCTTTATCTAATAATTCTTGTAGTTGTACCTTCAATTCCTGCAACTCCTTTGCCGCCATTTGATATGGTGATTTAGATATTGGGGCTGCTCCTGGAACTAATTCCATGTTAAATTTCACTTATCTATCTGGAGGCAGTCCCAGTAAATCTTCAGGAAATACATCTTGATATTCCCGAATGATCAGCATATCCTCAATCTTTTCTGCTTGCAACTGAACTTTCACTAAACTTACTAGAAAAGCTTGACAGTTTCCCTTTTTCAACATCTTTATGGCCTTTAAAGCAGTCACAACCCGTGGTACAATTCCCATTTTTGCTCCATGAAAAATAAATTCATTTTCCTCCAGTATTTGAAATACTATTTCTTTTTCATGACACTTAATAACCGCATGATTTGCCCTGAACCAATCCATTCCCAAAATTACATCAAAATCCTTTAGGTTTAGCATGTACAAATCAGCATGCATTATTTTTTGATCAAACTTCATTTCTAAACCCTTGCAAATCCTATTCGACTCAACGGTTTTTCCCGATGGAATACTAATCTCTAAGGTAGTTTCAATCATACTCCCTTCCAAGCTCAACTTTTTACTTAAGTTAGTGGATATAAATGAATGTGTGGCTCCTGTATCAAACAAGGCTAGTACTGGTACATTTAGAATACTCAACATACCTGCCATAGTTCCTGGATCTTGAGCTGCCTCTTGTTGTGTCATAACATATGCTCGCCCTTTAGGTGGTGGTGGTCGATGTTGTGAAGTTTGTGGTTGTCGATGTTGTGGCGGTGGTGGTTGGCGTTGTGGAGGTGATGGTCGATATTGTGGAGGCGGTGGTGGCTGACGTTGGTTAGGTCCTGAGCCCGCAAACCGTGGACAGTTCATTGTATTATGACCAGGTTGCCTACAACGAAAACATACTCCTTTATACAACAAACATTCTCCACTATGATTTTTCCCACAGGTTGGGCATACCAATTT
The DNA here is from genome assembly GCA_026008535.1 of Perilla frutescens. Classification (NCBI taxonomy): domain Eukaryota; kingdom Viridiplantae; phylum Streptophyta; class Magnoliopsida; order Lamiales; family Lamiaceae; genus Perilla; species Perilla frutescens. Next base: position 50,345,084 of record BRKX01000006.1, read on the forward strand.
GTTCACACGATTATTCGAGTTGGATCCCTCTCCTATTTTCATTGATGGGTAGCTATTATAATATTTAGGTTTTTCCTCTACCCATCTTCTTTTTCCTGTGATAGCTTGATCCATAGGCCTTCGATTAATAGTAGGTAGAGCTCGAAATTCGATCTTCAAAGCTCAATCCAAAACTTCTGCATAAGAGAATAACTTTAATCCCGCCAAAATACAGCTGATTTTCAGGTCATAATCATTTTTCAAAACGTTGAGCCTTCTTACACTCCGTATCAACTAGATGACTAGCGTATCGAGATAATTGACTGAACTTCCTATCATATTCTGTCACAGTCATATTCCCTTGCCTCAACTGAAGAAACTCAGCTTCTTTTAGATCCTTATATGATGAGGGAATATATTTTTGTATAACAGCCAGCTGAAATTTTTCCCATGTTAAACCAAGTTGTTCTTCTTGGGTCATTGTCTTGCTATGCGACTCCCACCAGTGATCAGCATCCTCGACCAATTGGAAAACATCACAAGAGACTCGTTGTATATCAGTACACATGATATGGTTGAAAATGCGTTCTAGGGCATGAAGCCACCCTTCCGCGGCTGTTGGTTCACCTCTTCCATCAAATGTTGGTGGTTGATACTTCCAAAATTGCTCTATAACTCGACTAGTGTTATCATCCGGCTCTGTCTGGACTTGAGCATTTTGAGCTGCGGCGAATTGTTGTGCCATACCTCGAAATAGATTATATAAGTTTGCCATGAGATCTTCTTCTGTTACTTCCTCCACCCGCAGTGGAGGGCCAAGTTCCTGCTCCCTACCAGATCGACGTCCTCTAGGCATTTTCTGTTCATAGCATAAGAGATTTATGATTTATCCCATATACATATATTATAAAAATTATTTTTATAACTTTACAAATTAGCAATTAATAGCCCACTTAACACAAACTTTTTATATATATAAGGTCGTCCCAAAATTGTTCATTTAATACTACACAAGAGGAATACATCATCTACACTCTGTATCTACATACAAAAGGTGTTGCCTACGTCATACCCATATATATGTACATAATTTACATATTTTTGTACACTAAGGTTGGCCAAAAGTGGGGACTAACACAACATTCGTTCACCAAAGAGCAGTATCCTATTCAGGGTCAGAGTCATCCTCCATAAACTCTTCCTCGGGGTCTTCCTCCTCTGAGTCATCATCTTCCGAATCCTCTTCTGGATCCTCTTCATCTTCGGGATCTTCATCTTCATGATTATTCTCCTGATTTGCTTCGATTGGAGTTTGGATAGGACTTTCGTCTATATCACCAAATTCATTGTATAGAGGTTCTCCATCCTCTATCTCCTCCCTAGGTCCGTTATTTCCTTGATTCCTATGGGATAGTATATCTCTTCTTGGTGGGGGTTGGTCGTGTCCTATCCAAAATGAAACTATTGTGGTCGTAAATTTCTTATAGTTGATGTTGAGTGAACGCATGCCTGGTTCAAACCACATGCGTTCTTTATAAAGTTCCTCTGCTTGGGGTTGGAAAAAGTCAGGAAGTGTGTCGATCAATCGACGAGTAGCTTCATGCTCGGAGGGTCCTCCTGGTACATCTTTTACTTCTCTCCACATACTTAACATTCGTGTTGCATGTACTCCCACATCATCATCAGGATTCCGTTGATATATTCTATAGGCTGCTAACTTCCTCTCATATGGGGGAATTCTTACACTTTTCCTAGGGGGCTCGAATCAGTCCTGCCATCTGTCTTTAGAACATAAGTAATGAATATATAATTATCATAACATTCTATAGTTCAAGCATGATCTATAGTCTTAGTGAAATCCACCTAGAATCCCAGTTCCCATAAACTAATAACAATTACAAATACCAAATTTCATTAATATCATACATCATCATAATATAATCTCATAAAATCAGGTATTTGCATCGTATATCATACTTAACATTACATTTGACATGTATGTATAAATTAAAACTTTTCAATACCTGATTGAAATTGGGTAGGCGTAGAGAGAATGGACTGTTAGGCCCTTTTTTTTTTAAACTTAGTAAATATATGACATAAAGACAAGTCTACAGAAACGTAGACCTGCTCTGATACCACTTTGTAACACCCCGAATCTCAATACGAGAATTGAGTGTTATCAAATAATATCCTAAAATAAATAACAAAATTAACTATGCACTTAAAATGTTTTTTTTTTATATTTTCCATAATAACCAAACTAAATAATCAATAAAATGTTAACAATACTATTAAGCATTTATAGATGTACTTTCAAAATCCAATTTCCTATTCACATAACAACTTGAAACCGAATACTTACAAACATGTCAAAGTTTTACAAACGAAATACTTTATAAATATGGACAGTCATTAAGTTCAAAATAGTGCTAGCTAATATATACAATAAAAAGAATATTATGGCCAACAGCTACCACGTCACCGGCCTTTCCCATCCTCTTTTATCTGCAGTGATAATATTAACATGGGGTGAGTGTGTGAACACTCAGTGGGAACATACATTATCCAAGTTAAACCATATAATACAGGGAACATAACATCTTGTATGTACTTGAAACATAGAACACGTAGGTCCGCGTAGGATGTGGCCACATAACAATAGGGTGGTATTAAACCACAGTGGTATAAACCACACCATCGGAACGGTTCATATCTTAGCCCTTTCGGCCTCGGATATTAGCCGTAAACTGTAGGCAAGTACATACAATTTACTTACACATGAAGCACTTAAATTCATAAATCAATCACATAATATAATTTAACAGAGATAATAATTAACACAGAAGGAAATGTTGATATGTTACCCACCTTACAAACAAGCACCCTTGATGCAACACAAAAGTTGTATTCTTTAAACCCCGACTTTGTCTCGTGAACCTACAATGTATGTATGTATTAATTCTTGGTTTTTAGAGATAAATTCCTCTCTATTCTAAATGTCCAACAAGCATTAGATTTCTTTTTTAAAAAAAAGAAAACTTATCTGCTAACAATCACTATACAATAGTTCTTAATATTATCAATGAATTGACAGGCTAACTTAGCAACTTTCCTCTGTTTCATTAATTAAATTGTCCTTATATACATAAAAAAAATATATAATAATTATGGTGATACTATGTCCTACGATAATCTTCCAATTTTTATATTTTTTAACTAGATTTATAAATATAAATTCTAATTTTCCATTCACATGCGTACTATATATATACACACACACACACACGCACATAACCATATAATTTAATCATAACTCTTATTTGCCTAAAAATTTGAATTCATTCTTAACTTTCTAACGGATTCCTAACAACAAACACTCATTAGCTTAATTAATTCCTATTGATAAACGAAAACTTTATTTGCTAACTCACAGTAACCTAAGAATCAACTTGATAATAATAAAAATGCATTAAAACATGTTCTACAATGATTACTAGAACAATATTTGTTAATTAAATAATATTATAATTAATCTCATGTTTATACATAGCAATTAAAACTAGGAAAATCTCTCACCTTATCGGGAATTTCTCCTAAAATCGTACTAAACCAAAATTACATGTCTGACACTAAGAATAAAAGTTGGCTTCTTAAATTTTCATAATTTAGGAATTAATTATGCTGTGCATATTGAACAATAATGATTTTTTTTTAATACTCCCAAAATCTTACCTCAATGGTTTTTGTCGAGTGTCCTGTCCCCTACGCACTAAAACTCTAAATTGATTAATCTTCTCTCCCAAGTCACCTCAACTTATTTATATAATCATCCACACTTAACACAGATGATAGTCTATACAAACACTAACTAGCTAAGAGAGTGACAGGTGTATAAGCTATATTAATAGGTGATAGACGTGTCCCAATGACTAATTCTAAATATAATACAAACTTAATCTTTGAGGTAAGCCATATCAATTTTTTTTCCCCCGCAGCTCTAATATAATATATATATAAATATATTTTTTTTAACTCACATCTGGATAGAAAATACTCAAATTAGAATATATATCCATATTTTAAATCCTTATGATTTTCCATATTTTGAGTTCCCAAATAAATTTTCCTATTTTTTTTCCGAGTGTTACAATCACCCTTAGGCACAAAAGCTCACAGTTAAACATTGGTCTTAATCATGCTTATCAAGCTCAGATGTACACATGTGATCAAATCAGAACTCACAAACTTCAAAACATATATATCCCCACTTCCATCAATTATCATCACCAAAGCATGAATTTAATACATAACTCGATCAAGTTCCTCAAAACCACAAGATCAAAGCAGACAAACTTCAAAATTTTTCCAGGTTTCCTTTTTTTTTAACTCTAAAATAAGAGAAGCAATTAACTAAGAAAACAACTAACTAAGAACGCAGATAGGAGAAACAAACTTGGTCGAGACATCGTAAGCGCACATCCCCCCAAACTCATTCAACACAATGAGGAAGAATAAGTTTGAAGAAAGACGAAACGGTGTCTCAACCACTTACAGCGGATCAGGAGGACGGGGGCTGCCGATATGACGGGTATCCGTACGACATGTACGGGTACATGTGTGGCGGCATCTGTCTCTGCTGAGACTGAGACTGGGAGTGGCCTGAAGATGTGGGCTCTTGGGGCTGGTAAGGACCAGACGGGCCGGCACCGTAAACTGGGTGAGGGTAGTAGCCAGGTGCTGACTGCAGTCCCTTAACCACGTCTCTAATCTCGTGCACCTCCCCTCTCATAGTGTGCACATTTGTTTGCAAAGTCTGGAATGCATCATTCATGGCACCGTAGTTTGTGGTCAAGGTGCCAACGGCGTTGTTCATCGAGCCAATGGCCGTGTTCATGTTGGCCATCATTTGGGTGATAGAGTCCCATTGATCTTACCTCCTCTCATCCCTAGTCCGTGTGTGGCCTCGACGCTCGGCCTGATCCGACGACTCTCCCAAAGGAACATGCCCTTGAGCCTCAAAGACTTCAAAGTTAGTTCGGCCCTCATTTGCGACTCCAACAATTGCTTGCCGATGGGCCGGTGTATCCATCAACCAGTTTCGAGTGTCAGTGAGATCTGACACTGTAGTGAGCGGCCTATTGGGCAGAGAAAAACAGTGAGAACCGTGCAGGTGCAATAGAAACCGATCCGTACGAGTGGCCAACATCCGAGAATTTCTCAAAGTGGTAAGATCAATGAGGTGAGTCTCAGGGAGGGGCCCGTAGCGGTTGAGCGGGATGCCAAAATGTGCGGCTATGGGCGTAATCATCCCACCAATCTCAATTGCATCGGTGGCTTGAGTAGATTGCCTCTTGAGCTGCTGCATCAAGAAGGCGGCAAAGTTGAGGTTGTGGGCACTCAACATGCTGTAGGGAAACAGGACTTCGGGTGAGTGCATGCCGAATGTCTCATGGCGGGCCAAGACTATCGATGCGAAGATCTTCTGAAGATACCTGAAGACTGGGTTCAGCATCATAGACACTTTGACTCTCTTGTGATCAAAGCGAGTCATCTCCATCTGGAGTTGTCGCCAAAACGCCTCAGCTGTAACCGGAAAACCATTGAAAATGCCTTCTGGAGGCACATGGAAGATGGTGTTGACTTCTGCAGCTGTGAGGATGCGCGAGACCCCGCCTAACTGAAATGTCTTCGTGTGTGGGCCGCACATTGTGGACGTCTGTACCTCCAAGGTACTCAAGAACTCATACACAAGGATGGGATATGTCGACCATCCACCGGCCAAGGCGTGATTCCACCCAATTCTATTGATGAGGCCCCAGACATCTTCATGAATTCCCAGGGCCATAGTCGTCTCAGCATAAGGATATCTGGTGGGATAAATATTCATCACGACCAGACGAGCCCAGGCGCGCTGCTGCTCCTCTGTTTGTAGGCGGATCCCATACCGGTGTGGATGGTATAGGGGTTCCATCCCTTCTTCATCATCCTCAGCTAACTCGGGCTCCAATTGCTCAACAACATCATCCTCTTCAGACTCTGGTTCATAGTCCTCATCCTCATAACTGTTGTAGTCATCCTCTTGCTCATCCAACTGGCCGTCCTCCTCAGACTGGGACCCGGCCTCGGACTCCTCCTCTCCTGAGTGGTACTCCTCGTCCTCCGTATTCTCTTCATAATCACGTCCTTCATCCTCAGAGGATGAAGAGAAACTAGCCAAACTGGATGGCATGATGACCCGTTGGTGATGTTCGCGAGCTATTGTGATATCTTGAATGCCGAATTTGGAGAAAAATTTTGTGTGTGCGTGTGTGAGTGAAGTGAGAATGAAATGTGAGTGGAAAATGAGAGAAAGGAGAGTTAAAACTAATTTCCGCGTCGCCACGTCAGCATGAAATTCACGACCTCACTCGCGACCGCTACCGAGGTCGCGAATTTCCTTCAGTCCACTGTGGAAAATTCACGACCCAGTCAGTATCTGGCGTCCACATGGATTCGTGACTGGCGTCCAAGTTCGCGACCCAGTCGCGAATTTTGCCTTATCAATCCCCTCCTCTGTCGCGATTCGACAGAAATCAAACCACTCTTCATTCGCGACCTCATTCGCAAGTCCGGACTCACAAATCGGGTCGCGAAAATCATACTTTGCAATCCGACGAACTTAACGGCCTCCGATCTGTTGTTGTTCCTCGAAAATTGATATTGGATGTGATCGAATGTACGAGAAAAGGGCCCAAGTAAAGGTGCAACCGACCCCAATCGCAACTTTCTTTGTGTATGCCCAATATGTGAAAAACACGTATTGAAGGTTACTTGGGACACGTTTATCGTCATTTGAACAATCCCTCAGATATCACCTGCAAAACTCAGCAAAAAGACATCAACACTGCAAACAAAATAAAGAAAAACCAAAAAGACTCTAAAAAAAAAATGAAAACCATTGGGTTGCCTCCCAATAAGCGCTGCATTTAACGTCGACAACCAGACGATCTTACAACTTAAGGCTCCATCAACTTAATGTGAGACACCTCGTGTCTCTGCTCCGGGCTATAGTATTTCTTGACTCTATGGCCATTGACAGTAAACAGCTCCCCCGTATGTGACAAGAGTTGTACCGCACCACCGGATAATACCTTTTTTATCACAAAAGGACCCGACCACTTAGAACTCAACTTTCCTGGAAACAATTTCAAATGAAAGTTAAATAATAAAACGTTATCACCAAATAGTAACTCCCTTTGAACAATCATCCGATCGTGGAACGCCTTGGTGTGCAGTTTGTAAAGTAACGAGTTTCCAAAGGCCTCCGTGTGGAATTCATCGAGCTCATTGAGCTGAAGCACCCTCTTAGTCCCTGCTATCTTGAAATCAAAGTTTAGCTGCTTCACCGCCCAATAGGATTTATGCTCTAACTCAACCGGAAAATGACAGGACTTCCCAAAGAGCAGCTGGTATAGAGACATTCCTAACGGCGTCTTGTATGCAGTCCGGTACGCCCAAAGTGCATCATCAAGCAACCCGGCCCAATCCTTTCTATTGGTATTCACCGTCTTGTCTAGAATTTGCCTTATCTCCCGATTAGCTAGCTCGGCCTGCCCATTTGCTTGTGGATGATACGATGTAGTGACCTTGTGCTTGATCCCATACTTGGCCAACAATGACTCCAAGGGCTTGTTGCAGAAGTGTGTTCCCCCATCACTTAGTAAAGCTCTTGGTGTTCCAAAATGAAAGAACAGCTTCTTCAGAAAGCTGATAACTACCCGAGAATCATTGGTGACTGTTGGAATAGCTTCGACCCACCTCAAGACATAATCCACGGCTAGTAAAATGTATTGAAAGCCGCTTGAAGATACTGGAAATGGGCCCATGAAGTCGATGCCCCACACATCGAATAACTCGACTTCAACGATGTTTGTGAGTGGCATTTCATTTCTCTTAGAGAGCCCCCCCATTCTTTGGCATTTGTCACACTCCCGGGTGAACTCATGGCAATCCTTAAACAAAGATGGCCAATAGAAACCACTTTGCAAGATCTTGAAAGCGGTGCGATTGGCGGAGAAATGGCCACCACTCGGCGAAGCATGGCACTGCAAATAGATTGGCCTCCATTCTTCTTGAGGCACACAACGGTAGATGATAGTGTTCAAGCAACGCCTGAACAGGTACGGATCATCCCATATGTAGAACTTCACATCATGGAAAAATTTCTTTTTCTGATGTGAGGACAAATCCGGTGGCGGCACATTTGCAGCAAGGAAATTGACAAAGTCAGCAAACCACGGAGCTTGAGATTGTACCGCGAAGAGTTGCTCATCAAGGAACTTCTCGTTGATTGGCACGTGAGCCTCCTCGCCATCCACTGGGTGCTCTAATCGAGACAAGTGGTCCGCAACCACATTCTCGCACCCTTTCCGATCTCGAATCTCGAGATCAAATTAATGCAGTAATAAAATCCAGCGAATTAAATGAGGCTTAACATCTTTCTTATCAAACAAGTATCGCAACGCAGCATGATCAGTATAAACAATTGTTTTAGCACCAATAAGATAAGCACGAAATTTATCAAAAGAATAAACAACTGCTAATAACTCCTTCTCGGTGGTCGTGTAATTTACTTGTACCGAGTCTAAAGTACGACTGGCATAGTAAATTACACGAAACAACTTGTCTCGTTTTTGTCCCAAAGCTGCGCCCACAGCAACATCACTGACATCACACATAATTTCGAACGGCTGCGACCAATCAGGAGTGATCAGTATGGGTGCACTCACCAAATCCTTCTTCAAAGTCTCAAAGGCCTGCAAACACTCATCAGAGAAGTCAAATGCAACAGATTTTTCTAATAAATGACTCAGAGGCTTAGCTATCTTAGAAAAATCCCGAATAAATCGCCTATAGAATCCGGCATGGCCAAGAAAACTTCTCACGGACTTCTCATTAGTTGGAGGTGGTAACTTCTCGATGGCGACGATCTTGGCGCGATCAACCTCCAAACCTGTAGAAGATACTTTGTGTCCCAACACTATACCATCCTGTACCATAAAATGGCACTTCTCCCAATTAAGAACGAGGTTGGTATCCTCACATCTTTGCAAAACTTGAGTTAAATTGGCTAAACAATTATCAAAGGAATTTCCATAGACAGAGAAATCATCCATAAAAACTTCCATGATATTTTCAATCAACCCATGCAAAATAGCCATCATGCATCTCTGAAAAGTAGCAGATGCATTACATAGACCAAAAGACATATAGCGATAAGCAAAAATACCATATGGGCATGTAAACGCAGTCTTTTCTTGATCCTCATGAGCAATCATAATCTGATTATAACCAGAATAGCCATCTAAAAAATAGTAATACTCATACCCAACTAATCTGTCTAACATCTGATCAATAAAGGGAAGAGGGAAATGATCCTTTCTAGTGGTAGTATTCAACATGCGATAATCAATACACACACGCCAACCAGTAACAACTCGAGTAACAATCATTTCTTTCCCTTCACCCTCTACAACAGTCATGCCCCCCTTTTTGGCCACAACTTGAGTGGGAATAACCCACTCACTATCAGAAATAGCAAAAATGATCCCCGCATCAAGTAATTTCAACACCTCTTTTCGCACTACCTCTTGCATTGGGATTTAATCTGCATTGATTTTGCACACGGGGTTTGTAATCATCCTCAAGTAAAATCCTATGCATGCGTATAGATGGGCTAATCCCTTTCAAATCAGAAATAGACCAGCCTATAGCACTTTGATACTTCCTCAAAACACGCAAAAGGCTATGCAACTGAGATTCAGAAAGGTAAGCAGAAACGATTACCGGTTTGGTGTCATTTTCACCCAGAAAGGCATACTTGAGATGGGCAGGCAACGGCTTCAATTTCAGCTTTTTAGGCGCAGTTAGCTCTCCATCCTTAGCCTTCTCGCCCTCGTCCCTTAATGGGAGAAATTTGGATCCTCGCCTTGGAATTTCCTGCAATGAATTCAATTCAACAATTATATCAGTTAAATCCAAATCATTAAATATGAATTCATTTTTATTAAAATAAGAGTGGAGCAATGCTTGCTCCAAAGACTCCCTCGGTAGTATGAAATCATTCATGTCAATGCATGAATCCACCACTTGAAGCACTTTGCACTCCTCGATTTGTTGGGCATCTTCCTTGTCATGGAACTGCATAGCTTTGAAGAGAGAGAAAGTAACACTCTCATCATTAACACGAAGTGTTAATTCTCCCTTTGCTACGTCGATCAATGCCTTGCCCGTATTGAGAAACGGGCGTCCCAAAATGAGTGGGACCTCAGAGTCTGCTTCCATATCTAGTACCACAAAGTCAACGGGAAAAATGAACTCGTTGACTTTCACCAAGACATCTTCGACTATCCCCCGCGGATGAGTCACGGATCGATTGGCCATCTGAAGACAAATGATGGTGGGCTTTATCTTTCCGATGTTCAGCTTCTGAAAGAACAATAAGGGCATGAGATTGATGCTGGCTCCCAAGTCACATAGAGCCTTCCCAGTATGATCTCCTCCAATGGTGATGGAAATAGTGAAACTTCCGGGATCCTTAAACTTAGCTGGAAGCTTCTTCTGAATGAGAGCACTGCAATTCTCAGAGAGATTCACTGTGGCATAATCCCCCAACTTCCTCTTCTTTGAAATGACATCTTTGAGGAACTTGGCATAACTCGGCATCTGCTGTAGAGCCTCCACCAGAGGTATATTAATTTGCATCTTTCAAAAAATCTCCAAAAATTTGGAGAATTGTTCATCAATCTTCTTCTTTTGAAACCTCTGAGGATAAGGAATGGGAACAGAAGATGATGCAGGGGTAGGGGCCCGTGGATGAGACAATGGTGGCAGCGCTGTAGGTCCATCAGTGCTCGGAATTGGATGTTCCAAATCCTCCTCTATCTTTTCATTTTCGTCTTCAGGAATGGATGCATGCCCGGGGTGCTTCGGTCGTTCATAAGAAGTTCCGCTACGCAATTGTATGGCCTTGCACTGCTCCTTTGGATTCACAGTTGTATTACTGGGGAACTGGCCCGGCTGATGCTGATTTCCCACAACTGTAGCCAATTGTCCCAACTACTTCTCGAACATCTTCATTTGAGTACCCATAGCTCCAACAGCATTCTCTAGCTTCTCAACTCGAGTTTGAGACTCGCCCATATATTTCTCTGTCTTGCCCATGAAAGCCATCAGAAGCTCATCCAGCTTCGGCTTCTTGTCTTCATCAATCACCCCGTTAGTCACTGAACATCCAGGTGGAGGCTACAATGCGGCATTAGGATTTCCATAAGAAAGGTTGGGACGATTACCTTGGCAGAATTGACTCCCACCTCGGTAATTGTGATTGTTGTTCCCATGGCCGCGCTGATTAACATAATTCATGTCTTCCATTGCATTACCTACGGGATTCTCTACACCCGTGCATGTCATAGCATCAAATCAACTGTTGATCGTAGCATTCAACGTCGAAAGCTGGGCGGCCAGCTTGGAAATAGGATCAGTGTCCTCTACTACAGCAGCTTTCCTCATGATCTTCACCTGTCGATCATTGGTCCACTGATAACTGTTTGTGGCTATGTCTTCTATGATAGATATGTTCTGATCATGTCCCTTGTTAAGTAGGGACCCACCTGCCGAGGCATTCAGAAGGCTCTTCACCTCCGTGTCACATCCGTTGTAAAAGATGCACACCTGATGATCTATCCCAAATCCATGATTAGGACATTTCCTAAGCAGCTCTCGAAACCTCTCCCAAGCTTCGTATAGATTCTCATCATCATATTGGCGAAACTGGGTGATCTCACCTTTCAGTTTCAAAGTCAAACCGGGAGGGAAGAACTTATGAAGAAATTTTTGTGCTAGAGCCTCCCAGGTGTCGACTGTGCTAAAATCCAGTGAATGGTACCAATCCTTGGCAGCATCCCTTAGCGAGAATGAGAACAGGCGAAGCTGGATAGAGTCATCTGACACCCCATTCATCTTTATGGTGCTGCAAATCTCCAGGAATTGTTGAAGGTGCACATTCGGATTCTCCATCTTGTGCCCCCCATACTCGTGCTGTTGGACCATTCCTATCAAGCCCGACTTCAGTTCAAAATTGTTTGCATTGATCCCGAGGCCTGGAACTTGACCATGATTCAGCACTGGTGTAAACAACTGATTAATAGGCACCGGGGCAGCTGCTCTAGCTTCCTCTTGCTCTTGGAATCTCTATTGCATTTCCGCAAGCTGTTGTTGCATCTGACGCATCTGCTCAGCAGTGATATGTGCTGCTTGCTGATCCACCATTGTTCCCCTTCTTTTCCTTGCATTCTGGTGACGAGCAGTAGCTTCAATCTCAGGATTAAAAGGTTGAAGTGGTTCTCCTTTTGAGCGTGTGCTCATACACCTCTTACGAATTTGCAGAGAAAAAGAGAAAATTAATAAAAAAAACAATGTCTAGAGTAACAATATATAATAAAATCGAATAATAGCAATAAAAGAATTTGAGTCCCCGGCAACGGCGCCAAAAACTTGTTCGGATTTTATTTTCACCTAAACTGCAAGTGTACAACGAGGCTAATAGTAAAGCGGTGAACAAGGTCAAATCCACAAAGACTCAATATCTAATCACTAGTTATTCTATTTATTCTACGGCTGTTATCTAAACTAACAAATTATGAGTGTGAAATTAACTGAACTAACCAAACAAAATAAATAAATTACCACAAGCATAAAACAAAAGAAAATAACAAATAAAATTATCAGGAGAAAAAGCGCATTCTAGGATTGTTTAATCATCAACTACTCCACTTGTTTAACTAACACAATTCCATGTCTATATTCAGATTCAAATCACACTAGAGCAACCACACAATTATATACAATCCCTTCTCAGAGAAATGTAAATGTTGATTACAGATTAAATAATAATGTCTCCATTAATTATCTAATATGCAACTCCAAAATGATCAAAAGGTCAAATGCTCTCTTAAATAATCTCAACTCTCTCGAGTACTATCAATTATCAAGTTAATTATTCTGAATCTCGTGCTAAAACTCATCTTTCGAATTTTGAATCAACACCTCTGATTGCATCAATTAATGGCCAATTAATCAACACAGCATCCAAAACAAGAATAATTAAAGCATGAGAAAAATCATAGACAAGAGAATTGCATTAATTAACTGGTTTCATAATTGAGTCATAAACAACCCTAGAATACTAGGGTTTAGTTATCCATAATCAAACCAATAAATAAACATCCAATCCAAAAATCCATAGAAAGATAAGAATAAAAATAAACAAAACCCGAAAGGTTAAATCTGCCTCTAATCTTGTACTCCTTGAATTCCTAGAGCTCGTTTTTCGCGATGGCTTCTCTCCGTTATTTTTCTCTGCTCCAAAGCTTATAGTAGGGGTTTTCATGTGTGATTTTCATGTATTTCCACCCTTAAATACTAAGTAAGAAGTTGATCCAAAGTAGGAAACCACAAGCTGCACCGCCTTGAAAATTCGCGAGCTCGCTCCCCAGCATGTCGGTCGCGACTCAACGTGGCATCCAGCTGTCACAAAATTCACGAGCGCTTCGTATATTCACGATCGGGTCGCGAATATTGCAAAGCTGACCCCCTTCTCTGTCGCGATTAAACAGTTAACGCTTCTTGGTGATTCGCGATCTCGCTCGCGATTCGTGAGCTGGTCGCGACTTTTCTTCTATGCACCCCAGCCTCTGTCGTGATCAAACAGTTAATGGCTGGGGTCTTCACTTGCGAGCTGCCACGTGGACTGCGGTTCTCTGCCATTTTTTCATGTATTTACCGGGACTTCCATACTTCGTTCAAACACCATCTTTCCAAGTACAATTCTTGTAAAATTCCAACAAGTAATACCAAACTCCCAAACGCATAAAAACACAAATAAACTGAGATAAAACACACCATAACCAATTCAAACTCGTCACAAAAGTGTATCAAAATTAGTGTAAAATCTCAGTTTATCACCAGCTTACAAGGTTGCCTTGATCAGACCAGTCAAAGTCAAATCTTCAAAACTTAAGAAAAGCTATAAGGGGGAAGAGAATTTTGGAGACTGGTAGGCATTGAAAGATGAGTGACCATCAGTCTTAGTAGAGAGCCATGACAGACTGATGAGAAAGAGCCAGCTTGAAAGCTGAAACTGAACTGGTCAAAGATCAGTCAGTCGCAAAGGGCTAACCCTAAACTGATCAAAGATCAGTTATTTGGGAGAAAGCTCTAAAAGCATTGGGCCAATACTGAACTGACCATAGATCAGTTCAAAGAGAAAAGAAAAGCTCAATCAAGTAGCCGACTGATAGTCCAGAACTGAAAGCTTTTGAAGCTAAGCTGCCAAGTCAGCTAAACTGGACTATATCAGGACTGAAGCTCAAGGCAGTTGAGGACCTGCCAACTAGACAATCTCGGAGCTGAAAGCCGAGATAGCTGAAAGCCCATCAACTGAATGTCCAAAACTGATAGCCGAATCTTCTGCTCCTTCTAACAAGCAGTTAATAAAGATCTTAACAAGAAATCTTTAAAAGATCCTGATGATCTTGGAACAGAGGACATTAAAATCAAACGGCTAGTTCATTAAGAGCTTCAAACGGCTACAGGCATTAAAATGCCGCCAGTGAATTCTAAATATTCACTAATCATAACGGTTAAAAATCACTCATCTATTTAAAGAGAGTGAACTCAATTTTGGCCAAGACTTTCGCCAATCTAACTTTGTCATTTTGCAGAACGAGCTCTTCTTTCTCCCTCCTCACAACTCAAAGCTTAATACTCTCAAAGTGTGAAAAGTCACAACTGAGAAGACGTGCTTCAAGTCCAAAGCAAGCTGCTACCCTGACGCAGAATTCCAGCAAGGGTAAAGCTTCTCAGTTCAGTCCCTCAAAGATCAACCACTCAGCTCAAAGCTAAGGAGCAGTCCAGGTTGATAACAGATTTAAGACTGCCTTCTTGAAGATCGAGCGAGACTTAAAATCATGTAAAGACAGACAATAGCACTTAAAGTCTAAATGAGCAGTTGGGACCGGTAAGTGTGAGCTGTCGACCTACAAACCAGCTGAGGAGAAACGTGTACCGACGGGTCCGTTCTTTCAGGACATCAATAGTTGGAAAGGAGACCGCACTCGGGTTGAAGGGTGGCGTTTTCAGGTCCAACAGGAATTCTTCATTATGTAACTGTAATAAAAAAACGTTACACTTGCATAGTGGATTGCCCTTCTGCGGAAGAAAGAGAGGACGTAGAAGCAGGAAGCTTCGAACCTCTATAAAGTCTTATGTGTGATGTTCTTCTTGCTTTCATCTTTGCATGTTTTTAAACTGCACACCATCACACACACAGACTGCACTGACAAGCTAAAGCTAAGTCTTCAAAGCTATTAATTTTAAACTGATCAGCTCACCAGCTAAGCTTCAGTCAGGCTTCCTCAACTGATCAAGAAAGCACAGATAAAATATCGAAAGCGAGTCAGGGCCCTATCTATTCCGCATCTGTTTAAAGTTTTTGAAGTCAGTTTATTCACCCCCTCTAAACTAACATAGACTCGTATCGGGACCAACAAGTGGTATCAGAGCGGTTGATTCTAAGAATCATCCGTTTCTGTAGATCATTTGAATCAAATTTGTTTATCTGTGCTAACGTTTCAAGCTATGGGAAACCATAAGCTACATCTCTTTTCAATTGAGAACTATGACAATTGGAGCAGGAGGATGAAAGCTCATCTATGCTCCATCCATGAGAATATGTGGGAGGTGATTGAAGACGGTCCAATCATCATCATGATGGACAACGAAGCCCACATTATGGATATCAATCAACTAGCCAGGATCCCAAAACCAACCCATCTTCTCACGGGTGAAGAGAAGAAGTTGAAGAATCTAGAGTTTGTTGTTCAAGCATCACTTTTTCAAACTCGAGATGAGGATCGCATGAACTATCCCAATAGTGAGATGAACTCAAAAGTTCTTGATAATCTCACTGATGAATAGGATATGAAAGTAATTGCTATTAAAGAGTTGAGAGACTTAAATAGCATTACTCCCAGAGAGTTATTTGGATCTCTCAAAGCTCATGCATACAGCCTGAACCGAAAGAGAGAAGTATCTATTTCCTCTTCTCATGATGCTTCTTTCTATGCTGAAAGAAATCGGTTCAGAGATGCCCGTGGAAGAAACAACTTTCGATCAAGAGGCTCACTTGTCAGAGAGAATCTAGGGGGATTGGTGACTGATCGAAGAAGAGAGTCAGCCGATAAAAAGGAGATCCTAACTGAGGATTTAAATGAGCAAATCTAGTCAATGATAAGATTGCTGGAGAAGCTTAGAAAAGTCAGAGATCAACAATCAGCTCAACCCCAAGCTAATGAAGCTGCTAAGGGTGAGAGGAATTAGCAGACAGCTGATCGACCAGCTAAACAATTAAGGATGGCAAATAGGAATATAGAATAATATTTCCACTGCCATAAGCAAGGACACTATAGATACGAGTGTCTAGAGCTTTCTGAAGATAAAAATGCCAAAGTGAGGAGAAACTTCTTTTAAAGGAAAGCAATGATCGCAAACTCTGAAAATGCTGTGCTTAACGATTCAGACTACCCATCTAGAATCAACTCAGATAGCTATAGCTCCGATGATAAAGCTCTACTATGCCTCATGGCCGACAATGATGAAGAGGTTAGTCAGTCTTAAGAATCCTAGAAGATCAACTAGCTTATGTATCGAGTATGCATATTGAACTGAATGGTGAAAATGATGAGCCAAGAAGTAGAGTTGATAAGCTAAGTGCTGAAAATGAAAGACTGAAAAGTCTTGATGCTCAGTCAACAGAAATGGATCAGCTGAGGCTGAGAAATACTGAACTGGAAGTTGAGAATGAGCAGCTCAAGCTAGAAATTCTTGAAAAAGATGAATTAATCTTCAAGTTCAAGAAAGGATCCCAGACTCTAGATGAAATCTTGAGTCATCAGAGAATAGAAGCTGGGAGTCCAGGGCTGGGATATAGTAAGTACACTACCGCAGAGAAGGGTAAGACAGTTGTACAGAGCTATGAATCTGAAATCCTAAAAGGATTCGCAAGACCAACTCAGCCCTCCCCAGTTGAGGAGTTCAAAGATAAGGGCATCTTGGAAACTCCTCAAGCTCAGCCCAAAGATTAGATTGATCAGTCAAGAAGGGCAACTCGAAGACAGTCGGTCTTTCAAAGGCTTGGTGCTCAGTTAAAGCCACCAGTTCAACACAGATCAGCTCAGTAGTCCAGATCTACCGCTCGATCAAAATCTAAAGCTCATCAAAGGCCAAATCTTCGGAGGCCTCCATTCCATTCCAGGTCATCAGTTCAACTGAGACCTGAAGCTCACCCAAGGCCAGCCGTTCAGGTAAGGGTATCAGCTCAAAATAGGCCATCAGTTCAATGATCTGGAAACTCCTCCAATACATTTCAACCTAGGAGTTCTTCAAACCCCAAAGGAAATGTACCCACAAGATTGTTTTATGCACGATAGCATAATCCAATCTCTTTGAAGGAGTTCACTCCAAGTGACCTTGCAACCCAGTACAATGAGTTCTTCAACTCAAGGGATGAATCAAGGTTCAATCCCAATTACAACTGGTTTGCCAATTGGCCATACCACAAGGGCCAAAAAGCTTAGAGTCAAAAGTTTAGAAGAAATTGGCCAAGACAGAGAGCATCAAGGTCAGAAGATGAGAGGATATTAGTTGAAGTCTTCTATCCTAAATCTCATCGGAGGTATAGATACAGGACTTAACTCTCAGTCGAAGAGTTACGAGAAGTCCAATGCAAATTTAGAGATCTAATTCTGAAGGATCTCTTGGAAAAGAAAAGCCAAAAGTGTGGCGAATGTGGATTCCCAAACACATGATTAACCTCTTAGGACCCGATATCATGCGGGTACCTAAAACCTGACTTTTGCTTTGTAGGAAAAGAGCATCATATCCAAGAAAAGGGTCAAAAACACTTAGTATCTGGATAGCATGTGCTCAAAACATATGACTGGAGACAAGAATGATCTCGATGGTTATAAAGAGGTTAAGGGACCACTAGTCACTTTTAGAGATAACTCAAAGAGCCGAACCATTGGAGAAGGGTTTGTGGTCAAAAGGAAAGTTGTCATGAATGGTGTGTCACATGTTGAAGGACTGAAGCACAAACTGCTGAGCATCAATCAGCTTTGTGATAATGGGTACTCAGTCGACTTCAACAATAGCTCATGTGACATCAGAGACAAGTCAACTGGAGCCATACTCCTGACTAGAGTAAGAAAGCGCAACATGTATGTTGTTGACTAGTCAACCGACTATTCAGAAACTTGCTTTCTCTCCAAAGGATCAACTGAAGCAAACTGGCTGTGGCATCGACGACTAAACCATCTCAACTTTAAAACTATCAACTACCTAGCCAAGAAGGAGCTAGTTGATGGGATTCCCAAGGAGATCTACAAGAAAACTGGCGTCTGCGGACCATGCCAGAAAGGAAAGCAGGTAAAGTTTTCATTCAAAAATGAAAGTCATCCTCAAGGAACAACTAAAATTCTTCAGTTGCTACACATGGACCTGTTTGGACCTGTGAAGCCACCAACCCCTAGAGGTAAAAATTTTACACTTGTAGTAGTAGATGACTACTCAAGGTATACCTGGGTGGGGTTCCTGAGAAGTAAAGATGAGACTTTTGAAAAGCTATCAACATTGATTAGAAGACTGCAGACTGACAAGGGAAAATCAGTTCAAAGGATAAGATCTGACAATGGACCTAAATTTGTCAATCAAAAAAAATGATCAAGTTCCTGAGTGAACTGGGAATCACTCACGAACACTTTGCTACAAGAACTCCTCAACAAAATGGTGTAGCTGAAAAGAGAAATCACACGCTAAAGAAGGCAGCTAGAGCAATGGTAGCAGATGCCAACATAGCCAAATGCTATTAGGCAGAGGCAGTTAACACAGCCTGCCACACTCAAAACAGAAGTGCCATAGTCATCACCCATGACAAAATGCCCTACGAGCTATTCAAGGGTCGTAAGCCTTATGTCTCTTACTTTAAGATATTTAGCTACAAATGTTATATCCACAACAATGGCAAATCCCAACTGAAAGCTTTCAATGCCAAAGCAGATGAGGGGATCTTTCTCGGTAATAATGCCCCTCATTTTCAAGCTTACAGAGTGTTCAACAAAAGAACACTAGTTGTAGAAGTTACATGTCAAGTATTTGATGAGCTTACTGATGAGTACATGAATAAAAAGAAAAACTATACATCAGAGCAAGCATTGCCTAGTGAAAGCCTGCTAGACTATGTTGATCACATTGTCCCAGAGCAATTTGAAGCTTCACTAGAAGATGACATTGAAACTGATTCCAGACCAGTTGAAGATAACTTGGTCAATGAGGGCACAAATTATGGTGAAACCTCAAACCCCATAACTGAAACATGGGGAAGAATCAGTGAAAATGGAGAACAAGCTGGAGCCGAGGCAGCAGCTGATGGACCAGCCGAAGAATCAACTAATGAAGCAACCGAAAACACAGCAGAAGTCACCATTCCCAAATGGCTCTGAAGCCATCCAATCGACAAAATTGTTGGGGATCCAAGAAGCAGAGTCCAGACCAGAGGGTCAACAGAGCATGCACTCTCTACATGCTTCATTTCACAGATGGAACCAGCCAACGTCAAGAAAGCACTTGAAGACTCAGACTGGATTATAGCCATGCAAGAAGAGCTGAACCAGTTCACAAGAAATGACGTGTGGTTTCTTGTTGATTGGCTGAAAATCCAAAAAGTCATTGGGACTAAGTGGGTATTTCGCAACAAACTGGATGAACAAGGCGTGATCACAAGAAACAAGGCCAGACTGGTAGCCAATGGTTACTCTCAAAGTGAAGGGATCGACTTTGACGAGACATTCGCACCAGTTGCAAGATTGGAGGCCATCAAATTATTCCTCACCTATGCAGCTCACAACAACTTCACGGTCTATCAAATGGACGTAAAAAGTGCATTCTTGCAAGGGATGCTCAAGGAGGATGTGTATGTCGAGCAATCTCCAGGCTTTGAAATTGGAGATTAGGTCTGCAAGCTGAAGAAAGCTCTATATGGCCTGAAGCAGGCGCCAAGAGCTGGGTATGAAACCCTTACAACGTTCTTGCTAAAGAATGAGTTTCAGAAAGGAGTAATTAATCGTACTCTATTCAGAATAGAACGATCAGCTGAGATCATGATGGTTCAAATTTATGTGGATAACATAATTTTTGGATCCAAGAGTAAAGATCTCTGCACTCGATTTGCTCAACTGATGCAAAGTGAATTCGAGATGAGCATGATAGGAGAAATGACATTCTTCCTAGGACTCCAAGTGAAGCAGCTGGAAGACAGAATCTTCATCAGTCAAGCCAAATACACCAAGGAGCTTGTCAAGAAATTTGGAACCGATAAGGGAAAATCTCTCAAGATTTCAATGAATACATCAGTGCAGCTGACCTTTGATGAAGAAGGAGAATCAGTCAGCCAGACGCACTACAGAGGAATCATTGGATCCCTTCTCTACCTAACAGCCAGCTGACCAGACATCTCCTACTCAATCGGACTGTGTGCAAGGTTCCAAGCTAATCTGAAGAAAAGTCATCTCAAAGCAGCAAAGAGGATCATGAAGTACCTTAAGAGAACCATAAATCTTGGGTTATGGTATCCCAGAGATGATAGCTTAAGTCTAACCGGTTACTCAGACTCAAACTTCAGAGGATGCAAGATCGACAGAAAAAGCACCAGTGGTTTAGCAAAAAGCAGTACTCGGTAGCCACATCAATAACTAAAGCTGAGTACGTAGCTGCTGGAAGCTGTTGTGCTCAAATCCTATGGATGAAGCTACAACTCAAAGATTACAAGGTGGAGATTGAAGAAATGCCAATCTACTGTGATTACAATAGTGCTATTGTAATATCTCAAAATCCAGTATTGCATTTAAGGACGAAGCACATTGATATCAGACACCACTTCATCAGAGATCACATTGAGAAGAAAGACATATGCATCAAATATGTCAGTACGGAGAAGTAGATAGCCGATATGTTCACCAAGCCATTGCCAGAAGCTAGATTTGTTGAGTTATGCATCCAACTAGGATTGCTCGAACTAGCTTCAAAGGAGAACGATGATCAGCCAAAAGAAGGAGTGAAGAGGAGCACTCCAGCTAATGATGAGAACTGACCCAAGATGGCATCAGTCAACTAAGCTTTGGAGCTTAAACTGATGAGCCCATAACAATTCTAAAATGGCAAAGGCTACAAGAAAACTAATGAATGAAAATGAGTAAACTGATCCCAGAAGGCATCAGTTCTCAACCAGTCACATTCAACTGATGAGAGCAGTTGAATTGAAAACTAATTGAAGAAAGCAAAGCTTCAGCTGAAGGAAGCAGCTGACAAGCTTAGGCGGAGCAAAGCTGAAGAAGACACCTTAAGCTGACAAGGAGTCAAAGCTGAAGAGACTCCAGGTGGAACTGATCACTCCAAGCCAAGAAGATCATCAGTCACGAGGCCAACTGATGACGTCAGAAGCTCAATTCCATGTGGAGACTGGAGGGGAGCCAATATCAGATAAGTTCAAGAGTTGAATTTATTACTGAATGATAAAATGACGTGTCTTCTCAATATTACCGTTGAACCCACTCTCTCTCCTCATTAATCTCAATGGATAAATTTGAAATTAAAATCAATAGATTAATCAGAACCATTCGATTTTGATTCTTGATCAAATTCTTTTCACCATTGGATTCACCAATTACTTGAGTCTATAAATAGGTGTTGCTCCCAGGGCAAGTCAGAATCAGTTTAGAGAGGGGTGAATAAACTGATTACAAAACTGAACTAGATGTCGGAATATTAAGGGCCTGTTTTGACTTGCAAATATCATCCGTGCTATATAGAGATCAGTTGGGAAGATCTGCTAGCTCGGAGTGCTGTGTGTGCTTATAGTGTGCAGTTTAAAAGCATGCAACTGAACTAAAAATTAAAGCAGAGCACACAAGCAATTTATAGAGGTTCGAAGCTCAACTTCTATGTCCTCTCTTCCTTCCGCAGAAGGGCAATTCACTATGCAAGTGTAAAGTTCCTTTATTACAGTTACACAGTGAAGACAGTTGCTGTCCCGGAAGCTGCACTCTCAACTTCCTCAGCCGGTAGGTCGAAAGCTCACACTTACGATCCCCAACTGCTCACTGGAGAGATAAGGTACTATTGCCCGTCTTTTCACGATTTTAGATCTCGCTCGATCTTCAAAAGTACATTCTTGAAACTTGTATCAACTGGGTTGCTCCTTTGCGCATTTGCATCTGAGCTGGGGTAGTTGATCACTTAAGCATGGGGACTGAGAGAATAGCTTTGGCTGGAAATCTTCAACAGCTAGCTCGAAGAGCGTTAAGGCTCATTCTCATCAGTTGGAACTTTTGATTTTCTGAGTTCTTTGAGCGTGAGGCTTTAGTGCTTCGGTGAACGTCTTCGCGGAAAGACTTAACTAAAGTGCTCTCCAAATTCTCAAAAGTCCCACGGTCTTCACTGGGGTAGCTCACCTTTTAAAGACAGGTGAGTTGGTGACTGCTGGTGATCACTGTTGGATCATAAATGATAATGCTAGTTGCAAGGCTTTCATTTAATGGGGCCGTTGAGTTGCCATTGCTCTTCTGACAAGCTTTTGCTTCAAGATCTCGGTTGTATCAACTTCAAGATCTTCTTTGGCTTATCTGAATTTCAGTTGCGGCTCTCTTCTTGATCTTCAGTTCTGAGCTTTGTCTGGCAGCTGGAATCTTCAGTTTCTTTGGCTGTCAGTTCTGCGTGTCCCTTGGCAGTTTGGAAAGCTTCAGTTGAGATCATCTTTAGCTAGTGTTTCTGGGCTTGGGCTTAATGCTTTCTGAGCTCTAGTTTACTTCTGTTTCAGCTGGCGGTTTGAACCAGTGTTCTTTAGCTGGTATTTTGGACTTGTGTCCCTTCAGCTTGAACTTTCATGGACTGGTCTTCAGTTCGGTTGCTGGCGCTTTATCAGTTGGACTTCAGAACTGATGCGTCTTCAGCTGTTGTTCTTCAAACTGGTACTTCATCAGCTGGAACTTCATTCTTCAGCTGGTATTCTTTGAGCTGGCATTTTCCTTCAGCTTATACCTTAGTCTTCTCTTCAGTTGGTATGTTCCTTCAACTGGAATATCCTAAGCTGGTATTTCCTTTAGCATGGATCTTTAGACTCGGTACGTTTCTTCAGCAAGTATTTTCTTCAGCTCGAATATCTTGAGCTAGTATTTTCTTCAGCTCGTGATTGTTCTCTCTTCGGCTGGCAGTCTTCATCAGTTGATGTCATCGTGGACTGGCATGTTCATCAGTTCAAACTGATGCGCTCTTTAACTGGTATTTCTTCAGTCAAGAATGATCTAGAACTGCTATGTCCCTCAATTCTTCTCTTTCAACTGGTATTCCCTTTAGCTGGGATCTTCCTTTGACTGGAACATTTCTTTAGCCGATATTGGACTAGAATTGGTATGTGCTTTAGTTCTCTTCAGCTGGTGGTGGCCTAGAACTTGTATGTGCTTCAGTTCTCTTCAGCTGATGGTGGCCTAGAACTGGTATGTGCTTTAGTTCTCTTCAGCTGGAACATCTCTTCAGCTGGTGACGGCCTAGAACTGGTATGTGCTTTAGTTCTCTTCAGCTGGTGGAGGCCTAGAACTGGTGTGTGCTTCAATTCTCTTCAGCTGGAACATCTCTTCAGCTGGTGGCGGCCTAGAACTGGTATGTGCTTCAGTTCTCTTCAGCTAGAACATCTCTTCAGCTGGTGGCGGCCTTGAACTGGTATTGGTCATCTGTTCATTACTGTAGACTGGTGGCAGTTGGTAAATTCTCTCGCTAGTACCTACAACTTCCAGTTTGCCTTGCTAATTATTCTAGCAAGCTACAGTCTTCTTTTTCTCTCTATTCTTCTCTCCTCTTTCACATGAACTGATAATATCTGTTGGCTTTGATAGCTTTGACTCAGTATGACCATTCTTAGTTTTCTGCTTGATTTCTTTTCAGTTCTTTCAAGGCTCTTTTCATATTTTGACATATTTTGACATCTCATCAAAACCCCTTGTAAGAAAAACCTTGATAGTTTTTCCTAACAATAGGTTAGCTGTTTTTCACAAATCCCCCACACAGCTGACCAAAGAACTCAAGCATTCAGTCTCACAAAATTCATCAGGAATTCCTTTCCTCCTAAGCCTTCCAAATCTTCTTGAGAAATTGTCCTCAAATGGCGCAAAACTCTTCCAACCTTCACAGAAGACCTCGCAACTCCAGAGTTTCCTGTAATGATTCAAGAGCCTTTTGCGAGGACCTAAGCCATGACAAAATACTAAGCCCTGCCAACACCAGATGATTCACTAACTTCTCTCAGTTGGGAGGAGTGATCTTCACTCTAATCGAAAATGCACAACTAAAGAAGTATACTGAAAGCGCTCCCACGAGAGTGTATCCAGAGGCTGTTGCAGAATTCTTTCTCAACTCATTCAGTGAGAAAGATTCTTGGATAATCATGAGTGAAGTAAGGGGGATACAAGTCCTAATCACCCTTTCTGTTCTAAGAAATATTTTTGGGCTACCGGAAGCAGAAGAAAGGCTGGAAGAAAGAAATGTAAACGCCAGATATTGCCACAACAGATGGGCGACTACTCCTGCCACAAAAAAATTTCAAAGTACCCATCGAACATCTAGATTCTAAAAGGAATTTTAGGTGTTAGCAGCAGTGGCCACACAGATGATGGTAGGATCGTGTGAAAGACACGATGAAATGTCAGAAATAAAATACAAAATCTGCAATGCCATCTGGGAAACAAGAGGAATAGACTGGGCATTATTCCTCTTCAAGCAGCTGAAAAGGTTTGTAGACATAGTGGA
Source organism: Perilla frutescens (assembly GCA_026008535.1). Taxonomy (NCBI): domain Eukaryota; kingdom Viridiplantae; phylum Streptophyta; class Magnoliopsida; order Lamiales; family Lamiaceae; genus Perilla; species Perilla frutescens. The sequence continues at coordinate 50,370,017 of BRKX01000006.1, forward strand.
AAGGGAGACAAAAAATAGCTTATGCTTTCCACAAAAGATGTACTACATCAACCGAATCAGTCTTATTCTTGAAAAGCTGCTCATTGACTTAATGGTGGAGGAAAAAATTATCAGCCAGTTGATCCTGATGATTTTGTTCTAAAAATAGCAAAAAGAGCACTGCCTTCACTAACAATTAGAGAGCCACAACTACGATTGAGGCAGAAACTGATCCCCTTCATTCCAGCAGAAAAAGGAAAAGAAAAGCCGAAGGTCATCAAATCAATAGTTCAGTCAACTTATGATTCTGATGACGTCATCCTTGCTATTGAGAGATATCAATCCTCAGGAGAAGAGGATAAGGGGGAAGAGGACTCCTGGAGGAGTCCAATTGAATAGAAAATTACCTCTCCAGCAAAGTCTAAAACAGTTGACAAACCAACTATAGGACATCAGACTGCAAAGCATCAGCTGAAAACTGATCGCTTAACTGAAGAGCATCCATCAACTACAGAAGAGACTCAACTCAGAGCCCAACAAGCAAAAAGGCAGCAGTCAGGAAAAGCCTCAATCAAAGCATTGATCAAGTGCATGAAGGAACAGGTAAAACAGCTCTCTGATTCCATTATGAAACTGGAAGCTTGTTCTAAGAGTGAAGACTCAAAAGACTCTTTAAGCGAGAGTATTCCAGACAGCTTTAGGACTGCAAAGAAAAAGAAAAACTGATCATAAGAAGACCTGAAGGCCTCAAAAGTCAGCTGACTAGACGCCTTAAGAAAACTTCTTGTAAATTAGTTCATTTCTTAAATATTTTTATAAATAAAAATCTTTTGGCTTAAATAAATACATGTGTCAGTATTTATTACTTTTAGACCGTTGGTCTTGAGCTCAAAATCAAAAGCCAAAAGAAAATGACAAGGGGGCATTTGATTCTTTCAACCAACAAATTTATGAGTCTCTTTCCTCACCCATAAAAACCCCTTGTTCAAAGTTTTTGAGAGAATACAACAAAAAAAAAACAACAACAACAACAGCAACAAAAGAAAAAGAGAAATTTTCATATTCTTCAAAGAAATTCATCTTTCAAAAGAGTATTCTCTCTCTCTCTCTCTCTAAAAGCTTCAATTCAAACTCAGCCAAAGCTTTCAAAAATGGCTGAATCATTCAACGATCTAACCTCTTTCAAAGAGAAAATGATGAGAGAGAAATTTTTGAAAAGATAGAAATTTCAGTTGATTCTTAAAGAATCAAATAATCCTTTTCTTCTAGTCAATCTTCAGAAGACCGAAATTCTGCACTACCTAGAAACTCCTCTAAGATTCTTCAGAAAAAACTTAGTAAGTGAGTTCTTGCTTCAAGCAAAGGTCACTACAGATGAGAAGGTTATACAATCAGTGATTCAAGGAAAGAAATTTCAAATCACTGAAAAAAAAAGATTGCAGAAATCTTTCAACTTCCCAGAAAAGGCTCCAGGGTTCAAGATCTGAAAGATTCAGCTGAACCATACTGGTAAGAATGGCGTGCTTCAAATTGCTCCAAGCAATTTAGTTTTACCACAGCAAAAACTGATCTGAAGCCCGAGTATGGTGTAATGCTTGATATCACGAACAAAATGATGTTCAGCGCCATTGGAAGCATGAGTCAATTGACTCAAGAAAGATACAAGGTAATGATACACCTTGTTGAAGGATTGGAAGCTAATTGGGCCGAGTTTGTCTTCTCGCAATTCAAGCATCAAGTCATCAAAGCTGCCGACTCAAAGAAGACCGGGAAATTTGAGTCCAAGGTAGGACTTGTTCTAAGAATGAGCAAGCTCTTGGAAGATATGCTGAATCTTCCAAATGATGACGCGCTACCAATCCTCATATCCGACTAGATTCCCAAGAAAGGGAAAGCACATCTTCAGTCACTCAAGAAGAAGATGAGATCTAAAGCCAAAACTGGCAATACAACTTTAAGCAGTTCAGCTGCCAATGAAGTTCCCTCTCCATACTCCAAAAATGGATCATTAGTTGACTTCAAGCCCTGCACTGATCCAGATGAGCTCATGCCATTCATCGGAATCCCTCATCCAAATTATGGAGCTGATTACTTCAGGAGAGCCTGCCCTCCTCTCCAGCTGACTGAAGACAATATTCACACTTTCTACAGTGGTGAATATGCAGTCAAGAGTGCTTAGAATGATATAACGAATCTCTTTCTTACTCACTTCACTTATGTTGCCAAGCAAGACAATCAGTTGTTCATATACTTGAACATTGTTGTGAACATATAAGGTCAGAATGTAAAAACTTGAGCAAATAAAGAACACGAGATTGGTAACCCTGTTTGATCAACTGATCTACGTCAGGGGGACTTATCAAGTTTGTGAGAAATAGTTTACTACTCCGTTAAATGGTTACAAAGGTTATTACATGAAGACTCCCATCACTCGACCCCTTTCCTACCCGATTCAACCTCTTTCACTAAACTGAATTGTGAGCTCCCCTCTCAACCTAGAATCCCTCTAGTTCTCATAGAAAATCTCTCCCAAGACTCCTCTAAGTGTGTATGAAAGTGAGTTTCAAACACAGACTAGAAACATAATGATCTAACCGATCAAACCTAGTCTACTTGAATACTATATGCTTCGAATGTGAAGTATTTTAACTCTCAGCCCTTTTGTGTATTCGTAAGAACTCGTGTCACCTAAACTAGTCTGAATCCCAGGCTATTTATAGGAAACAGATATAGACCAAACAAGGTAATCAGAAGTCCTACTTTGACTAGGATTTAACAAGGAAACAATTTTCTTATTTAATTCAGACTTTTCTAGTTTAGATATCTTCCCTGAATAGAACTCCTTTTCTTCTTGATCTTTATCACGAACAAGACAGCTTCTATTCTGAAATATCCATCTTGAATCTGCAGCTTCAACTTCTTGAATCTAGTATGGCAGGTCTCTTTTAAACTCTCTAGATAACCATGTACATGATCATGTCTCTGAACATGATTAAGTATATGTCTTGATCTTCAATTAGATTGGCAGCGGAATGTTCACAGAAATGTCCAGTATATGGTATTCGAACATGAATAACCAAAATCTTTTTGTGTTCTTTTGAAATTTTCATATTGCCATACAGATTATGACAATCCAAACACTTAAGTGCAGATGGCACTAACAATCTCCCCCTTTGTCTTTATCTGATGGCAAATCAGCTCCATATTTTCAAAGAATACAATCCTTGATCTGTAGGACCATGTACTTTAAAACGTACTTAAATGTTGTAAAGAACATCATATGATTCAGCTGTGTTTCACTTTTTTGTTAGCTTGTACCTGCTCTGCTATATTGATTTTTTTATTTTTTATTTTTATCTTTTGATAGCAGTTTTAATTTTTTAGCAGATATGAATCATATAGGGAAGAAAATATGTTCCATAACAAAATAACTATTACAAGCTATTAGAACAAAGATAAAATACCTTGCAAAACATGATGCAAGATAAGTAGAACAGAAAAACACAAAAACAAATAAAAAAAAACTTATCACATTACTCCCTCTATTTGCTACCGAGAAAGGCAAATGAGTAATATTCAGAAACTACTCGGATTTGTCAGGGTCTTGTGCATCATCATCTCCTTCATATCCTCCTTCTTTAGTACCTGCTTCAGCATCATCATACTCGGTCTCTTCTCCATCATCAGCATCCTCCTCAGCCTTTTCTTCATCATCCTCTTCTTTAGTAGCCTCTTCTTCATGAGCCTCCTCTTCATGAGATTCCTCTGCAGTCTCTTCTTAGACAACTTCTGCTTCTTTAGCTTGTGCTGCAGTCTGTGTTTTACCTTGCTTTTGTACTGGAGGAGATTTTTTTTGAGTAGCAGCTTCGGTAGTACTTGTAAGCTTGTGCTAGTTATGAACATTCTCAGGAACATCTGCTGCTTAGGAGACAAACTCTTCTCTGGATGAAAGATCAACAACTATTACTTGGATCGTCATCTTCTCAGAAGTATGCTCAAAAATCAAACGAGCATGAAACTCCAGACTTTTCTCTAAAAATCTCAGCACAACACCCTTTGGAGAAGATTCTTCAACAGTATCATCCACTCCTTTCTTGGATGACATGAACTACTTGAACTGAAGGCGAAGATGAGGATCTCCTATTTTAGAAGCAAACTTGATTACTAGAGGCTTGTTGAGAGATATAATATTGTCTTTCTTTGAAGAAAACATTCTTCTTCTGTTGCTTGATGATGCTGTAGATCAATGATCGGTAACACAGTGGACCTTTGACCACTGTAGATTCTGCACTGCTTATGATCTTGCTAAATACAAACTCACCATAATTGAACTGCTTCCCAGTTCCAAGGTGATACAGAAACCTCCTCTGAGCTTGAGTCACTGTTGTCCTGTGCTTAGTTAGTAGCCAATTGTGGATCAGGATTCTGAACAGGGCGCCATATTTGTGAGTCAGCTTGGAGGTTGGAATAGTTTGTGGATGTGATGGCCATTTGTTATAGATGCCCTGGGTCAGTTCTTCAGCAACCATCCTTCAGTCATCTATCTCTTTGAACTCCCCCTCAGATAAACAACCCAAAAATTCATTAATGAGGTCAGGGAAAACTGCAGCATCTCACCTCTCACATAGACTTTCTGGAAGTCTTGAGACTCTAGATCATCAATTTCTTTAGTCAAGTTGCGGTACAATTCAGTAACCACCTTTGGAACGAACTCTTGCACCCTCTGCACAGTGCCTAGTAGACCAACTTGTTCTAATAAGGTATACAGCCCAGTAGCCAACAGTGTATCCTTATCCACCTTCTTCTCAAAGATCATGGACCTCTGCTTCACTTTCTCCCATAAAAGAACATGCTTGGTAGAATAAAAGATTGATTGACTTGAAGTACCCAGAACATGGATAATTTGTTTGTGAACTTCAGACTCATGTTCACTTGAATGAGAGTGAACATCTTCAGGTATATCTTTTGGGTCTTTATTTTCTTTACAGAAGAAATAATTTCTTGCTCATCTGTTTCTATGTCTTCATCCTCTTTATCCCCATAAAAAGTTTCAACCAATTCTTCTGTATATTGGCTCGAAGATTCATCACGAAGTGCCCACTGAACAAGCTTCTTGTAGGTTGATTCTCCTCGAACCTGCCTGTCGAACTCATCTTCCTCGTAGAACTGATCTTGAGGTTTGGAATATCTAACCTTTCCATACCTCATTCTGAGCTTCACAACTTTCTTGGGACGGACAATCTTTCGTTTTGGAACCATTGAAAAAATATGGGTATATGACAAGGTGAAACGGTAAGAGAATCAATAGCAATCAAGGGAAAAAACTCAAAAAACTCAGAGATTTTATCGAGAGAGAAGAGTTTTTTATTTCAGAAATTTGAAAAGTGAATATTCTCTCTAAACGGCTAAAAATATACATATAAGAGAGTATTCCGTTCTCAGGTTTTCGTTAGACTTAAGAAATCGGAGGAAAATCCTGAAAAATCAGAGATAACGATAGCACGTCAGAACTAGCCGTTGACAAAGATATACTCAAGGTTGAATCGTGATCATGTACATCTGTAAGAACATTTATGGGAATATTCAGTCCCTTTGTGCAAAAATGGTTCTTTCCTGCTGAATGTGAAATAGCCACACTCATACCCTTCTTCTTGGTATTATTGAACCAAGCATACCCCAAGGGCTACTATGAGTTTCTCAAATTAAGCTGAAGCCAATCCCTTGGTGAACAAATCAGCTAGTTGATCTTCAGTCTTCATGAGTTCAATCTTTAGCACTTCTTCTTCAACCAGCTCTCTGATGAAGTGATGTGTGATGTCTATATGTTTGGTCCTCGAATGTTGCACTAGATTCTTTAAGATGTTGATAGCACTTATATTATCATAGTACATAATAGGAGTATCATGACTAACTTCATAGTCTTTCATCATCTGCATCATCCAGATGATCTGAGTAGAGTTGCTCCCTACTGCAATGTATTCTGCTTCTGCTGTAGATAGAGATATGCAGTTTTGCTTCTTACTGAACTAGGAAACAACATTGTTTCCTAAAAAGAAACAAGCACCTGCAGTGCTTTTTCTGTCATTTGGAGATCCAGCCCAATCAACATCACAGTAAGCAGTAATACTTGCATTTGTATCTGAAGTATACCACAAACCATAATCAGCAATTTCATTGATGTACTTGATGATGTTCTTAAGAGCCTTCATATGACTCTCCTTAGGACAGGCCTGATATTTGGCACACACTCCCACACTATATGCTATATCTGGTCTGCTTGCAGTGAGGTACAGAAGACTTCCAATCATGCTTCTGTAGAGAGTTTGATCAACTTCAATTCCTGCATCATCTTTTCCAATCTTGACTGTAGAGCTTATAGAAGTTCGTTTGTGCTTAGAATTTTCAAGCTCGAACTTCTTCACCAGGTTTTTGGCATACTTGGATTGAGAGATGAATATCCCTTCTTCTGACTACTTTATCTGAAGCCCTAGGAAATATTTCAGATCTCCAACAAGACTCATCTCAAATTCAGTTTTCATGTCTCTGATGAAGTCCTTGACAATCTTATCAGACACGGATCCAAACACTATATCATCCACATATACTTGAACCACAATTAGTTATGATTTTTCCTTTCTGATGAACAGTGTTCTGTCTTCTCATTCTTTGTTGTATCCCTTGCTTACTAGATATGTAGCCAGTCTTTCATACCATGCCCGAGGAGCTTGCTTCAAGCCATACAATGCCTTCTTTAGTTTAAATAGAAACTCAGAATGATGTAGATCTTCAAGAATCCATTCAAAAAAGCACTCTTGACATCCATCTGATATAGTTTAAACTTCATGATGCATGCCATAGCTAGAAGAAGTCTGACTGATTCAATCCTTGTGACTGGTGCAAAGGTTTCATCAAAGTCAATGTCTTCTATCTGAGAATAACCTTGAGCAACCGGTCTAGCTTTGTTTCTTATAATGTTTCCAGCTTCATCAGTCTTGTTCTTGAAAATCCACTTGGTTCCAACAATGTTGACTCCTTTAGGTTTCTGCACAAGATCCCAGACATCATTCTTTTTGAACTGAAGAAGTTCTTCCTACATGGCTTCTTGGATGTTGTTTGGCTCAATCTTGTAAGTGAAACAGACATAGAATATTTCATCATACATTCTTTTTCTTAGAGTGCTCCTGGTCATCCTACTTTCATGAATGTCTCCTATTACTTCTGAAGTAGGATGATTCTTGATGATTTGCTTCAAAGGCTTCTTGTGCCTTACTGTTTGTTCTTCAGCTTCTCTGTCTGTATCATCACAAACCTTAGGATATTTGAACACATCTGTGTGAACATCATATTCAGGAGTATTGACAATATTGTCCTGATAATCAAAGCTAACATTGACTATCTCAATTACTACCTTTGTATCTTTGTTGTAAATCCTGTATGATTTACTGTTTCTGGAGTATCCAACAAACATTCCTTCAACTCCTCTTTTATTCATCTTGCTGAGGTACTCTCTATCATTGAGAATATAACATGTGGTTCCAAACACATGGAAGTTCTTCACTATAGGTTTCTTTTCATTCTAAATCTTATATGGAGTAGTGAGAGTACTTGGTCTGAGATGAACTCTGTTGCTGATGTGACATGCTATGTTGATAGCTTCTGCCCAGAATATCGCAGCAACCCCTTTAGCAGCAATCATTGTTCTGGCCATCTCTTGAAGAGTTCTATTCTTCCTTTCCACAACTCCATTCTGCTGAGGAGTTTTTGGGGCTGAGTACTCATAACTGATACCATTCTCACTACATAATGTATTAAAGTACTGGTTCTCAAATTTCTTACCATGATCACTTCTGATTCTGATAATCTGATCATCCTTCTCAACTGTGATTTTGCAAGCTAACCTCTTGAATGCTGTGAAAGCTTCACTCTTGTCTCTGAGAAAGTCAACATAAGTAAACCTTGAGTAATCATCAATGCAAATAAGGCCATACTTCTTTTCTCCGTAGCTTTCCACAGCCATAGGCCCCATTAGATCCATATGAATAAGATCTAGAATTCTCTTGGAAGTTCTGTCTTGTACTTCTTTATGCTAAGATCTGGACTGTTTCCCAATCTGACATGGACCACAGACTTTATCTTTGTCAATTTTAATCTGAGGTAGCCCTCTGACAATCTCCTTGCTGATGATCTTCTTAAGATTTCTGAAGTTGATGTGTCAAAGTTTCTGATGCCAGATCTCTGACTCTTCAATAGATGTTCTTTGACATGTTAAAGAACATTGTGCAGGAACATGTAAGTGATAACAGTTGTCAGCTGATCTCTTCCCTTCCATGAATAAGTCATTATTCTTATTCATAACTTTGTAGCTTTTCTTGGTGAAGACTACAGTCATGTCATCATCATATAGTTGACTGATACTTATCAGATTAGCTTTGAGTCCATCAACTAGCATAGCTTTCTTGAGTTTGGGCATTCCTTCAGCAGTCAGCTCTCCTTTTCCCATAACTTTACCACTCTTTCCATCTCCAAAGGTAACAAAATCTGATGAGCAAGCTTTCAGATTCTGCATCACAGAACAGTCTCCTGTCGTGTGTCTTGAACAACCACTGTCAAAGTACCAGCTTCCTTTATCTTCAACTCTTAACGAAGTATGAGCAATTAGACTGGTCTGCTTGACAACCCATTACTTTTTCTGTGCAGGCTTCTTCCTTTGTTGAGTAGCTGATTTCTTTTGAGTGTTGCTGGAATGCTGAGCCACAAATCTTCTCCTCATTCTTTTCAGATCAAAGATATACTTCTCACAGTATGGTCGAATGTGGCCGTTTTCTTCACAATAGTGACAAATGATTATTTTCCTGTTGCCACTATTAGCAGTCATCTTATTTTTAATGTTCTTCTGGATGGTCTGAACATTATGTTGTACATGCACTGTCTGGCTTGTACTTTCTTTGACAAACATGGTCTTGGATTTTCCACCATTGTATCCAAGACCTGGATGACTTTTCCCAAAATGTCCTAGATTAGTAAGAATCTTATCAAGATTCTCAGCTCCATTGTTCAGCATATTGACATTCCTTTTGATGGACTTTAGCTATGTAGTCAGTTTTTCAATCTCCTTCTTCTGTTGTTGGATAATGGCCTTCTGTTCTCCATCAGACTTGATCAAATTCTCCTTTTCTTTGAGAAGATTTTTGTTGTGAGATTGTAGAGTTTTGTTGATCTTAGGTACTTCAAGACATTTTTCATACATCTTCTTATATGTCTGAATAAATTCCTCATGACTGACATCATCATTGTCTGAGTCTTCTTCTTCTTCTGGAAGTTTGAAAGGATCCTGGAACTCTGAGACTTTTGCTGTAAAGGTATAGGTCTTTTCTTTTGATTCACTACTACTTTCAGAATAATTATCACTACGAGAGGCATTGTAATTCCTTTTATTTTTCTTCAGAGTGTTGGCACATTCAGCTTGAATATGTCCAAAACAATCACACTCTCTTCACTAAATTCCTCTCTTTGTATTTGATGGTTGAAACTCTTTCTGCTCACTGTTAGAGTTTCTTTCTGGCTGAGAAGTTCCAGGTTGTTATCTTCTGTTGTTTGACTTTCTGAAAGACTGTTTGTTTACTCTCTTAAGTATTCGGCTGAAGTTCTTGGTGATGAGGAACATATTGTTTATTGTCTTTGAATCAAGTACAAGTTGTTGTTTCTGTACATGTTCAGAGACATCCTCAGAAATTTCAGCTTTAAGAGCAATACCCTTCTTCCTTGAGCTACTGCCTTCATCTTCCAGATTCATCTCGAATGTTCTTAATGATCCCATCAGTTCATCAAGCCTCATACTCTTGATGTCCTTGGTTTCCTCTATGGCAGCAACTTTGTAGGCAAACTTCTTTGGAAGAGATCTGAGAACCTTCCTCACAAGTTTTTCATTGCTGATAGGTTCTTCGAGAGCAAAACTTTCGTTTGATATGCTCCTTAATCTGGCATTAAACTCACCAATGGATTCAGATTCTTCCATTCTAAGACTTTAAAATTTTGAAGTCAGATTTTGAAGTCTTGACAGCCTCACAGAACTAGTCCCTTCAAAGGTAGTTTCCAGAATATCTCATGCAACTTTTGCAGTCTCACAAGTTGAGATTAGACTGAATATCTCAAGATCCACTGCAGAGAATATTGCATTGAGAGTCTTAGAATTGACATTGTACGAGTTCTTCTGTGGCACAGTCCACTCTCCTTCTTCAATCTCTACATGTCTTCCTTCTTTAGCAACAATTGGATTTTCCTATCCTTCAGTGACACTCTTCCATGCGAGTTCATCAAGTGATCTCAGAAACGCCCTCATCCTTGCTTTCCAGTAAGGATAGTTGTTGCCTTCTAGCAGTGGTGGTCTGACCGTAGATCCTCCTTCTAGGATTCCACTCATTGCTGGAATGCAACCAAAACCTTCACGCAGATATGTAGCTTTCAGGATTCTTTTCGCACTAACACCAAAGGCGACCCGCTCTGGTACCAATTGAAGTTACATAAACTGTGCAGTCATATTCATCATCATGTACTTGAACATTGTTGTGAACATGTAAGGTCAGAATGTAAAAACTTGAGCAAATAAAGAACACGAGATTGGTAACCCTGTTCGATCAACTGATCTACATAATGGGGACTTATCAAGTCCGTGAGAAACAGTTTACTACTCCGTTGAATGGTTACAAAGGTTATTACGTAAAGACTCCCGTCACTTGACCCCTTTCCTACCCGATTCAACCTCTTTCACTAAACTGAAGTATGAGCTCCCCTCACAACTTATAACTCCTCTAGTTCCCACAGGAAATCTCTCCCGAGACTCCTCTAAGTGTGTATGAAAGTGAGTTTCAAACACAGACTAGAAACACAATGATCTAACCGATCAAACCTAGTCTACCCGAATACTATATGCTTCGAATGTGAAGTCTTTTAACTTTCAGCCCTTTTGTGTATTTGTAAAAACTCGTGTCACCTAAACTAGTCTGAATCCCAGGCTATTTATAAAAAACAGATATAGTCCAAACAAGGTAATCAGAAGTCCTACTTTGACTAGGATTTAATAATGAAATAATTTCTTTATTTAATTCGGACTTTCACAGTTTAGATATCTTCCTTGAATAGAACTTCTTCTTGATCTTCATCACAAACAAGGTAGCTTCTATTCTGAAACGTCCATCTTGAATCTGCAGCTTCAACTTCTTAAATCTAGCATGGCACGTCTCTTGTAAACTCTCTGGACAACCATGTATATGATCATGTCTCTGAACATGATTAAGTACATGTCTTGATCTTTAATCAGATTGGCAGCGGAATGTTCACAGAAATGTCCAGAACATGGTATTCGAACATGAATAACCAAAACCTTTTTGTGTTCTTTTGAAATTGCCATATTGCCATACAGATTATGACAATCCGAACACTTAAGTGCAGATGGCACTAACACAAACTGCGGACACCACTGAAGAGATAGACCAAGATCTGTCTCATGCTCAAATCGTGGTAACCCCAAGGAGTGAACACCTTTGACAAAGTGGAGCAAAGGACGATGAAGATACTGCCACGTCTCCAGATCTCCTGTCCAGAGACTATGTTACTCATCTTATCAAGTCTTGCTCAAGAGCTGCAAAACTGATGGTTAATTAGTCCAGCTCATCCTGCAGAGGAATTAAAGAGCTGACTTCTTTGAAGCTGAAAACCTCAGCAGTTGCTCTTAAGCAACTTCAGCATGCTGAGACTGCAGCCGGAACTGATTCCTATAAGGACATCATTAGTTCAGCTTCAAAAAAGAAACGGTGAAATAGCTCCAGAGAAAGTGAAGAAGCTAGTCCCGTCCGACCACTCAAGAAGAGAAAACTGACAAAAAGTCAATCAGCAGCTGCTCAACAAAACTGATTAAATCAGTAAAAAGGCGATATCACTAGTTTAACATGAAACTAATGCTTCAAGCTCCAAAGTCCCTTTCCTCATCAGCTGCCTGATCAACCCTTCTTGATAAGCTTCTCTACTTTCTATTCCTCAACGCTTTTTTTTTTTGAAAAAGTTATCGTTAACATTTCAAAATAAGCTTACTGTTCATTTGAAGTTGCCATTAAAGTCTCTATACTCAGCATTAAAGTATAAAGAGATGAATTTCTCAGGGATATAAATAGCAAATCTTCTGGTAAAATATTTTGCTATTTATGGCAACTACTCAGATTTTCAAATCCCCAGATCTCAACCGCTTGATAAAAAAGCATTAGTCCAAGTGGACGGTTGAGATGCATGCATCATTTAATCAGCTAATTTTTTTTCAAATTAGATAGCTGATCAGCCAGTAAGCACTCGATTGCTATCGTTGAATGAATAACAAGAACTCTCACCAGAGACAAAAATTCTGTCTCACCTCATTCCTTCTCCTTGTCTTCTCACTTATCCAAAGTCCCTTCTTGCCCATATTATATCATCGAAAAATGGCTTCCTCATTTCACTCGATAAACATCAAGCTTCTAATAAAGAGGCTCAGAGCGGATGAGTTTATTGATCGCGAGTTTCTTCAAGCTTGAATAGGTCAAGAGAAGACTAGCATGATCTTTCACTCGTTAAAGACATGAAGGCTCTTATTTTTCATGACAACACAGCCCAAGATGAAGCATCTCCCACTTGTAGCTGAGTTTTACTACAATGCGGAGATCTCTGGACACAACATATTGTCTGTTGTCTAATATCAGGTTATCATCAACAACAAATATGTGTTAGCCAACCTGTTTCAGCTCCTCGATACAGGCCAAAAGATGGATAAACTAGCGCTCCCTTCAAAGTTGGAGTTGTGGATTGATTGGAAGCTTCCACACATTGATCATCGAGACTTTTCAAATAATTTGAAAGATAGTCTCTCTCCAACTATGGTCCATATCCTAGACATTGTGATGCATATTTTTCTTAGTAGCATCACCAACACGTAGTTCAATAACAACACCTCTCACCTCATGGCCGCCATATATTACGAATATAAGGCTGATTGGGCATCCTTTATATTAGCTCAGCTTCGCAGTTATGTAAGGCGTGCTGAGATCGATGTAACCTCTGGCACATTAAAAGCCAAGTTAGGATTTGCCAATCGACTCAGTCACATCATCGCAGAGCAGCTTGAAACAGTCCCTAGTGGATATTATCTCACCAGAAGAGATCTCTTTCCTATAGCTTACATTCACCGCAGACATCGTGAAGTAACTAGCCACCCTAGGAAGTCGAGACTTCAGCTAATGGAGGACCACAACCCAGCTAAAGGAAAGCAGCGACTCCTTTATGCTGAACCTCCAGCTGATGCAGATCAGTCTTCGACTGACAGTGACTCTTTTACTTATATAAGTGATGAGCTACTGCACCTGCAACTAGCAAACCTCCTTACATCACTGTCCCAGAAACTCTGGAAGAAGGCTTCAATGCAAGCCTTAACTAACAGCTGCAAAGTTGCTTTCATCACATAAGGAATCACAGTCCCTTTGTCTTCGAACATCTTTGAAGATATCTCTAGTATGACTTGTGGAGATACTAAGTGGATGATGCCACAATGCTGATGATGGCATACAAGTGAGGCTACTCATACTGGATTGAGGAAAGTTAATAGAGTAGGAGCTGGATGAACTATCCACTCGATATACCTCCATCAGTCCCAGAAATCATGGATTCTATGATTAAGAGGTTTCAAACCTAGGTGCCTCATGATGCACCCCTTCCCACACATGAGCCCTCAAACTCATCCACAACTCCTCTTTAAGAGGATGCCCTCATCACTATACCGGACGAGCCACTTCTCGGACTCGCATCAGCTTCTTCTATCAGGCAAGATCCACTCTCTCTTTCAGATCTTGACCAACTGATGATGACAGAGGAGTCATATCCATGGTTGTCTGCTCCTATGCCTGCACCCCAAGCTCCCCACATTACCAACAACTTGCTGGACACTTCTTTCTCTCTTCTGCCATAGTTGTCGATGCCAAGCTATGACTTCCATCAGCTCGCCCTTTTGGGTGATGCCAAAAAGGGGGAAGGCTATATTAATGATGGAAAATCATATGTTCTAACATATGATGATCCCTGGCAAGGTGATCTAACTATTTGGGATGACATCCAAAGAGAAGTACATCGAGAGGTACAGCTTCAAAGGCAAGCTACCTTTCAGTAGGAATCTACTCATGATGGGGAAGCTATTCGTGAGAGGGAAGTCCAATTTGAGCAATGCCCAGCTCAAGACTACTTTTGGACTTGGGAGAATGCCCAGCTGAAACAACAACAAGAATGGGGTATCCACAGTATACCAAACATCTCTCCCTGCAAGTATGAAAAAGGAGAATCGAGCAAAAGAAGAAGCAACTGAGTGGTGAACAATTCCAATTGAAGAAGGAAGTTAAAATATCAATTCTTGATATTCTCTCTCTCTCTCTCTCTCTCTCACTCACTTCCTTATATTTCTTCATCTTCTCTACTCAATCAATTTCTAAACATGCTCTTTTGTTTATAATACAAATATTCTGATCATGCTGATATGTCCCTCTGAATAGCTTATGGCTTTCCATGCGCTCTGATATATGAAAAAAATCTGTATGATAATCAGAATTGAGCTGTTTTAAAAATGAAACATTTGAAGCTTTTCAAGCTGTGCAAACGAGTATCAAAGTATCTTAAGGCCATTTAAGCTGCATTTTCTATTAGCAAAAAAACACCTGATGCCTTATAGATAAAACTCGTTGAGCCCATATATTATTGTATTCTTCATTGCTCTGATACCCATCTTTTTATCAAAGCTCTGATAATCACATCAAAGCTCTGATACTCATGAATGTCTAACTGTTGGCTTTTAAAAGCTACAAGTATCTAAGACTGTTCTCAGGAACATGGTCTCATATCAGCCTTGATACCAAAAACTGGTAAAAGCTCAGATGCTCATTCATGAAAGATAACCTCATACAGTTTTTCCATCATCAAGTCAACTAGTTTTGACATCATCAAAAAGGGAGAAATTGTTAGGAAAATTATTGAAAAAATCCCAACTGATTGTTTTGATGAAATGTCAAAACATGTATGATGATTTAATGAAAAAATGCAAATTATGAAAAACTGAAAATCAGGGATAATGACCAATTAAGACTTCAAGCTGAAATGAGAGACACCTATTTTGAAGCATGGTCAATCAGCTTATAAGGTTGCCTTGATCAGACCAGTCAGAGTCAACTCTTCAAAGCTTAAGAAAAGCTATAAGAGGGGAAGAGAACTTTGGAGACTGGTAGGCATCTAAAGATGAGTAACCATCAATCTTAGCAAAGAGCCATGACAGAGTGATGAGAAAGAGCCAGCTTGAAACCTGAAACTGAACTGATCAAAGATCAGTCAGTCACAAAGGGCTAACCCTAAACTGATCAAAGATCAGTTAGCTGGGAGAAAGATCTAAAAGTATTGAGCCAATATTGAACTGACTATAAATCAATTTAAAGAGAAAAGAAAAGCTCAATCAAGTAGCCGACTGATAGTCCAGAACTGAAAGCTTTTGAAGCTAAGCTGCCAAGTTAGCTAAACTAGACTATATCAGGACTGAAGCTCAAGGCAGCTGAGGACCTGCCAACTGGAGAATCTCAGAGTTGAAAGCTGAGATAGCTGAATGTCCAAAACTGATAGCCGAATCTCCTGCTCCTTCTGACAAGCAGTCAATGAAGATCTTAACAGGAAATCTTTAAAAGATCCTGATAATCTTTAAAATACCGCCGATGAATTCTAAATATTCAACAATCATAATGGTCAAAAATCACTCATCTATTTAAGGAGGGTGAACTCAATTTTGGCCAAGAATTTTGCCAATCTAACATTGTTATTTATCAGAACGAGCTCTTTTTTCTCCCTCCCCACAGCTTAAAGCTTAATACTCTCAAAGTGCGAAAAGTCTCAACTGAGAAGGTGTGCTTCAAGTCCAAAGCAAGCTGCTACGCTGATGCAAAATTCCAGCAAGGGCAAAGATTCTCAGTTCAGTCCCTCAAAGATCAACCACTCAGCTTAAAACTAAGGAACATTCCAGGTTGATAACAGATTCAAGACTGTCTTCTTGAAGATCGAGCAATAGCACCTAACGTCTCTGCAAGCAGTTGGGACCGGTAAGTGTGAGTTGTTGACCCAGAAACCGAATGAGGAGGAGCATGTACCGATAGGTCCGTTCTTCCGAGACAGCAACAATTGGAAAGGAGACCGCGCTCGAGTTGAATGGTGTCGTTTTTAGGTCCAACGAGAATTCTTCACTGTGTAACTGTAATAAAAAAACTTTACACTTGCATAGTGGATTGCCCTTCTGTGAAAGGAAGAGAGGACGTAAAATCAGGAAGCTTAGAACCTCTATAAAGTCTTGTGTGTGCTGTTCTTATTGGTTTCCGCTTTGCATGTTTTTAAACTGCACACCATCACACACACAGACTGCACTGACAAGCTAAAGCTAAGTCTTCAAAGCCATCAATTTTAAACTGATAAGCTCACCAGCTAGGCTTCAGTTAGGCTTCATCAACTGATCAAGAAAGCACATATAAAATATCGAAAGCGAGTCAGGGCCCTCTCTATTATACATCTGTTTAAAGTTTTTGAAGTTAGTTTATTCACCCCCTCCTCTAAACTGACATAGATGCGCACCGGGACCAACAAGTGGTATCAGAGCAGTTGATTCTAAGGATCAACCATTTCTACAGATCATTGGAATCAGATCTGTCTATCTGTGCTAACGTTTAAGCCATGGGAAACCATAAGCTACCTCTCTTTTCAGTTGAGAACTATGACAATTGGAGCAGGAGGATGAAAGCTCATCTAGAAAATGATTACAGCAGCTCAAGGAAGATGATGTTCCTGAACATGTACAGAAACAAAAACATGTACTTGATTCAGAAACAATGAATAATATGGTCCTTATCACTAAGAACTTTAGTCGAATGCTTAAGAGAGTAAACAGACAGTCTTCCAGAAAGTCAAACAATAGAAGACAACAACCTGGAACTTCTCAGTAAGATAGAAACTCAAATAGTGAGCAAAAAGAGTTTCAACCATCAAATACAAAGAGAGGAATTCAGTGCAGAGAGTGTGATGGTTTCGGACATATTCAAGCAGAATGTGTCAACACTCTGAAGAAGAATAAAAAGAACTACAATGTCTCTCATAGTGATAATGATTCTGAAAGTAGTAGTGAATCAGAAGAAGAGACCTATGCCTTTATAGCAAAAGTCTCAGAGTTCCAAGATCCTTTCAAACTTGCAGAAGAAGATGAAGACTTAGACAATGATAATGTCAGTCATGAGGAGTTTGTTCAGACATACAAGGAGATGTATGAAAAATAGCTTGAAGTAGCTGAGATCAACAAAACTCTTCAATCTCACAACAAAGATCTTCTCTCGGAAAAGGAGAAGTTAATCAAATCTGATGAAGAAACAGAAGGTCATTATTCAACAACAGAAAAAGAAGATTGAAGAACTGAGTACAGAATTGAAGTCCATCAAAAGAAATGTCAATATGCTGAACAATGGAGCTGAGAATCTTAACAACATTCATACTAACCCAGGACACTCAGGGAAAAGTCATCCAGGTCTTGGATACAATGGTGGAAAATCTAAGAGTGTGTTTGTTAAAGCAAGTACAAGCCAGATAGTGCATGTACAAAATAATGTTCAGACCATCCAGAAGAACATTAAAAATAAGATGATTGCTAATAGTGGCAACAGGAAAAGAATCATTTGTCACTAGTGTGAAGAAAAAGGTCACATTCGACCTCACTGTGAGAAGTATCTCTTTGATCTAAAAAGAATGAGGAGAAGATTTGTGGCTCAGCATTCTAGTATCACTGAGAAGAAATTAGCTACTCAACGAAGGAAGAAGTTGGCTCAGAAAAAGCAATGGATTGTCAAGCAGACTAGTCTAATTGCTCATACTTCGTTGAGAGTTTAAGATAAATGAAGTTGGTACTTTGACAGTGGTTGTTCAAGACAAATGACATGAGACTGCTCTGTGATGCAAAATCTAAAAGCTTGCTTATCAGATTTTGTTACTTTTGGAGATGGAAAGAGAGGTAAAGTAATGGGAAAATGAGAGCTGATTGTTGAAGGAATGCCTAAACTCAAGAAGGCTATGCTAGTTGATGGACTCAAAGCTAATCTAATAAGTATCAGTCAACCATGTGATGATGACATGATTGTAGTCTTCACCAAGGAAAGCTGCAAAGTTATGAATAAGAACAATGACTTATTCATGGAAGAGAAGAGATCAGCTGACAACTCTTATCAGCTATATATTCCTGCATAATATTCTTTAACATGTCAAAGAACATCTATTGAAGAGTCAGAGATCTGGCATCAGAAACTTGGATATATCAACTTCAGAAATCTTTAGAAGATCATCAGTAAAGAGATTGTTAGAGAGCTACCTTAGATCAGAATTGACAGAGACAAAGTCTGTGGTCCATGTCAGATTGGGAAACAGTCCAGATCTCAACATAAAGAAGTGCAAGACAGAACTTCTAAAAGAATTCTAGATCTCATTCATATGGATCTAATGGGGCCTATGGCTGTGGAAAGCTACGGAAGAAAGAAGTATGTCCTTGTTTGCATTGATGATTACTCAAGGTTTACTTGGGTTGACTTTCTTAGAGACAAGAGTGAAGCTTTTAGAGCATTCAAGAGATTAGCCTCAAAATCATAGTTGAGATGGATGATCAGATTATCAGAATCAGAAGTGATCATGGCAAGGAATTTGAGAACCAGTACTTTGATATATTCTACAGTGAGAATGGTATCAAAATGGAGTTGCGGAAAAGAAAAACAGAACTCTTCAGAAGATGGCCAGAACCATGATTGCTGCTAAAGGAGTTGCTGCGATATTCTGGGCAGAAGCTATCAACACAGCATGCCACATCAGCAACAGAGTTCATCTCAGACCAGGTACTCTCACTACTCTATATGAGATTTGGAATGAAAAGAAGCCAACAGTGAAGTACTTTCATGTGTTTCGAACCACATATTACATGCTCAATGATAGAGAGTACCTCAGCAAGATGAACAAAAAAGGAGTTGAAGGCATGTTTGTTGGATACTCCAGAAACAGTAAATCATACAGGATTTACAACAAAGATACAAAGGCTATAATTGAGACAGTCAATGTTAGATTTGATGATCAGGACAGTACTGTCAATACTCCTGAAGATGATGTTCACACAGATGTATTCAAACATCCTAAGGTTCATGATGATACAGACATAGAAGCTGAAGAACAGACAGTAAGGCACAGAAAGCCTTCGAAGCAAATCATCAAGAATCATCCTACTTCAGAAGTAATAGAAGATATTCATGAAGGTAGGATGACCAGGAGCACTCTGAGAAAAAGGATGTATGATGAAATATCCTATGTCTGTTTCACTTCCAAAATTGAACCCAAGAACATCCAAGAAGCTCTTAAAGATGACTACTAGATAGAAGCCATGCAGAAAGAACTTCTTCGATTCAAAAAGAATGATGTCTGGGATCTAGTGCAGAAATCTGAAGGAGTCAACATGGTTGGAACCAAGTGGATTTTCAAGAACAAAACTGATGAAGCTGGAAACATTACAAGAAACAAAGCTAGACTGGTTGCTCAAGGTTATTCTCATATAGAAGGCATTGATTTTGATGAAACCTTTGTTCTAGTCACAAGGATTGAACCAATCAGACTTCTTCTAGTCATGGCATACATCATGAAGTTCAAACCATACCAGATGGATGTCAAGAGTGTTTTTTTCTGAATGGATTCTTGAAGAAGGATGTGTTTGTTGCACAGCCTAAAGGGTTTGTAGATCCACATCATCCAGAGTTTGTGTTCAAACTAAAGAAGACTTTATATGGCTTAAAGCAAGCTCTTTGGGCATGGTATGAAAGACTGGCTACATACATTGTAAGCAAAGGATACAACAGAGGAGGAGAAGATAGAACTATGTTTATCAGGAAAGAAAAATCACAAATAATTATGGTACAAGTATATGTGGATGATATAGTGTCTGGATCTGTGTCTGATAAGATGGTCAAGGACTTCATCAGAGACATGGAAACTGAATTTGAGATGAGTCTTGTTGGAGATCTGAAATATTTCTTAGGACTTTAGATAAAGCAGTCAGAAGAAGGGATATTCATCTCTCAATCCAAGTATGCCAGAAACTTGGTGAAAAATTTTGTTCTTGAAAATTCAAAACACAAACAAACTCCTATCAGCATTACACTCAAGATTGCAAAAGATGACGCAGGAACTGAAGTTGATCAAACTCTCTACAGAAGAATGATTGGTAGTCTCCTATACCTCACTGCAAGCAGACCATATATAGTATATACAGTGTGGGAGTGTGTGCCAGATATCAGTCTTGTCCTAAGGAGAGTCACATGAAGGCTGTTAAGAACATAATCAAGTACATCAATGGAACTGCTGATTATGGTTTGTGGTATACTTCAGATACAAATGCAAGTATTACTGCATCATGTGATGCTGATTGGGCTGGATCTCTAGATGACAGAAAAAGCACTTCAGGTGCTTGTTTTTTTTTAGGAAACAATGTTGTGCCCTGGTTCAGTAAGAAGCAGAATTGCTTATCTCTATCTACAGCACAAGCATAATACATTGCAGCAGGAAGCAGCTCTAGATGATGAAAGACTATGAAGTTAGTCATGATACTCCTATTCTGTATTGTGATAATATAAGTGCTTCAACATCTCAAAAAATCTAGTGCAGCATTTGAGGACCAAACATATAAACAGCACACATCACTTCATCAGAGAGCTGGTTGAAGAAGAAGTGCTAAAGATTGAACACATGAAGACTGAAGATCAACTAGCTGATTTGTTCATCAAGGGATTGGCTTCAGCCCAATTTGAGAAACTTAGAGCAGCCCTTGGGATGTTCTTGGTTCGGTAAAACCAAGAAGAGAGGTATGAATGTGACTATTTCACACTCAGCAGGAAAGAACCATTCCTGCACAAAGGGACTGAACATTCCCATAAATGTTCCTACAGATGTACATGATCATGATTCAAACCCTGAGTACATCTTTATCAATGGCTAGTTTTGACGTGCTATCGTCATCTCTGATTTTCAGGGATTTCCCTCCGTTTTCTTAGTCTAACAGAAACCTGAGAATGGAATACTCTCTTATAAATATGTTTAGCCGTTTAGAGAGAACGTTCACTTTTCAAATTTCTGAAATAAAAAACCCTTCTCTCTTGATAAAACCTCTGAGGTATGGAAAGTTGTGAAGCCTAGAATAAGGTATGGAAAGGTTACATATTCCAAACCTCAAGATTAGTTCTACGAGGAAGATGAGTTTGACAGGCAGGTTCGAGGAGAATCAACATACAAGATGTCTATTCAGAGGGCACTTCGCGATGAGTCTTCGAGCAAAGATACAGAAGAATTGCTTGAAACATTCCGTAGGGACGAAGTGGAAGAAGTCATGAAAATAGAAGAGCAAGAAATTGCTTCTTCTGCCAAGAAATCAAAAATCCAAAATCTTTCAATCGATGATCTTTTGAAGGAAGCCGCAAAGTCATACGATGTCAACAGAAAGAAGGCAAGAACAAAGGGAACTGCAGTCAAGAAATCCAAGAAGACTACAACTCCTTCATCTAAGAAGATTGTCACAGTACCTGATGCCCAAGCCCTTCAGAAAAAGAAGGGATCTGTTGCTGATGATCAAGTTAAACCTTTAGATGTGCCTGAACATGTTGAGGCACATGTTGCAGAAAAAAACACTGCTGAGACATCTACTCCAGCTAGTATTGTGTTGAAGTCGCCTGTTCAATCTTCTACTACAGAAGGTGATGATGAAGATAGGGAAGATGATATTCCCTTAAGCTTGAAGATGAAAGCCATAGTTGCTGCTCTTGCAAAAAGTAAGAAGAAGCCATTCAGAGTTCATCCTCTGAATCTGCTGAGAAGACTCCTGTTCCACAACAGGAAAAATTACTTGCGTCTACTCAATATGATCTGTTTTGCAAGATCACCAGTCAAAAAGAAAACACCAAGGAAGAAGGTCTCTACTGCTGTGGTGCAGTTGGTTTCAATAACTCCTGTGACCAAAAGTCGAGCGTCTGTCACTCTACCATCTGCTACTACATCAACAAAGAAGAGGAAAGATGTTGAACTAACTGGTCCTTCCAAGAAGGCCAAGAAAGCTGCTCAACCAAAAGATGTACCTGAAGATTTTCACTCACACTCTAGTGAACATGAGTCTAAGGCTCACAAATAGATTGTCCGTGTTCCAGGTACCTCAAGTCAAACAATCTTTCGCTCTTCCAAACATGATGAATTATGGGAAAAAGTGAAGCAAATGTCTATGATCTCTGAGAAGAAGGTGGATAATGATACACTGTTGGCTACTGGAGTGTATACCTTGCTGGAGCAAGCTCGTTTACTTGGGATAGTGCAGAAGGTTCAAGAATTTGTTCCTAAGGTTGTTACTGAATTCTACTGCAACTTGACCAAAAAGATTGATGATCCAGAGTCTGAAGACTTTCAGAAAGTCTATGTGAGAGGTAAGATATTGAATTTTTCCCCTGATCTCATTAATGAGTTTCTGGGGTGTTCATCTAAGGGGGAATGTAAAGAGATAGATGAATGGGGGATGGTTGCTGAGGAGCTGACCTAGAGCATCTACACCAAATGGCCATCTCATCCATAGACTATTCCAACCTACAAGCTGACTCACAAATATGGAGCTCTGTTCAGAATCCTGATCCACAATTGGCTACCTACTAAGCACAGAGCTGCGTGACTCAAGCTCAGGGGAGGTTTTCGTATCACCTCGAAACTGGTAATCAGTTCAATTATGATGAGTTTTTGTTCAACAAAATCATTAGCAGTGCAAAATCTACAGTGGTAAAAGGTCCACTGTGTTCTCTATCATTGATCTACAGCATCATAAAGCATCAGAAGAAGAATGTCTCTTGAAAGAAAGATAAGCTTATTCCTATCAACAAGCCTCTAGTGATCAAAGTTGCCCCTGAAATTGGAGATCCTTATATACGCCTCTAGTTCAAACAGTTCATGTCATCCAAGAAAGGAGTGGATGCTACTGTTGAAGAGTCTTCACCAAAAGGCGTTGTGCTAAAGTTTCTTGAGAGAAGTCTGGAGTTTCGTGCTTGTTTGATCTCTGAGCATACTTCTGAGAAGATGAAGATTCAAGCAATGATTGTTGATCTTTCATCTGGTGATGACTTTGCCTCTCCAGCAGCAAATGTTCATAAAGATATACATAACTTGCACAAGCTTGTAAGTACAGCTGAAGCTGCAACTCAGAAGGATTCATTTCCGACTTCAAAACAAGGTAAAGAACAGGTTGCAGAACAAGATAAGAAAGCAAAAGATGTCCAAGAGAAGACTGCAGAGGAGGCTCATGAAGATGAGGCTGCTGAAGAAGAGGATGATGAAGAGGAGGCTGATGATGGAGAAGAGACTGAGTATGATGATACTGAAGCAGGTTTCGAAGAAGGAGGATCTGAAGAAGAAGATGATGATGAACAAGACCCTGACAAATCCGAGTAGTTTCTGAATATTACTCCTTTGCCTTTCTCGGTGGCAAATAGGGAGTAATGCAATATTAGCTTTTTTATGTTTTTTTCTATTCTACTTATCTTGCATCATGTTTTGCAAGATATGTTTTGTTTTTGCTCCAAATAACTTGTAATAGCTATTTCATTATTTCGTTATGGAATAGTTTGACTTTCTACCCTATATGATTCATATCTGCTAAAAAATTGAAACTGCTATCAAAGGATAAAAAATAAAAAAAATAAAAAAGTCAATATAGCAGAGCAGGTACAAGCTAATAAGAAAGTGAAATACAGCTGAATCATATGATGTTCTTTGCAACATTCAAGTTCGTTTTACAGTACGTGATCCTACAAATTCAAGGGTTGTGTTCATTTAAAACATGGAGCTAATTCGCCACTAGATAAAGACAAAGGGGGAGATTGTTAGTGCCATCTGCACTTAAGTATTCAGATTGTCATAATCTGTATGGCAATATGTCAATTTCAAAAGAACACAAAAGGTTTTAGCTATTTATGTTCGAATAACATGTTCTAGACATTACTGTGAACATTCCGCTCCCAATCTGATTGAAGATCAAAACATCTTTAGAGACATGATCATGTACATGGTTGTCCAGAGAGTTTTTCAAGAAATGTGTCATGCTAGATTCAAGAATTTGAAGCTGCAGATTTAAGATGGACGTTTCAGAATAGAAGTTGTCTTGTTCGTGATGAAGATCAAGAAGGAAAGAAGGAGTTCTATTCAAGGAAGACATCTAAACTAGGAAAGTTCGAATTAAATAAGAAAATTGTTTCCTTGTTAAATCCTAGTCAAAGTAGAACTTCTGATTACCTTGTTTAGGCTATATCTATTTCTTATAAATAGCCTGGGATTCAGACTAGTTTAGGTGACATGAATTTTTACGAATACACTAAAGGGTCGAGAGTTAAAAGACTTCACATTTAAATCATATAGTATTCGGGTAGACTAGGTTTGATCGGTTAGATCATTGTGTTTCTAGTCTGTGTTTGAAACTCATTTTCATACACACTTAGAGGAGTCTCGGGAGAAATTTTCTGTGGGAACTAGAGGGATTCTAGGTTGTGAGGGGAGCTTACAATTCAGTTTAGTGAAAGATGTTGAATAGGGTAGGAAAGGGATCGAGTGACGGGAGTCTTCGTGTAATAACCTTTGTAACCATTCAACGGAGTAGTAAACTGTTTCTTACGGACTTGATAAGTCCTCTAACATAGATCAATTGATCGAACAGGGTTACCAACCTCGTGTTTTTTATTTGCTCAAGTTTTTACATTCTGACCTTACATGTTCACAACAATGTTCAAGATATAATGATGAACATGATCACAGAGTTTATGTAACTTCAGATGAGATGTATGATTTATCCATTATCTCATCCTTTGAACTATTTATCGGCTCAATTGTAAAATTTTAAAATAAACAAGGTGTTATTACAAATACATAGTTAGACTATGTTTATCAGCAATCACTCCAACCATCCAACCATTTTAATATTTAATTCATTTCTCTCTCTTCCACATCACTATTGCTCATCACAACCCAACCACGTTTTATTTTGATAATTTATCAATGACCACCCAACCATCCAACCATAATATTATATATAATTATTTTTAAATATAATTTTATGAAGTATATCAACTTGTTAAAATTAAAGTAAAATAATAGCACAAATAAGAAAAATACTCATAAAATTACAAACAAATAAAATTTCAAAATATGACAAACCAAGAACATAAATAACAACAATCGAAATACGAAATGAAAAATACATAATTAAGAACATAAATGACAACAATCGAAATACGAAATGAAACATACATAATTAAGAACATAAATAACAATAGTACGAAATACTCAATTATCATTGCTAAATTTTTACCATATATGCTCAATCAAGTCATTTTGAAGAGCAGCGTGAACTTCTCTTGTAACATCCGAAACTACTCCGTTGGCCACGTCACTAAACATACAATTTACTTACTTATAATGGTGTGCTTATATTTAATTGAGCGGAAGCTAAGGTCAATTAGCATGATAAGGTAAGGCATCATAATTCTCAATATAAATTTTTCGCAATTATAACGTGCAACCTATCAGATCTATTTTGTCATACAACATAGTATTAAGTAGAAGCATCGTGTAAGCCTATCCACATGATTCGTACAATAATCTAATCTATCGAGCTCATAGGTTTTACAAAACCCGCCCGTCTAGTATACTAGTTTAGCTGTCATAATTTTAGGGGTTCAACACATATATTTGCACGTAGAAGGCTCCAAGATCGAACGACGCGCCTTTAAAATATTTACACAATATATATATATCAAGTTAAATCCACTATAACTACAAAATAGGGCTAATACCATCCCTAATGATCATTGATCACAAAAACAAAAGAAGAATGATCAATGTGATATCAATAATATGAGTATTTCAAAAGAAGAGCATGCAAAAGTAAACACAAGCTTGTGGGGGTTCTTTTGTGTTCACAACGCTCCTACTCGGGCCTCAACTCCTCAACCTGAAATTCATAATGAATGGGGTGAGTATTTAACAACATACTTAGTGGGGAAACACTGTAAACAGTTATAGATAATTGCACAAGTGAAAATATAACATATGGAAGTTTCTTTACTTTGTGGAGACCAACCCCAACCCCAAAGGGCCCTAATATCATGATGCCCCTATTAATAAACGTCTTAGCCCTGTAGGGATGCCTACAGGCTTATTATCCCCCAGGGAGGACATTAACAAGTCTATATCGATTCCGTAGGACCTCTTTATCAATCCTGAAGGATCTCTGTATTACCTGAAGGGTCTCATTCTTATAACCGGTCCGAAGACCCTGCATATTTATACAATCAAAGCACAACAATAACAATAACTTTACATGTGTTCACAGTTTAGAATAGCCCCACCTTATGAGATGCTTTCAAAATCCTTTCACTCTTGAAATACTCCTATGCCGTGCACAAGTTGTCATCCTCAAACCACAATACGTCACCTATCACCTTTAAACCCCTTTTTTCATTTTAGACGTCGAGTTATACAATTATTCTATAATTTAACCAAACACACTCTATAAATTACTTTAAGGTTTTCATACATATCCACATACACAACCATGGATATACAAGCTCATACTATGATTTTGGACTCAAAATACACATTAAAACTCTTTGAGGCATTTAACCGAGCACATTACGTGCACCCATTTAAACCACAAGAACAAGACTCAATTTAAATCCTTTAAACCCACAATTCCAAACACAAGCACCTCCACCCTAGGGTTGTAATATACATGAAAATAAACTCCATACAACCATCACAACACCTCCAACCAAACACCAACATATTAAGGGAAAATTAGGTCAAAAATCCAAAACTTAGCAATAATAAATCATATGAATTTCAATTTAACAACACATATAGCTTCAATGGAGTAAATAAACCATATGCTCAAGATATCAAAACAAGAGGATCAATAAAATCGAAAACCTTATTTTTTGGATACAAACCCTAGGTTCAAATCAACATGGAAATGGTGCTTAATCACTGAGAAGAAGAGGGTATGAAGTTACCTTGATTGATGGATGATGATGAGAGAATCCACTCCAAAACTTGAAGAATTTCTTGGGAGGATTTGGATGAAAAAATCGCCCAAGTGAAAGAAGAAAATGAAGGTGAATAAGTGAAGTAAGGTATTTAAAGGGTGGAATTTCCGAAGCGAGGCGCGACCTAGGGTGATCGCGCTTGGAGGTTGCGTTCGAGCCAAAGGAAAATGGCTCCCTAAAGTGGTGATAGGCAACCCAAAGTATCGCGCCCTATGGTCGTGTTGCAGAGGGCTCAACACGCGACTTGGAGAGGGGTCACGTCTCTCGGTCGCGTTGCAGACCGCTCTGCACACGACTCGAATGAGGTCACGTCCCACAGCCGCGTTGCAGACCCGATCTTTTTATTAATTTTCTAAAGACATTTTCCAACTCCATTTAACTTTCTAATTTAAACATAACTTAAATTTCAAAACACATTTAATATATACCAAAAAAAGCTCAGTGTTAGGGTGTTCGAGGTATGGCAAAACAAATGAATTAAAATGTAATCACATTCATCATCATATAACTTGACATTTTAGTAATAAAATCAAACTATATTATACACTCAGTATAATATCACCGTGCTATGACGTATCGGCTCGAGTGGGACAACCTGCATTAAAACAACGGCATAATATACGAACATACCATCATAATTAACATTCAAACAATATTAATTCAAAATCATTTTCCCAAATTATAATTTTTAATTTAGCAAAAAGCGTCGGGTATCACATATCTATTGCAAATTTGTGACTTGTTCGTCATATATGTAGATAGACTTGCAATTCGTTCGGTGGAAAATTCCAAATTTGGATCGTCATTTTCTTCTCCGTCTCCATCTCCTCCACTATTCAGAGTAGGTCGAGCTTCCAAAAATTTTGAGGGATCGTTCCATATTTTTCAACATTTTGGTGATATTCGGGAGTTTCGAACGGCATAAATTCTTCAGAAATTAGAATATTTACAAGGTTTGGATAATAATCTTTAGAGGATGAGAAATTTTGATAGTTTGAATAAAAATTTTGGTCGGGATCCATGAAAAATAGGAGAAAGATGGAGGTTTGAGATTGAAAATTGATAGAAAAGTGTAGAAATGAGAAAATTTTCTTGTGTGTATAATTATGCCGATATGGGCTCTATTTATAGAGCATGCAAAGAGAAAAAATTTGGTGTAATTATTTTTATTTTTCATAAAAACCAAAAAATATTAAAAATTAATTAAAAATATATCAAATAAAATTTTGTAGCCAATCATTTTTTGCCACGTGTCTTTTATTGAATAAATAAATGAGGACACCTTGAGGTTGCTTTTGGTCTGTGGTGGATCTCGGTTGAACAATTGGTTGCTCTCCTCCCCCCTCCCCTTTTTTAATCCCTATTATCCTAGGTGGACGTGACCATGGGGAAACTATGGTCACCAATAAACCTAGTCTTAATAGAATCAGCTAAGTTGGGAGTTCTTGTCAGTGAAATATAAGTGCACTTTGACATATTAAGCACTTATAAATGATAATTTATTTGCTAGCGAGATAAGTTAGTCGATCTAATTATGAATTAAACATACATTGTCAAACTTGGTTTGCTTATTTTTTATAGTTTGCATGCTACTACACATAATAAGATTTACCTAATTATATTTTCGGATAATGACTTCAACTTCCCTTCGTCATACAAAAATAAAATACATTTCTAAAATGGAGAAATATTTAGTATAAAATGTAGTATAAAAATGAAAATGGAGATAAGTATATAGAAATTCAAATTTAGAATTAGTATATTATAAATTATTTACTGGTGTGGTGAGCATTGGATTGGTTAGACAAAAAATGGACAAACTGAAGCCACTGACAGCAGGAGATTTCTTTAAATTCCAAATCACCAATCGATGCTTACCCGATGGATTGTCTGGACCGCCCCAAATCAAACCAGTCTAGGTTAACCAATCGGTTCCATTGTTGAGTGTACGTTGGACTTCAGAACTACTACAGTTAATTCTTTAAATAATAAAGGTTTGAGGTTATTAATAGTTAATTCTTCAAGTTAAATCAAAATAATAGGACTTTCATGCAGAAGTCTGATATAAGAAAATTGTCAGACGGGCCGGCCCAATTGAATTCGGATCCAAGCAAAATCCAAAAAAATAGCAGCCCTAATCAAGCCCCTAAAAAAACAAAAAATCGAAGCTCAACATTGCCAGCACCCGTCGCCCCTTATTCATTGCGGAGGCCCTGTCGTCATTGTCGTGAACCTTCGCATTGACTTCACAGAGCACGTCGTCTCCGCCGGTTAGGCTTTGCGACCACCGCAAAGAGTGAGTCGGCGACACCATTAAGAAATTACGAAGCTAAAGTCAGTCTCAACTTCAGATAAAAATTTCAATTGAATCGCTTTCATCCAAATTGAGGTAAAATCAACTATCATAACATCATAGGAGGTACTTTTATCGAATTTGAGTTGAAATTCTGATTTTTTATTTTTATTTTTAATTTTGGATTAAAGGTTACGATAAAAAAATGGATGAACAACCTATAGTCATATATGAAAATTCTGGGGATGAGTGTGAAGAATGTATTGCTGAAAAGGAGCGTGATGATATAGTTATTCTTGAAAAATCTGGGGATGAGGATCATGAACATAATGATGAAAATGAGCAGAACGTTACATTAATTCAAAGAGGTGAAAAACCTAATCTTATGTATTTCAATACTTCTACATGTTCTGATACTTTCTTTTTCACTCATTGCTACTTTTATGCAATACAGAAAATACATTTGACCTCAGTGGCTCTCTAATTTGTTTCAAGAGAGAGAGTTTTAAAGAGATGTATGAATTATACTGTCTACATACTCGGGAAGTTGGTTTTAATGTCAGAAAATTTACTTAAAGGTGCAATAGTACTGGTGCTGTGATGGAGAAATATTATGTTTGTTCCAGTGAGAGAGTTAGAAATATTACAGCAATTGTTCCTTTGAGCAATAAAGAAAAAAAGTGGACATGGAGAAGAAATATTACACGCACAAATTGTAAAGCATCATTGAGGGTAAAGAGAGGCCAAGATAGATTGCTTGAAGTCATTGAACATGTTCAAGAACATAACCACGAGCTTTTCAGGAAGGAATAGAGTCACAGACATAAGTATACTTGATCCTCAAAGAACAACAACAAAAGGAAAGAAAAAGATAATTAAAGGACAACTTGAGAAGGGCAAAAAAAAAAGACAAATAATGCAGCAAGCTCAACTCAGTTGAATGAATTTGGATCGAAAACTCTCAATCCTCGATTGTTTAAAATTTATTTCAGGTTGATACCTGTCTTCATTAGAATTGATACTTTTTTCTTAAAGCATGGTACTTTTTATCTTACAGTTATATTGGAAAAGTACTGGTTAGATTTTTGTTACTTTGAGATTTTATTATGTAATTTTATTTATTAAACGTTCATTTATGACAAATCATTTTTTTTATTCATTAAAACAACTATTGATAATATCTTTAGTACACTTGATTCAATCTGCATAATGGTACTGTATTTTATCTCTTCGAATACTATTATACTTCATACATGATACTATTATTATGTCTAAAAAAGATTTAATTTTTTAAATTCAAGTTACGAATAATGATGAAGGAACTAATTTACAGCTATATTTGAAGCATATTTAGCTATGAATATTCATACACACTCACTATTTATTAAACTTGCAATGTATCAAAATTACAAGTTAAGTGATACTTCATTTAATATTAACTGATATTTTTTATATAATTGGCATATTTTCAGTAAAGCCTACAACAAACTTTTGCACATCCAAAATACCCTTTTATAATCATAAAAATGATAAACAAAATACTTCATAAAACCATTGTTAATACATTCAGAAACATCCATCTATTCATCATTAACAGCCAAAAAAACCAAAATCATAAAAGAGTATTCTCCCAAGAAACATACGCTTACGTACAAACCATAATCAATAATATTTTTCCCCATACACAAAAAAACACACAATCCAATAGTTAGATCACTGTGATCATGATGTAAACACATCCAGAAAAACTTCATCAGGATCATTTCTTCTTTTTCTTCAAAAATGCAAGAACCGATTTGTGAACTTCAAATCTGAGATCATTGGTACCGCAAGAACAATACGAGCACAATATAGTGCTCGTAGTTTCTTTCGACCGTACGACTGACAAAAAAATAGAACAAAAGGTCAAAAAAATAAAACAAAGCAAAAATAATATATAAAAAAAACTCGCATTCATCAAATCAAGGAATGAGTAAACTTCGTCATCAAAATTCTCCATGTGATTCATCACAAACACTCCACAGTAGAAGCCACCAGAATTCTTCTGCCATTCAAAATATAAAATCAAATGATAATATTGGAAACCTGAAACATAAACAACACACCTCAAATATCAAGTTACAAAAAATGACTCCATTAATTGTATGTGTATAAGACAGATACATACTCATGTGATACTTATATGTGAATAGCATGATACTTAAATGGGTAGAAACTGATACTAAACTCTAACAAAACAAAACATTCAGAGAAACCCACAACAGCAACTAACGGAGATGAAAATAAGTTATATTCAATTAATCCAGACATCATTTTTCTCAAGTTATAAAAAATGACTCCATTGATTGTATGTGTATAAGACAGAGACATACTCATGTGATACTTATATGTGAATAGCATGATACTATAATGGGTAAAAAGTGATACTAAATTCTAACAAAAGAAAACATTCAGAGAAACCACAACAGCAACTAATAGAGATGAAAATAAGTTATATTCAATTAATCCAGACATCATTTTTCAAGTTACAAAACTCAGTCCGCTGATTGTATGTA
Source organism: Perilla frutescens (assembly GCA_026008535.1). Taxonomy (NCBI): domain Eukaryota; kingdom Viridiplantae; phylum Streptophyta; class Magnoliopsida; order Lamiales; family Lamiaceae; genus Perilla; species Perilla frutescens. The sequence continues at coordinate 50,402,056 of BRKX01000006.1, forward strand.
TATAAGACAGATACGTACGCAACTGCTACATATATGTGAATAGAATGATACTTAACTGTGTAAACACTGATACTGTGGTATGGTTTGATTATAATAACTCACTCAGAATTGTGAATAACACATACAAAGAAAACCAGAACAACAAATAACAAACACGTATATCAAATATCTACCAATCACTCCAGAAATTGAGTTTGAAGCAATAATATATTGTATACATATATCAGATCTGACCCCATTCATAAACATATGATATCTTAATAGAAAATCTGAGAACGTTAACAAACATAATGTATCTATAAATCAAACAAAGAACATGAATAAAAAATACGAGAGGGGAAAAAAAACTACAACGAAAATGGATCAAACACAAACAATACATCTTTATTTTTGGTTCAAATACACGATTAGGTGCTACATTAAAAGAAATCACAGAAAATTATAAATTAAAAACGAGATTAAATAACCTAAAAATGTGAAGAAACTAACATGAAATGAAATCGTATTGAAGAAAATCTCCAGAAAACTCGATCGAAATCACAACGTCGCTGTTTCGCTTCAAACCAGGGATCATGGTTGTCGAAAAATTCAATTGAAAAATGACGGTGCCTCTTCGCTTGAAACTAGGGGTTTCGATCATGAAGGGAAAGGGGGAAAAAATGAAAGAACGGCGATTCTATGCGCTTCAGAGTGAAATTAGGGTTAGGAGTCAATGAGAATGAAGAAAGAAACGGGTTTTTTTATATACATCGGATTGGATAAAACCCGAATCCGACCCGTCTCATATAGTGTTATTTACAGCGGTTGCAGGGAAGTTTTTACGAAATAATAAACACTCACCGTTCCTTTTCCATCAAAAAAAAATAAAAATATTATAATTGGAATGTAATAATCCTAATTTTTATTAATAAATTTTAATTGAGATCTAATAAATCTTATTACAGATGGAATAAATGGTATTTAAAAAATTATTAAAAATGTTAAAAAAATAAAGCTACCGTTTGACTCATTAGACGGTTACATGCTTACATTAGACTTTCTTTTTTCTTTTTTAAAGTGGGATCCTTGAAAGTATTAAATAAGATTTCAAGGATTTAGAATCTATTTGGTTTCATGAATGAAATTGTAATACCTCATAATTTTATTATCTTAATTTAATTAGGAATATATATTTAATAGTTAGAATATTAAGTGTAATATCAGAAACTTTTCATTACTAAAAGATATATATAACTGACGAGCAACTTAAGCTATAAATAGGACTTCTGTGTATATATATTATATCATAATTAGGAAAATTAGTAGAAAAATGAAAGGGGTTCATGCAATGCGCCACGTTGGTGATACTTGTCAAGCAAAGGTAAGATATACTTTAGAAATTTGTAATTTGTAGAATATATATATATATATATATATATATATATATATATATATATAAAGATCAAGTGAATGTCTTAGGTAAAGTTACGCCATAGCTTTCTATATATTCATATCTATAATTTTACATAGAGATAAATAGGCAATAAGAAAGAAAGTGTTGGGTTTGTTGAATTAAAGGAGGAATAGTTCAAGGTTAGTTCCTAAATTTATATTAAATGCTATTCTCATAAATTTTCGGTAATAATTGGGGCTTTGAAGAAAATGGTAATATAATTAGCGTTTGCATCACAAATTTCAATTTATATATATATATATATATATAAAGATATCATAAATCTAAAATAATATTTAGTATTTATTGATTTCTTATTTTCAGATAAAAGAATACTAGATCTATAAGTGGATCTCATTCCATTCATGTTATTTTATGAGTTACGAAAAAAAAGAGAGAAATTAGGAAAAGAATCAATTTAAATGAAAACTTTACAAGTGATTTAAATATATGTGTACGTTAGGGATGGCAATGGGTAGGGTATGGGTAGAGTACTACGGTACCCGTTCCCATACCCGCGTTTTGAAAAAATACCCGTACCCGTCCCCATACCCATTGCGAATCAACTTTTATGTCTGTTCTCGTACCCTTTGGGTACTCAACTACCCATACTCGTACCCGTTACCCGCATTTTAACTATTTTTATGCAATTCACGAGAAATATTTTGTAGTATTTAATAAATTTTAAAATATTTTTATAAGTTACAATAAAAAAATCATAATTATATATATATATACACACACATATACTATGTGTATGCTTTAATTAAATATATGAAAAATATATTGAATACGATATGTAATTTATATAGATGATGGAGTAAAATAATTATTTATTTTTAAAAAGAGATAAAAAAAAAGATTAAATTATGTTTATAAATTCTCACTTTTTTATTATAGAGCATTTATATATAATATATTTGTGCATATGGAATAAATAAATATTTTTTAATGTACATATATTGATGAACATCTTCTTGAACATGGTGAGCATAAAATTGTTAATATCTTTTCTAATAAATTTAATGACATTTTCTATAATCATTCAAACATATATTTATATTTTTTTATCATATATGTTTTTAAAAATATATATGTTATATTTTTTGTAAGATATAATCTTCATAAACATTAGTGTATATATATAAGAATAAATAACATAAGTTACAAATTAATATTTCAATTAGTCCAAATTTTATTCGTGTTCAGTTATCATTTTAGTTCTAACAAGGGTCAAATTTTAAAAATAAAATATATAAACATACAAATTTCTTTATCACGAACTATTTATTGAATATTTAATTTTTAGAAATTATTATTTGTATTAAATAATTCAAAATTATGATTAAATAATTTATAATTTTAAAAATATTAATTAAAACTAAATCATAATTAGATTGAAATATAATACAAAGACCTTTCATGAAAATGCAACATTTCATAAAAAAAAACTACAAACATAACAATGTTATGAAATTTTCAAAAAATAATATCATATAATAATAATAATAATAATAATAATAATAATAATAATAATAATAATAATAATAATAATAATAAAATATATAATTATATATATATGGGTATGGGGCGGGTTGGGTAGTAAGGTACCCGTACCCACACCCATACCCGTCAAAATTTACGGATAATTACCCGTGCCCATGTCCGTACCCATTAAATGGGTAATTACCCTACCCATCATGGGTAATTTTTACGGGTACCCATTGTCATTCCTAGTGTACGTGTAGAAATATGTGTGAAATTACAAAGTAGTTTTAAATTAGAATTAATAATCAAAGTATTAATCATGATTATTTTGCTTTTAGGGCAGAAGGTTATATTATCTTGTATAAAGTTATTAATAACAATACAAAATATCAATTAAAGTGCATAAATCTTCTAATTTGCTATTTTTCAGTTTATTTATTAATAACAATTATTATTTTATAATATTAGGTGAAAATTAAAATATTAAATTTATATATGTTGCACATTAATTATGTAATGGCACTAGGCTAGAGATATAGTATATTGTTTTAAGGGTGGTCAAACTGTAAATAATAAAATACAAAAGTTTAGTATAAACTTAAATTATAAGCGAATTTAGGTGTTGAGTTTTAGATATAGAAGTTCTTTTAGCTAAACTGAGCAAAGATTGGTTGTTGTAGGACTAGAAGAAGTAGTAGAGTTTGAAAAGAACCAACCCAAAATTTGAGAGTTTATCTTCTATCCAGGTGGGCTATTATATCTTTGCAAATTGTATCTTTTGAGCTAATAAGCTCTGCTTTGTTGAAATTGCATATATGATTATTTGTGTTAAATATTTACATGCTATTGTATGTTGTCGGAGTCTTATAAACCAGCGTTGTGTCAATGTGAGTAGCTACAATGAAACACTTATTGGTTACACTAATTGGTTATACTCATAAACTTTACGCGTTGGTGATATAGTACGGGTTGCGGGCAGTGACTGGTTATACTCTTAAGCGCTTCACGATAAAATATTTTGGTGAACTTAGGTTGCTTCCAACTTTAAAATCTCCTAAGCTTCACTACATGCATGTACACAGATAGATTACTTTTACAAAATGATTTGCATAACTTAAATTGTGAAAACTTGCCCACTTAGTGCATTAGTACTCAACCCAAATCTTTTCAAATATTTTCAGGTCAGTAGGCTAGAGCGTGGAGGTGATGGGGCTGAAAAATGAGCGATTATAGTTTACATATTTTCCCATTGTTTTTTTTATCACTATTCTGTTAAAAATTCAACTTCCGCACTTATGATACTCTTTTGCTAAATGCTAAGAGATTTGATCTTGGTATTATGGATAATTATAATTTATTATAAAGCAGGTTTGATTGTTCTGAGTCTTTTGTTGAGTTTTTGTTAATTAAATTACCCTCTTTCTTTCCCGCTTCTTAATTCCAATTCCTGTTGCGTCCATTTCCACGATCTTTCAGGATCGGGGCACTACAGAAATAGATAAGATTGATTGAACATATTAGGATTGCATTGTTTGGATAAAATAATCATGTACTTTGATTATTTGATTGCGATTTTAAGTCTTTATAATATATTGTCAATATTTTGTCTGGAGTGAGAGATTATAATTTAAACGTAGGAGAATATCTAATTTCTCTTCTGTTAGGAAAATTGTTAGGACAATCCCAAATGATGATTTTGATGAAATGTCAAAACATGTGTGATGATTTAATGAAAAACTGCACGTTATGAAAAGCCGGTAATCATGGATAATGACCAAGTAAGACTTCAAGTTGAAATGAGAGACAGTTATTTTGAAGCATGGTCAACCAGCTTACAAGGTTGTCTTGATCAAACTAATCAGAGTCAACTCTTCAAAAGCTTTAGAAAAGCTATAAGGGGGGAAAAGAACTTTGGAGACTGATAGGCATCCACAGATGAGTAATCATCAGTCTTAGCAAAAAACCAAGATAGACTGATTAGAACAGAGTGTTATGAGCGGGCAAATTGAGGTTAATATGGATGGATTAATCAAGCAAAAGGAGGTTGGGAATTCACAGAAAGAGAAAAGGGACAAAGACTCCGTTTTTAGCGTTCTTGCTGAATGTGTGGAATTGGGAAAATTCAATCAGATTTGAGGATTGTTCCGGGTCGGTGGAATGGCTCGGTTTGGGTATGAAGAAATGAAGAAGGGTGCAGTTCAACCCAAGCAATTTTAGTCTCTTTGTAATCATGATGGGCTTAAGTATAAAAGCCCATTATGTGCTTATTTTATTTTACCCTAAGTGGTCCCATGATACTATGTTTAAATACCACATTTCTCGTGAATGAAAAACAAGAAGAAAATTGCCTCAACTCTTCTCTCTCGATATTTCTCTCCTGATCCTCTCCCCATTTCTTTCTTATCATTTCCAAGTTTCCAACTTTATGTATTTAATCGATTAGATTTACACTTAATACCAAGAATTTACAAAAATAGGAAGAAAAAGACCAAAAATTACAGAGATACACTTAGACCATAACATTTGGTATCAAGAGCCAACCATCTTCGGCCATGGCAGAGGGAACCCGCTTCAAGGAGCTGCAAGAAGGTTAGAATAAACTTCATCAGATCTGGCAAAATGAAATTATGAAAAGGGAAGCTGCAGAACAAAAGATTCAAGAACGGATTACTGAGATCAGTGAAGGTATGGGAGGAAAGTTGGACCATCTAACTAAAACACTTTCTACCCTGTAATTACAGTTGTTGAATCCCAAGAAGGGCATAGGGGATGAAAGCTCTATTCTAGGTGAACCTCCACAGATTTCTGCTGGGGAAGGATCTCAGCCTAGGACTCAGTTTTCAGCTAAAGGTAAGGCTATAATGGAGTCTGATGGAAATCAGGTATACACCCCAGTACCCAGAGTTGATTTCCCAAAATTTGATGGTTCCAATCCTAGAGTATGGATGCTATGTTGTAGTGGTTATTTTAAGATGGTGCCTAACCTCTATGATGATCAGAAAGTCACCTTAGCGACCATGAATTTTGAGGGAAGAGCAGCAACATGGTTTCAGAATTTTCATTCCAAGTATGGTGATGTTTCCTGGGAACAATTTGTGGAAGTAGTGGCTACAAGGTTTGAAGATTTAAAAGAGTCTAAAATTGTGGTGGAATTTAACAAGCTCAAGCACACTGGGGAATATTTGGATTATGTGGACAAATTTGAGGAGTTGAAGGAGTGCATGGTGATGTGTAGGCCTAAGGGCTGCCATTCTCATGTTTAGTCCTACCTCTCTGGAACAGACTATAGAACTGGGAAAAAATCAACTAATCACCATTGAAGCTATTACTAAGAAGATAAAAGGAAATAGCCGAAATCCAAGTAATTGGTCTCAAAACACTCACAAGATGTTCACCCCTACCACTGTTCCACCACCACAATCTTACAACAAGGAACTACAATCAGCAAAGAAACCAGTTAAGCTGCTCACTTCTGCACAAATGGCTGATAGGAGAGCACAAGGGTTGTGCTACAACTGTGACGAGAAATATGCACTTGGACATAGGTGTACCCATAGGATCCATTATATGATTATGTCAGAGGAGGAGAAACTTGCATATCTACAACCCTTAATTACCATAGAAGAGGATCCAGTACCAGATATTCCTATGGAAGATGTGAGGGTATCTTTAAATGCATTAAAAGGTGATGATACTATAACCACACTCAGATTCACAGGGACTTGCAATGGCAAAACCCAACAGATACTGGTGGATACTGGGAGCACATTGAGTTTTATAAAGGAGTCTACAGCTTACTCATTGTGCTGCCAGGTTGAAGCAGCACCCCCTCTACTTATAAAGGTGGCTAATGGCCAATGACTTATTAGCTCATCAATGGCTGGGAATTTCTCTTGGAATATGCAAGGTGTTGAACTAAAACACTCATTGAGACTCTAACAACATGAGGGTTGTGACATGATACTGGGAGGTGACTGGCTAAAGGCATGTACTCCCATTGAGTTGGACTATGAACTAATGACAGTCACCATAAAATGGTTAGGCAAGAAACTTAAGCTTTTTGCCAACAAATCACAGTCCGAATGCCAGTTCATTTCACACTATTTCCTTTTCAAAATGATGCACACAAGAAACAGAAAGGAGATAGAGGAATTATATGTGGTTTCAATTCAGGATCCTGCTTAAGAAGAGACTACAGATTTAGAAGGGCTTATTGCAGAATTCCAGGATGTCTTTAAAGAACCAGAAGAATTGCCTCCTGTCCGGGGGGTTGAACATTAGATTATATTGAAGCCTGACACTATTCCTAAACACCACTATCTATATAGGTCATCACACCAACACAAAGATGAAATTGAAAGGATTGTGAAGGAGTTGTTGGAGGCCGGAATCATTCAACACAGTAAGAGCTGTTTCTCCTCTCCAGTGTTATTGGTCAAGAAAAAAAATGGCACGTGGTGAATGTGTGTGGATTACAGGTACCTAAACAACTTCACAGTTAAACATGACTACCCTATCCCTATTATTGATGAGCTATTGGATGAGTTGCATGGGTCTAGATTCTTCTCTAAAATAGACCTACCATCAGGGTATTTTCAGATCTTGATGCAACCTGAGCACAGATATTTGACGGCGTTTAGGACTCACCAAGGACACTGTGAGTTCCTAGCCATGCCATTTGGGCTTTGCAATGCCCCGTCTACATTTCAATCCTTAATGAACATGGTCTTTAAAGATTGCTTAAGGAGACACACACTAGTTTTCTTTGATGACATTTTAGTTTATAGCAAGAGCTGGGAGGCACATCTATCCCATCTCAGAGAGGTATTTCTCTTGCTAAGAGCACACTCTCTGTTTGCTAACAGGTCCAAGTGCCATTTTGAACAGACACATATTGAGTACCTAGGCCACATAATTTCTGAAAATGAGGTGTCTACTGACCCAGCAAAAATTGAGTGTATGCAACACTGGTCAACTCCAAGGAATGTGAAGCAGCTTAGGGGATTTTTGGGCCTAACGGGATACTACAGAAAATTCATAAAGGCTTATAGGGTTATAAGCAAACCTCTCACACTCTTGCTAAGACAAAATGGGTTCAAATGGGGTCCTAAAGCAGATAAGGCCTTTATGATCTTGAAGGAGGCCATGACCAAGGCTCCGGTGCTGGCCTTACCAGATTTTTCTAAGCCTTTTATTCTAGAAACAGATGCAAGTGGCTTTAGGATTGGGGCAGTCCTTATGCAGCTAGGCAGGCATATTTCCTTCCTAAGCAAATCATTATGCCCCAGAAATCAAGCTCTTTCAGTATATGAAAGAGAGTTCCTAGCTGTCTTATTAGCAATACGAAAATGGAAACATTACCTTACAGGAAGCAGATTCATAATCAGAACAGACCAAAAAGCTCTTAAATATCTACTAGAGCAGAAGGTAGTGAATCCTTTACAACAAAAGTGGATCACCAAGTTACTCGGCTTTGACTATGAAATTCAATACAAAAAAGGGACTGAAAACAGAGCAGCTGATGCTCTTTCTAGAGTACCGGAAGGGGAAGTTCACTATGAGGCTATCAGCACCATCTCCCCTACATGGGTACAAGAAGTGTTGTCTAGTTATGAAGGAGATACATACATGGAAAGGTTAATGGAGTCACTCACTAGAGATCCTACAGCACACCCTCACTTCACTATAACAAGAGGGTTACTGAGGTATAAATGGAGAGTTGCTGTGGGTAACAAACAAGATCTTAGGGCCAAGATTCTGACTACCATGCATGGCTCACCTTATGGAGGACATTCAGGGGTTAATGGAACATATATGAGGTTGAAAAGAGCCTTCTATTGGCCTGGGGTGAAGTTGGATGTTGTGACCTTAGTTAAAACATGTGATGTTTGTCAACTCAACAAACCCAATCATGGTGCAACACCAGGGCTGCTGCAACCCTTGCCCATACCAGATCAGCCCTGGAGCCACATTAGCATGGATTTTGTTGAGAGACTGCCTAAATCGGAAGGAAAATGTGTTATCTTGGTCGTGGTTGACAGACTGACTAAGTATAGCCACTTCATAGCCCTTTCACACCCATTTATCTCACAGACAGTGGCTAAACTATTCCTAGATCATGTTTACAGGCTACATGGGCTACCAACCAGCATTATAACAGATAGAGATAAGGTTTTTACTAGTCATTTTTGGAATGAGCTACTTAAGGTATTAGGGGTCACATTGAATTTCTCTTCCGCTTACCATCCTCAAACAAATGGTCAGACAGAGAGGGTGAACCAGTGTTTAGAAACTTATCTGAGGTTTATGACCTCAAGCCATCCCAAATACTGGTACAGATGGTTGACCCTGGCTGAACATTGGTATAATACCAATTATCACACAACCCTAAGGTCTACCCCATTTCAGGCCCTCTACGGGTACGCCCCACCCTATCTATCTATGGGGCCCTACTTAGATGTCAAATTGGGGGAGGTTAAGGATGCCATTAAAGAAAGAAAACTCATGATGTAACATCTAAAAGATAACCTACAGGCTGCACAAAATTGTATGAAATATTATGCTGACCAGTCAACAGCAGAAAGGGTTTTTGAGGTAGGAGATCAAGTATACCTCAAGCTGCAACCATACAAACAGAACTCTGTTTTTCTGCGAAAGAATTTGAAGCTTTCCTCTAGATTCTATGGTCCCTACACAATATTAGAGCGCATTGGTCAGGTTGCATATCGTCTTGATCTACCAGAGGGAAGCAAGGTGCATTCTGTATTCCATGTTTCTCTCTTGAAGAAACAAATCAGTAAAGAAATGGCACCAGTACGAGACTTACCTGGTATTTCCGAAGAAGGGCTCTTCTAATTGCTGCCGGTAGCGATTTTGGATGCTAGGACCATTCTTAGAGGCTAGGAAATGGTGAATCAAATTTTGGTGAAATGGGAGAATCAAAATTCCGATCTTATCTCATGGGAAGATGAAAAATTCATGCAGAAAAAATTCCCTCATTTCGATCCTCATGGACAAGGATCTGAAAATGGGGGGTGTAATATTATGAGCGGGCAAATTGAGGTTAATATGGATGGATTAATCAAGCAAAAGGAGGCTGGGAATTCACAAAAAGAGAAAGGGGACAAAGACTCCGTTTTTAGTGTTCTTGCTGAATGTGTGGAATTGGGAAAATTCAATCAGATTTCAGGAGTGTTCCGGGTCAGTGGAATGGGTCGATTCGGGTATGAAGAAATGAAGAAGGGTGCAGTTCAACCCAAGCAATTTTAGTCTCTTTGTAATCATGATGGGCTTAAGTATAAAAGCCCATTATGTGCTTATTTTATTTTACCCCAAATGGTCCCATGATACTATCTTTAAATACCACATTTCTCGTGAATGAAAAACAAGAAGAAAATTGCCTCAACTCTTCTCTCTCGATATTTTTCTCCTGATCCTCTCCCCATTTCTTTCTTATCATTTCCAAGTTTCCAACTTTATGTATTTAATCGATTAGATTTACACTTAATACCAAGAATTTACAAAAATAGGAAAAAAAAAGACCAAAAATTACAGAGATACACTTGAGACCATAACACAGAGCTAGCTTGAAAGCTGAAACTGAACTGATCAAAGATCAGTTAGTCACAAAGAGCTAACCCTAAACTGATCAAAGATTAGTTAGCTGGAAGAAAAGATCTAAAAGCATTGAGCCAATACTGAACTAACCATAGATCAGCTCATGGAGAAAAAAAAGCTCAATCAAGTAGCCAACTAATAGTCTAGAAGTGAAAGCTTTTTCAAGCTACACTGACGATTCAGCTGAACTGGACTATATCAGGACTGAAGCTCAAGGAAGCTGAGGATCTGCCAATTGGACAATCTCAGAGCTGAAAGCTGAGATAGCTGAAAGCCCATCAGTTGAATGTCTAAAAATGATAACCGAGTCACATGCTCTTTCTGACAAGCAGTCAATGAAGATCTTAACTGAAAATCTTAAAAAGATCCTGATGATCTTAGAGCAGAGGACATTAAAGTCAAATGGCTAGTTCATTAAGAGCTTCAAACTGTTACAAGCATTGCAGGTTGATAACAGATTCAAGACTGTCTTCTTGAAGATCGAGCGAGATCTAAAATCATGTAAAGAAGGCCAATAGTACCTAAAGTCTCAGCGAGCAATTGGGACCGGTAAGTGTGAGCTGTCGACCCAGAAACCACCTGAGGAGAAGCGTGTACCGACGGGAACATTCTTCCGGGATAGCAAAAGTTGGAAAGGAGGCCGCACTCGGGTTGAAGGGTGCCGTTTTTAGGTCCAACAATAATTCTTCACTGTGTAACTGTAATAAAGAAACTTTACACTTTACATAGTGGATTGCCCTTCTGCGGAAGGAAGAGATGACGTAGAAGTAGGAAGCTTTGAACCTCTATAAAGTCTTGTGTGTATTGCTCCTATTGCTTTCAGCTTTACATGTTCTTAAACTACACACCTTCACATACACAGACTACACTGACAAGCTTTAGCCAAGTCTTCAAAGCTATCAGTTGCAAACTGATCAGCTCACCAGCTAAGCTTCAGTCAGGCCTTCTCAACTGATTAAGAAGCATAGATAAAATATCGAAAGTGAGTCAGAGCCCTATCTATTCCGCATTCGTTCAAAGTTTTTGAAGTCAGTTTATTCACCCCCTCTAAACTGACATAGACTCGTACCGGGACCAACAAGTGGTATCAGAGCGGTTTATTCTAAGGATCAGTTGTTTCTGCAGATCATTTGAATTAGATCTGTTTATCTGTGCTAACGTTTCAAGCTATGGGAAACCATAAGCTACCTCTCTTTTCAGTTGAGAACTATGATAATTGGAGCAGGAGGATGAAAGCTCATCTATGCTCCATCCATAAGAATATGTGGGAGGTGATTGAAGACGGTCCAATCATCATTATGATGGACAATGAAGCCCACATGATGGATGTCAACCAACCGGCCAGGATCCCAAAACCAACTCATCTTCTCACGAGTGGAGAGAAGAAGTTGAAGAATCTAGAATTTGTTGCTCAAGCAGCACTTTTTCAATCTCTAGATGAGGATCGCATGAAAGACACTAAAAACTGCAGAACGGCGAAGGAGATTTGGGACCTACTTACAGATCTATGCAAAGAGTCCGAGGCCATCAAAGGAAACAAGCTCCAGCTGGCAGTTGACAAGTATGAGTCTTTCAAAATGCAGCCAGAAGAAAGCATCTCGAGCCTAGAAACAAGATTTCTTAGAATTATAAGCGAGATGAACAATCTGGGAAGAAACTATCCCAACAGTGAGATGAACTCAAAAGTTCTTGATAATCTCACTGATGAATGGGATATGAAAGTAATTGCTACTAAAGAGTCGAGAGACTTAAATAGCATTACTCCCAGAGAGTTATTTGGATCTCTCAAAGCTCATAAGTACAGCCTGAACCGAAAGAGAGAAGCATCCACTTCATCTTCTCACGATGCTTCTTTCTATGCTGAAAAAAAATCGGTTCAGAGAAGCCCGCAGAAGAAATAACTTCTGACCAAGAGGCTCGCCTGTCAGAGAGAATCTAGGGAGATTGGTAACTGATCGAAGAAGAGAGTTAGCCGACAAAAAGAAGATCCTGACTGAGGATTTAAATGAGCAAATCCAGTCAAGGATAAGATTGCTGGAGAAGCTGAGAAAAGTCAGAGATCAACAATCAGCTCAACCCCAAGCTGATGAAGCTGCTAAGGGTGAGAGGAACCAACAGCCAGCTGATCGTCTAGCTAAACAATTCAGGATGGCAAACAGGAACATAGAAGAATGTTTCCACTGCCATAAGCAAGGACACTACAGATACGAGTGTCCAGAGCTTCCTGAAGATAAAAAGGCCAAAGTGAGGAGAAGATTATTCAAAAGGAAAGCAATAATTGCAAACTCTGAGAATGCCATGCTTGAGCATTCAAACTACCCATCTGGAATTGACTCAGACGGCTATAGCTCCGATGATGAAGCTCTACTATGCCTCATGGCCGACAATGATGAAGAGGTTAGTTAGTCTGACTTAATAACCTCTTTCTATCATATACATGAAGCTTCGATCTCTAGGAATGAATTGGATGAACAGTTAAGAATCCTAGAAGATCAACTAGCTTATGTATCAAGTATGCATGTTGAACTGAAGGGTGAAAATGATGAGCTAAGAAGAAAAGTTGATGAGCTAAGTGTTGAAAACAAAAGACTGAAAAGTTTTGATTCTCAGTCAACAGAAATGGATCGCTAAAGCTAAGAAATGTTGAACTGGAAGCTGAGAATGAGCAGCTCAAGCTAGAAATTTTTGAAAAAGATGAATTATCCCTCAAATTCAAGAAAGGATCTCAGACTCTAGATGAAATCTTGAGTCATCAGAGAACTGAAGCTGGGAGTCTAGGGCTGGGATATAGTAAGTACACTGCCATAGAGAAGGGTAAGGTAGTTGTACAGAGCTGTGAATCTGGAATCTTGAGAGGGTTCACAAGACCAGCTCAGTCCCCCCAAGTTGAGGAGTCCAAAGACAAGGGCATCTTGGAAACTCCTCAAGCTCAGTCCAAAGATCAGACTGATCAGTCGAGAAGGGTAACTCGAAGACAGTCAGTCTTTGAAAGGCTTGGTACTCATTTAAAGCCACCAGTTCAACACAGATCAGCTCAGCAGTCCAGATCTACTGCTCGATCAAAATCCAAAGCTCATTAAAGGCCAAATCTTCAGAGGCTTCCATTCCATTCTAGGTCATCAGTTTAACCAAGACCTGAAGTTCACCCAAGGCTAGTCTTTAAGACAAGAGCATCAGCTCAAAACAGGCCATCAGTTCAACAATCTGGAAACTCCTCCAATGCATTTCAGTCTAGGAGTTTTTCAAACCCCAAAGGAAATGTACACATAAGATTGTATTATACACACCAGCATAATTCAATCTCTCTGAAGGAATTCACTCCAAGTGACCTTGCAACCCAGTACAATGAGTTCTTAAACTCAAGGGATGAATCAAGATTCAATCCCAATTATAAATAGTTTGCAAATTGGTCATATCATAAAAGCTAAAAAGCTCAGAGTCAAAAAGTCAGACGAAATTGGCCAAGACAGAGAGAATCAAGGTCACAAGATGATAGGATATTAGTTGAAGTCTTCTATACTAATTCTCATCGGAGGTATAGATCACAGGACTCAATTCCTAATTGAAGAGTTACAAGAAGTTCAATGCAGATCCAGAGATCTCATTCTGAAGGATCTCTTGGAAAAGAAAAGCCAAAAGTGTGGCGTATGTGGATTCCCAAACACATGATTAACCTCTCAGGACCCGATATCATGCGGGTACCTAAAATCTGACTTTTGCTTTGCAGGGAAAGAGCATCCTATCCAAGAAAAGGGTCAAAGATACTTGGTATCTGGATAGCGGGTGCTCAAAACACATGACTGGAGACAAGAATGATCTTGACGGTTATAAAGAAGTTAAGGGACCACTAGTCACTTTTGGAGACAACTTAAAGAGCTGAACCATTGGAGAAGGATTCGTCGTCAAAGAGAAAGTTGTCGTGAATGGCGTGTCATATGTTGAAGGACTAAAGCACAAATTGCTGAGATTCAGTCAGCTTTGTGACAATGGGTACTCAGTCGACTTCAGCAATAGCTCATGTGATATCAGAGACAAGTCAACTGGAGCCATACTCCTGACTGGAGTAAGAAAGGGTAATATGTATGTTGTTAACTGGTCAACCGGCTATTCAGAAGCTTGCTTTCTCTCTAAAAGATCAACTGAAGCAAGCTGGTTGTGGCATCAATGACTGAATCATCTCAACTTCAAAACTATCAACTACCTGGCCAAGAAGGAGCTAGTTGATGGGCTTCCCAAGGAGATCTACAAGAAAACTGGTGTCTGCGAACCATGCCAGAAAGAGAAGCAGGTGAAGTCGTCATTCAAAAACAAAAATCATCCTCAAGGAATAACTGACATTCTTCAGTTGCTACGCATGAACCTGTTTGGACCTGTGAAGCCACCAACCCCAGAGGTAAAAAGTTTACACTTGTAGTAGTAGATGACTACTCAAGGTATACCTGGGTAGAGTTCCTAAGAAGTAAGGATGAGACTTTTGAGAAGCTATCAACATTGATCAGAAGATTGCTGACTGACAAGGAAAAATCAGTTCAAAGGATAAGATCCGACAATGGAACTGAATTTGTCAATTAGCAAAAGATCAAGTTCCTGAGTGAACTAGGAATCACTCATGAATACTCTGCGGCAAAAACTCCTCAACAACATGGCGTAGATGAAAGGAGAAATCGCACGCTAAAGGAGGCAGCTAGAGCGATGGTAGCAGATGCCAACATTGCCGAATGATATTGGGCAGAGGCGGTTAACATAGCCTACCACAAACAAAATAGAGGTGCCATAGTCATTACCCATGACAAGACGCCGTACGAGCTGTTCAAGGGTCGTAAGCCTTCTATCTCTTATTTTAAGATATTTGGTTGTAAATGTTATATCCACAACAATGGCAAATCCCAACTGAAACCTTTCAGTGCCAAAGCTGATGAGGGGATCTTTCTCAGATTTAATGCCCCTCATTCTCAAGCTTACAGAGTGTTCAACAAAAGAACACTGGTTGTGGAAGTAACATGTCATGTGGTATTTGATGAGTGATGATGAGTATATGAACAAGAAGAAAAATTGTACATCAGAACAAGCATTGCCTAGTGAAAGCCTGCTGGACTATATCCATCACATTATCCCAGAGCAGTTTGAAGCTTCACTAGAAGATGGCATTGAAACTGATTCTAGACCAGTTGAAAAAAACTTGGTCAATGAGGACACAAATTATGGTGCAACCTCAAACCCCATAACTGAAAATAAAGAAGAAGCCGAAGCTGAGGTAACAGCTGATGGACCAGTCGAAGAATCAGCTGAAAGAGCAGCCGAATGATTAGTTGATTGAGCAACTGCTGAAGCAACCGAAGGCGCAGTAGAAGCCACCATTCTCAAATGGCTCTGAAGCCATCCAATCGACAAAAT
This sequence comes from Perilla frutescens, assembly GCA_026008535.1. Lineage (NCBI taxonomy): Eukaryota > Viridiplantae > Streptophyta > Magnoliopsida > Lamiales > Lamiaceae > Perilla > Perilla frutescens. Next base: position 50,417,987 of record BRKX01000006.1, read on the forward strand.
TGTTGGAGATCCAAGAAGCAGAGTCCAGACCAGAGGGTCAATGGAGCATGCACTCTTCACATGCTTCATCTCGTAGATGGAACCAGCCAATGTCAAGGAAAGCACTTGAAGACTCAGACTGGATTATAGTGATGCAAGAAGAGCTGAACCAGTTCACAAGAAATGACGGATGGTTTCTTGTTTATAGGCCGAAAACCCAAAAAGTCATTAGGACTAAATGGGTATTTCACAACAAACTGGATGAACAAGGCATAATCACAAAGAACAAGGCCAGACTGGTAGCCAAATGTTACTCTCAAAGTGAAGGTATCGACTTTGATGAGACATTCGCACCAGTTGCAAGATTGGAGGCCATCAGATTGTTCATCGCCTATGCAGCTCAAAACAATTTCACAGTCTATCAAATGGATGTGAAAATCACATTCTTACAAGGGATGCTCAAGGAGGATGTGTATGTCGAGCAACCTCCAGGCTTCAAAATCGGAGATCAAGTCTACAAGCTGAAGAAAGCTCTATACAGCTTAAAGCAGACGCCAAGAGCTTGGTATGAAACCCTTACAACGTTCTTGCTAAAGAATGGGTTTCAGAAAGGAGTCATTGATTGGACTCTATTCAGAATAGATTGATCAGTTGAGATCATGATGGTTCAAATTTATGTGGATAACATAATTTTTGGATCCAAGAGTAAAGATCTCTGCACTCGATTTGCTCAACTGATGCAAAGAGAATTTGAGATGAGCATGATGGGAGAAATGGCATTCTTCCTAGGACTCCAAGTGAAGCAGCTGGAAGACGGAATCTTCATCAGTCAAGCTAAATACACCAAGGAGCTTGTCAAGAAGTTTGGAACCGATAAGGGAAAATCTCTCAAGATTCCAATGAATACATCAGTGCAACTGACTCTTGATGAAGAAGGAAAATCAGTCAGCCAGATACACTACAGAGGAATCATTAGATCCCTTCTCTACTTGACCGCTAGCCGACCAGACATCTCCTACTCAGTCGGACTGTGTGCAAGGTTCCAAGCCACCCCGAAGAAAAGTCATCTCGAAGCAGCAAAGAGGATCATGAAGTACCTCAAAGGAACCATAAATCTTGGGTTATGGTATCCCAAAGATGATAGCTTAAGTCTAACTGGCTATTCAGACTAAGACTTCGGAGGATGCAAAATCGACCGAAAAAGCACCAATGGAACATGTCAGTTTCTTGGGAACAAACTGATATCCTAGTTTAGCAAGAAGCAGCACTCAGTTGCCACGTCAACAATTGAAACCGAGTATGTAGCAGCTGGAAGCTGTTGTGCTCAAATCTTATGGATGAAGCAACAGCTCAAGGATTATAAGGTGGAGACTAAAGAAGTGTCAATCTATTGTGATAACAATAGTGCTATTGCAATATCTCAAAATCCAGTATTGCATTCAAGGACAAAGCACATTGATATCAGGCACCACTTCATCAAAGATCACATCGAGAAGAAAGACATATGCATCAAATATGTCAACACGAAGAAGCAGATAGCCGATATCTTCACCAAGCCATTGCCAGAAGCTAGATGTGTTAAGTTATGCATCCAACTAGGATTGCTCGAACTAGCTTCAAAGGAAGACGATGATTAGCCAAAAGAAGGAGTAAAGAGCAGCACTCCAGCTGATGATGAGAACTGACCCAAGATGGCATCAGTCAACTACTGATGAGCCCATATCAGTTCTAAAGAAATGGCAAAGACTACAAAAAAGCTGACAAATGAAAATGAGTAAACTGATCGCAGAAGGCATCAATTCTCAACAAGTCACATTCAACTGATGAAGAGCAGTTGAATTTAAAACTGACTGAAGAAATTAAAGCTTCAGCTGAAGGAAGCAGCTGACAAGCTTAGGCGGAGCAAAGCTGAAGAAGACAGCTTAAGCTGACAATGAGTCAAAGCTGAAAAGACTCCAGCTGGAACTGATCACTCCATGCCAAGAAGATCATCATTCGAGAGGCCAACTGATTACATCAGTAGCTCAATGCCACGTGGAGATTGGATGAGAGCCAATATCAGATCAGATAAAGTTCAAAGTTAAATTTACTACTGGACGGTAATATGATAGGTCTTCAAAATATTACCATTGGACCTACTATCTTCCCTCATTAATCTTAACGGATAAATTCAAAATTAAAATCGACGGACTAATCGGAACCGTTCGATTGATTTTTGATCAAATTCTTTTTATCGTTGGATTCACCGATTACTTAAGTCTATAAATAGATTAGTTGTTTTCTCAAATCCTCCACACAGCTGACCAAAGAACTCAAGCATTCAGTCTCTCAAAATTCATCTAGAATTATTTTTACATCCTAAGCCTTACAAATCTTCTCGAGTTATCATCCTCAAACGGCCCCGTACTCTTCCAACCTTCACAGAAGACCTCGCAACTTCAGAATTTCCAGCGATGAATCAAGAGTCTTCTGTGAGGACCTGAGCCATGACAAAATACTAAGCCCAGCCAACACTAGACGATTCACTAACTTCTCTCAGTTAGGAGAAGTAATTTTCACTCTAATTGGGAATGCACAACTGAAGAAGTATACTGAAATTGCTCCCATGAGAGTATATCCGAAGGCTGTTGCAGAATTCTTTCTCAACTCATTCAGCGAGAGAGATTCTTAGATAATCATAAGTAAAGTAAGGGGGATACAGGTCCTAATCACCCATTCTGTTCTAAGAAATATTTTTAGGCTGCCAAAAGCCGGAGAAAGGCTAGAAGAAATAATTGTAAACGCCAGATACTGCTACAACAGATGGGTGACTACTCCTGCCACAGAAAGTTTTCAGAGTACCCATCCAACATCTAGATTCCAAAAAGAATTTCAGGTGTTAGCAGTAGTGGACGCACAGATGATGGTAGGATCGTGCGAAGGACATGATGAAATGTCAGAAAATAAAGTACAAAATCTGCAACGCCATTTGGGAAACAAGAGGAATAGACTGGGCATCATTCCTCTTCAAGCAGCTGAAAGAGTTTGTAGACATAGTAGAAAAGGAGACAATAAACAGCTTGTACTTTTCACAAAAGATGTACTACATCAACCGAATCAGTTTTATTCTAGAAAAGTTGCTTCATGACTTAATGGCGGAGGAAATAAATTATCAGTCAGTTGATCCTGATGATTTTGTACCAAAAGCAGCAGAAGGAGCACTGCCTCCACTGACAATCAGAGAGCCACAACCGCGATTGATGCAGAAATTCATCCCCTCCATTCCAGCAGAAAAAGGAAAAGAAAATGCGAAAGTCGTCAAATCAATAGTTCAGTCAACTCATGATTCTGACGACATCATCCTTGTTGTTGAAAGATATCAATCCTCAGGAAAAGAGAATAAAAGGGAAAAGAACTCCAGGAGGAGTCTAATTGAATGGAAAGTTACCTCTCCAGCAATGTCCGAAACAGTTGACAAGCCAACTGGAGGACATCAGACTACAGAGCATAAGAAGAAAACTGATCGCTCAACTGGAGAGCATCCGCCGACTGCAGAAGAAACTCAGCTTAGAGCCCAACAAGCAAAAAGGCGGCGGTTAGGAAAAGCCTCAATCAAAGCATTGATCAAGTGGATGAAGGAACAGGTAAAACAGCTCTCTGATTCCATCATAAAACTGGAAGCTTGTTCTAAAAGTGACGATTCAAAAGACTCTTCAAGCAAGAGTGTTCCAGACAGCTTCCAGACTGCAAAGAAAAAGAAAAATTGATCGCAAGAAGACCTGAAGGCCTCAAAAGTCAGCTGACTAGACACCTTAGGAAAACCTCTTGTAAGTCAGTTCATTTCTCAAAAAAATTATTAATGAAAATCTTTTGGCTTAAATAAATGCTTGTGTCAGTATTTATTACTTTTTGACCATTGGTCCTAAGCTCAAAATCAAAAGCCAAAGGAAAAAATAAAATGGGCATTTAATTCTTTCAACCAACAAATTTATAAGTTCTCTCATCACTCATAAATACCCATTGCTCAAAACTTTGAGAGAAAACACAACAACAACAACAGAAGAGAAAAATTTTCAAACTCTTCAAAGAAAAATATCTTTCAAAAAGAGTATTCACTCTTTCTCTCTCAAAAAGGCTTCAATTCAAAATCAGCCAATATTTTCAAAAAATTGTTGAATCATTCAAAGCTCTTATTTCTTTCAAAGAGCAAATGATGAGAGACAAATTTTTGGAAAGACAGAAATTTCAATTGATTTTTAAATAATCAAACAATCCTTTTCTTCTGGTCAGTCTCAACAAGACCGGAATTCTGCACTACCTAGAAACTCCTTCAAGATTCTTCAGACAAAACTTGATAAGTGAGTTCTTGCTTCAAGCAAAGGTCACTGCAGATGAAAAGGTAATACAATCAATGATTCAAGAAAAGAAACTTCAAATCACTGAAAGAAAGATTGCAGAAATCTTTCAACTTTCCAGAAAAGGCTCCAAGGTTCAAGATCTGAAAGATTTAGCTGAACCATACTGGAGAGAATGGCGTGCTTCAAATTGCTCAAAGCAATTCAGTTTTACCACAGCTAAATCTGATCTGAAGCCCGAGTATAGAGTCATGCTCGATATCACGAACAAAATGATGTTCGGCGCCATTGGAAGCCTGAGTCAATTGACTCAAGAAAGATACAAGGTAATGATATATCTTGATGAAGGATTGAAAGCTAATTGGGTAGAGTTTGTCTTCTTCTAATTCAAGCATCAAGTCATCAAAGCTGTCGACTCAAAGAAGACAGGGAAATTTGAGTCCAAAGTAGGACTTCTTCTAAGAATGAGCAAGTTCCTGGAAGATATGCTGAATCTTCCAGATGATGATGCGCTACCAGTTCTTATATCTGACTGGATTCCCAAGAAAGGGAAAGCACATCTTCAGTCACTCAAAAAAAAGAGGAGATCTAAAGCCAAGTATGGCAATACAACTTCAAGTAGTTCAGATGCCGATGAAGTTCCCTCTTCTCACTCCAAAAATGGATCATCAGTTGACTTCAACCCCTGTACCGATCCAGATGAGTTCATTCCCTTCATTGGAATCCCTCATCTAAATTATGGAGCTGAGTACTTTAGGAGAGCCTGCCCCCCTCTCCAGTTGACTGAAGACAACATTCGCACTTTCTACAGTGGTGAATATGTAGTCAAGAGTGCTCAGAAGGATGTAACGAATCTCCTTCTCACTCACTTCACTAATGTTGTCAGGCAAGACAATTAGTTGTTCAAACAGCTACACCGGTACTTTTACTGGTATAACTAGAAACATTCTATGTCAATCCAGTCACATTTCTTGCTAACTACCTTTCATGGCATAAGCTTTTGGCAACGTGAAGAGACTTGGAGTCTTAAATGGATTAGAGCCTCAAATCCATTTTCTCCAAATATTGTGCACGTCCAGCGGATTATGAAGCATCGACTTGATAACAACATTCCAGCTAAGGCCCTGCTAGCTGATGTTCAAGCCAGCTTGAGATCGCAAGGAGTTACAACTGAAAAGCAATTTGCCAACAATCCAGTCGATCAATGTTGCCTACAACTGAATCTTGATCCAATTCATTCAGAAAAGGCTTATCTACAAGTTGCGGGTACCACTGAAGAGATAGACCAAGATCTTTCTCATACTCAAATAGTGGTAACTCCAAAGAGTCAATACCCTGGACAAAGTGGAGCCAAAGACGATGAAGATACTGCCACGTCTCTAGATCTCTTGTCCAGAGGCTATGTTACTCATCTTATCAAGTCTTTCTCAAGAGCTGCAAAACTGATGGTTAATCAGTTCAGCTCATCCTGTAGAGGAATCAAAGAGCTGACGACCTTGAAGCTGACCACATTAGTAGTTGATCTTAAGAAACTTCAGCATGCTGAGACTGTAGCCAGAACTTATTCCTTTTAGGACATCATCAGTTCAGCTTCCAAAATGAAACGATCAAAAAGCTCTAGAGAAAGCGGAGAAGCTAGTCCCGTCCGATCACACAAGAAGAAGAAATTGACAAAAAGTCAATCAGCAGCTGCTCAACAAAATTGATAAAATCAATTAAAGGCGATATTATCAGTTTAGCAGGAAACTGATGCCTCAAGCTCAAAGTTCCTTCTCTCATCGGTTGCCTGATCAATCCTCTTCGATAAGCTTTTCTACTCTATATTTCTCAAAGTTTATTTTTGAAAAAGTTATCATTAACATTTCAAAATAAGCTTACTATTCATCTAAGTTTCCATTTAAGTCTCTATACTCAGCATTAAAGTATAAAGAGATGAATTTTCTGAGGGATATAAATAGCAAATCTTCTGGCAAAATATTTTGCTATTTATGGCAACTACTCAGATTTTCAAACCCTCAGATCTTAGCCGCTTGATCAAAATGAATTAATCCAAGTGTATGGTTGAGATGCATACATCATTTACTCAACTAACTTTCTTTCAAATTAGATAGTTGATCAGCCAGTAAGCACTCGATTGCTTTGGTTTAATGCATGTAAATTCACTGCTTTTAAAAGCAGCGGAGAAGATGAATGAAAATAAGAACTCTCAAAAGAGAAACAATTCTCTCAATTCATTCATTCTCTTTGTCTTCTCACTTATCCAATCCCCTTCTCATATCAAATTATCGAAAAATAGCTTCTTCATTTCACTCGATGAACATACAGCTTCTAATAAAGAAGCTCATAACGGATAAGTTCATTGACCTAGAGTTTCTTAAAGCTCGAATAGGTTGAGAGAAGGCTAGCATAATCTTCCACTTGTTGAAGACATGCGGGCTCTTGTCTTTCATGACAACACAGCCCAAGAGAAAGCATCTACCGCTTGTAGTTGAGTTCTACTACTATGCGGAGATCTCTGGACAAAACATTATGTCTATTGTCCAAGATTAGGTTATCATCATCAACAAAGATATGTTAACCAACCTGTTTCAGCTCCCCGATAAAGGCCTGAAGGTGGATGAACTAGCGCTCCCTTCAAAGTTGGAGTTGTGGAACGACTGGAAGCTTCCACACGTTGATCACCGAGACTTTTCAAATAATTTGAAAGATAGTCTCTGTCCAACCATGGTCCAGATCTTGGACATTGTGATGCATATTTTCCTCAGCAGCATCACCAACGCGCAGTTCAATGACAACACCTCTCACCTCATGGCCGCCATATATTACGGATGCAAGGCTGATTGGGCATCCTTTATATTGGCTCAGCTTTGCAGTCATGTGAGGCGTGCTGAGATCGATCTAACCTCTGGCACATTAAAAGACAAGTTAGGATTTGCCAATCGACTCAGTCACATCATCGCGGAGCAGCTTGAAACAGTCCCTGGTGGATATTATCTCACCAGAAGAGATCTCCTTCCTACAGTTTACATTCACCGCAGACATCATGAAGTAACTAGCCACCCTAGGAAGTCGAGACTTGAGCTAATGGAGGACCACAACCCAGCTAAAGAAAAGCAGCCACTCCTTTATGCTGAACCTTCAGCTGATGCAGATCAGTCTTCGACTGACAGTGACTCTTTTACTTATATAAGTGATGAGCTACTGCACCTGCAACCAGCGAACCTCCTTACATCACTGTCCCAGAAACTCTGGAAGAAGGCTTCAATGCAAGCCTTAACTAACAGCTGCAAAGTTGCTTTCATCACATAAGGGATCACAGTCCCTTTATCTTCGAACATCTTTGAAGATATCTCTAGTATGACTTGTGGAGATACTAAGTGGATGATGCCACAATGCTGATGATGGCATACAAGTGAGGCTACTCATACTAGATTGAGGAAAGTCAACAGAGTAGGAGCTGGATGAACTATCCACTCGATATACCTCCATCAGTCCCAGAAATCATGGATTCCATGATTAAGAGGTTTCAAACCTAGGTGCCTCATGATGCACCCCTTCCCAAACATGAGCCCTCAAAATCATCCACAACTCCTCTTCAAGAGGATGCCCTCATCACCATACCGGACGAGCCACTTCTCGGACTCACATCAGCTTCTTCTATCAGGCAAGATCCACTCTCTTTTTCAGATCTTGACCAACTGATGATGACAGAGGAGTCATATCCATGGTTGTCTGCTCCTATGCCTGCACCCCAAGCTCCCCACATTACCAACAACTTGCTGGACACTTCTTTCTCTCTTCTGCCATAGTTGTCGATGCCAAGCTATGACTTCCATCAGCTCGCCCTTTTGGGTGATGCCAAAAAGGGGGAAGGCAATATTAATGATGGAAAATCATATGTTCTAACATATGATGATCCCTGGCAAGGTGATCTAACTATTTCGGATGATATCCAAAGAGAAGTACATCGAGAGGTACAGCTTCAAAGGCAAGCTACCTTTCAGGGGGAATCTACTCACGATGGGCAAGCTATTCGTGAGAGAAAAGTCCAATTTGAGCAATGCCCAGCTCAAGACTACTTTTGGACTTGGGAGAATGCCCAGCTGAAACAACAACAAGAATGGGGTATCCACATTATACCAAGCATCTCTCCCTGCAAGTATGAAAAAGGAGAATCGAGCAAAAGAAGAAGCAACTGAGTGGTGAACAATTCCAATTGAAGAAGGAAGTTAAAATATCAATTCTTGATATTCCTTCTCTCTCTCTCTCTCTCACTCACTCACTTCCTTATATTTCTTCATCTTCTCTACTCAATCAATTTCTAAACATGCTCTTTTGTTTATAATACAAATATTCTGATCATGCTGATATGTCCCTCTGAATAGCTTATGGCTTTCCATGCGCTCTGATATATGAACAAAATCTGTATGATAATCAGAATTGAGCTGTTTTAAAAATGAAACATTTGAAGCTTTTCAAGCTTGGCACATTCAAAGCCAAGTTAGGATTTGCCAATCGACTCAGTCACATCATCGCGGAGCAACTTGAAAACAGTTCCTAGTGGATATTTTCTCACTAGAAGAGATCTCTTTCCTACATCATGAAGTAACTGGTCGTCCTAGAAAGTTGAGACTTCAGCTAACGGAGGACCACAACCCAGCTAAAGGCAAGCAACCACTCCTTTATGCTGAACCTCCAACTGATGCAGATCAGTCTTCGACTGACAATAACTCTTTCACTTACATAAGTGATGAGTCTACTGCACCTGCAACCAGCGAACCTCCTTACATCACTGTCCCAAAAACTTTAGAAAAAGGTTTCAATGCAAGCCTTGACCACCAACTAGAAAGTTGTTGGTCAAATAAGGGATCATAGTCCCTTTCTCTTCGAACATCTTCGAAGATATCTCCAGTATCACCTATGGAGATACTAGGTGGATGATGCCACAATGCTGATGATGGCAGACAAGCCAGGCTACTCATACTAGATTGAGGAAGGTCAATAGAGCAGGAGCTCGATGAACTATCCGCTCGATACACCTCCATCAGTCCCAGAAATCATGGATTTCGTGATTAAGAGGTTTCAAACCTCGGTGCCTCATGATGCACCCCTTCCCAAACATGAGCCCTCCAACTCATCCACAACTTCTCTTCAAGTGGATGCCCTTATCACCATACCGGACGAGCCACTTCTCGAACTCGCATCAGTTTCTCCTATTCGGCAAGATCCACTCTCTCTCAGATCTTGACCAACTGATGACAATAGAGGAGTCATATGCATGGTTGTCTGCTCCTACGCCTACACCGCAAGCTCCCCACATCACCAACAACATGCTAGCCACTTCTTTCTCTCTTCTGCCACAATTGTCTCTGCCAAACTATGACTTCCATCAGCTCACCCTTTTGGATGATGCCAAAAAGGAGAAATGATATATTGATGATGGAAAATCATATGTTCCAACATATGATGGTCTCTGGAAAGGTGATCTAACTCTTTGGGATGACATCCAAAGAGAATTACAACGAGAGGTACAGCTTTAGAGACAAGCTATCTTTCAGGGGGAAGCTATTCGTGAGGGAGAAATCCAAATTGAGCATTGCCTAGCTCAAGACTATTTTTGGACTTGGGAGAATGCCCAGCTGGAACAACAGCAACAATGGGCTATCCACAGTATACCAAGCATCTCTCCCTACAAGTATGAAAAAGGAGAATCGAGCAAGAGAAGAAGGAACTGAGTGGTGAACAGTTCCAACTGAAGAAGGAAGTTAAAATATCAATTGTTGATATTCTCTCTTTCTCTCTTACTTCCTTATATTTCTTCATCTTCTCTGCTCAATCAGTTTCTAAACCTACTCTTTTGTTTATAATACAAATATTCTGATCATGCTGATATGTCCCTCTGAATAGCTTAAGGCTTTCCATGCACTCTGATAAATGAAAATTTTGCATGATAATCAGAATGAGCTGTTTTAGAACTGAAACATTTGAAGCTTTTTTCAAGCTGTGCAAATGAGCATTCAAATATCTTAAGGCCATTTAAGCTGCATTTTTTATCAGCAAAAATTCCTGATGCCTTATAGATAAAACTCGTTGAGCTCACATATTATTGTATGCTTCATTACTCTGATACTCATCTTATTATCAAAGATCTGATGATTATATCAAAACTTTGATACTCATGAATGTCGAAACTGTTAGCTTTTGAAAGCTACAAGCATCTAAGACTGTTTTTAGGAACATGGTCCGATTTCAGCCTTGATACCGAAATCTGGTACAAGCTCAGATGCTCATTCATGAAAGATAACCTCATACAGTTTTTCCATCATCAAATCAACTGGTTTTGACATCATCAAAAATGGGGAAATTATTAGGAAAATTATTTGGAAAATCCCAAATTATGGTTTTGATGAAATGTCAAAACATGTGTGATGATTTAATGAAAAACTGCAGGTTATAAAAAGTTGGTAATCAGGGATAATGACCAAGTAAGACTTCAAGCTGAAATGAGAGACAGCTATTTTGAAGCATGGTCAACCAGCTTACAAGGTTGCCTTGATTAGACCAGTCAGAGTCAACTCTTCAAAAGCTTTAGAAAAGTTATAAGGGAAGAAGAGAACTTTGGAGACTGGTAGGCATCCACAGATGAGTAATCATCAGTCTTAGCAAAAAGCCAAGATAGACTGATGAGAACAGAACCAGCTTGAAAGCTGAAACTGAACTGATCAAACATCAGTGAGTTACAAAGAGTTGACCCTAAACTAATCAAAGATCAGTTAGCTGGAAGAAAAGATCTAAAAGCATTGAGCCAATACTAAACTAACCATAGATTAGCTCATGGAGAAAAGAAAAGCTCAATCAAGTAGCCAACTGATAGTCCAAAACTGAAAGCTTTTTAAAGCTAAGATAACGAGTCAGCTGAACTGGACTATATCAGGACTGAAGCTCAAGGCAGCTGAGGATCTGCCAACTGAACAATCTCAGAGCTGAAAGCCAAGATAGCTGAAAGCCCATTAGCTGAATGTCCAAAAATGATAGCCTAATCACATGTTATTTCTGACAAGCAGTCAATAAAGATCTTTAAAATATCCTGATGATCTTAGAGCAGAGGACATTAAAGTCAAACGGCTAGTTCATTAAAAGCTTCAAATGGCTACAGGCATTAAAACGGCATCGGTGAATTCTAAATATTCACCAATCATAACGGTTAAAAATCACTCATCTATTTAAAGAGGGTGAACTCAATTTTGGCTATGACTTTCGCTAATCTAACTTTACTATTTTGCAGAACGAGCTATTCTTTCTTCCTCCCCACAGCTCAAAGCTTAATACTCTCAAAGTGCGAAAAATCTCAACTAAGAAGGCGTGCTTTAAGTTCAAAGCAAGCTGCTAAGCTGACGAAGAATTTCAGCAAGGGCAAAGCTTCTTAGTTCGGTCCCTCAAAGATCAACCACCCAGCTCAAGCTAAAGGAGCATTGCAGGTTGATAACAGATTCAAGACTGTCTTCTTGAAGATCGAGCGAGATCTAAAATTGTGTAAAGACGGACAATAGCACTTAAAGTCTCAGCGAGTAGTTGGGACCGGTAAGTGTGAGCTATCGGCCCAGAAACCGGCTGAGGAGAAGCATGTACTGACGGGCCCATTCTTCCGGGACAGCAACAGTTGGAAAGGAGGCCGCGTTCGGGTTGAAGGGTGCCATTTTCAGGTCCAACAGGAATTCTTCACTGTGTAACTATAATAAAAAAAAATTACACTTACATAGTGCATTGCCCTTCTGCGGAAGGAAGAGAGGCCGTAGAAGCAGGAAGCTTCGAATCTCTATAAAGTCTTGTGTGTGTTGCTCTTATTGCTTTCAGCTTTGCATGTTCTTAAATTGCATACCTTCACACACACAGACTGCACTGACAAGCTTTAGCCAAGTCTTCAAATCTATCAGTTACAAACTGATCAGCTCACCAGCTAAGCTTCAGTCAAGCCTTCTCAACTGATCAAGAAGCACAGATAAAATATCGAAAGCGAGTCAGAGCTCTATCTATTCCGCATTCGTTCAAAGTTTTTTAAGTCAGTTTATTCACCCCCCTCTAAACTGACATAGACTCGCACCGGGACCAACATCTTATATATAAGATTACATCATTAATTTAAATATTTAAATGGTGATAATTGGATAATTTTGAATTCCATCAATGAGAGAATGTGAATAATTATCTTAATATTTTGGTGATAACTTATCAAAGGAACTCGTACCCATCATCAATAGCGGGCTTCAATCAATTAAATTAAACAGTTAGTTAAATTGTATAATATAATCGGTAAGCTCTAATCAAGCTCAATCAAGGAAATCAAAGACTTTTAGATTTATTGAGATTCTCTGAAATAGAGATAATTGTTTTATTGAAAGAGAATGTAAGACTACCCACAATAGTGACACTCATACAATCCAATCTTCAAATAAAATATTAATTTCTCTCTTTTCCGCATCCACAAATCCCTAATTTTTTATAATTTGCACTCCATACACTCATCCAACCTGACCTTCAAATAAAATATTAATTTTCTCTTTCTTCCAATCTATATAAATTATTTATCATTTTATTCTTTTTAATGACATATTATTAAGAATAATATTTAAAAAATCATAATTAATTTATTAGATATATTTTTTGAATTCATAATTACAAAAAAAAACACACGTACAATTATAATTTCATAACTTACTTGACAACAAAATGAAAATTATAAGAGTTAAAACAAAATAAAACATAATTACATAAACTACAATGAGAACACGTGAAGTTCTAAATTATGAGTATATAATTTATAGAGAAAAAACATTATGAATTTTGGTATATTTATAAAGAAAAAAACTATGAATCTTGGTATATTATTTTTTAAAATTTATAATAATTATATAAAATATTTATGTTTTAGATTAATCCATATAAAATTATGTGGCACCCAATCAAAGAGTGTCACGTGTGCAGCAACTGGGGAAACCTTTGAGGCGGCTAGTCACCTCAAGTCACGATTTTTGGTGACTTTTTTTTTCTAAATATTTTGTCTTTTATGGTGACATCCAGGACATACATCCCCTATGGGTATGGCTTAAGCACTTGTAGTTTTTTATTCTCTTGTCTCTAATCTAAAGTTCTTCCTTTATTTTGGATGTTTTTATAAACACTAATTAAATTTTTTCTCACCGCTCACTTTCTCCCTGCTTGCCAGCTTGCATTCTTCGTGCATATTGCCACACTTTGGTGTAAACATAAATTGCATGGATCTTAGAACTTCATGATTTTACATTCAATATAAATCAGAATACTAACCTTAATAAGTCATTGTTTAATTTGATGATGACGAAGAAATTAGTTTCTCTTCCTTCACTGTTTTTCTTGAGCACAGAACCCCTTTAGATGATAGAGAAAATATAATTTTGTGTATTCTTTTATCGGTAGGTGAGAGGATCAGTTTCAAATACAGTTATATATACAGACGTTCTATCAACGTGATAAATATCGTGAAACCACCTTTAGATAAATATGATCAATTTATTAGATAAACGTCAAATTATTTAAACCATATAATTAAGATACTTATATTAATATAAAATATCTTAATAACTTAAATATTAATGAGACGTAGCCATTAATAAATCTTACATTCTCCCACTTGGCCAAAGTGATAGAAATAATCTTGATGGTTTAAATAAAATCATAATGTGCATGTCATCAAATAAATTCATTGGTCAAATCATTATGCTAATATTAAATATATACCAATACGAGTCATGGCGGTTCTACATCAGTCTATCGATATAGTTCATTCCATGTACTACAATATTAGTAATCTACTTAATAAGACTCATAATAAAGGATAATAATGGTCCACATTAATGCCTCTTTTCAAGACTAAAACATTTCCAGTTGATGTCAAACATTATGTATAACATACTGACATAACAAGATATCAATAAATATCAGAAACAATATATAATGAACTCAAAGTGTCAAATAATCATAAATCTATTACAACTTTCCAGCAATCCCAATTCTTCCGACATGTCCAATAAATGCCTTTGGAGATAATCATTTTGTTAATAGGCCAGCTATCATAAGGTCAGTGCAAATATGTTCAATTGACACCTTTTGTTTCTGAACTTCTTCTTTAACGGCAAGATATTTCAATTCCATATGTTTAGTACCTTTGGAATACTTATCATTTTTAGAGAAGAATACAGCAGCGGAATTATCACAGTAAATTTTCAGTGGCTTGGCAATACTATCGACTATTCCAAGTCCTGAAATAAAGTTTCACAACCAATTTCCTTGAATTGTGGCCTCAAAGCATGCCACAAATTCAGCTTCCATGGTAGATGTAGCTATTACAGACTACTTCGCACTCTTCCATGAAATTGCTCCACCAGCTAAGAGGAATAAATAGCCGAATGTTGATTTCTTTGTGTCAACACATCCAACAAAGTCAGAATCTGAGTATCCAGTCACATTTAGGTGATCGGATCTTTGATAAGTAAGCATATATTCTTTTGTTCCTTGCAGATACCTCATTACCTTCTTTGTAGCTTTCTAGTGATCCATTTGAGGATTGATTTGGTAACGACCAAGCATGCCAACAGCAAAGTTGATGTCAGGCCTAGTACAAGGCTGTGCATACATCAAGCTACCAACAATTGATGCATAAGGAATGTCTTTTATTTGTTCACATTTCAATTCATTCTTTGGACATTGCATAAAGCTGAACTTGTCTCCCTTTTATATTGGAACGATGTTTGATGAGCACTTGTCCATCCTAAATCTCTCAAGAACTTCATTAATGTAAGCTTTCTGAGATAACCCCAACAGTCTTTGTGATCTATCACGGAATATTTATATTCCAATCACATAAGTTGTCTCTCCTATATCTTTCATTTCAAAATTCTTCGAGAGAAATTTCTTGGTTTCATACAATAATCCAAGATCATTAGTTGCAAGCAAGATGTCATCAATATACAGAATTAGAAGAATTAACTTGCTCCTACTGACTTTCGGATATATACACCGATCAACAGTGTTTTCCTTGAATCCTAAAGATGTAATGGTATCATTAAACTTAAGATACCACTAGCGGGAAGCTTGTTTAAGCCCGTATATTGATTTTTTGAGTTTACACACCATATATTCTTTTTCTTTAATGGAAAAAACCTTCAGGTTGATCCATATAAACATTTTCTACTAAATCTCCATTCAGAAAAGTAGTTTTAACATCTATTTGGTGTAACTCCATATCATAATGAGCCACCAAAGCCATAACAATTCTAAGAGAATCTTTCTTAGATACGGGTGAAAATGTCTCCTTATAATTAATGTCATCTCTCTAGGTAAAACCCTTGGCAACAAGTCTAGCCTTGTATCTTTCGATATTGCCATTAGAGTCACGTTTGGTCTTAAAGACCCATTTACATCGAACTCTTTTACAATTTTCTGGCAATTCTACAAGATCTCAGACTTCATTGTGAGTCATTGATTTTATTTCTTCTTTCATCACATCTAACCATTTTGTAGAATTATTACTTTTCATGGCTTGAAGAAAGAAAATTGGATCATTATCATCAATTCCAATGACAAATTCTGACATTTGTAGATAAATCATATAATCATTAGAAATATCAGGCGTTCTTTGTCTTTCTGGCCTTCTTAAAGCTATTTGATTTGGTTCACCTACATCATGTTCATTGATAATGGGTTCATTATTGGGAGCTTGATCATTTATTTGTTGTTCTTGTACAACAATTGTAGGAACAACAACATGAGAATAAGTTTTGGGCAAAGTTATCTCCACCATAACTTCTTGAATGTCCACATTTCGTGGTTGTTCACTCCCACTGATTTCACCATTTTCAATGAATCTAGCATTTTCAGTTTCAATAATTCTCGTACTATGGTTGGGACAGTAAAATCTATACCCTTTTGACTTTTCTGCATAACCAATAAAGAAACCACTTATGGTTCTGGATCCAATTTCTTTTCTTATGGATTGTAAATCCTTAATTCTATCGGACAACCCCAAACATGCATGTGTCTTAAACTAGGTTTCCTATCCGTCCACAGTTCAAAAGGCGTTTTAAGAACTGCTTTGTTAGGAACCCTGTTTAACAGATACATGGCAATTTTAAGTGCATACATCCACAATGAAATAGATAAAGAAGAGTTACTTAACATGCTTCTAACCATATCCATAAGAGTAAGATAATGTCTTTCCACTACACTATTTTGTTGTGGTGTACCTGGCATAGTGTATTGAACACATATACCACGCTTTTCAAGGAATTTAGCAAATGGGCCTGGGCATTGCCCCGATTTATCATATCTGCCATAATATTCACCACCCTTGTCAGACCTGATGATTTTCACTTTTCTATCTAATTATCTTTCAACCTCATTAATAAACACTTCTAAAGCATTTGCAGACTTAAATTTTTCTTGTATTAGATAGATATAATTATAACGTGAAAAATCATCAATAAAGGTGATGAAAAAATTTTCCTTCCCAAAAGAAGGAACATCAAAAGGCCTACAAATATCAGTGTGTATTATTTCAAGAAGTTGTGTGCTTCTTGTGGCTCCTTTCTTTGTGTGTTCTGTTTGCTTTCCTTTAATGCAATCCACACAAATATCAAGATCAGTAAAATCTAAATTGGGAAGAATTTCATTCTTTACTAATCTTTGTAATCTTTCTTTGGATATGTGCCCCAAATGTTTATGCCATAAGTAAGCAGAATTTTCATCAGCTAAACCAAGTTTACTTCCAACATTATGATACAGGGTTAAGAGAGTCTCAGCAAAAAGATGATCAAGTTTCAATTAATATAAGACATCATGCATAATACCAGAACCGATAAAAAGATTTTGCTTGAACAAACTGAAACATCCATTACTGAATTTAAAGGAATATCCAACATAATCAAGTTTAGATAAAGAAACTAAGTTACGAGAAACAAAAGGAACATAAAGAGTTTCAAGCAAATCTAAGTTATGTCCAGTATCTAGAATCAAATGAAAAGTTCCAATGGCTTCAACAGGAGCTTTGACTCGATTACCCATATAAATGAAGTTTTCATTTAGATTTGTGATTTGGGTTGTAAAGAATCTCTGCATCGTATTTGAAACATGAGTGGTACAGCCAAAATCACGCCACCAAGTGTTATTAGGAATTTCAACTAAATTAGATTCGAACATTATGTATACCTTTTTTTTTCAAACCATGCTTTACGTTTCAGACAATCTCTTTGATTGTCTAAAACGTAAAGCATGCTTAATTCTTAAGCCTTGTTTCAGACAATCTTTTTTTTTCTTTCTAGTGACTTTCTTACTAGCTCTTTATTTCCTCCTGAACTAACATTCCATGAAGTTCATTCACATTCCACTTATCTTTCATGGTGTTATAGTTCGTTTGGAATGGACTGTACTCAGAGGGAAGTGAGTTTATGATAAACTGCACAAGGAAATTCTCATCCATGCTCATCCCCAATGACTTAAGTCTTGCTGCAAGGTTTGTCATTTCAATGGCATGTTCATGCATGCTACGAGAACAATCAAATTTCATGGTGGTTAAAGTAGTCATTAAAGTCCCAGTAACAGATTTATCAACAGTTTGTGAACGCTCTTTCACAACTTTCAGAAATTCCATAGCACTTTCAATGTTAGGAATGGTAGACTTGATATTGTCTACTACATTCATTCACATAACCATAAGGCTTAATTTGTTCGATTTCACCCAAGCATCATGGATAGACTTTTCAGCAGCACTGCTAGTGTCAGTAATAGCAGGCTTTTCAACTTCAAGTGATGAATCAAGATCCAAAACACCAAGGTGAAATCGGATTTGTTCACACTAATTAGAAAAGTTCAATCTATTAAACATTGGAACAGACGAAGCATGCGAATGAAGAGCGACATGAGTAGGCACTGCAAGGATAGTATATTTTTACATATTAATTCTTGGAGTTACTTTAAACAGATTCAGAATCGATAAACAATAAATGTATATTGATGATCTCCTTTGGGCAATACAACAATATACAATCATAATCATAATGATGCTTGTAAATTTACCATAATTTGATAATTGAACATGATACTTTAAACCATTTTATTATCTTTGTATATCCAAAATAGTTAGACCATGATATATCAATTATCACACTTATATTCATAAATTATAAGAACATATAATCAACCTTTGGGTGATTTTTAAGTGTCTTATAATTATGAAAATTCAAATACCCATAGTTTAAAATTACTTAAATCAAGCATCACATCATTATGGATAATTGAAAATAATTATACGATTAAAAATTTACCAAACTTATCAGACCACTTTGATGATTAGCAAACCAACATTAAATAAATTTAAATAATAATAATAATAATAATAATGATAATAATAATAATAATAATAATAATAATAATCAATTAAGACTTGATAATATTCCACCATAATCAAACACATAATATAATACGTGATGTGGCATGAGCATTACGAAATTAAAAGAAAACAATTAATATGGCATATACACCCGATCAGCCAATCAAAAGATTAATCATCACAATATCACATGAATACTCAAGTAATAATACCTTATCTAATATTAAAATTAGAGAATACTCGTTATGTCAAGTGGCCGACCGATGACATTAAGGTTTAGAAAACAAATCTTTGAATTCCAATTTCAATTATCTTGATAATGAAAACTAAACAGATACCATAGCCTTTTAATTCACATTTATCAAATCATCGAATATATACAAACATAAATTTATTATTCAGACTCGCATAATTAAACCGAAGAAGGAATCGTAAACATACATTAAAATTTGAGGTTGGTAGTGCGACGATGATTACCGAAGTTATGAAACATAATTAATAAACTGGTAAATATTAATCAGACGTCGAACATATAAACCATAGTTTTAAGGTTTAATTCAGAATCCCAATTCGAACAGATTCGTGATCTATAGGCAACAGAACATTAAATTATAGCAGAATACAATCTCGTAATATAAGGCAGATTGTATTCGAACAGATAAATAATTCACGAAACAAATTATAGGGTCCATAAAATCATTTAGGAATGAAAAATCGTGAGTTCAAAAACCATACTCGGATACCATATGTAAATATAAATTGCACGGATCTTATAACTTTATGATTTTTACATTCAATATAAATCAGAATACTAACTTTGATAAGACATTTGCTTAATTTGATGATGACGAAGAAATTGGTTTCTCTCCCTTCACCGTTTTTTTTTAGCACAGAACCTCTTTAGATGATAGAGAAAATATAATTCTGTGTATTCTTTTATCGATAAGTAAGAGGACCAGTTTCAGATACAATTATATATATACATGTTCTATCAACGTGATAAATATCGTGAACCACCTTTAAATAAGTACGACCAATTTATCACATAAACATCAAATTATTTAAACCATATAATTAAGATACTTATATTAACATAAATATCTTAATAACTTAATTATTAATGACACGTGGCCATTAATAAATCTTATATATGGTTAAAAAAAATTGTGTAAGAAGATGATAATGTCTTAACTATTCTTGTCTTCACTGACTTCTCTTCCTTCAAATACTGATGTCGACGCTGCTCATCTTCTCTCCTTCTCACTTTCCTTCTCTTTTCATTAGTTTAAACTGATTTTTTAGTTGCATGGTACAATTGAAAAAGGGTGTGGCGTGTGAAAGAAAAACACTTTTTTTAAATGGTGGTACATTTTGTAAATGTGGTGTATTGAAAATTTAGTAGTATATATGGCAACAACATTTATTTGAAGATAAAATTCAAATTTGTTAGTTGAAGAAATACTTAATATCTTTGATTTTCTTAATTTTGAAGAATGAATTTGTATAAATTATTACTCACTCCGTCTCATTCATACCAACTTATTTTTCTTTTTTGGATGTCTCAATAAATATGGTGGTTTCTATATATCTTTAAGGTAAAATACTGTTTTGGCTCTCTGTATTTTTAAATTTTTCGGAATTGAATCCTTCTACTTTATTTGGTTAAAAAAGTCCCTTTGGGTCTTTGTATTTTTAAATTTTTCCGAATTGAATCCTTCTACTTTATTTGTTTAAAATAAAGCCCCCCTATACTAACAGTTTGTTTAAAATCAAGTCCTCTACTATCAATTTAGTTAAAATCAAGTCTCCAGAGACTTGATTTTTTAGGGTGCTTGTTTTTATTTTAGGTTTATTAATCTCAATTAGAGGTTATATTTATTTTAAAAAATATTAAATTCATTCATTTTTATTTTAGGGTTCACTAATTCCACATTACATATTTATTTTAAAATTAGTTTTTTTCAATTACCATTTATATTTATTTCGAAAAAATTTAATTAATTATCGAGCTCAATACACGAGCTCACGCATTAGCATCAAGCGAATGCATTGCGCGAGTCTCCGAATTTCAAAAAAAAAATTCATTCACTTTAGGGTTCAGTAAATCAATTTTAGGGTATATATTTATATTTATTTCAAAAAAAATAAATTAATTCATTTTAATTTTAAGGTTCACTAATTGTATTTTAGGATATACAATTTGGGGGATAGAAAAACCAAAAAAAAAAAAAGTCGGAAAAAAATAAAAAAATAAAATGATAGAAAAAAAAACCCGGAAAAATAATTTTAGGGTTCATTAAATCAATTTTAGGGTATGTACCCCACGCGCCTATAATTCTTGACTTTTTTTTATTGAAATCTGTTATTAGGTCTGGACCAGTCTGATGGGTCCAAACCCATACACCACATGCATAACGAGAGTACCCCTAATTTAAGTGATTACCCTGTTTAGCCCACATTAACATTTTTAGAAAAATCGAAAGCCCTGATAATTAATTGGGAAAGCTCTTGGCAAACGACGAAATAAGGAACTTTAATGCTTAAATTAAATAAATAATTCTAAAAATAAATGTGTTTATTAAACAAGATTTCATTATCACATTCGGTAATTAGCAATTAAGTGTGAACATTGACTGAAATTTATTTTAAATAATCAAATACGCTTCGAGATATATTATTATTATATTTTAAAAATATTTTTATTTAATATTATTCATTTTCGTGTTATGAAGAGCAACTTATTTTCAGTAACTAGCTCACAAATGATAGAGAGTTTTGTAAATTTTTTGAATTATTTTTTTATAATATTATCTATATTGTTTGCCTTTTTATTTCTTGTAATCTTGTGAATGAATTATGTGTTTCATAAAATATCTTATGAAGGATGTGAGATTTTATTTAAAAAAAAAACAAGAAGAAGATAATTTTGTAAAAAAATATAAAAATAAAAATTATTTCTTGATGATTGAGAATAGTGTACTATCATGGAGGAGAGAGTGCATGATTAGTCCCCATGCTTATGAAAATGAGGAATTCTTTCGTGAATGATGATTTCCAATAGAAAAAATAGGAACATCATTTATAGAATAAAGAATGAATGTACGAATCGTGATTCTAAATTGAGTCTATTCTCGCATACTAACCATATCTTACATAGTGAAATTGAATATTTTCAAAGTTAAAAAATACAATTTGTAAAAACAAGAATATATTATAAAAATATTTAATTACATAAACTTTGACACAATTCGTAATTTAGACACGAACTTTGAAATGTTGCAATTAAAACCACAATCTTACAATTTTTTGCAAAATAGATACCCCAAAATTTCCAAGGAACCAAAATTGAATATAATATTAAATATTGTAAAATTATATAGATATATAGTATAAACATAATTAGAATTTCATTAATATAATAAAGATCATTATGATATATTATGTTTGATTTTCATATTCTTGCAAATTAGGTATATTTTGCAACAAAAAAAAAATGCAAGATTGTGTTTTAATTGCACCATTTCAAAGTTCGTGCTTAAATTTGCGAATTATGTAATTGTTCATGTATTTACTTGTAATTAACCCTTATAAAAAGGGTAAATTATCATTTACATCTCCAACTATTTCTGTTTTCTTAAATCTATCTCAAAGTAATAATTTGTTTCAATTAAATGACTGAAATATTTAAAAATTAATCAAATCTAATATGTGATATATTTTTTGGCACCTAAAAAATAACCGAGCTATGTATTTGATTAGTTTTAACGAAAACAAGTTGACTCATATATTCACGTTGTCAAAATGAAAAATGTGACTTCACTTAGATATTTCATGTTGTCAACAAACACATCGTGTTGACGATGTTGAATATTCCAAGTTAGCTCAGTTGTTTAAATGAATTAAAAGTCCATATCAACAAATACCTAGCCCAGTTATTTTTCAGATACCGAAAAATACATCACATTTTATATTTGATTAATTTTAAATAATTTAAGTATTTAATTGACAACACTAGTTTTGGGATATAAATGATAGTTTACCCTAAAAACCTCCCTTATTACTTCAAAAATAAATTTGTGGTAAAGTTCTTACGAATTCTATAACTTATTTTTCAAGACTAAAATTAAACACACAAAAATTTGTGTGAAATTATGTTACCGGTCTGAATTTATAAGACGGGATAAAATTCGCATTCAAACTCATATTTAATGATACATTTATATTTAGAGAGTTTTGTGTGAGATCATTTTATGAGTTAAAATCTGTAAACTGGATCTTGACCTGAATTCAAACACAATCAAATACAATAAAATTATAAATGTATCATTTAATATATATTTAAATATGAATCTTCACTCTTCTTATAGATTTTAACTCGTGAGACAGTCTCACATAATTTATTTTATCTTTATAATTTTATTAGTTTTTGATCGTATGTTTTATACTTATCATAGGTAAATCAGCATATAAATTCATCACATCTAATTAAAGGGATTAAGCGGAATTCTAACATTGCAAAAAACGCACTAGCAGCCGCCTCGCTAATGGCCTAATGTTGAGTAAAGCCCAAGCATAATACTATTTTTTCTAATTTCTCTATTTTTCTGAGATGGTTGGATGAGACTCGGGGCATGTAAAACTGAACTAAAATAAAAAAATTGAGTTATTTAGTTTGGTTGATTTGAAGATTTTTTATCTTTAATTTTGGTTCGATTTTTAAATATTAAAATTAAAATATAATTAGTTTTGGTTTTGGATTTAATAAAATATAAGGGTAAATTGTCTTAAAATACATAAATTTTAGGGCGTTTTTGATTTTTCACACGTTTTAAAAAATATAGTTTTAATAACATGAACTTAGTTCTTGTTTGATTTTTTACATGATTTTCGAATTCCGACCAATTGAATCTGACGTGGCAGTCGGAGATGCCACGTGTACATCTACGTGGATACCAAATTGCCTTAAAATACACAAACTTTGAACTGATTTTGTTTTTCACATAAATTAAAAATTATCAATTTTAGTTTTTTTTATTTTTTTTTATTTTTTGAGTAATACAGAAAATTCATCGATTATTACTATAGAATTGTTGTAGTAAACATTGTGAAATATTTTGAATTTTCTTAGTTCATGCAATACATAAAATTTAGGTTCAAAAAAATTAAATAAAATAACTATCAAACATTTTTAGTTCTCTATTTGAAGAAAAATTATAAAAATATGACTTAGACCAGTGTAATGGGTATAAATAATAGAATTTCGAATACAACAATCATCAAGTCATGAATAGTCATTTATGACGTATCGTATATGTTGATGAATAATATTACACAATCAATCAATTAAGTTAACAAATAAATTGATCACGTAGAAACTACATATTAATTTTTCATATATGTTTAATAGCATCTTTTGATATAACTTTATATGTTAGATTATCTTAAATAATTTTATAATTGAATATTTCTATTTATATTAATTGTTGAACAAATTCTAAATTCTTCTATTTTATTATTCTTTAAACCTATTAATAATATAAATATGTAACGACTCCATTGTTTCCAAACATCATAATTTTGGAAAATATAAAGTGAAGTATTTATATCATGTTTGTTACATTACAAGAAAAAAGTAAAAAAAAAATCTAAAATTGGTCTTTTTTAATGACAAAAACTTGTATGAGACGGTCTCATACATGAGACGGATCAATACATGTGAGTTAATGATACTTCGCCCATAAATAATGATACATGTGAGTTAATGATACTTCACCTATAAATAATGAAACTCACATTCGAGTATAAATAATGATATTCACATGTGAGTTAATGATACTTCACCCATAAATAATGATCCCCGCATGTGAGACGGTCTCACCCAAGTTTGCCCCTTTTTTAATTCGTTTGAAAAAAACAAAATCAACCCAAAGTTCATGTATTTTAAGGCAAGTTGGTGTCCAAGTAGATGTACATGTGGCAGTCTTCGGCTGCCACGTCAGATTTAACTTGCCGGAATTTGAAAATCATGTGAAAAACCAAACAAGGACTAAGTTCATGTTATTAAAACTACGTTTTAAAAAACGTGTGAAAAACTGAAAACACTCCAAAGTTTATGTATTTTAAGAAAATTTAACCAAAATATAAATATTCGTATAATAAGCTCCCAACATTTAAAATCCCTAGCGTAGCCCCCTATGTCTATAGCCCCTACCTCATTCTAAAACTACAAAATGAGAAAGAACGAAAAAAGCATCAAATTTGCAGCTACAAATATTTTTGGTTTGATTTTCAATGATTGTACGTAACTATTTGTAACCAACAGAAATATTGGTAATCGGAGTTTGCAACCAATTTAAATCGATTGTGAAAATAATGGTGTATATATGTGCATAAGCAATCATTGTTTCAATCTTCTTCAAAATTAATAATCATAAGGATGAGTTAACTAATTAAATTAATCAACAAATTCTTGGTGACTGCAGGTTGGAAAGAGATCATCCAAGGATAACAAATCTAAAATATTGCACAATAAATACTGATTAGAAATGGTATGTTCAATACAAACAATCTATATCAGAATATCACTTTCTTTCCAAGATATTTGGCAGATTGATCTACTCCGCAGTTACTGTAAAAATATGAAGTCTTATTGTGAGTGATTATAGTTCAACAGCCGAATCTCTGAACCATTTGTGCACTGCTAAATTGAATTCACCTAAAAACTACATTATTTAATGGGAGAAATTTTAAAGTAACCAAAATGAAGTTGTGATATTCTTTTCTAACCAAGAATTTTGAAGTCTTCTTTTCTAACCAAACAAATATGTAAAAGTCTAATTTACCCTTTCTGAATGTTTGAAAAGTCAAAGATGACATGCGGAGAGAAAGATATACATGTTCATGTTAGAAAAAAAATTTACACGGCCAAAAAATATACACGGCCAAAAATTGTTTAATTTTAGAAAAAATATACACGGCCAAAAAATATACATGGCCAAAAAATGTTTAAATATACACGGCCAAAATTGTTTAATTTTTGAAAAAATATACATGGCCAAAAAATATGCACGGCCAAAAATTGTTTAAATATACACGGCCAAAATTGTTTAAATATAGAAAAAATATACACGGTCAAAATTCTTTAATTTTATAAAAAATATACACGGCCAAAAAAATTAAGTACACGGCCAAAAATTCTTTAAGTACACTTCCAAAAAATTTTAATCACACGGCCAAATCCATTATACTCTTTTGTCGAAAGGTTTGGGAGGATTTTGGTTGAAAAGTTGGGAACGAGAAAATCCGAAAAGGCAAGAACATTGCAAGGTATGTTCATTTTTTTTTATGGTTTAAATTGTTTAGATTTTATCATTTATGGAAAAAATATTGTAAAAATCATAATCATCCGGTTGAAATGTGAAAATCCGCCACATTATATTTCGTATTAGAAAATAGTTGTATCTCTTAAATGATTAGGATATGAAATACATTTTTTAACTTTTTAATTTTATTGTAAGATGTTACAAATAGATTAGCATGTATATATGAACATCCATACCTATTGTCATTCGAAAAATAAAATTAAAATAGTGAAATGCAAAAAAAAACAGATTCCTAGGTGAACTGTGTACTACACGGTTGTCCACCATGTAGTAGACGGTGGTTGCATGCATTCTACACGGTTGACCGTGTACTACACGGTCAACCGTGTAATTTTATTTTTTTAACTAGAATCTCAATTCTTGCTCTGCAGATGGCTTGGCAACATGTAGTTGTACAACACAGTGGTAGATGGGAGAGATTAGAGTACTTAGATGGTGAAGATCAAGTTGTGCACATTTCATTCAATTCGTTATCTCGTGATAGTTTGATACAGGAGATTCATGACTTTATGGAGACATCTCCGAGCTCTACTTCGTATACGTTGAATTATTTGACTGGGACAGGGGATAGAAGAAAATTGAAAGGGCTAATTAAGATAGATGTTGATTTAATTCGCTTAGTCCAAGAGCAAGATGAGCCTACGGTGTATGTTACACAGAAGAGTATTCAAGAAATTCCAACAACAAGTGAAGTGCCTCCATTTGTATATACACATGATTCGGATCACGAGATGGATGAGTCGTCCGCTGAAGAGGATGAAGATGATGATGATAGCTATGAGAGTGAATTATGGCGCACTCAAATTTCTGAGTTCTGTGAATGGATTCGTGAGACGGGGAATCTTGATGAGTTTGTGTCCATTCTGGAGCAGGGCGGTCCTCACAACATGTCATCTCAAACTGTTGCTCCTGATGAAGAAGGTCCCACTGTAGAGGGTCTGCCTGTCACTCGTTGGATGATCCTTGTGGGCCACACTGATGACGACAGTCCAATCATTGACGATGATCAGGATGAGTTGGCCGGTGAGGACCTTGCGGTTGGGAATACATTCTTGAAGAAGGATGATGTGCTAATTGATGTGGGAAACTAGCACATGCAGCGGCAAGTGGAGTATTATGTTTCACGTTCGACTAAGAGCCGACTGGAATTCACCTATAAGAGAAAATATATATGTGCCTTTAGATTATATGCAAAAGAAAAGGACGGATTATGGAGAGTGCAAAAATTTGAGGATAATCATGCATGTCGGCTTGACTTGACACGTAATGCGCCGAGAAAAATGTCTTCGAAGGTGATGGCTGACTATTTTTCGAAGAAGATACGGTACGAGGGTGCTGTGTTGAAGCCTAGAGCAATGATTGCCGAGTTGTTCAGAGAGTATGGTATTGAGGTTGAGTACGGTGTTGCTCTACGTACCAGGAATCTTGCTGTAGAGATGGTTTACGGCGGCCATGACAAGTCTTTTGAGATGCTTCCTGCATTTCTATACACGTTGAGGGCAAACAATCCTGGTATCGTGTATGATATCCACAGGACAAGCGATCATCATTTCAAGTTCATGTTTGTTGCACTTGGAGTTTGCATATCGACATTCAAACAGTGTATGCGGCCAGTTGTTGTTGATGGTACGCACCTGAAAGGGAAGAGCAAGGGTGTTCTGTTTGTCGCTGTCACAAAGGACGGTAACGAGAGGTATTTCCCACTAGCTGTTGGTGTGGGTCCTTATTGAGAATGACGAGTCATGGACATGGTTTTTGCAGCGTTTCAGAATGGGATTTGGAACTCGAGATGATTTGGTGATTATTTCAGACCAACATCAAAGCATCAAGAATGATGTTGCCAGAGTGTACCCAGAGGCCCACCACGGATTTTGCTATTACCACATAGCAAAGAATCACGCGAGACACGGGAAGCATCTCATTGCTGCGTTCAAGAAAGCTGCATATGCATACAGACAAGAGAGTTTTCTCAGGTATATGTCAATGATTGCGAGGAATGAAGCTGCGTACACGAGCCTAATGAGTATAGGTGTTCATCATTGGGCCCGTTCTCAATCACCCAAGCGTCGTTACGCTTTCATGACCTCTAATGTGGCTGAATCTTTCAATGCACGCTTGCTGTGGGCTAGGAGGTTGCCCATATATTCACTAATTGAGGTCGTCAGGAGCGTGACCGAGAGATGGTTCAATAAGAGACGGGAACTGGCAGTGTCTAGGGATCACGTGATCACAGAAGGGGTGTTCCAAAAATTGTCCAAACAAGTCGAGAAGGGACGTCACTTTATGTCTCGTCAAACCACTGCATATACTTACACAGTGGCGGATGCTGAGAGGAGTTTTGTGGTTGATCTTCAACATCGTACGTGTGACTGTGGAGAATTCCAGCTGGATCAGATGCCTTGCTCCCATGCAACAACTGCCATAAGGTACTTCTATAAATACATTCTTAAATGTGTCGTTTGTACTTATATTATCTATAGTTATTACTAATATCTTTTAACTATATGCTCGCAGGAGTGCTGGACATAACATGTATGATTATGTTGAGTACTATTACAAACAGGTCAACATGTGTCTTACATACCATGAACGTGTATATTCTGTACCAAATGATGATGAATGGACTATTCCATTCCAGCATGCCTTCTTCACACTCTTCCCTCCCATAGTGGTTCGCCAAGCTGGACGACCAAAAGAAGGGCGGTACCGTTCATCAATGGAAGGTTCGAGCTCCAGGACCAGAAGACAGCAAGTATGTTCAAGATGTGGAGGTACCGGACATAACAAGTCCAAGTGTACAGCCCCACATGCTATTGAAAGTTCAGAGGCAAATGCAACCCAAAGACAGCGTCAACCCAGAAGATGCAGAATTTGTGGTGAAATTGGCCACTCCAGAAGAACTTGCCCTTTGAGAGTTGATGAAAATTAATTTGAATTTCATGTAATGTAAGTTTGTACTGGTTATTCGGATTATGTTTGTATTTCTCAATTTATCTATTTTAATTAAATTTAACTGCTGACACAATTCTAAATAATATTCAATCTAACGTCTTTGATTCCCAATATGATATTCCAAATGATTACGTCTTAGATTCCCAACATAAGTAAACTATGACATATCATGACAGAACTGATAAAGTCTAACAGCGCAATGATGTCGGTATGCTTGGACCCACTCATTAGATGAATACAATGGCATCGGCTTGGCGGAGATAAAGCGATCAACCTGCATGAGCGCAAAAGGACCACAACTGATACCGCAGGTCAGCATGCTCGTACCACAGCTTCTGGTCTATCATGTGTCGACGTTGATGCCCCCAGTAGCCGCTGGCCTGCAATAGTGGCGGGAGCATGTTCATCAATGGCCACAGCTGACGGTAACGGTAGTGATACGTGAAATCATCGGCCGGATCATTCATCACGTGGTACAGTGAGTCATATAGCCAGACCTTCCAGCGGCGAAGATCGATGTGTGCACACGGTAAGTCACCACCTGATCATCTTCACTGTCTGAAGTGAATGTTGGTGTTGATGTTTTGACTGAAGCTTCAACACTCTGTGGAACATTGACGTTGACATTCTCAGTGGATGTCTTGTTCTCACAATCACTTTTAGCCTGATCACTTGACATTTCACCCGTGTCAATGAGATCAATTACATTGACATCAATTACATCATCCTCATCAGATTTTGAAGCAATACCTGTGTGATCATCAAAAACAATGTTAATTGATTCTTGGACTGTTTTTGTCCGAAGATTAAGCACACGGTAAGCACGACTGTCAGATGTGTAACCTAAGAAAATCCCTTTGTCGCTTTTGGAATCAAATTTTCCCAGATGATCCCTGTCATTCAGGATGTAACATACACATCCAAACACATGAAAGTACTTCAAATTGGGCTTCTTTCCCTTCATGAGTTCATACGGTGTCACAGTTCTGTCTGGGCAAAGAATCACTCTATTCCCGATGTGACAAGCAGTGTTAACTGCTTCAGCCCACAACTTCTTGGACAAACGTTGAGCTTGTAACATTGCTCTTGACATCTCCTGAAGAGTTCGATTTTTTTTCTCAACCACCCCATTTTGTTGAGGTGTCTTCGGAGCAGAAAACTCATGAATGATGCCTCTTTTTTCACAAAACTCTTCAAACATTGAGTTTTCAAATTCGAGCCCATGATCTGTTCGAATGCATTTGATGTTGGACTCATGTTGTCTTGATACCAACCTGTAAAACTTCTTGAACATTCTGAAGGCTTCAGATTTTTCTTGAAGAAATTCAACCCATGTGAATCTTGAAAAATCATCAACTATCACCAGAATGAATCTTTTTCCACTCATGCTTTTGGTGTCAACGGGACCCATGATGTCCATGTGAATCAGATTAAAGCACTTCGTGGTTTGACAAGCTGAGGAAATTTTATGTGAAGCTCTTACTTGTTTGCCTTTTTGACATGCACTGCAAACAACATCGAGATTGATCTTCACAGGTGGAATACCCCGAACAGCATCAGCTTCAATTAGTTTCTTCAAACTTCGAAAGCTGAGATGACCCAGTTTTTGATGTACGAGTTGAGTGTCAACATTGACTGAAACATTTCATTTTTCGTTCTTGTCAGCATGATAGCAATTATCCAATGCCCGACTTCCGAACATAATGCATTTATTCTCGCTATCAAAAACCTCACAGGTGTTCTTATTGAATCTGAGATGCATACCGTCATCACATAGCTGACTTATGCTAATCAGATTTGTTGTTAAACCTTCGACATGAAGCACATTGCGTAACTTGGGAAAGTTCTTGACATTCAAGGTTCCTTTTCCTACTATGTTACCTTGTGCTCCTCCACCATAACTAACTTTTCCTTTGCTTGTCGTGGTATAGTCATCGAGAAACTTAGAATTTCTTGTCATATGCCGAGAGCACCCACTGTCAAAGTACCACGTACTAGTAATGTTGGCTTTCAACGATGTGTAGACAACATTATACGTGATCTTTGCCTTCTTTGAACGTTTCTTCTTTTTGGTAGTTTTAGAAGATTGTTCCACGACAATCTTACCTATTGCTATATCATCATGATATTTAAAGCAATAAGGTTTGATGTGTCCAGGCTCTTGGTAATAATGACAAACAAATTTCTTCTCCTTGGACTTGTTATTGACATTCAGTTTGACATTTCCGTCAACATTGACTGGAACATCCTTGGAGCTTTCTCCTTTGACAAACTTGATAGGATTTGAGATAGACATTGTTGAACTCGATGTATATCCCAAACCTGCTTTTGTGTTCTGTCCCAGTGTCAGAACCTCGTTCAGAGTAGATGTTCCTTGATTGAGTTGTCGAAAGGTTTTCGAAGCAGCTTCTACTTCCTTTCTCAACTTGTTCAGCTCAAGATCACTTCTAGTGAGTCGAATCTCAAGATCCAGTACTCATTGCTTTAGAGTTTGGTTTTCTTCCACAAGAATCCCAAATTCTTTTGATTGTTCGGTCCATTGGACACAAACTTCATCTACAACCTTGTGCAATTGTTGTAGAGCTACTTGGTGGCTAACTTCGGACTTGTCTTCTTCCACCTGAGACACTTCAGCAGTGTTGCAAAATTCATCCAGCAATGTCATTTCATACCAGTTAGTGGTATTTGGAGGAATGTTAGAGACTTCTTGTGTAACATTCTCCATAACATTGCTTGGAACATCTGGAGTCACATGATCAAGACTAGCATCATAGTCATAATCAACATTCTCCATGTCAGTTAAAGCGCCAATCATTTCATCTAAGTCATCATTGACTTTTACAAACAATACAGTTTGTTTTTCAGCTTCTTCATCACCGGATTCATCGCTTAACATGGCAGCACTATAATTTCTTCTTTGCTTCCTTTGGACAGTAGGACATTCATTGGCATAGTGTCCAAAACCAGAACATCCCCTACATTGAACTGAGTCAATGTCCTTTACTGCAACATCTGGAGACTTTGAAGATTTTATCGATCTAGATGATGTCGACGAGGGAGAATCAAACAATCTCCGTGGTTTGAAGTTTGGGGAACCTTTCTTCATTGCCCGAACAAGGGTATTGAACTTCTTGGTAAGCAGCGCAACACTCAGGGGTTCATCTTCAGTAATCTCCTGAATGTTCTCGACATCAAGTTCAACATTTGAACTTGATGTTACTGATTGAAGTGCAATTCCTTTGGAGGAGGTGTTTGATTTCTGATTTTCAAGATTCATCTCAAACGTGAGTAGAATACTCACTGCTTCACTCAAACTCATGTTTGATATATTGTGAGCTTCTTCAATTGCTGAGATTTTCATGTTGAATCTCTCCGGAAGTGTGCGAAGAAGTTTGCTAACCATGTTTTCGTTCGAGATCGGAGATCCGAGAGCTGTAGATTCATTTGACACTTCACACAATCGTTCAGTGTACATTGAAATAGTCTCATCTTCTAACATTCGCAGAGTTTCGAATTTAGAAGTGAGTAACCTGAGCTTTGTTTATCGTACACTAATCGATCCTTCACAATGTTCCTGCAGTATGCTCCATGCTTGATATGCCGTGGTGCAATTGCACACCATTTTGAAGCAAGGAATATCAACTGAAACAAAAATAGCATCGAGTGCCCTCAAATTGAAGTTGGAAATGATTCGATCATCATTAGTCCATTGAGTCTCCAGAGTAAGAATGTACACCCCATTTGGTCCTTCCATCCTTAGTGGAGACCATTCTTCAATTACCGCCAACCAAGCCCTCTCATCGATGGACTTGATATACATCTCCATGCGCGATTTCCACATAGCATAATTCTTGCCATTACTATCCAATGCTGGAGGACGGCATTGATTGATCTGAATATCCATCTTTCAGTGAGTCAACAAACCAAGGATCGAATACTTAGTGTGTTAAGTACCGGCTCTGATATCACGACAAACACTGAAATTAGACACAGATTCGTAATGTCAAACTCAATGTTAAAGACAGTTAACACAACTTATCTTAACATAAATATGCTGGAAATAAAATGCACAAGAATACACGATATAATTTTTAAATCATACACAACATGTGTATGATTGCCACAGGGCGAAATTATACTATAATGAGTACAAAATTTTCAAGCCGTTAATGTTAGACGCGAAGGCTCTTAACACTACAGCAACATTACAAGTTCTAATCTAAACTATCACTAAAAAGAACTAAAACATATAAATTGACATCCCGTCAATTCATATACAAACAACAACATACAAATTGACATCCCGTCAGTTCATATGCAAACAACAACATACAGATTGACATCCCGTCAATTCATATGCAAACTAAAACATACAAATTGACATCCCGTCAACTTGTATACAAACTAGTAAAGGTTTCATAACCTTGCTATCTATCCTAACTTGTACAATCTATTCCGTGAAAGGATTGAACAACAATAAACATTAAGATAGAAGAAGGAACGAAGAACGAAACCTAAACTAAGTTTGTGACTCAAGCTTTCTTCAATCTTCACACAGCGGAAAACGCATTGGGCTTGAATGAGTCTTCAAGTGTCGAACACATCCCTTATATGCTTCTTCACTTGAATCCAACACGGTCCACGATTCCTCTTGCTTGAACATGGGTTGACGATAACCGCTTCACTCCATGACTTCACGGTAGATGGAAGAAACCGCCTCCAAGGCTTGGTTGATAGCTTCCCCACGTTCATGCTCTTTTTCTAAATATCCAGCAAATATAATTTTCTGAAAAAGAAAAAGAATTAAATAGAGAAACCGCTAGACCTAAAAAATAGGAGATATAGTTTTGACTTTGTCAAACTCTATTTTAAATAATATATCTAATATATATATATCCAATTATTTGAAATATTAATTTCGTGGATATACACATATATTTTAAGATATATAAAGTTATTTTATTTATTAAAATAATAAATAAAACTAGGAAAGGATCAGATTAGTTACGACTATGTCACAAACAATGTCGCAGGAAGTCTGTCTGACATCGAGTGCAACATTGAACATCAATGTCATACAGCACTCAACAGTCAGCATTTCTTCCAGCCCTCAGATGACGCCCTTTCCATAATTTGCGTTAGAGTGTCCACAACAACATGTCCATTTCAGCCATCTCCAGCTGGTATCCAATGTTCTCTATCCGTTCGAACCATGCAATATCCAATTGCATGTCATGACCCCCTCCAACCTTTGTCTTTGCATCAGGACCCTTGGCTCGAAAGGCTTCATAAGCTACTTCTGTACGCTTGAAGCGACTCAAGGTGCCATCTCCGGATGATCTTGACCTACATGCAGGCCTAGAAGAAGTACTAGGCCGAGAAGAAATGCTAGGTCGAGCTGAGCTATTCTGTGATTCCATGTCCCAACTAGCAGGATTCCACTGGTTTTCATCATCCGCCTCTGGTTCCACCATTTCTTCCATGTGTGCTGAGGTTATCCCTACCTCCTCAACCTGTGTTAAAGTTAGGTAATATATGATATATGATGTATCAAATCATTCCACATAATTTAAATAACAAAAGACTCACAAGATGCGGGATGACATCCTCCTGGCCTACACTAGTCTGTCTCCTCTCAATCTGCTCAGGAGCTAACTCTATCTCGTGAGATCGACTGTGACTCTTCTCAACCTACGATAAATTCACTCAGTCAATGACACAAAATATTTTGAAATTAATAAACTAATAATTAAAGATACATACCATCTGCTTAGGACTCAGCTCCGATCTGCGGCTGCAACTGTGGCTGCGATTCCTCCGATTATGTCGCCTAGACATCACATCAAACTTCTCGATCATCCCTGTCATGAAGTCTTTGAATTTATTAAATAGTGAATCATCGCGTTCATTCGACTTGGCTATTCTCTTTTCTAGCTCAACCATGAAGCGACTGGACGTCTCGCGTGCAGCCTCCTGTGCTGCCTCCCGAGCTATCTCTCGATACCTATCCACGTGGCGACAACATACATGTCCTTCACTCGTACTAGATGATCCTGTGGATGCCCTGACCCATTTTCCACAATGCCAGCCACTAGTAGGGCCCGTGGCAGTATCCACTGCACCAGTCTCTCCACAAGTACGGGGTAAGCAACCTGCAGACCGCTTTGATGTAGACCAAGCAGCAGATGTGGCAGGAGTCGGTCCTGTAGGAGGGATAGGCACTCTAGGAGGAGTCACTGCTCTAGGAGGGCTGACCACTCTAGGAGGAGTCACTGCTCTAGACCGTGTAACCTTACGTGGTCACTTTGGCACCTGTAATTTCACCACATAAGGCACGCCCACAGAATTCTCTAGTTGTGTGCTTCTGAAATAGGGCAAATCATCCTCATTCTCGGTCGGCTGTAAAAATGTATGACAAAGAAGCTGCCAAAATATTATAGGGTTAGTTAGTACTAAAGCAAAAAAAAAATTATTTGATTACAACTTGTATTAAATAATCATACATACCTCTCCCTCAGTGAATAATACGCCTAGACGAACCGCTTTATCTTTGAACCTCCACTTCAAACACCTCGGTATTGCAACATCTGACACTAGAATAGCACAGTGTCGTCCCACACGAGGTATAGCCTCATAAGCCCATATCTATAAAATATCATGTCTATTAGTTCAGTATAAAATACTTAGAAAGTCTAATTTAGAAGCACAATTGATACAGTACCTGCAGGGCCCAGACAGGCCCGTAGAAATGGTAAGTCTTCCTCTTCGCCGTCAATTCAACTGGAATGAGACTAATATAATGCAATAAGGCACCGAATGAATAGGAACCCCATGGAAAAAACTTCCATCGCTGTGTATCCTCCACCAAAACCCATACCCAATCGTCTATGCAGCGCGGCGGGTCATATCCGAGCACCATACCGTACAAGAACAACACATTGGCCACCTTCAAATAATCAGAAGCATCGTCTCCCAGCATGTAGTGTGTAAACCTATGATGCAAATCATGTATCGAGATAGGCACACAACTCAATACCCGACTATAAAAGTTGTCTCGAGGAATACGGTGCTCTACATATGGATCAAAATCAGATCCACCGAACATCAACCCCGTAACTAGTGCATACTCAACTGGGGAAAATCTAAGGTTGGTTCCTCCAATATGGAACCAAACCTCGTGCTCTACAGCACCATCTAGTGTAATCTCCCGTGTCATGACTGCGTGTAACGCTGTATTGCAACTAGTTCCTCCAACAAAGTTCATTAGTAGACCAAAAGGTCCATCCCTAAACTCTCGAATCATATCAACGCCAGTATACACTACTGTCTGTAGTATGTCAACAATGATAGATGCGTAATTCTTCCAGTATAAATTAATCAAGTATGATACGTCCTGCATAGCCTCTCTCTTTCACACCCAATGACGCTAATATTTGCAAACGAACATTTAATAAATAATAAATAAATAAAAGTAATTCATAACATAATCATTCTTGTGTTTTTGCATAAATTATTTTTTGATTTTACTCGAATAAAGATAAAACTAATTAAATATGATTTAATTAGTTTTTCTTCTATGACGATTTCAACATACAAATTGAACTAATTACAATTTAATTATTTTTCAATTATGGTATAACTACTTTTTGGATTAACTTTCATATTTAATCTTTCAAATATTTTAATAAAATGAATTTAATAATACAGCTATATCGATACACTAATATTTGCAAACGAAAATTTAATGGCTATATCAATACACTAACATTAATCGATATTTAAATTTAATTTAATTTGATCTTCAATTACGATTTAATTAGTTTTTAATGGCTATAGAAATTTGTTTCAACTAGTTTTTTAATTCCTAACGTCATCATTCATGTTGTGTTTTTTTATAAATTATTTTTTATTTTATTTGAGAAAAGGAAAAATTAAATCTTCAACGTGATATTTTTTTAAAATATGAAATTGGTTATTTTTCGAATTAGATATGTTTTCCGACTTATCTTCAAAGTAATTGAAGATAAAATGTTACAAAGTTTCTCCGTTTTTTTAATTAGTAATTTCAAATTATTTGGAATTAATTAGAAATATTAATACTTAATATTTCTTACGAATTCAAGCTTAGCATGCAATATCTTGACATAAAATGTTTCATTAAAATTTATAAATTCTCTTATGCAAATCATAACAAAATAAATTCTAAATACATCAATGAGATAATAAATACATACCACAATTTTTTCCACAAAAGTTACAAAAGATTTAAAAAAAAATTGCCAGAACCGTGTAGTACACGGTGCTCGACCGTGTACTACACGGTTCTGGCAAAAAAAAAATTTCCCAAATTACACAGCTCCTTCAGCAAAATACACAGCAAAATTCAATACAATCATACTCAAAATACACAAGCAACTAAAAATTGATTCAATTTACAATCAAAATACAAGTACCCATACATCAATTAACTAATTCAATGAACAAATTATTCTAATTAACAAGAAAAACACGAAATGAAAACTTACGGGTTGATTATCTATTTTTTCCGACCAACTAAAGGATGGGGCGACGGCGTCGGATCTGCTCATCAAGTGAGTCGGCGGCGTCGCGGTGGCGTCTCCTCTGCGTCGGTGACGGCGGTGGTGTCCGCACGGTCAGCGGCGGCGGTCAGCGACGACGTTCGTGTCCTCTCCGTCGTAGTGGCCGTTCCTCGCCGCCGTGTACATTTTTCTCAGCAAGTTGTTGTGTTCAATGTATATGAGCCGTGTATAATTTTTTTAGAGCAGAGTGCCGTGTACAGCAACTGCCGTGTTAAATGTTCAAGAGCAGAGTGCCGTGTACATTCTAAAGCAAAGAGCCATGTTGAATGTTTAACAACAAAATTTTTAGATTCAAATTTTCGGTTATTTTTTGGAATTATTAGCCTTGTACAATTCTATTAGCCGTGTGCAATTCTAGTAGCCCGTGTTCAATTCAAGACAAACCGGGCCCACATGTTACTAAGAGTATTATGGGAACCGAAAATTTGTTTGGTTAGAAAAGAATAATCTGAAATGTTTGGTTAGAAAAGAATTTTATAAGATAAATTTGGCTAGAAACATATATTCTCACTTATTTAATTATTACTTTTTAAAAAAAAGTGCAAGATTTAAAATCGTAAATTTGGATTAACCTATGTAGGTTAGATTTCAGACCCGATTACAAATAGTCCTCGCAAAATTGCTGAAAATGAATAAGAATTATTTATTTATACAGAATTGATGTTTCTCTCTCTCTCTCTCTCTCTCTCTCTCTCTCTCTCTAGTTACAGAACAAAGATGTGCATGTGTTATATGTATTATATTGGGGGGGCTATCATAGTATTTTAAGTATGGTAAAAACTTCCCTGCAGCGGATGCAAATAACATTATTTTAGACGGGTCGGGTCAACCCGCAAAAAAGTAAAAAAAACAGTTAAATTAGTATCAACAATCTCACTAAAAAGTATCACCAAAAATTCGAAAAGTATCATCTGTACCATTAAAAAGTAAGGGGTCTGCTAGTTATTTTATACTTGTTTATTTAGTTCAAATTGTGATTTTTTCCATTCGAATTAATGTTTAGAGCTTAGTAGTTTAGAGTTTTTTTAGGGTTCATGGTTTTTTAAAGGGTTCATGTTTTTTAGGGGGTTTTTTTAGGGTTATGGTTTTTAGGGGGGATTTTTTAGTTTTTTTAGGGGATTTTTTTTAGGGTATATTTTGTGTTTTTTAGAGTTTTTTGGGGGTATTTTTAGGGGCTTATTTTGTATTTTTTAGGATTTTTTGGGGATGTTTTTAGGGTTTATTTTGTGTTTTTTAGGTTTTTGGGGGTTGTTTTTAGAGGTTTATTTTGTGTTTTTTAGGGTTTTTGGGGGGGGGGGGTGTTTTTAGGGGTTTATTTTGTGTTTTTTAGGATTTATTAATTCTATTTAATACTCATTTCAAACAAATTAAATCAATTTATTTTAATTTTAGGGTTCACTAATATTTTTTTAGGGTATATATTTTTTTGGAACAAATAAAATTGATAAAAAAAAAGACAAAAAAACGTACAAAACCCTGCCAGAAAAATGAAAAAAAAAACAGAGAAAAAATCAGCCAGAAAAAAAAAAAAAAAAAAAAAAACGGGCGCGTGGGCCTCACGCGCCATCTGAAATTGTCTGAAATAGGAGCTATTGCATGGAATACCTTCTCTTTAAGTATTGGTTTAAATAACAAAAAAGTCTTATCATATTAATATTTATATTTTAAAAATAGTGGGGGTTGCGTTTGAATTCTCTTAAAGATTTAATTTAAACACAGTCAAATACTAACAAAATTATAAATGTATCATAGAATGTCCTCATTAGTCGATTAGTGATGAATCTAATAAACGAATTTATTAAAATTTGAATTTCTAAATGCGATCCAAATCTTCAAAATAAATAATTATAATGTAATAGGGAAAACTTTAGCTAAAAGGTCAAGTCTCCTATACATCACTCTAATCCCAATAAGGCTCATACATCTATGAGACGGGTTGGGGTCAACTCGCGTTGACCGACATGGACCCCTAAAAAGAAACTGCCAAAAAACACTATAATTCTAATAATAAAAAGTAACACTCAAATTGTGATTTTTTCTATTCCAATTAATCTTTTAGAGTTTTGGAGTTTATGTTTTTTAGGGTTCATGGTTTTTTTAGGGTTTTTTTTTAGTATTTTTTAGACTTTTTAGGGGTTTATGTTGTAATTTTTAGGATTCATATTTTTTTTAGGTTTATTAATCTCAATTAGTTGTTATATTTATTTCAAAAAGATTAATTCATTCACTTTTATTTTATGGTTCACTAATTCCATTTAGGGTATATATCTATTTCAAAATTATGTTATGTTATGTTATTTATTTATTTTCAATTACCATTTATATTTATTTTGAAAATATTAAATTAATTGTTGAGCATAATACCCGATCCCACGCGTTAGTGTCAGACGAGTGCAAATGCGTGAGCTCGTGCATTGCTCAAGTCACTAAATTTAAAAAAAAAATTCATTCACTTTAATTTTAAGTTCATAAACTCAATTTTAGGGTATATATTTATATTTATTTTAAAAAAATTAAATTAATTCATTTCAATTTTAGAGTTCATTAATTTTATTTTAGGGTATACAATTTGAGGGGAGGGGGCAAAAAAAAAAAGAAAAATCACTAAAGCCAATGAGAAAAAATAAATAATATAATTCGGCGATGCATGTACTGTTGAGACTTATTGGATCTGAATTCATACACCACATGTATAGGAGACCGCCTCAGACTAAAATCATCTGATGTAAAATCATGATTGAGTTTAAAATTGAACAAATATAGTGGAAATTTATAACTCAATCAAGACAAATAAAATGAAAAAAAAAAACTTATTTGTTTATTTCGGTTGCATTGAGTAGTTATAGGTCTTTGAGATTGTATATATTAAATGAGCGCCGGTTCTAAAAACAGATCCCGTTTTACTCTTCGTAACCCTATAATTTCATAAAATATAAATATTAATAAAATTGACATTTTTATCTTTTAGGCCCAAACAATTAAACCCTAACAAATATATAATAACTCCTACACGTAAAAGCCCATTTTCTATTTGAAATATATCTTTATTATTTTGTAAGAGGACTGCATCTGCTTGCCAGCGGGAAGTACAAATTGAAGACATTTTAAGTTTGTATACGAATTCCATTCAAAATGATGCGTCTCTATTTTTGGTTTACTTTTTCTTTCTTTTCTACGTTTTGTAGAGATGTTTTTAGCATTTGGTAAACTTCGAAATCCAGAGAAGCTCAAATGTTGATGGAATTAATTTGTTAAGTAATTTAAAAAACGATGGAATTGGAAGTTCGCATTGTTGAATAATATCTTTTAATAAAAATTATGAATCCTTACTTCAATTTTAGTATGTTAGTTATCTTTCAAGATTTTGCATTAGATATACTTTACTTCGATTTAGTCATGAAACTGGGGAGGGGGATATGATATATGTGTTAGGTTTTTAAGTGACGGGGTTAAATGATAAAAAAAATCAATTTTATTAATATTTATATTTTTTTTAAATTACATGGACAATAAAGAGTAAAATGAAGGATGCACTTAGAACTACCATGAAATAAGATCTCAATAGATGAGAAAAATTAATTATACATGTTGTACTTGTTTGATGAATAAATTATACTCAACCGGTTTACAGGGATGAGATTCCTCTAATCCGAAATATGTGCCACATATGTGTCCCAACATAAATAATTACTTAATTTTAATAATGTTTATCATAAAAATAAAATTTATTATGTTACCACCAATCATAATTAATGTTTATTATTAAGAATTAAGATTTTTAAAAATTATATACCTTAATTTTGAAATAATCAACCATAATAATCAACTAGATTAATTAAAAAATAATTATAAATCATAATTAGGTGAAATAAACCCTAATAATAATGTAAATAAATTTAAATTGAAGAAAAATGAAAAAAAAATTAATATTGGGACACATCGAACTATACAGGATCTCGTATGTGCATTTGATTTTGGTAAAGAACAATATCTCATCTCATGTAGTGAATAAGTCGCATTGAGAGGGGCAAATTTGAGAAAATCCAATTCGACATGTACAACCACCTCTTTTTTTTTTCCCTTCTGTTTTTTTCGTATTTGCCTATTTGGTAATTCTTTGAAAGTCCTATAGTGATATAAATAAAAGGTTTTATATTTGTCCCATTCATATAACGACCTTGTCATTTCATTATTTATCACCCTAATTTACTAATCATTGAAAAACGTATAAATTAAATTAATGATAAGTTATAAATTTATGTAATGATGCATGACGACTTGTAAAAAAGAAAATGCAATTGATAAATCCACCACAAAAAGCAAACAAAACTTCAGATTAATGAAATGGAGAATATATATAGTTTAAATAAAAAAATGTTGGCGAACTTTTCTTAAGAAAAAAAATATATAGAAAAAGACTTCAACAACCGATTTTTTTACTCTAGAAATTAGGGCACTCACCGAACAAATTTTTAAGATTATCTTACCTACATAACCACATCGGTTTAAATAATACCAACTAATTAATTTATATTATCCTTTTGTGGCCACAATAAGAAAAGGAATGAGACCAACTAAATAGGTGTAATTCCACAAAAAGGAAACACAGGGTAAAAAATAATTAGACATTTAGACAATCAAAGTTTGAATTCAAAGTTCCAAACTCTCATTAATTTCAAAATTCACAACACAGCCTCACACAAAACTCTCTTAATTCTTATGTAATTAGGGAAGTCTTGTATGACTCTTAATTCTTATGTAATTAGGGAAGTGTTGTATGAGAACATTTTACAGATCAAAATGATAAGTCAAAATTCAGATTCAGAAGATAAAATTCACAAGATAGGTCAAGATTCAAATTCAAATACTCACAAAATTACAAATATATCATTAAATATAAATTTGAATTTGAATATTTCACTGTCACTATTATTCATGAATTAATATCATTAATCATTGCCTATCTTGCGAGGCATGCCAGCGTGGCAACTCTGCATTATGTAATTGGCAGATAATCACCAGCTCATTAAAGAGAACAAATGATTACCTAGCATGTGAAGCAACGATATGATAGATAAGATAATCCAACGTTTATAACCGACCTAATTATTTAATTAATTGCATTATCATGTAGTGATTGGGACGTGAAAATGAGGCTTTTAAGCCAAAGAATATTCGCATTATCAATATACTAGTAATGTACTCTGGAAAATATAAAGGGAAATAAAAAAAAGGACAGCAAAACAAATTAAAAATATATATATATAATCCTACTGATTAAATAGGATATAGTGGCATTGCGTTGAAATAACTATTTTTTTTTTAGAATTGATATTAATAAATCCTAATTGAGATGTGATCCATTAAGCTCGTTTATATATTTATTTATTTATTTTTCTCCATTGATGTGGAACATTACATTTCTATAATTGAGATTAATAATTCATTATATTTTCGTCCATCGATATGAGACATTACATTCTAATAATTGATATTAATAGACCCTCATTGAGATCTGATATAATGTAATTGAGATTAATAATTCATCATATTCTCGTTCTCCCGTCGATGTAGGACATTACATTCCAATAATTGAGATTAATAGACCATAATTGAGATATGATAATGTAACACCCCAGGGTGTCGATGTGGAACATTCCATTCTCATAATTGAGATTAATATTCATCATACTTTCATTATCCCATCGATTTGGGACATTATATTCCCATCATTGAGATTAATGTGGTAATGTAACACCCAGAGCCACTTCCAATAATTGAGATTAATAATTCATCATATTTTCATTCTTCCGTCGATATAGGACATTGCATTTCCATCATTGAGATTAATAGACCCTAAGAGTTGTGATAATGTAACACCCCATAGCCACTTCTCATAATTGAGATTAATAATTCATCATATTTTCATTCTCTCGTAGATGTAGGACATTACATTCCCATAATTGAGATTAATAAACTCTAATTGAGATATGATAATGTAACATCTAAAGGCCATAAGGATAGAGTCCAGTAATGAAACGCCGGCATAACGGGCTCTGTTGACAGCTACTTGACATCCGACCTCACATTGTCAAAATAGTTAAATCAAGTTGTTTGAGAATCTATTAAGCCCACTTTATTCATCAGAATTTCGTTCTCCCGTCAATTAATAAAGCCTAA
Source organism: Perilla frutescens (assembly GCA_026008535.1). Taxonomy (NCBI): domain Eukaryota; kingdom Viridiplantae; phylum Streptophyta; class Magnoliopsida; order Lamiales; family Lamiaceae; genus Perilla; species Perilla frutescens. Next base: position 50,461,833 of record BRKX01000006.1, read on the forward strand.
TTGAAATGTGATAATGTAAAACCCTAGGCCCACTAGGGTGGGCCCGAGTAATGAAACAACGACACAACGGGCTCCGCTGGTAACTACTTGGCATCCGATCTCGCTTTGTCAAAATGGTTAATCCAAGTTGCTTGATAGTCAATTAAGCTCACTTATATATTCATCATACTTTCATTCTCCCATTCGATGTGGGACATTACATTCTCCTCTCGTTGGAGTCACGACGTCCTCGTCCCGACACCATTTGAACTAGCGGTGGCAATTTCAGGTTGGGCCAAAACAATTAGGCCCGAAAAAATTTCAAGTCAGCCCGGTTTGAAATAGAGAAAGGCTAGAATGGCCCGAGCCATTCGGCCCAGAATACTGCAAAAATACACTAGACCTGCAGGCCGGGCTGGGCCTATAAATTATAGGCCCGAAAAATTTCAGGTCAGGCCCGACAACTCGAATTATCAGCCCTAATTTGAACGCACCAAGTCCACGAGGGTGGGGCCTAATAATGAAATGATGGCATAACGAGATCCACCAGCAATTACTTGACATCCGTCCTCGTATTGTCAAAATGATTAATCCAAGTTGTTAATTTTTTATACTAGAAGACTTGTTTTTGTATACATTTGACAATGTCTTTGATTATATGGATTGAATATTTATTGCAGTCACTATGTGCATTTAATTATTGTTATATTTATCTGCATATTCAATATACTTGCATCGTAGATGATATGGTGTGGGTCAACACACGATAAACATCATGTCATCGTTTTCTTGCAAAGTATTAAAAGGCTCATGACTTAGATGGTCCTAAACCCACCATCAGTACATCGTAGAATAATCTGATAGTTAGTTTGTCTTAGCTAATAGATTATTCGAGTACACCGGCGTGTGTATTGAGGAGGATCACAATATGATTATGTTATCTATTATGACCTTAAGTGAGAGAACAAAGATCCATATAATCCAGATTCTTAACCCATATATTATTGATGGACATATATATGTTACGTCGACTGCTTTGATTTATCAATGGATGAGATTCTTTGATAGGATCAACAATCTTGATATTTTGGGCAGTTGACATTTACATATATGATGAGTTGTACATTATATATGGCAAACATGTCCTGGTGCACCAGGTTGATGATGCCCCCTTAAGAAAGCACAAAGTTCATGTGAAACCCTGCAGGTGGAATTTATTTCCTACATGATAAAACTTATGAGGTACTGCTCTAGGAATGGAGATGTTAGTTGTCAGAAGTTTACATGATTAATTAATGGACATTATATCTTAAACATGAGAAATGAGAATTAAAGGAGAAAGCATATTCATAAATATGTATTAAATTGGTAAGTCAGTATTATTTCTTTAGTGGAATAAAAAATAATACTTAATTTATTTATTTATATCCATATTATGGATATTAGAAATCAAATAAATTAATAGGCCAATTTAATATTCTTTTAGATCCCTACTGAAGCCCAATTAACACCTAAGTAGATTGAGGAATGGAACAAGTGGAGAGATTCAAACCCAATAGGGTTTAGGTAGCATATTTTCGTCACCCCCTCTATTAATTAGAGGAGGGGGCACGAAAATTACACAACAAATCAGCCAATCTCTTTGCTCACTTGATTCTCTAGGGTTCCCACAAAGTTTAATAGTCTACAACTCATTCTGCATCTAAACAAGGTTCAAGAATCCAATAGAAGATCAAGAAGTTGATTTGCTTTCTTAGATGAGTTCGATCATCATCAAAAAGAGAAGAGGGCGTTGATTGTGTCTTCTCCAACAACGAAATTAGACTTTTAATCTCGTCTGCAACCTTACTACGCGATGTAAGTGCTTTATCAGTGCTATCTTTTCTGCTGCGTTAGAATCGGATTACTTGCATGCTAATTCAACATAGGTAATAACTAGAATCCACATAAAATATGATTTACATGTTGTAGAATTAATGAGTATCCGATTAGATCATGTGGGGGTACAATTCGAAAAATCCTAACACAAGTTGCTAGATAGTTCATTAAATCCACTTATATATTTATCATATTTCCGTTCTCCCATTGAAGTTGGACATTACATAATATAAACTCTAATTGAGATGTGATAATTAAACTCTTATAACAATATAACTAATGTTAACGAAACATTTGTTATATGATAACAAAGCATGTCCTAATTGGGATGAAAAAAAATCCTTATAGCAGTATAACTGATGCTAACAAAATATTTATCATATGTAATAAATCATATCCTAGTTGGGATGAAATAAACCCTTATAGCAGTATAATTGATGTTAACGAAAAATATTTGTTATATATCTATACATACATATATATATATATATATATATATGCTAACGAAGCATACATATATAATTGTGATGAAATACACATTTATAGCAATATTATTTATGCTAAGAAAATATTTGTTATATGCTAATGAAGTATTTTAAGTTGGAATATGCATGCAAAATAAAAGATGATCAAATGCTTAACTGATCTTAAATGAATAAAAGATGAAAAAAATCTTTGATTTTTAGTATATTATTTGTGTAATCCGATAAAAAAAGCAAGTTATGATCGTTTGAAGTTTAAAAAAAACCTGAGATGGCGAGTTAACATGACATCATCTTTTTTTTTCAAAAATATGGCATAAATAACTCTGCATCTTCAAAAAAATTTCAAATATTACAAAAATATTACCGCCTTTATTAATTAAATTCAAACCATCCAATATCAAAATTGTAGAATGGAAGATGGGTCTCTAGCTAGCTTATTCTCACACAAGAGCTTGGTTCTCATTTGTTTCATCCTGTGTGTGTGTGTAGAGGGGGTAGTTATAATGGAAACCAATCCTAGTGTGAGAACTAGGAACCCATCTCACACCATACAATCAATAAAATTCTATGGCCTAGATTTGCTTAAAAGGGGTGGTGGCAATTCTGTAATATTTGAAAAAAATTCGCACGGGGGTATTAACGTAATTTGGCAATTCTTATAAAAATCGCGCAAGATATTTGATAACATATCTTCATGCTAACGAAGTATTATCATCATGCTAACGAAGTGTTATCGTTATGCTAATGAAAGTTTTTCTCATATTGTTAATGAAAAATTAAATTATAAAGAGTAATTATAAATTTTAATGGGATGAAATAAACCATAAATTCATATATAATAAACTTCAATAATCTAAAAAATAGAATTAAATTCTAAAAATTAATTATAAACCCTAATTGGATGAAATAAATCATAATAACAATATAAATATACAACATTAGCATAATGATATTGTTTTATCAGCACTGCGAATAAACTACGTTAGCATATAACAATTCATCGTTAGCATACGGTATAAATCATAAATGGGTGAAGAAAATCCTAACTAATATATTCTAATTTGATGAAATAAACAATATATAATAATCAATTAGTAACTAAAATATAAAAACTAATTCATAAAAAATAATTATCAGCCCTAATTGAAATGTAATAAATCATAATAACAATATAAGTATGTGTACTACGTTAACATTATGATAATCATTCATTAGCACAATGAATGCAATATGTTAGCATATAACAAATGTTTCGTTAGCATACGTTATCAACTTATCATAATGCTAACGAACCATTATTTAAAAGTTAACGAAAGTATTTTCGCGTTGAACACGAGTAAAAATGTATATTTTGTATTCTTCGTCTATATTTATTTGAACAAACATATCCATGACTGATCTTGAATTAAAGAATATGAAAAGATCTTTAATTTGGTATGTTATTTGCGTTGATCCGATTTGAAACGAGTGAGTTATGGTCGTTCAAAGTTTTTAAGTTTTTTTTTAAAAGTGATGACATCAGCTTTTTTTATGAGGATTGAACAACTATATCCCTGTCTCCTTTTTTCGCCTTCACTTTGACATTTAATTTCAGCCATTAGAGCATCTAGGTAGACGGTAAAAGATGGGTTCCTAGTTCCTACACAGGGAATGATGATTTTTTATCTAACCCCCCCCCCCCACACACGCGCGCATACACGCATACATATTCTTTTTATTTTTTTTACTCACATACCCAACCTATGTTATTGAAGAGTTAGTCTTTATTTTTTTAATCGAAGAAAATAAATTGAAATTAAGCATTATAAAAACACATGAAACCACGTTCAGTGAGTAAATAAATTTTAAAGATTCCACCCAAAATATATTTTAACACAACAACAACAACAACAACAACAACAATAATAATAATAATAATAATAAGATGGGTGTAATAAATCCTTATCTTTAATGGTTAGCATATATTTTTGGACAGAAAATATGGCTATTTATACTCTATTTTTTATTTTGTCCAATAAAAAAAGGTATGTCTGAAAATCTCAGCATCGAGAAATTTCAGCGTAATTTGTCTTAAATATTAAACATTTCGTAAGTATTAAACATTTCGGATTCCAAATTTTTTTTTTATCGACCACTGAAAATAGTAGAAAGTTGGTTACATGTAGGAAGGTAGTTGCATTGCACCCACCTTACAATGAAAAGTGTAATTTTCCTCTAATATTAACCTAGCCTCGGTTCTGCATTAATATTCTAAATTATCCGATCAATAATATATCATCTCTTGTATTCGTGGATGTACATAACTATGTGAATTCCGTAGTCTTATTTGTTGTAGAATCTTTGTCTTTCTTGGAGATGTGATAACACAAATTTCCCATTTCTCATTGTACTTCTCCAACATGACTACCTGCACTACCGACGGGTTTAGTAGGACGTCCATAAATGAGACACATTTGAGTGAGTGTAGATTTTGACCTTTTCCAATAAATAGAGGAAACACAACTTACAAGTTAGAAGTGGGAAAGTGATAGAAAAAGGCAAATCTAAGTGTAGATACTGCTTCCCTTTTGTATTCAACACTATTTTTAATTATCTTCTGAAAAAGTCTGATTTGGTTTTGTGGATTGTTCTACTTCTTGCTTGCTTTATGACAAGAAGCTTCGTGATGCAATTGCAGATTTTTATTGATTATTTTAACACAAACACTTGCACGCATTAGTTGTATATAAATTTATTTAAGACGGGTGGGTTAAAATTCGATGGTCAACCCACAAAAAAAACCCATCAAAATCAATATCAATCGTAACGTTAAAAACTATTACTTAAAATTACAAAAGTATCACCTGGATTAATCTTAAAAAATAAAGGGTCTGCTAGTTATATTATGCGACTTTATTTAGTTAAAATTGTAATTTTTTCAATTCCAATTAGTATTCAGATTTTATGAGTTTAGAGTTTTTTTAGGGTTCATGGTTTTTTCAAGGCTTTTTTAGTATTTTTAGATTTTTAGGGGCTCATTTTATATTTTTTAAGATTTATGTTTTTTTTTATGTTTATTAATATCAATTGGGGGTTATATTTAAATTGAAAAAATTAATTATGGAGCGCAATGTACGAGCCCACGCATTAGCATCAGGCGAGTGCATTGTGCGAGTTTTCAGATTTAAAAAAAAAATTAAATTAATTCATTTTTATTTTAGAGTTCACTAACTTCATTTTAGAGTATATATTTATTTCAAAATTTAATTTTTGTTTTTTATTTTCAATTACTGTGTATATTTGTTTTGAAAAAAAATTAAATTAATTGTTGAGCACAATGCACGAGCCCACGCATTAGCGTCAGACGAGTGCATTGTGCGAGTTTCCGAATTTAAAAAAAATCAAATTAATTCATTTTTATTTTAGAGTTCACTAATTTCATTCTAGAGTATATATTTATTTCAAAATTTGATTTTTTTTTTATTTTCAATTACTGTGTATATTTATTTCGAAAAAATTAAATTAATTGTTGAGCACAATGAACGAGCCCACACGTTAGCGATGGACAAGGCATTAATTGTGTGATTCGTTAGATTTGAAATAAATTAAACTAATTACTTTAATTTTAGGATTCACTAATTCCATTTTAGAATATATCTTTATTTAAAAATCAAATTTTTTATTTTGATCAATTAGTGTTTATATTTGTTTCCAAAAAATTAATTGTCGGGCGCAATGCACGAACATACACGTTATCGTCGGGCGAATGCATTGTACAAGTCGTCAGATTTTAAAAAAATATAAATTAATTCAGTTTAATTTTAGGGTTTACTAATTCCATTTTAAAGTATATATTTATATTTATTTCAAATAAATTTTAAATCAATTCACTCTAATATTAGAATTCACTAATTTTATTTTAAGGAATATAACTTTTGGAAATTAAAAAAAAAAACCAGAAAATCATAAAATAATAAAAATATCAAATATTAATTAAAAAAATTAAAAATAACAGACCCAGGCGTCCGTCGGATACACACCTGTGCGTGCAGCCCTTGTTCTAATTGTTGTTTTATTCAATTCACAGTAGCAGTGATTACAACTTGCGAGTTTTTTTTTTTTTTGTTTAATTATTACAAGCCTTTATACTTGCCCAGTTACAACAGTTTTATGTGACTCATAAAATTCGGTTGAATCCGCTCAAACTTTCTCTATAATCCTCTTAAATAAATTTAATTAATCTTCAAAATTCAATATCACGCTAACAAAAAGAAGTTCATATACTTTTAGCTTCAGGTCGTTACTTTCGATCTTCATAAATTAAATTGACTTTTCCCCAAACATATCTTTATTAGTTCTACTCGTTATTTTCCCCACTAACAAAATCGATTTTTTCCCCACGTTGGACCTTCATTACGTAATTTTAAATATAGATTAATTGTTAAATAGAGTTGACTATTCCTTATTAGGATTATAGGTACTTTTATTTTTTATTTGGATTTATTATATCGTTATTATGATTTATAAGTATATTTTTAAAATTTTACTTTTTAGTGTAATAATTATTGATGATCTGATTTTACATAAATAAATAGGAAACATAGTAAGAGGGTAATATTAAGGAGAACAAGAAAATCATAAAATTTGGTCCAAAATGGTGATAGGATGCGCTGACTCGCTTGGCTACCTGATGTTTCCACATCAACAACGAACATGTTAGTTCTATAATACGTACTCTAACAATTCTATTAGCTCCAATTTGAGACTCACTCAATTTTGGATTTTAAATTATATTTAATTATACCGATCAGTTTGTATTTAATTCAATGAACTCGCCCAAATTTCAGCCACGTTGCTAGATCGATTTAAACGTCACGATTTAGAGAAAATTTTGATTTAGGGAAATTATTATACCCAAAACTTCATGTATAAATTCCCCAAACTTTTTATTATTTGGATGACGTCGCATCAAGCGTGCTCGATATTTGATCTCAATTATTAGAAAGAGAAAAGGGGGCATGTAATGAAGTAAAAGTGAAAAAAGATTTTTAATTTCGCTTCTTCCATAAATGTCTAAAACATTTATTGAGATGCTTTAGCATTTCTATCGTCTAGTCCTCTCACCTTTTGCAACTGCACCTCAATTTAGGGAAAATTTTGATCCCACTTATTTCTGTACAAATTATATTCACACAGCAACATCAAAATGAAATAATGCTATCAAATTGAGTTTACGGTGTTTCATATTCCACAAAACAAAACAGGATAAGCATTTATTTTATACGTATATAAACCCAACAAATTTTTTATTGACACGATAACACAACGATACTGCATGACACGAAATAAATATGAAAATAAATATTCCCTCCGTTTCTGAATAAGTGTCATTCTAGCATTTAAATTTTGTTTAAAAAAATGTCATTCTACAAATTCGAGACAGAAAATTCACATTTTTCACATATTTACCCTCATTATTTATAAATGCATTCAAGCATTTATATTTAACTCATTTAATTTATTCACACAAGAATGTATTATGTAATTTAATTAATTTATTAATTTATGTACATTTATTTATAAGTGACATTTATATAGAAATGGATGGAGTAAATTATATTATTAAAAATGAGTGATATCATTCAGCTCCTCGACATTTCTCAATGTTGGAAAGTGAATGTTACTAGTATAACTACCATGATATTTATCCATTTTTTTTTTCAAAGTTGTATCATCTCCTAGTTTTCCGAGTTATTTAAATGATCACTTGACCTAGTCTTCTAAGAGTCATTACGTTGTAAAATAGTTGAGGAAGAGTAGAAAGGAAAACTTCTTGTCCACCCATGCAGGAAGGTACCGCAAATCTTGATACCATGCCACATGGATTTTTCTTTTTCTTTTTCTTTTTATAAATATTACTTACGTGGTACAATCTCAATGATTTGCGAATACTACCCATATGATTAGGCAACATATAGGTCGTACTTGTTATAAATATAAGTGTATTTTCTTATTTTATCATTAAGGATAGTTTAGTCTTTTACTTGTTGTCACAATGTATCCCTTAAAGATATCATATCAACATAGGACTTGTGCTACTCACTTTTTTGCACTTCACTTTTTAAAGCTTCTTTTTGAGCAACTCCTTTGAATTGCATTTCTTCTTCTCCTTTGATCTATGAGTTATATACTATGATTATTACTTGATTTACAGTAATGCGGTAACACTGACACCCTCACACCCACACTAACTTTGTTTTGCATGTTGTTTAGATTTTCATAGTATTTTAAATAGCAAAATTTACCTTATATATTCATTAAGTTTATTGATAAAAACTTAAAATATTTATTAATAAATAACAATTTATTTATTTGCAAGTATTATAGTGCCACTAACTGCAAGTTGTTATCAAATACATGCACTGACATGTTATCCGATCGTTATCGGTTTATTGAACTTGTTGTGTACTCTTTTTTTATTCTTTTTTTTTTTATCGTACATCAAAACCCAATATTTAATAAATAGTGTAAGTGTGTGTAACCCTCTGCCCCGTTATAGTAAAATACTAAAATTTGTAAAAGAAAAACTCACTTTCATCAAATTTAAGTATATATTGTATGAATCACACCTCTCAAGAAAGGAAGTGTAATTTTTCTTCTTAACACCATTTTTATGGTCCAAAACGATATTTTTAACCTCTATTAAATATAAATATATGTTATATTGTTTGAAAATTTTAATATTTGGTCAAACTAGCTACAATTGTTTTGCGATTGTGAATTTGTGACAATTTCCTAATAAGTTTTGTATTTTTTTTAATTATGAATAATGAGAATTAATTATATGTAAAAGTTAATGTTCTTAAATTATATATCATGGTATACGTATTTGGGAAAAATGTCGAATTTACAATATAATATGAAATTTTCTCAAAATATATGTATACAAAAGATTAAATAACCTCTATAACATGCAATTGAACTTAATGTAAATCGAAATGTGGTAGAATCTGTAACCTCTCTAGAAAATTCTAATTTTCGAAGACGGTAGAATTTCACATGATAGAGACCACAACGACTAGTTACAAATGTCTTGTTTTTTTCCTTTTTTTTTTGGTTCATAGTTGCTATATACCTTGAATTACGAATTGCTTGTTTCTGATTTTTCACTAAAAGAAAAATTAAAAAAGATAGTTTATTACATCTTTTGAGATTCTTGAATAAAATTTCAAATAACAATGGAAAAACTATACTTAAACTTACATATATCATTATGTGATTGGCTTTTCTTAATTTAGATTTGAAAAAAAAAACCCATCATTTTATAATTGAAACTATATATGTTAACAAACAAAAAACATTTAAAAAAAAGGTAAATTATAGTTTGATACATGACCTTTCAATTTTTTAACAAAAATATCCCGACCTTAATATATTTACATTTTGATACCTAATCATATAATTTTGTATCAGATCTATCTCATCGTCAACTATCCAGTACTCTTATAGCATAAGTGGCCTATTGAAAATATGATGTTGATTTTTATAATATCATTATACCACATCATACCTAAAAATAAATAAAAAATAAAAATGTAAATAAATTAGAAGATGATAAAGTAAAATTACTTGGAACTGTGTAATATGAAAATATAATATATCCATTTTATATATTAATGTTATTTTTCAATATAAATATTTTGAATTAATATTCATACAATTATTAATTATTCATTTACACAATATATAGAAGGTATAAACATAGGTAAGTTTTTTTAAGCTTACGATTTACTATATTGGACAAATTGATAATTAGATGTATGATAGAATCTTTGAACTCTAACAAGGTATGACTCTTCAATTCCAACAAGTGGTGGTAATGATATACATAAATAATTTAATTGACACACTAAATCCAGATAAAAAAGAAATTACAGTGTAAAGTGAGGTGGGAATTTATGTATTTTGAAAATTTAGGTTTTTAAAATTTTCTTTTTAAGTCATTATAAAAAAGCATGTAAGATTTTTGGCCATCCTCCATAACTATGTGATAAATTTGTAAAAATTAATTGAGTTAGGTATCAATTTATAAGTTAAAGATCGGACGTCAAATTATGATTTTCCCCTAAAAAATAGTTGTATTTACGTCGGCAAAAAGTAAAAAACAATTGAAAACCTGCCTCTCAAAACCTTTTCTCTCTCATGGTATGCAGAGAGAGAAGATCGAAGTGCGGGCGGGCGGTGGTCTCTCTCGTCACCACTGTTATTCAATTCCATATTTCCATCCATCGTCGTCATTACTGAAATTGAACGTTTAACACATTTATGGACCTCATTCTGCCACCTGGCACCTAAACCCCGCCGCCCCAAACCACACGTCTCTCTCACACCACAATTCAAGAAAAATAAATAAAAGAAAATGAAGTAAGCTCACTCAAGAATATGGAAAATAAAAAATAAAAAAAATTATTGAATGATTGATGGTCGGTTTGTATCATAATGAAAAATGAAGGCATCAATGGAGCTCAGTGGGGCCGCTCCTTCTTTCACTATTCGTGTATATATATCATCATATTCACCCCTCCACTTGCATCCAACCATCACTCACTTCTACCATCCAATATCACAATACTCGAGTGCTTCTGTTTTTTTTGAGTGAGAGAAAGGGAGAGAGAGAGAGAGAATGGAGAACAAGGAGGAAGATGTTAGAGTGGGAGCCAACAAGTTCCCGGAGAGGCAGCCGATCGGCACGGCGGCGCAGACCGACGACAAGGACTATAAGGAGCCACCGCCGGCGCCTCTGTTCGAGCCCGGCGAGCTCACTTCTTGGTCGTTTTACAGAGCTGGAATTGCTGAATTCATTGCTACTTTCCTCTTCTTGTATATCAGCATCCTCACCGTCATGGGATATAAAAACTCCAAGTCCAAGTGCGCCACCGTCGGAATTCAAGGCATAGCTTGGGCTTTCGGCGGCATGATCTTCGCCCTCGTTTACTGTACTGCCGGAATTTCAGGTTTGATTATCCCCTCCACCCAACCCTAATTTAAAATTTCAAAGCTTTGACGAATTAATAATAAAATAAGTGAGCTTTTCGATTACCACACAATCGAGAAGGTAAAAAAAGATAAGGTTATAAATATTGAGTGTGTTTGCAGGTGGACACATCAATCCGGCGGTGACATTCGGACTGTTCTTGGCGAGGAAGTTGTCGTTGACAAGGGCCGTGTTCTATATGGTGATGCAGTGCTTGGGGGCCATCTGCGGCGCCGGTGTGGTGAAGGGGTTCCACAAGACTCTTTACATGACCTCAGGCGGCGGCACCAACTCCGTGGCTCACGGCTACACCAAGGGCAGCGGACTTGGTGCTGAAATCATCGGTACATTTGTCCTGGTGTACACCGTCTTCTCCGCCACTGACGCTAAACGGAGCGCCAGAGACTCCCATGTTCCGGTCAGTGTTCAACACTTGAATTAATAAGCTTTGGTTGAATGGGCCGGGGAATATATTAATAATTGAGTTGATGGTGTTATATATATATATATATATATATATATATATATGCAGATTTTGGCTCCATTGCCAATTGGGTTTGCAGTGTTCTTGGTGCACTTGGCAACCATTCCCATCACTGGAACTGGTATCAACCCTGCCAGGAGTCTTGGAGCTGCTATCATCTACAACAAGAGTGGAGGTTGGGATGATCATGTAAGTTTTATAACATATATATATATATTCTTCATTTCTACTTTTTTCCATATCACCCATTATATATATCATATATGTAAATTATTTCAATCTATTATTTGGTTGTAACTAATAAAGTTGGATTTGGATATGATAATATGCAGTGGATATTCTGGGTTGGACCATTCATCGGCGCCTTTCTGGCAGCTCTATACCACGTGGTGGTGATCAGAGCCATCCCATTCAAGTCCAAGTGATCTTATCCAATGCAAAGAAACAGCAGTCCCTTTTAATTTGATCATTCAAGTTGTGGAAGAGAGAGAAAATTAAAAGAAGAATTTATCCATGTTCATGTATTTTCGTATTTCCTGTTTTGTTTGGCTTGTTGTATGTATGTATGTATTAAATTATGTGATGGGGTAATGCTCATTGAAAAAAAAAGGGGGCTTTTGAAATTATTGAATGGAAATTAAAAGTCCATGATCGAGCTTTGCTAAATGCCAATATGCCAAACAGAAAAAAGTAGGTTTTGTTGGCTTTTGGTGTTATCTGTAATGTTTAATTTTTCTGTGGCTGTAAATTGAGAAGTTGTCACATTTAATAATAGTTCATGATCTGGCCAAACCTACCACGTTCACGCTTGGTGTAGATTTCTGTATATCATTTATGGTGGGTTTAGAAAATAGCTAATCACCCTATTCACCTATGTCTAAGTGCAATGTTATTTTTGTAAATTAGGTATAAACATATATGTGGTTGAATAACTTGAATATTACTCTTATAAGATCGTGGTGAATGTGTCAGAGCTTGTGAGTATTTCGTCGCTAATGTAGTGGCGCATCGGTTTAACTAGGCCGGAAGGTATATGAATTTTATTATGGAGAGTTTTGTCATTAACTTTGTTCTTGGTCTTATGCTAATTTGCTTTTAAAAAAATAAAAATATTGTGTGTGCATAATGTTTGTATATGAGTGGGTATAGATTCTTCACATTTGTGATTTGTTGCCTTCGGAGCTCTCTTTTGTTCCCACTCCCATGATTAGGATCATACATAAATGTCTTTTTTTAAATAAATAAAGACTTGACTAAGTTAATTCATTCTAATTAAATTAAATCATAAGTTACGGTATATATTAATTGGTATTGGATTGGGCTCGATTTAAAAAAAAAAAAAAAGAAACAGGTAAGTACTGAATTATTAATTGGTTTAGTTAGCGGGTTTTTGTTTTGTATTGCTATGTTTTTTTTAAGGAAAACTTTTGCGGTTTTAATATGTAAGTATATAATGATGGAGTAGTTGGTCGAAAACGAACCAATTGAGACCCAAAACCAATTGAAAACGAACCTATTTAATTGTATATTAATGAGTGATATTGGACATTTTCACTAACTTACAGTTTTAACTTTTAAGACATAACTTATATATATTTTTTGAGATATTCATATTCATATTATTCTGTTATTGAGATATATTCTCTTAATTTTGATTGAGTTGAACAAAATTGTAATTAATTTCCAAAATAATTATTAAATTGGGAGTTTTTACAAAGTTAAATTAAAATGGTAACTTCGCCCAAAGAGTTATTTTTTCTGTTCTTGTAGCTCTTAGACATATTTTTTTATTATTTTGTCATAACTCATTGCGCCTGATATAGATAAGAACTATGGTTGTCATTGTCCTTATCTGTTAAATTTTTTAATTGAGTGAAGTAGGAGTTTTAATATTGTTAATTTCTCTCTCTTATTCGTGATCTGTCCTTGCTACGATAGTCAAAATATTTTTTAATTTAAAACAAAAATAATTGCCCTTGTATAATGCAAATAGTAGACTAGGGAGCGGAGGAAGGGCCTAGAATATTGAACACTAGAAAGATCATTAATCAATCACTTTCATGTTTGTATTAATAAGAGGATGTGTTTGTTTCGAAACTTAAAAATATATGATTTTAAATCCTGATGCCCATGATGCTATTTGTTCAACAATTTTTAGACATAATTCGATATCTGAAAAAGTAAAATAAAAAATGCAACATTTTAGAAATAAAGGTTACTCCTTCCGTTCTAATTATATAATTTTTTTTTCTAATCGCATGTAAATGGATTGATCTGTGATTTTGACCCGCCCATCTGAAATAATACTTATATGCACGCTGTGCAATTCATTAATAGGAATTTGGCACGGAAGAAATCAGAAGAGAGGAGATGGCGATCGGAGTTAATGCTGAGATGTTAAGAGTTGGATAGGTGGTCCTCGAATCAATTAATTGTTTGGGAAATCTGAACTTATAGGTAAAACCACATAAGCAAAGTTATGAAATTCATTAAATTATTTAATCGAGTCGAGTTGATTAAATTGTTTTTGGTAATTAAACTTAAATGTTTGCATCATCCTACATTTAAAATTGTCACTAAAACTAGCTAGTAATAACTTTATTGTTTGTGGCTATAGAAACTTAAGTCACGATACAAAATAACTGGTACTAAAACTTAAACTATAGTGACATATATTTTTGTCAGTAAAAATCAATATTTTAGTCTCAAAATATATTTGTCACTATAATTGAAGTTTATATAATATTTGTCACTCTAATTGAACATTAGTGATAGAAAAATATGTCACTAAAAATCTGTAATATAGTGACATTAAATAATGTTAGTGTCATTATTATGCACTAAGTGTTCGTATTGTGTTTTTGGCAAGATATGTTCGACAATGTGTGTTTAGATATTGTAACATAAATTTTTGTATTTAATTTGGTAAAACACAAAACAGTGTATAATTCAGATGATTTTCAGATCAAACTATATTTGTACGGATCCAATCTCTATTTTTCCTCTGATTCTTCTCTTTAAAACTTGATTTTCAAACGGTCTTTGAAATCTTCAGAGTAAATTTGTCTCTTTGATTTTCTCGGACTTGTTGTTTGAACTTGGCCTTTGAAGTTTTCGGGAAAGATTTGTATCCTCGATCTTCTTTGACTTGATCTTTAGTCTTGATAACGTTAACTCGGAGGGCCGACGCCTTGTTTCCGGATCAAACGCTAATTTTGGAATGAATTTGATGAAGAACGCATTTGAATGTCACAAGAACGCCTTGAATATCTTTGAGAATTTCACTTATGGAAGTTCTCAAATTCTTGAACTCTTCAAATGGTCTTGTTTGTGGATCAAACGCCGTCTTCAGGATGATTTTGGTGAAGAACGCCTTTGAATGTCACAAGAACGCCTTGAATATATTTGAGAATTTCACTTATGGAAGTTCTCAAATTCTTGAACTCTTCAAATGACTTCTGGTGTGTTTTCAACTGATATGGAGGCCTCTATTTATAGTTGTGGGAAGAGAGATCTAGAGCTGATGTAACACTATTTCATTGGCTATTGGAAATTGATATATATCTTGAAAGATATTTACTTGTTTCCAAAGAACTTGATGTTTATCATATAATAATATCTTTATTATTTAAATATTTTATCTAATTTTGGATTTGATATGATTCCAAAACTAAATAAATATATTAAAATCAATAAAAATATTATTTATAATATTGTAAAATTTCGCCACCTACAAATTCCCCCTCGAGACTTGTTCATTGACGACTTGTCGTTTGAAATGAATGAGTCTCGAAAATTGATTAGATAGTTTAAACTCGTATCAAGGAGTCTTGAACTTGAATTTATTAGATAGTTTATACTCGTGTCAAGGAGTTCTTAAATTTGAATTTGTAAACCTTTTATACTCGTGTCAATGAGTCTTGAATTTGAATTTGTAGACCTTTTATACTCGTGTCAATGAGTCTTGCATTTGAATTTGACTTTTTAGACATTTTATACCCGTGTCAAGGAGTCTTGGTATTTCTTGAAGAGTTTAGATAGTTTTGGCTCTTATCAAGGAGCTTTGGAAGATAGTTTAGGCTCTTATCGAGGAGCGTTGCATTTTGAAAATCTTAGATAGTTTTGACTCTTATCAAGGAGTTTTGAAGATAGTTTAGGCTCTTATCAAGGAGCGTTGCATTTTGAAAATCTTAGATAGTTTTGACTCTTATCAAGGAGTTTTGAAGATAGTTTAGGCTCTTATCAAGGAGCGTTGCATTTTGAAAATCTTAGATAGTTTTGACTCTTATCAAGGAGTTTTGAAGATAGTTTAGGCTCTTATCAAGGAGCGTTGACTTTTTATTTTCATTGATTGTGACATATGTTGAAAGACTTGAATTGGCCCATGGTTAGATTTGTAGCCATTTCATCATCATCATCATCATCATCATCATCATCATCATCATCTTCTTCTTCTTCTTCTTCTTCTTCTTCTTCTTCTTCTTCTTCTTCTTCTTCTTCTTCTTCTTCACTTGGAGATTCCTCAAAATGTTTGCCCCTGTCATTTATTTTTTACTCTTCTTCAAAGTTGTGATGCTTTTGCATCGACAGTTCTTGAACTTCATTTGCAGTCATGCTTAACTCCATGCCGTAAGCTTTAGTGGCCAATTCCTCAAAGGTCTTTGGTTGAATCCCTTTCAAAATATATCGAAGACCCCAACACATGCCTTAGATGCACATTTCAATTGCTGAAATTTCTGATAATTGATCTTTGCAATTCAGGCTCAAGTTTCTCCAACGATTGATGTAGTCGATGACAGACTCTTCTTTTTGTTTGTTTGTATTTTTGAGTTCAACCAAGCTAACCGTCCTTCGAGTACTGTAGAAGCGGTTGAGGAATTCTTTCTCCAGTTGCCCCCAACTATCAATTGAATTTGGCTCCAAATCGGTATACCAATCAAACACGTTATCTTTTAAAGAGCAAACGAATTGCTTCACTAAGTGATCTTGTATGTCCCAGCATCGTTGCAAGTCACTACAAAGTGAGCCATGTGTTGTCTTGGATTGCCTTTGCCATCAAATTGTTGAAATTTTGGCGGTTGGTAGCCATCTGGCATTTTCAAGTTGTCAATTCTTGGAGTATATGGCTTGTTGTAAGTCCAGAGTGATTTACGACTCTCTCCAGACTTGTCTTTGATTGTTTCTAGTATGAAATCTTTGAGTTGATCAACTTGTATTGAGCCATCAGATGATATTTCAATTTCTTTGGCTGTAGATTTTTTACTTTTGTTAGCATGTAGCTTTGTAGATATCTCAGTTTCAGTATCTTCATTCGCTTGCTCGCCACCAAAATCAACAACCCATTCTTTGTTCAGCTTCAAGATTTGAGCATCTCGTTCTTGTATCCGCTTGGCAAGTCCTTCGGCAAGCTTCGTCAAATTTGCAATTTGCTCTTCGAGAATTGTAGATATCTTGATGCTTGAGAAAATTAGTGAAGATAAGAGATGAGAGGTAGAGATGGTCCCACCGGGCGTGCCAAAATTTGTAACACAAATTTTTGTATTTAATTTGGTAAAACACAAAACAGTGTACAATTCAGATGATTTTCAGATCAAACTATATTTATACGGATCCAATCTCTATTTTTCCTCTGATTCTTCTATTCAAAACTTGATTTTCAAACGGTCTTTGAAATCTTCAGAGTAAATTTGTCTCTTTGATTTTCTCGGACTTCTTGTTTGAACTTGGCCTTTGAAGTTTTCGGGGAAGATTTGTATCATCGATCTTCTTTGACTTGATCTTTAGTCTTGATAACGTTAATTCGAAGGGCCGACGCCTTGTTTCCGGATCAAACGCTAATTTCGGAATGAATTTGATGAAGAACGCCTTTGAATGTCACAAGAACGCCTTGAATATCTTTGAGAATTTCACTTATGGAAGTTCTCAAATTCTTGAACTCTTCAAATGGTCTTGCTTGTGGATCAAACGCCGTCTTCAGGATGATTTTGGTGAAGAACGCCTTTGAATGTCACAAGAACGCCTTGAATATATTTGAGAATTTCACTTATGGAAGTTCTCAAATTCTTGAACTCTTCAAATGACTTCTGGTGTGTTTTCAACTGATATGGAGGCCCCTATTTATAGTTGTGGGAAAAGAGATCTAGAGCTGATATAACACTATCTCATTGGCTATTGGAAATTGATATATATCTTGAAAGATATTTACTTGTTTCCAAAGAACTTGATGTTTATCATATAATAATATCTTTATTATTTAAATATTTTATCTAATTTTGGATTTGATATGATTCCAAAACTAAATAAATATATTAAAATCAATAAAAATATTATTTATAATATTGTAAAATTTTGCCACCTACAGGTATGTCCCAGAAGTTTCTTATTCCGCTGTGTAAAAAAAGAAGAACAGTTGGCGAACTGTTCCCTTTGATGTCCCAGACATACCCAGGAACACTATTATATGGTAGTTTCCATATTTACAAGATCTTGCGCTAATTCGTTTTCAGAAGTCAAGATATGATTGATTGATTGCCTTGTGGAGTAGATACCGTGCTGATTTATCACCCTCTTGTCCAAGAAAAGTATCTACATACGTTTGGGAAGATCACAAACCAATATTCACTTGTCAAGATATCGAAGATGGAGGTCAATGATAGTTTTGGAGTGAAGTTATAAGAAGGTCGATTCTTTCCATCAATCGGTACCATCATTTGTTTAGATTCTCTTAGAAGATTATTTGAGAGTCATTTTGTTTGTGGTCTTTGTATTAGCTAGTAACTGTTCTACAGTATGTTCTAGCATTTGAGTATTTTGAGTAAAACACGTGAGGGGTTTTCTTAATCCGTTTTGTACACAATCTCGGGAGAGATTTTATGTTGAAGTTGTGGGTATCTAGAGGGAGTCTAGTGTCACGGTTGTAAGGGGATCTTACAGCATTCGTTTAGTGATCGAAAGAGTTCGTGGAGAAGAACGGGCGACATAAAGAGGGAGTCCTGTATGTGTAAGATCTCAAATACACTTCATGAAGGAGTATCAAACGAATCTTCAAGTTTGGGCGAAGTCCCCCAAGAGTAGGTTGTTTAACCGAACTGGGTTGTCAATCTCGTGCGTAGTTTACTGCTTTTTATTAACTGTTTTTATATTTGTCCTTCACATATCTAAGAACACAAGTGTGTAGTAGATTTTTTTTACACCTGACACGGATTAGTGTTTTTCAAATAATCATCGTTAAAACTATTTAATTTAGTCACATGCTATTATTGTCACTAAAATACATTTTTATAGTCACTTATAATGCTCAACACTAAAACTTAGTTTAGTCACATCTGATTGTTGTCAATAAAACAATACTCTCTAGTTACAAACGTATTTCATCACTAAAACCTGTTAATTTTGTCACTAAAATATTAAATTTTAGTGACATGCATTCTTGTCACTATAATTTATATCACTATTTGTTAATTTATAGTCACAAAAATAAAATTTATAAGTCATCACAATACTAATATAATAACGAGAATTAAATTATTACTAAAGCTACAACTTTTGTCACTATAATATTCATATACCATTTTTTTCAAATTAGAATAATTTCAATTAATTTATTGTTTAATCTCTTGATGTGACAATAATTTGTCCACTATTTCATTCATAATATATATATATATATATATATATATATATATAAATATTATTGGGATAAAAAAATATAAAAAATTATTCATCATTCAACCAACAAGATAATATTCATGTCAAAGCAAAATGACATTCATTAACATAAATAATTAACATGACATAACGAGTTCAAAAGTAACTTACCGTTTACAAACTGAAATCAAATAACTAAAAAAAACATTGTACGATTAAACAAGAATTACAAATCAAACTTATTAAAGTATTATAAAATCCATTTATGAATTCGAACTTATGCACTTTGTGGATATGAAACCTGCAATTTAATCAAGAGAAAATAGAAATGATTAATATATAATAAATGATACAATAATTCATAAAAAATAGTTAACTTCTAATTATAAAGTATGTATATAGATACTAAATATATATAAGCATACTCACATTACGTAGAATTCGGATTTTGACTGAAGTTTTGAAGTAGAGCAGAGAGATGAATTTACAAAAGAGCTTGAACTTGAGTTTGTATATTCATTTATTGGCGACTAACTTGAGCTGTTATGGACTCTAACTAAGAGGTTATGACTTCATTTTGTTTTGTTAACTCTTCATTTTCTTTTTGTAGTTCATGATAGGACGTATTCCACTTGTTATTATCACTACTTTTTGGTGCTTTTCTCCGTATTATTTGCCCTCTATTTTGTGTATTTTGGATATATGATGTGTTGTTGAGTTGTGTAGGGATGTGGTGTAAAAGTGGAGAAAAGAGGCATGTTTTGATGTGAAAAGATATAAGTGAAGAGAAGTGCATGGTTCGAGTTCGAGCAGAGTGAGCTGCAAGGGCATGCAATAGGATGATTGAAGCAAGGTTCTGGAGGCCCAGTCCAGAATACGTTTTGGGCTTGCTAAAGCCCAGTTCTCGGCCCGCGCGCAAACCTAGATGCGGAAACCTTTCTTCACCGCCTTTTTGAAGTATTTTGCATGAGAATTAACTAGTTTAGGACCTTATTTTCTTTTCGAGACTTTAGTTTTATGGATTGTATATATATATTAGGCATTTTAGTTTATTTTGCCATCATCGCACACGCTAGAGACGAGAACGCAGCAACGAACAGCTTTAATCCAGTTTTATTTTCTTCTTCTTTTCGATATCATCATCGCGCAATTACACGATTTATTGTTGTTCGATTCTAGCATGCAACGTAGCTAAATTACTCGTATTCCGGTGACGACGACGAAGCTCCGCTTATATAACTGTGAGATCTAATTGTTTGTTCATAATTAATTGATGCATTTATCTGTTATTCTTGGATTTCGGGTCGTTAATTATTCTAAGTCTATCGGATAGTTGCAAATATTTGGTAGGTTGTGATTAATTACTAGCCAATTTAAATCGGCCATACGTAATCGTGGTTTAGGTTTAATAAGTGGTAAAACGGTTGCTCAAATAACTAGGGGAATAACAGAGTTAATTTTACAGTCCTGCGTCAGAGTCTGTAATTTAAGAATCGGGTCTTTCTCGTGCTCATTGCTGTCGACTCATTAAACTCATAGAGCGTCTCTTACAGTTGTCAGTCGATTAGGGAAGTAATTAATGAAGCGTCTTCTTAATTATCGAAACAGTATGGAGAGATTAGGTCATGTCAGAAGCGTCTTCGGTGACTATAACTGATTTGCATGGTTTGATTAATTAATTCTTGCATCTGTGATCGGTGTTATAAGTGGAGTGGAGTTCATTGGATCCGGAATAGCCCTTTTATCATTGGTTTAAATCAGTTTTGTTTGCATAAATATCTTCTTTAGTTGGTTATTTAATTCTTCGATTTATTTTGTTATATAATTCACGCGATTCTGGAAGTTTGGGCACGCAGACTGAAAGTCAAGAGTAATTCTCGCATGTCCTTTAGGAGACCATCCTGCTCGCCACTGTACTCTGAAGTGTGGGCTTGCCGACGAAAGTCGGAACATTTATTTTTGGTGAAAAACGATTCACCAGTTCAACATTAATTTTTTCTCATCTTTTTTAGAAGCCGGTTTCAAGCCATATCCACAAGCACTTAGTCAGCTAGATTTTTCTTCCCCAATAACCTTCACAAAAGCTTCATCCTCAGACATAGCACATTCACCATTCTCAATTGGTTCATATTGCAATCTAAGGAATTCTTCTTGAAAAATTCAATTTATATTAATATGTATCATTTTATACTTATGTCTATACAATCACAATTGACAAGTGTACTTACATAAGCTTCTTTTGAAGCTTGATCAGTCCATTCTTTTTTATCATTATTATATCGACTCATTCTCCATGCAGTTGTTTGAGTGGGCTCCTCTCCAGTCTCAACATCACGCTATCATTTAAAAAAGTTTGAATCATAATATTTCAAAGTTATTTCCATTATTAGATAAATATTTGGAGTGATGTACTTCTTCGTAGTAATATTGTGCTATAGATTTTGTTCCACATGCATGAGTCATCACCAACTTTTGTCTATTTTCTCTATTTCGATTACTAACTTTCTACAAGTGAAAAACAATAAACATTAGCCTTTAATATTTGGTTGCAACAAAGAAAAAAAACTAATAAGTCAACTAACATAACGTGAATTTCAAATGTCATGATTAAAAATGAAAATATAGTTTTCATGAATATCATGAACACATTGAATTGGCCTACTTGGATGGAGCTAAATATATCTAGCCATGTCATTCCATGCCACAAAAGTTCCGGAGGTGTTTTGGTAATGGTCATGATCATATTCATTTTTGAATTCTTTATGCCGAAGTCTTAAAATAAAATAGAAGACTATTATAAAATGAGCATGATCACGCCTATTATTAAATAAGGTCTAGCTGAAGGAATTTCACAATGGACGCGATCACGACGCCCATCACCGAAACTATTTACTACTCATTCTGGAGGTGTTTAGGTTATGGGCCACTGCAAGAAACTATCGGATTAGAGATTGAATTTAGAGACGGACATAAAGCTGTCTCTAATAATGATGGATTAGAGACTATTTAGAGACGAACCTTATGGTTATGATTTTGAGACGGAATTAAAGACGGTTTAGAGACCAATCATTCTGCCAAATTTTTGGCGCCATTTTTTTCCATTGTAACGATGGACTGGAGACTAAAAATTGATCTCTAAATTAATAATAACATAATGACGGGAAGATGTCGCCTCTAAATTAATTAATTTTTTTATTTTTTAATTAAAATTTAAAGACGGATTCATGTCCGTCGTCAGTACAATGAAATATATATCACTACCACGACTTTAGTTTGAATTATTTCATTTCTGATTTCCCCAATTCACAAAAATCTTAGTCGACTCTCGTTCTCTGCCCGCTCGCTGCTGGGGACTCCCGCTCTTTTCTCTACCTGTGACTCCCACTCTCCGGTGACACCCGCTCTCTGTTCCGACAATATTAAGGAGGAGAAAGAAGAATCCCCAAATATCAAAAGCCCTAATTTCATGCAACTCAAACAAACTTCCCAACTCGCAAGTAAGTTAAAGGTCTTGATGATATGGATAGTTGATTACATGTTTGTATGAAAGCACATTTGGTTAGGGAATTTTTATTATTATTGATGTGGTCGGAGCAAGTAATGCTCACAAGTGGTGTGCATATTTCTGCCTATTAACTCTGTTTATTCACTAAATGTATGTTTTGATTTGGCACAGACCAAACAATTGTTTCAGTAAGATACGCAAACAATAACACGAGAAGCACTTGAGAGTGCGAAAGCTGCACTAGCAAGCGGTGATATCGAGCACAAAGCAGAGACCAAGAAGAAGGCAATTCCTAGGAAAGCTGCAGAAAGTATACGAGTCTATTATTCTCTCTGTTTATGTATTATTTTCAGTGCTAATTTGGGAGAGGATCTATGTTCTATCATTCAGATCCTAGAGTTTTACAATAACTATGTAGCCCGGTAGTGTAGTTAGATCTGTATCGGTTTTTCTTGAAACATCCATTTCTTAGCATGCTCTTTTTTCTTTATCATCAAATCACAACACATGCACTTAAAAATTATGGTACCTTTTAACTTAGTGTATTTAATTTGTATTTAATTATATATATATATATATATATTTATAATTAGTATTTAATTTGTACATAATATAAATACTTAGGGGTGACTTTGAATTGCATATAAAGCATTATATATATAAAGTTCCGCTCATCTACCCACCGTGGGCACGAGTTAATGTGTCCACCGCTGATGTGGCGATGCCACCTGGGCAGGTGAGTCAATCCCTCCAAGAATCAAATTTGGTAATTATTTTACAAGATTTATTTTTAGTCATACTTCCTTACATAAGACAATTACCTTAATTAATATTATTTTAAATTTAGAACTATATGATTCGAACTATTTACGCAACCATTAGGTAGATTAATTAACGTGAGCACTGGTCATCTTCCTTATCACTTTGTTCTTTAAATATCTTCAAAACCTCGATGTCGCGAAGTTATCACAAGATCAAGGTATATTCAATAAATTCTTACATTTTTATCAGATAAATTTATTATATTTCATAGCATGTTTCAATACTTTTAACTCCTTATATGATTTTTTTAGTTTGTTTCTTCTGTTATCTAGATTGTAAAAATAATTATTTGCTAGGTTTGTAAAAAAATGATTTATTGAGTATCCATTGCAATCATAAGCTTGTCGTACACTATATAATTATATGTATAACTGAACATTATTGATGCAGTAATGGCAGGAGAATAATGAAATTTTGTTTTTTTTCCACAAGTTACAAATACTTCTATTCTAAAAATTGGTTAAGAGTTTCAATCGTCCCAGGATGCGCTCAACTTTTACAATAATTATGCAAGACATGCAGGATTTAGTACACGGATCTTAAACAATAAGAAGGATAAAGAAATAGGAGAAGAGGTCTGGAAAATGTTTACATGCTCTAAGGGGGGAAAAACAAACGAAAGTTGGCAAAATAAACATAAAAATGCTGTCGCGCGATCTGGAGAAAGAAACCGAGGACATAGTCGATGTGGGTGTAAAGATAAAATGGCTATTAAGAAATCTCACGACAGAAATATTTAGGTTGTTGGTTATTTTATTGAGGAACATAACCATGCACTTGCCACTCCCACTAACGTTCATCTATTAAACTCGCATCGAAATGTGTCAGTAACTAAAAAAGCTCTTATACAACAATTTTCAAAAGCAAATATTCGTACATGCTAGTAGGTTCGATTGTTTGAGATAGATGCTGGAGGTCCTTTACTAACTGGTTGTTTAGAAAAAGATATTAGGAATCACAAAAGAGATGTTGAAATCGAGCTATTTGGACACGATGCTGAAAGTTTAGTTCAACATTTTGAGATAGAGAAACAAAGATGCTCATGAGACAGATGAATCTAGGATTTTTATTAGATGTTTTTGGGCTGATTGCGAGTCTAGGAGATCATATGCAAATTTTGGTGATACATTAGTCTTTGACACAACCTACAACACAAAAAAGTACATCATGATGTTTGCCCCTTTTGTTGGAGTTAATCACCATCGCCAAACTATTATTTTTGGTTGTGGACTGTTAAGTGATGAGAAGATAGAGTCATTTACTTGGTTATTTTCAAAATTTTCCGAATGCATGTCAGATTATGCTCTTCCAGGTGTGATTATAACTGATCAAGATGCTGATATTTCACGAGCTATCTTCAAGGTGTTTCCTAATACTTTGCATCGATTTTGTTTGTGGCACA
The DNA here is from genome assembly GCA_026008535.1 of Perilla frutescens. Lineage (NCBI taxonomy): Eukaryota > Viridiplantae > Streptophyta > Magnoliopsida > Lamiales > Lamiaceae > Perilla > Perilla frutescens. Next base: position 50,487,048 of record BRKX01000006.1, read on the forward strand.
TACTTAATAAGTTTTCGGAGAAGATTAATGCGCTACTAAACAGAGAGCATTATCACAGGCTTGTGCACATTATTAAAGAGTCAGAATCAGTTGATGAGTTTGAACATCAATGGATGGAGTTGATGGAATCTACTGAGTTGAAGAATAATGAGTGGTTAAATGATATGTACATAATACGGGATCGGTGGGTGCCAGCCTATGTTAAAGATGTTTTTGCTGCAGGGATGTTTAGTAGCCAAAGAGCTGAAAGTAATCACTCTTTCTTTAAGCGTTACGTGCATAAGAAGAATTCTTTGGTGGATTTCATTTTGCGCTTCAATAGGGCACTTGTTCACCATAGACATGAAGAGTTAGTTGCAAATCACATTGATCATAATGAAAAACTACAGACATTTACAAGTTTTATAATGGAAGAGCATATGGTCTCTATTTATACAAAAACAATATTTTTACAGTTTCAAAAGGAGCTACAGCAGAGTATGACCTATATTTGCTCACTAATCTCTAGCACGGATACATTTTCTAAGTATCTGGTGAAGCGATTTCAGCCTGTGAAAATAGTTCACCGAGAGCGTATGTTGACATACTGCATTTCTTCAGATAAAATATCTTGTAGTTGTCGGTTATTTGAGTGCCCAACATGAACATCTTAGCAATAATCCCTTGAAGATTCATATTCCAAATAATCAAGTTTGACAATTAGACAAGACAAATCATGCTAAGTGTGGGTATCCACCAATAAAACATAATCAAAGCAAAACAAAAACGACACATAATAATTTTGAAATAAAATTTTAAAATTCAACATAATTTCAAAATTCAACAAAAATAAAAATACCATCCTAAAAATATATAACATAACATAAATTATAACATAAGTTCACCTTCCCACACTTAAATCATGCATTGTCCTCAATGCAAGAATTTAAAGGGAAGATGAAACATTACAGAATGTAGAAGACCGGCAACAGGCGCAGGTTCCTGCAAAACAACACGAACAACAAACGACGAACTAGGAAAATAATAAATAAAACAACTTCACTGCTCTTGGTGGCTCAGAATGTGGTGGAGGTGGCCGCGGAACTAGTGACGAGTAGGGTTGAATTGGACCTTTTATTTGTGGGGCTGAGGGTGCGCGCTCGTGGAGGCTCCACGCTCGCGGAGAGCTACACTTAGTCAATTTGCATCAGTTTCCTTTCCAGCAGCGCGCTCTCACTTCTTTGTCCCTGCGAGACAACAACAAAAATAAAAACTTAAACACACAAAAGGGTAAAAATTAAACTAAACATGAAAGTAATAAAATCATGGGTTGCCTCCCATGCAGCGCTCATTTTAATGTCCCGAGCTGGACAGAGCCTTAGTAGATTATCATGGAGGATCATTGAGCACGATCGACTCGATTCCGTGCTCCCATGGTTAGCCTTCATTTCAAGCTTCGTTACTCTAGGAGTAAGCTTCACTCGAACTTTCCTCTTCCTAGTTGGGTACTTCTCTCCTCCTTGGTCCGTGAATGTTTTTGAATACAGGGCTAGCTTTGACCTTGCATACACAGACTTAAACAAGAAAAAGGATCACACGCAACTGGAGAAGAAGAGTTGAAGGCTTAAAGAAAAATAAAAGAAAATAAACACGAAGAACAAAACAAAAACAACACAACACAAAACACACAGAAACACAAGCACTTAAACAAACACAAAAAATACGAAGATAACACAAAAACAATTACAATATAAAAAGATAACACGCCTAAAGCTTTCCCTAGCAACGGTGCCAGTTGATTGAACGGTATAGTTCTTTCTGGTCAGCTACACCCCCGCAAGAGGACGGAGTCTACTGTAGGGTGGTGAGCTGACTCGGGTCGTGTCTCTCGAGGAAAGCTTCGTGTGGGCAATTATCTTTCTATGCTATAATTGTCAACGATCACATGAAATAAAATACAACCTAAACATTCTAAACGAGGGGATGAAAGGATTTTACTACACTACCTAATTAAAGCAAGTAAAACTAACTAACAACACCACCAATCACAAAGTTAGAGGATCAAATTATGAGAAGAGCATTAGGGTGCGGATTTTCTCATTGGTTTCTCATTAAGCTTGCTTCAAGTTGTTTATATTGATCTCAAACATACAATAGACCCGTCAATTGGTTTAACTTCAATTACTGCCACCGTCTATCCATTAAACCTCTATCCGCTATATCATATGAGCAAGATCAATATATTAGGCTTATGAACCCAATTCACCTAACGTTAAAGGAACCTAGGTCAGGATTTAGAATTTCCTATCGGTCTCATCTAAAGCCTAGCAATGCTAAGTAGTGATCAAATACTCAACATGATAATCACAATTCCAACAACAACAACCAACCATCACAAACATAAATCAAAACCAAATCGATCATTTACCCCTTAATGGAGAAATTAGCCCAACACCATGCTCAAGAACACACAAGAATCATACAAGTTCTTTACTTCATAAATTGAAAGATAAATAAAATATAAACTTATACAATGTTTGTTGTCTTGAGAGTTTTGGGATAAATTCTCACAAATGGACTAAAGCTAAAGGAAAGAATTACCAAAGTGGAGGTCCTCGTTCAAGCTTAGCTTCCGCGGATGGCTTGGAATTGGACTCCTCTTCTCGGGCCGTCATCAAAGTGGAACTCCTTCCGCAAGCCTAGCTTCCGCGGACGGCTTGGAGTTGGACTCCTCTTCTCGAGCCTTCCTCCTTAAGCTCTAACCTTCTTGCCTCTTCTCCTTCTCCTTTCTCTTTCTTTGGATCGGTGGTGGTGGTGGTGAAGGTGAAGAGAAGTGGAAGAAAAAGAAGTGGTGAATGGTGAGAAAAGAAAAAAAATGAGAGATGGGTGTGTGTGGTGAGAAGTGAATGAATGATGGATGATATCCCCCAAAATCAAGTGGGGGATATCAAGAGAGAGAGAGAGAATCAAGAGTGGGTGAGATGAGAGGTGAGGTGAGAGAAAAGTTGATGAGATGGGTGATGGAAAGAGAGGAGTTAATGAGAGGGATTTGTGGAGATTTTGTTGGAAGATTTGGGGGACAAAAATCAAACTAGCTTTAGGGAAATTAAACCCCTTTCTCTCCCTACAAATCTAGGATGCCCAAAAGTCCAACCTTGTATTATAATCCAGCTGCCCATATGGAGGGAATTGAAGTCTTAATCGAAGTTTGAGAGAGGGAGAAAATTAATCTGCGTAAAAAACTGATCCGGACGGCGAAACTGGGCACCCGCGCGCCCGCGGGGTGCTGCGCGGGCGGGGCCGAGTAAGAGTGCGCCGCGGCGGAGCCATGCGCGGGTGCGGGGGCTCTTTTCCGAGAGCCTATATGCGCTGCGGTGGGGCCATGCGCCGCGGCGGCCTGTGATAGTTCCGTCTTCAGCAGCTTCCACGGTTTTGGCTCGTTCTCCCTCATTTCTTGGCCAATTAACCCGATTCAACTTGCTACGCGCTCCTTATTCGATTCTCTATCTTTCCATTGTCTTGAATCCCTCAAATTTTACAGTAATTTATCCTCCATTTTCTCAAGACATTGTGCAAATCTACATAACTCACCAAAAGAGAAAAAGTGAAGGAAATAACATAAAAATTACACAAAAACAAAGGAGAAACACCTACTAAAGATACAAAATCCATATGATAAAATAGGACAAATATACACTAAACAGGCCACACATTTAAAAATTCAACGGTCAACCCTTTTATACATTCAAATATTTATACATATAATCAAAAACTAACTACTGAGGTCAATAACTTTCAAACTTAAAAGTTTTGCAGAGTATTAGCATAAGCATTTAATATTTAACATACAAACATAAGTTTAAAGATGGTTTTGAGTAAAACCACATAAGGGTCAACTATCAAACCCACTCCAACAACATTGTCATCAGCCAGCTCATTCTCCAAAACCTGAAAAATATTTAAAAATATTTGGGTTGAGTGCCAGAAAACACTCAGTGGGTACTAACATTCGTCCAAGTCATACTTTCATGCTTTAAAACTGTTATGCTGCATAAATCATGGAAAATAATCATGAACATACTTTATAACAAAGTTTACTTTTCTTCATTGGATGAGAGACCCAATGTGATCACATTATACTTTACGGTTACTTATCTAGACATTTAGTCACAAAGTAAACTGTCTTGCTTGTAAGTCAGAATTCCTCTATGCATGAAGTCTCAACACATCCAATCATTGCGTAAACAATGTTATTAAAATATTTAACATACTTTTCATGGATGAATTTAAAATATAGTTGTGAGTTATAGAAAAACCTACCTGGATGATCTCAATGTGCAGTGTGATTTATGCGTGAATTGCTACTATGCTTTATGTTTGTCTCGACCTATAAAAATGAAATTCTAACTTAGAATCCTAATATAGGCCAATAAAATAACAACTTAGGTCATAAATAACTTAAGTAATCATTTCCTATGACTTGTGATCATTTAGAATTGAAATGGAGTCAAACGAGCGAATAATGCGCATTTGACGGAGCGAATCAATTTAGATTGAGAATTTATCGGACTTCGTGAACAAAATTGAATGGATAAAGATGAATTGAACTAAATTCAATGACTAAGAAGCTTGGTTTAACATTTATGAGTGAATTATAAACTTTAGAATTTCTTTTGAGACAAAATATAAAATTTGAAAATTATAAGACTTAATTGCAATTTCTAAAAATTCCAATTTAATTATAATATTAAAGAAAATAAAAATTTGAAAATTGGGCTTACTTAAAAGGTTGTGGGCCAATTTATTAAAATCAACCTTAGCACATAGAACCCACAATAATTTAAAATTTTCTCTAAACCCAAAATAATAATCAACTCATCACCATCACCCTCTCGTCGTCTTACCCTCATTTTTCCAGCGACCCCTTATCACCGATAGCCACCCTCTTACACATATACAGCTCACAACTGAGCACTCAACACATATGTAAAGTACTCATATACACTATATGATGAAGCCATGCAAGGCCTTGAAGAACTAAATCTGGAGCTGCGATTTAGAGGTTCAATTACACGATTTCGAGCCAAGAAATTGCAAGGTTATTTCCAAGCAATTATTCGCAAGAAATTTGAAGAATTAGAAGAAGTTAAATGCAGCCCCAAGATTGTTACTTTGTTAACAATTAAAGATTGGAGATCAAGATTTGAAGAGCAATGCATGAAGAAGAACTCATCAAATTGTGCATGCATGACAGATTCGCGTTGCATGGAATTTTTGTCCCTTAGTTGATTTAATTAGGGATTGAATTTTATTTAGACTATAGTATTTATTTAATTATGTTAGACTATAGTTTAGTTCAGATTTTTATTTAATTTAATGTAATTTTCGTCCATATTAAAGTCAAGGTTGACTAGAATTGTATTTAAGGCAATTTCCTACCTTGAATAGAATTCTAGTTTAGGTATCTTCCTAGTATAGTTAGAGATCTCTTTTGGATCAATTTTTAGGCCTTTTTATCTTATTATTTTCGTTCCCCATAGTCCTATAAATAGGGGAACCATGTCATATTGTTATTTTAGACATTATTGATTAAAATTGCTTTTGCATTCAATTTGTGTCTCAACCGTCAAAGCTTTTGATTGTTTTCTGTCGAAAATACTCATTCTTGAAGCCTAGCAACTTTGAATCTTACATCAAGGGAACGTTCTAATTCACACGAGGAATTAGGGTGAACTCGCTACCGAGGAGTAACTTTGAGATTCATTTTTGTCGTACAAGATACGCCGGGGATTAATCGGGTTGCAAATCACAACACCTCCATCGCCCAGCCACCATCTTCAACGTCAAACATCACCATCCACGTCCGTTTCAAGTCCAGCCACGTTCGTGTTCAAGTTCGTCTTCATCTCGTTCAATCCGTAAGTCCGTTACAACTCTATCATACCCTATCTGCTCTAACCCTTCTAAACCTATTCATCATCATCGAAATTCCATCATCCTTACCAATATCATAGCCATCCAAAACAGCCCTCACTTTGTTGGATTTGTGTTATTTTGTGTAATATTGTCTAGGTATTTTAGTTGAGTCGTAGTCGTCTAGATATTCGAGTATAGAATTCTTACTTTACCGACGTAGTTTCAATCCTTAGCTTCCGCGTATTTTTTGTGTCTCGTTGTGTCATTAGCCCCGGGTCACATCACTATAGCAGCCCGAGATCAACCGGATGAAAGAAAGAAAGAAAATCAGTTTTGAGATTTTTCCGACAGATTTTCGATGAACTTTCGACCTAAATGTGAGGATCCAAATGATGTCTGATCGAAGATCTGAGATCAGATATTGAAAGCCTGATAAAAGAGGTTCGAAATGGTATATAATACAGCAAAAACCAATGGTCGAATTGTTAGGAAAAGGCTTAGAAAGGTGCTGCATCGCACAGTTCTGCACAACAGCGGCTGTAGCCTTTCATGGCATTATTCCCAACTTTCAACACCTCAGATCAAAATCTGGTTGGCGCCTACATAATCTACACATAAATAGAAGTGTTTTGGTGTAATTTCATGGCATTTGGTTGAAATTTGAATGGTGAACAATAATTAAAAAGAGAAGACGCAAAGCTTACCTCCTCACTCTTCTTCTTCTCTTTTTTTTTTTCGTTTATCTTTCTCTTTGACCCCTTTTCTCCCATGCTAACCCCCAATTTGTAATTAGTAACTATATTTATTTTATCCAAGTTATATGGGTTGTTTTTACATGTTTTATTCATATACATGTTATAGTACACAAAGTCAAAAGATACAATAACTCAAAGAAAGAAATATATTACAGTTACTTATATCTTAGTTTACTTGTCAAAATAAGTTTACAGAGATAGATACAAAATCAATTATGGGATATTAATCAAATATATTATGAAATTCATGGTTTGACCAGAAAAATATTTGATTCTTGTAATCAGTACGTGAATAGAAGCTATGATTTCCTTTTCCAAGTTATGCATTCTATTTTTACATGTTCTTTTAATATAAATTAATATATATATATATGTGTGTGTGTGTGTGTGTGTGTGTGCGCGCGCGCACGCGCGTGCCTCTATATTACTCAATTTAATTCATTTTTGATTGCTAGTAATTACTTGAACATAGAATTAGTTATTACTAAAATTTAACTTATCATTAGTTATTGTGAAAATATGATCAGGAGTTATAATGAGTCTAAATTGTCAATGGATGTATAGGCGAAGATGTAATGACGGTTTTAGTCCAGAATTTCTAAATGGACTTGAAACTTTCATTGCCTTCGTCTGTAGTCAACCTATGTTCATGGATAGAAAAAAAATTAGGTGTCCATGTAAGCAATATCAGTGTAAGAATAAGAGATTTTTAGATCCCGATACGGTTTGTGTTCATATTGTGAGACATGGATTCATGCTGAATCATTATAATTGGACCAGTCAAGGTGAGAGGTCAGTGGGACCATCAAATGATAGGAATGATGGTGGACACACTTATTTAGGAGGTGATCATGAATCAAATAGGTGCCAAACAATGATAATGGATGTCATTGGTCCTCACAGAGTACATCACAAGTCAACACTAATGTGATTGGCAACTTCGAGGACCATCTACAGAGCTTCAAGACCGAACTACGAGTGTCGGGAGCAATTGCAAAGAAAACGAGCTGATGGGCGTGAGGAGGGGCTTAGAGAGGCTGAACTTCGATTCGAACTACTATTGGAACAACAACAACAACAGATACAACAACATTAGCAACATATGCAAGAAATGCAGCAGCAGCAGCAGCAACAACAACAACAACAACAATAAAAGGCAATGATCGAGTCTTTACTCTCAGGACAGATGAGCGGTCAATCCTTCAATTCACTGCCTCGTCGCACTCCTCCACCTAGTTAGTTTGTGATGCTTGGTATTTAGATTGAACAATCTTCTTCTATTTGGTATGGATATTTGGAGTTTTTGGAGTTTTTGTGATGTTGGAGTTTGATATTTTGGATTTAATATTGCACTTTTGTTCGGGCAATATTTTTTGGAGTTGATATAAGACTTTTGTTTGGGTTATGTTTTTAGAATTAATATTAGAATTTTGCAGCCATTAATGTTTGATATTTAGGTTTTTATAGCATAAATAGAATTAATATATATATATATATATATATATATATATATATATATATATAACAAACGACATTTGACTTCGGTCACTAGGTCTGTGATACTCTTGCCATATAACCTCCCACCTTTAAAGTGTCTAAAAGCTCATTTTTTTATTCTATTAATGCTTATTCCGGGTCTAAAATCATTTGGAAATGATATTGATATATTTTTGGAACCAATAGTTGATCAATTAAAGGGGCTTTGGGACATTGCATTGAAACATATGATGCATCGACCAATACTACATTTAACTTACATACAACAATTTTATGGACTATCAATGACTTTCCAGCATATGGAATCTTATCATGGTAGAGTGCATGACCACTATTTTATTAGCAGAAAAAAACCGCAAGTGTACGGTGTAGTTGTAATACGTAGTGAGCAAGAGTATTGTATCCACAAGGATTGTATGGTAAATAATAATGTGAGTACTATAATAAACACATTATTAATATCTAGACACACAAATAACAGAAAAGGAAACATGCAAATAAACACTGAAGAACATACACATAAATAAATAAAATAACAAATGAAAACAATTGATTCTGAGGAGAGTTCATACAATGGATTTTATGACAGATTTATTGACTACTTAACCTTATTTAGTTTATCAAAGGTGGAAAATCACTAAATTGTTATTAGACTGTTCATAGATCATATGTTATAACATAGAAATAATAACCATGTACTTCACTACGGTTGATTCTTCGCACACGTTATTACTCACAACCTCATTCCTTGGTCTTAAATCCCTATGCAACATTAGTTCACTTGGTCGGTCCTTCCTAGCATCACATAAAATAATTAACCTATTTTATTCCATTAATTAATCAGTCACGACTAGAATCTTCCAATTAATTAACTTGCATACATATGCTACTGCAGTCAACATACACATGACAAATCCAAACTAGGAAACCAAATACCCAATGATAATTGGAAAACATATATCAATAAATCAAATTATGAAATCCAATGTACTTACAAACCAAAGAATCCAACAAACTAACTACCTAGACATAGTTAAATAAAAGAAACAAAACATAAACAAAGTAAACAACGTGATGTTCAACACAATAAAGAACCTGGAGTCTTCAATTTTGATGTAGCCTCCATAATTGTATACTTGGTACGTCTTGTATAGCCTCTTGTGCGTCACCTCTTGTCTCTTTTCTAATGAGCAGAGATGGTATTTATATTCTTAGAGGGAACCTTAGGGTTAAAACGAAGCTCAACATGAAGAAAAGCCTTGAAAATCCCAAACTAGATCCATCTAGGTCGACAAGCGGGTCAAGCAGCCGGGTCGACCTGAACATGTGTAAAACAAGACATTTGGGTAGACCGGTGGGTAGGGTCGACCTTGCATGTGCAGGCTTCACTAAAACAACTATTTCTCACTCATTTGTCATCCGATTGAGCTGATTCAATTTGCACAACGCTTCTAACTCGATTCTCCATCTTTCTAAGCTCTTCAACCACTCATTTGGATTATGTTGAATTAATTACATCAATTCTCATGGGCTTTGCTCTTCAAAAGCGGTCAAAAGGCCTAGTTGAACCCTCATTTAGCTCTCCAAGCACATACTTGATCATTTTGTACCAAATAATCATCAAATTCACCACAATTACTGTAAAACTCACAAATACACAAACAATACCAAATGATAGCATAATGAGCATTTGAGATATGAAAATCACACAACTTATCAACTTAAATATCATCAATTTATATTCAAAAGTTGTGTAAAATACACAGCTATCAGTACAAAAGGATATCTAGCATGTTCGGAGTGCAATCAAGAAACATGCAATTTTTGGTTGCCAAAAGGAAAAAAAAGGTGTGCTACATCGATCATCATCATTTCTTACCTCATGATCATAAATGATGAGATAACAATAGTGTTTTTACTGGTAAAAAGAAAAAAAGGGGTAAACCGATTCCTTTAACTGGAGAGGAAATCGTTCAACAATTGAGTGATGTCCATCTAATCGCATTTGAGAAAAGGTGAAACAAAAGAAGATAAAGCGTGATCCAAAATTGAACTGGAGAAAACATAGCATTTTCTTCGAGTTACCTTATTGGAAAAGTCTAAGCTTACGTCATAACATGGATGTTATGCACATTGAAAAAATGTGTTTGACAATATTCTAGGTACATTATTAAACATGGATGGGAAAACTAAGGATAATGTCAATACTAGACTTGACCTGAAAAAATGGGCATTAGACATCAGTTACATCCAAAGAAGATTGGAGATGATTATTTGGTGCCTCTAACATTCTATACATTGACTGTGCTTGAAAAAAAAAGTTATGTGCATTCTTAACCTAGGTGAAGTATCCAGATGCATATGTTTCAAGTTTATCAAAACGTGTCAATACCACGATATGTCATATTACATGATTGAAAACCCATGATTGTCATGTTATTTTACATCAATTATTGCCCATCTTAGTGCGCGGATTGTTAGATAACAATGTTTATGAGGCTTTACATAAAATTAGCCATTTTTTTAGACAAATATGCTCAAAAACATTGAGAAGAGTGGACTTGGAACATCTTGAAGATCATATTGCCTTGACCTTATGCAAGTTCGAGATGATCTTTCCTCCAACATTTTTTGATTTCATGATCCATCTGCCTATTCACCTTTCTCGAGAAATTTTTTTAGGAAGACCAGTATAATACAGATAGACGTATCTTATTGAAAAGTTACAAACTATATTTCATTTTAATTTAAAATATAATCATTAAATTAATTAAATATTTTTCATTTTATTTATTTGTGTTTTTTACATGTACTTGTATAAATTGAAACAATATGTTACTAACAAAGCGCATCTAGAGAGATCAATGGCAGATAGATATATTGCTGAAGAATGTATGATATTTTGCTCTATTTATATGAGTGATATTGAGACACAATTCAACAAAGTAAAACGTAATTATGAAAGGCGTAAATATATAACACAAAACAAATTGTCTGTTTTCTCTAAGAGCATACGTCTTTTGGGAAAAGATTTATACGCTCATCTTGATGGTACGTCATTGAAGCAGTTGTGCAATTATATTTTAAATAATTGCGATGAAGTCTTCCCATATATTAGGTATTTTATTTACATGTATTTTTTCTATTTTCCATACATTTATGTTTTTGATTTGACACTCGTTATTTAATCACATGGTTTGTAATTTTACAGTGAACATAAGGAAGAATTAGAATAAAATGGATGTACAAATATGAAAAATAAGCATGATGATTTATTCACAAGATGGTTTGAACAACGAGTAAGTATTGTTTTACTTTTACTAATTATTTCAATATCATTTTTTCCATTCACATTTCAATATGATTTCTCTATTAGATCACAGTGACATCAACTAAAGAAAAATAACTTCTCTATGAGGATTTAGTGCATTTAGCATGTGGTCCCAATAAATGGGTAACTCATTATGATGGTTGCATAGTGAATGGATTGCGATTTCGTACAAAGTGTCATGATATGAATAAGAGAATCCAAAATTATGGTGGTGTTGTTAAATTTGATGAGACATTTCGATTTCAAGATTATTATGGCGTGTTGGTGGATATAGTTCAATTGGATTCTTTTGGAGATCATCGAGTGACATTGTTTGAGTGTGACTGGTATGAAGGCAAATATGTACAAAAGGATAAATATAATTATACCGGTGTAAATATGTCAAAACTTTGGAAGACTAGTGAATCATATGTATTGGTAACTCAGACAGAACATGTGTTTTATATTGATGATATCAAATTAGGCAGTAATTGGAAAGTTGTTATTCATGCATATGCTCAAAGTTTGTGGAATATGATTGAGAATAAAGAAGATGTGTGTGTAATGACTGATGAGTCTTATTAACAAAATGAATCACACTGTGCTATTGATATGAGTACCCATTGTGCTAATGATTTTGTTGAGTGGTGTAAAAATGATGTCCCAGGATCAATCATCTCTTTGAGTGCAGAAACATTAATGGGAAAACAGATAGTCATATCTACAGATGGTAAAATTGGTGATGGTGGTGGTGATAATGATGATGATGATGATGACGACGACTGTTAGGAAAAACTATCAAAGAACCCCTAGATAAGGTTTTGATGAGGTGTCAAAACTATTCCTGAAAAACTGACCAAAATCCAAGTTGTAGATCTGAGCTGACCAATCCAGAGCCTCAAGAAGGAACTCAACTGAAGCTAGAGTCAACCCAACTGGAGCATGGTCAGCCAGCTGAAAAGATACACAAACCAGTCAAAACTCAATTCAACTGAGGGTTCGAAGAGACAAACCAGTCGAAACAAACTGACAGCTAAGTCAGCTGAGCTGAGAGAAAAATCGACAAGACTGAAGAAACTGATAAGAGATCAGTTCAAACTGAAGACTGGAAGTATCCAGCTGATGGCCAAACTTAACTTCAGCCAAACTGAAGTAAACAGTCGAATCAATCAAAGGCCAGAACTGAAGTCAGCCAGCTTGTAGGAGAAAACAAGCAAACATCTGACAAGGAAGCTTGAGAAAGATCAGTCAAACTGACAAGCTAGCCAACAGCTTGTGATCAGTTAAGCTGACAAGAAAGCTCAAGAAAGATCAGTCAAACTGACAGGCTAGCCAACAGCTTGTGATCAGTCAAGCTGACAAGAAAGCTCAAGAAAGATCAATCAAACTGACAATCTAGCCAACAGCTTGTGATCAGTCAAGCTGACAAGAAAGCTCAAGAAAGATCAGTCAAACTGACAAGCTAGCCAGCAGCTTGTGATCAGTCAAGCTGACAAGAAAGCTCAAGAAAGAACAGTCGAACTGACAAGGCATTTAACAACTTGAGATCAGTCAAATTGGAGGAAGAAGCTCAGAACTGCCAAATGGAGTAATAGCCAAACTGAGTAGACAAGCTCAGAACTGCCAACTGGAACTCAAACTTGCTAAACTGGAGCTCAGAACTGCCAGCCAGAGAGTCCTGGAGTTAATAGCTCAAAATGAAGATCTTGGAATAATGCTCCAACGGAGATCCTGGAATTAAATATCCAATACAGATCGATTGGCAAAGCAACGGCTACTGGAATTAAATATCCAACAGAGATCGATTGGCAAAACAACGGCTACTTCAACTAAAAGCTCCAACAAAGACCATCTACCATTGATGAACCAACAGAGCTACCGATCAATGAAACTCAACGGTCACAAAAATCACTCCTCTATAAAAGACGAGTGAAGCAAAGTTTTCAAGTGACTTTTTGAGACTTTTCGCAACTATCATTCTTGAGCCTTCATTCAAGCAGAGCTTTCTTTCTCCCTCCCACATAGCTCAAGATCAGCATTTGCTAGAACTGCGAGAGTCCAACTGAGAAGAAGAATTCATAGAGTCAAAGCATTCAGCTAGCTGTTGATAATCCAGCTAGAGCAACCTTCTCAGTTCCAGCAATACACCGATCAACTACTCAGCTCAATTGAAGGAGCACATCAGTTGATATCCCTTGTTCAAGACTAACCTCTTAAAGATCGAAAGAGATCTAAAACCTTGTAAAGACGTCAATAGCACCTACCTCCCTAGCGAGCAGTTAGGGACTGCAAGTGTGAGTCGTCGACCCGCTGAGGTAGCGAGCAGTTACCAGGTTCAGCCAACTGTCCTTCATTGTGTAGTTTGTAAAGAAACTCAAGTTATATAGTGGAGTTGCCCTTCTACGGAAGGAAGAGAGGACGTAGAAGTTTGAGACTTCGAACCTCTATAAATCATCTGTGTGTTGTACTATTTTGATTACTTGCATATCTTTGAACTGTACACAAGCTCACACAATCTGCACTCAAGCTGTCCAAAGTGTTCAACCGAAATGTGCATAGATAAGTTACTAAGCGAGTCAAGGGCCCTTATCATTCCGCATTTGAAGTAAAGTTTTTAATCAGTTTATTCACCCCCCTTTAAACTGATATCGACTCATCCGGGACCAACATCGACGACAATGATGATGATGATGATGATGATGATGATGGTGACGATGACGATGACGATGACGATGACGATGACGAGAGCAAGATAATATAAATGAAAGTGAAGATTATTTTTATTTTTATTAATGGATCTATAGTTTTATGTTTGCTACATCAATTTCTTATATTAATTTTATGATAATGAATTTTTTTCTTATTCTATTTCATATTTAATCAAGTCTAATATAATATTTTATTTTATTTTTACAAAATTAGAGTCTAAAAATATTGTTATTTATTATCATCAAAATATATACATACATAATTATTATATTAAACTATCATCTTAAACATGGTATTTCATCATTTTTTTCTTCCATTCTTTTTCTTATTTTTTCATAGTTTTTATTTACATTTAATTATGAAAATGTGAGAATCTTAATGAACTACTTTTAAAAATTTCTAAGATTTAAATCTTAATTTTTTTTAAAGATTTTTGTTATTATTTTGTATTATTTATGTTTAGGTAAATTTTTGGTTTTATAGTAGATTAACCGACAAACTCATTAAGCAATCACTTTATGAGGTTCACATTTCTCTATCTGATTGTGTAAACTATTTAATTAATTTGCTTCAGTTAATTAATCAATTATCTCTGATAGATTAAACAACTATCTTCCCTGCATCCATACTCCATAGAAAGAAGGTAATTATTAATCAATTTGCCTTCTTGCATGTAGATGTCGGAATGACATACATATTCCGCGACCCCGATGGTGAAGAATCAATACATAATAATACCATCAATCTCAATCCTACTCCAAACCCCATTGGTGGGAGTGGAAGATTGCCTAAGCCACCTAGGCTAAGGTCAGAAGTGTGGGATCATCATATTACCAAATTCACTAATGCAAGTGCAATTACTGTCTTAATACTTATTTATTTGATTCGAAAATGTATGGCACATCCATTTTATAGAACACATAATCCCATAAAATGTAGATACCCAACAAACACATTATCTTTAAATCTCATGACAGTGAAGTCAAAGGTAGTCTTAGATCAGAATGTGTAGAAAAAAAATAGTTCAAATGATAGTTAATGATGAACTTCCATTTAAGCATATTGAGAGGAAAGAGTTGTTTATTGATGTTGTTGACTCTTTACAACTTAAGTTCCACATTCTATCAAGATGGATCGTGTCTAGATATATACATCAAATGTACTTAGATGAAAGAGATAAATTGCAAGATTGACTGTATGCATTACTACTAATACATGGACTTTTGTGTAAAAGATTAACTATACGTGCACATTGTCCATTGCATTGACAAAGATTGGACATTGCATAAGAAAATTGTTGATTTTTGTGTTGTTGATGATAAGGGTGACAAAATGCGTAAACAAGTTAGTTATTTTTTTGCGTGAATGGGGGTTTGCACAGATCTTGACGATTACAATTAATAATGTAGCTAAAAATTATGTTTATGTGAGCTTTTTGAAAGGGAGATTGATACTTTAGGGGTGTGATGTGGTGAGAGGGAGCACCTTCACATGAGGTGCACTGCTCATGTGGCGAATTTGATCTTAGGTGATGGATTGAAGGTTATAAATCAATCCATCAAGAGGGTTCATGAAGTTATTAGTTATGTGAGACACTCCCCTTCAAGATTGAAAAGATTTAAAGAGTGTTGTATATATAAGGGCATAGAATGTAAGTATTTGTTGTGTTTGGCTATGTCAACCAGATGGAAGCCTATATTATAAAAGTCTCAATATATTTCAGGGGAAGTTGTATTTCTCATTGATATACAATCGGTATATATATTACAATAGAGAAGGATCTAGAATATACGATACAATAATATAATTATTATAAATTCACTATTTATGGGAATTAATATCTGGAGGATCCGGAGTAGAAGATAGATCCTTAATACGCCCCCGCAAAATGGACGTTCCATCGGCAATGAAGATTTTGGAACGGAGAGTCTCGAAGTATGGTCGAGGTAGAGGTTTGGTTAGCATATCGGCAAGCTGATCAACAGAGCTAACATAAGAAACAACTAAAAGGCCTTTAGATGCAAGATCACGAACGAAATAGATGTCGATGGCGATGTGTTTCATTCGAGAATGCTGAACTGGATGAAGGGCAAGTCGAGTGGCGCCCATGTTGTCGCAAAGAAGGCGTGTGGTGGACTTGAGAGAGATATTAAGTTCTCAAAAGAGATGAGTCACCCAGGCGACCCAGAAACAGTCAAAGCAAGCGAACGATATTCAGCCTCGGTCGAGGATCGAGTGACACCAGTTTGCTTGTGTGATCTCCAAGAAATATAATTATCACCAAGAAAAACAATATAGGCTGAGCTAGACTTACAATCTTTAGAGTCACCAGTGAAGTTCGAGTCGGAATAGGCAGTGAGACGAATGTGGGATGGCCTATGTAATAGAAGGTCGTGATGGATGCTAAATGGAAATTAAAGTCCATGATTGCTATCGATCACAATTGTGGAAGTCTATTTCTGTTAGGCTGAAGTGTTTGGCCTTTCCTTCTTCGTGCCCGCTCACGCTTCGGTGCCCTTCAAGTAACGAAATAGTCATTTTACTTCAACCCAATCAGATCCTGACGGAGAGGACATGCACTGAACGAGGCGGTTGACTGTAAATGAGATATCAGGGCGAGTAAAGGACAAATATTACTGGCCCCTATCGCACTTCTATACTCTGTGGGGTCGACATGAGTTAATGGAGTAGCAGTAGAAAGAATTCTTGGAGTGCAAAGTGGCTTGGTGCATCCATATGATGTCATCGAAGCAAATTAATAATATACTTGTGTTGGGACAGAAAAAGACCTTCTTGACAACGAGCGACCTCCACACCAAGGAAGTAAGAAATATTGCCGAGATCTTTGACAGAGAAGCGAGTTTTCAGATGGAGAAGCAGACGTTGGATATGTGAATCATGAGAGCCGGTGATAATAATATCATCCACATAAATCAAAATGAGTATATGAACACCATCTCGACTGTATATGAATAAGGATGTGTCAGCTTTTGACTGAAGAAATCTAAAGGCAACAAGAGATGAGCCTAGGGTGAGATACCACTCGCAAGAGGCTTGGCGCAGGCCATAGAGAGATTTTCGGAGTAGACAAACATGAGACCTATGAGAGTCATCAACAAATCCTGGTGGCTGAGACATATAAACAAGAGTGGTGAGGGTCCCATGGAGAAAAGCATTACCGATATCGAGTTTCTTTAAAGACCAGTTAGCAGATAGAGCTAGTGTCAAAACAGTGCGGATGGTGACAAATTTAATAACAGGACTGAAGATTTGAAAATTCATAGCATGCCATTGGTGAAATCCCTTTGCTACAAAATGAGCTTTGTATCGTTCTATAGTGCCATCAGGTTTTCATTTTATATGAAAAACCCATTTGTAGCCAACAATAGTTGCCTTGGGAGGAGGAGGAACAAGATCCCACGTGCCATGATTGAGGAGGGTAGTGAATTCCTCGGACATAGCCTGGCACCAAGGAGCTAAAGATAAGGCTTGTGAGACAGAATTAGGCTCGACATCTTTCAGCAGAGGATGTGTAGAGGTTGTGTAAAGCTTCTTAGGCTAAAACATGTTTTGAGCTCGTGTGCGCATGACATGTTAACGAACTTTTTGAGGAGCCGGAGGAGCAGTGGGTGCTGCTCTGGGAGACGACGGTGGTGAATGTGGCGGAGTGGCGACAGGCGACGGAGAAGGTGATGCGGGAGGTGGAGCCGGCGGTGTTGGGTCCGCCAAATGCAGAAATTTATTTATGTCGCTATTATGAAGCATCTGTTTATCAAAATTCTAAAAGATAAATTCTGAAAATTTGACATGACGAGAGACATAGATTTTCCTAGAGTCCGGATCAAAACATCTGTAAGCACTTTGACTAGTGGAGTAGCCAATAAATATACATAGTGTTGAGGGAAAATCAAGTTTACCAATGTGGTATGGCCGTAACCAAGGAAAACAGATGCAATCAAAGGTACGCAACTTGAGATAATTGGGGGCTTTCTAAAATAAGATCTCAAAAGGGCTGGCAGAAGCTGTATTATCTGATGGTGTCCTGTTGATAAGATAGACCGATGTTTGAATAGCAAATGCCAAAAATTGAGATGGCAGTCATGTGTGATGTCGTAAAGCACGAGAAATTTCCAAGATATGACGATTGCGGCGTTCAGAGATGCCATTTTGTTGAGGAGTGTGAGGTGTAGTAGTTAACCAAGAGATGCCACGCTCAACAAGATATGATTTAAGTACCAAATATTCCCCACCATAATCAATATAAAAATGATGAATTAAACTGCGAAACTATTTTTCCACCAGACAACGGAACTGATGAAAAATCATGGCAACCTGTGACTTGGCATGAAGTGTGTACACCCAACAATAACGGCGATACAGATCAACCAAAAGCAAAAAATAACGACAACCATCAATAGCAGTAGTGCGTGTAGGACCCCAAACATCAGCATATAAATAATCCAAAGGTCCAGTAGCGATAAAGGATGAATCACCAAAAGGAAGTCTGTGAGATTTACTAACATTACAAGAAACATAATTATCCAAAAAACCAATTTTAGTTAAGACAAGTAACTGAAATCTAGATAAAATCCTCGAGCTCGTCCGCTGTGATGGGTGACCAAGGCGAGCATGCCAATGATGAAGGGTAGTGTGTACCCCTAAAGTAGCAATCTTGGGTAAGGAGCTGGTGATGAGAGCAGCCAAACTGTAAGTGCCTCTACGGAACGGTCCGCGATCCAACACCGCCCCCATGGAGGGATCCTTAATAAAAAAAATAATACGGAAATAATTCCACAGAAACATCATTAGCCTTGGTAAACTGATGGATAGAGATAAGATTGCAGGCAACACGAGGAACACAAAGAGCATTGGATAATTTGAATGTACGAGCAGGTGTAATAATATGAGAAGTGTCAGAATGAGTAATAGGCATACCGTTGCTATCAGCTATCTGGATTTCATCGGTGCCATCATATTCCGAGTATATAGAAAGATTACTAAGATCATTAGTGATCGTGTGAGACGCACCAGTGTCCATAACCCAGTTAGGGTGCTGATGATGGGTTAATGACTGAGCCATATGCGCAGAGAGTGGAGGGCGTCAACAGTAGGGTACGGTGTGACCCTGAAATCCACAAAGTTGAAAAATGACAGGATATTGTTGATAATTACCCGAGTATGAATTATTTCTATTATTGTGACGGCTGCCGCCATGACTCCATCCACCGTGACCACGGGAGAAATTGTTGGACTGCCCACGACCTCTATTAGAGGAGCGATTGTCCCCGCTAGAACGATGTAGAGAAGACGATTGAGATTGGGCCACATGAACAGTGACGACAAGCTGAGCAGAATCAGATTCATTCTGCTTAAGATATAATTCATGCTTGACAAGGTGATCACGGAGCTCTTCAAAATGAAAAGGGGTCTCCCGAGTTCGAACATAACTCATAATATCGCGGTAGGCAGGACCCAATCCGTTGATGATGTATAAGGTTAGATCGTCGACAAAAATGGCAACCTCGATCAGGCTGATTTGATCGGCCATCACCTTGACGGAGTTCACGTACTCGAAGATAGTGCGGGAGCCGAGCGATGCCTTGGAGAGAGACGTCTTCAAGTGCATGACATGGGCTCTAGAGGTACTGGCAAAACACGGTTGAGAATATCCCATGCATCAGCCGCGGTCTTAGCATTGGAGATAAGCGGCAGAATTTCAGAGGAGACGGAGCCGAGAATTGTAGCCAGTAGAAGTTGATCCTATCAGAACCACATCGTTATTGCAGCAACATCAGTTGATTTATGGGTTTTGCCATTGACAAACCCAAACAGGTCGTAGCCGTTGAGAACGGCGCTGAGGTGTGTGCGCCACGACGGGAAATTGGAGGTTGTGAGAGTGATAGAGAAATGATGGTGAGTAGTGATGGGGATGGGCAATGGGATTGATGGCAAGATGATGGAACCAGTGGTGGTATCGACGGCAGCAGATGCGGAAGCCATGCTAGAGATCAATTAAGGGTTTCATGAGAAATAGGCTAGCATGATACCATATAAAAGTCTCAATATATTTGAGGAGAAGTTGTATTTCTCATTTATATACAATCGGTATATATATTACAATAGAGAAAGATCTAGAATATACGATACAATAATACAATTATTATAAATTCACTATTTATGGGAATTAATATCCGGAGGATCCGGAGTAGAAGATAGATCCTTAATATATATATATATATATATATATATATATATATATATATATATATATATATATATATCTAATGTTGAGTGTTGCACTTAAATTTGAAAAGACATTTGAACCATTTGAATTGAAGGTACATATCAAATTTTTAGAGTTGATTTAACTAATGGTGGTGCCTATACCTACAAATCGGGAAGTTGTTAAGACAATGATTGATATTTTAATTGACTTCTATGAGCTCAGACTCAGGATTTCTGCCCAGTTGTATGTCACATCTCATTTGCTTTATCATGAGATTGATACAATTGATTATGTTGAGAGATTGAGTAGGAAACCCAAATCCATCTATCAAAGAAATAACTGTGAAGATGCAAGCTAAATATAAAAAATATTGAGGGAACCTGGAAAGATGAACAGACATATTGATCCTCGATATAAGTTTGTATTCATTAGCTACTATTTTAGATAAGAGTGCGGGGATGAAGAAGGTTCAAAGTTGACATTTGATGTTAAGAGTGATTTATATAACTTGTACGAGCATTATCAATCATTACATCGACCTAAACCTCAAAGTGGTGTAGTAAATCAAGAGCAAGATGCGGTGTCTCCTTCTCCTTTAAAGAAACTAAAGTATACAAATAGTGAAATATACGAATAAACATTCAGGATGGAGATGATGACTTGAAATATGATTTGTAAATCTATCTCACTTAAAAAAGCTCTAAAAATGAGAAAGAAGATTTCAATATATTGAAGTGGTGGAGGTATACACCAATGTAGTTAATTTCCTATTCTTTCACATCTAGCTCGAGATATTTTGTTGATGCATATCTCTATGATTCCTTCAGAACTTGTCTTTAGCACAGGAGGTAGAGTGCTTGATCCTTGTAGGAGTTTTCTAAGTCCTACACTTGTAGAATCTCTTATACATGGCCAAGATTAATTGAAGCATTCAGAACAATCGATAATCATTGAAGAAGATTTGATTAGTCTTAAAAAAGATGAAGAAAATTTATTAAATTTTAATTTACTTCTCTTTTAGTCTTTTAAGTTTTTGCATCTTAGATGTTTCTTCTTGGTTGCTTTAAGTAATTAGCCAGATAATTGAAGAGAAATTAAATTTATTCCATTGAGAGCGTAGCAACTGTTAGTATAATATTTCAATGCCAATACAATTCTCATCAATAAAAAATTATTGGTAATACAAATTCATCGATCAATAGTGAGACACATTTTATTTTCTTAGAACGATGGTGATCATACAACATTCTTTTCAAGAAAAAAAATGAGTAGAGATTATAAGAGCAAAATATGATATTTAAAGTATTTTTATATTTAAAATTACACTTTACTTTATCAAAGATATATGGAAAAGTCGAAGCACCGTGCCCAGTTTTTTACATTTTATTTTTAAAAAATATTTTTAAATTGCTTTTGCAATAAATATTTTAGGGACATATCTTATTTTTTAAGTAGATATTAGTTATGTTGGTCCTAATTTTTTTCTAGTCCCCTGCTGTGAAAACGACAATGTTTTAGTGTTTCACACGGTATCATTAAAAAACACACAAATGACATTTTTGCATAGTATGAAGTGAAAAAAAAGTCATAACTAATATACTTAACATGGGAGAAATTTTTATCTAGACAATAAAATGTTAAAATTGGTATAGTTGGACAAGTTTTAAGAGGGTAGGAGTTTTATGGGCAATTTGTACTACATTGACTTTAAAAAAGCTGAATATTCTTACCTTTTCTGAAAAGTACTACAGTTTTGTACTTTCCATGCATAAAGTGCTTTGGAATAAAATTTTCATGCATGGAATAAAATCTTGGCATATCACGTCTCTTTTGGATCAAAATTTATCTAAACTCAATTTAAATTTGGAAAAAAAAATCGGTGGCTTGTGAATCAATTCATATTTAATACCCTAATAAATTTTAGTAACCACCCTCGATCCACACTCTCTCTCTCTCTCTTTCTCTTCCCCAAATTTTCGTTATCTTCAACGGTTGAAAAGTCTGAGTCCAAAACCCTCTCTTCTACAATCGTTCTCCCCTTTTTTTCGTTCTCTTCAACAGCTACAAAGAAAAAACACTCTCTTCTACAGTCGTTCTCCCCAAATTTTCATTCTCCCCTACACAGTTTTGTTCGAACTAAAAAAAACACCCTCTTCAAATCACTTCACCGGAAAACCCAAAAAAAAAAAGAAATCGTGAACTCGCCGGAAAATCGTGAAGACTAAGAAGACGACGACATCAATGGAGGAACAAAATTTGGTAGAAAGCAACCCGTCTGAACCGAGAGAGGTTAGTTTTCATCCATAACTGAACGAGAATCCGATTTTTGTTATGCCTTAATTTTTTTCATTATGCTTTAAATACATTTCGTTATGCTCGATATTGCTTCGTTATGCTCGATTTGCTTTAATTAGTTTTCGTTATGCCTTAATTTATTTTCGTTATGCTTTAACTAGCTTTCGTTATGCTCGTTGTTGATTTAATTACTTTTCGTTATGCCTAATTTATTTTTGGTATGCCTTAATCCACTTTGTTTAATTATCGTTACGGCCTTTTGAATTAAACGAAAAAATTACATGCATAATCGTTATGGCCTTTTGAATCAATCGAAACTGTTTGAGTCTTTCGTTATGCATAACGAAAGAATAATCATTATCGTTATGGTATTTTTTTTATTTAATTGTTATCCTTATGTGTTTGTTTAATGATTTTCGTTATGGCCTTTTTTGAATTGGAATTGGTTATGGCCTTTTGAATTAAACGAAAGAATTACGTGCATAATTGTTATAGCCTTTTGAATTAAACGAAACAATACTTGCATAATCGTTATGACCTTTTTTAATTAGTAGTATTGGGTATCGTTATCGCTTTTTTATATAATCGTTATGCGAATTTTAATAATCGTGATGGCTTTATTTGATTAATCGGTATGCTAAAATGAATGAATTGTTATTGCTTTCTTTAATTAATCGTTATGCCAACTTAATGAATCATTATGGCGTTGTTTAATTAATCGTTATGCTAAAATGAAAGTATCGTTATGGCATTTTAGTTCAAATCGTTATGCCAATTTTATTGAATCATTATGGCTTGTTTAAATAATCGTTATGGTTTTTTTAATCAATCATTATGACTTTTAGTTGAAATCATTATGCTAATTTTATTTAATCGTTATAGCATTTTTTAAATTAATCGTTATGGCTTTTCAAGTAATCGGTTAAGCTAATTGTATTAAATCATTATGCTTAAATTGTTATGGCCTTCTTTAATTAATCGTTTAGCAAATTTTATTAAATCGTTATACTTAAATCGTTATTGCTTAAATCGTTATCACAAGTGATTAACATTATCGTTATTCTAAAGAATAATTAATTACATAAGTTTAAGTTAATCATAATTAAACACTCAAGCAAAGTATAACGAAATTGTATAAAAATGTAATAATAATATTCGTCTACTTAATACTATTAGTAAAAAAAATAACAAAAATAATTAATATAAATAATAATACTTTTGTAATAATAATAATAATAAAAGTAATAATAATAATCTAATAATAATAACAACAATAATAATCAAATAATAATAATAATAATAATAATAACACAAAATATTTGATACACGTAGATAAAAATTTAATTTAATAATTTAATAACAGTTTAATTTTCAATTGTGAAATTTAGATCGAGTGGATTAGACGCCCCCTCCAGAGGTTCAAGCCGACTGTGAATATGTACGTGAAAATGGAGTTAGCAGAGAAGATTAGGGAGGTGTTACATCATTTTGGCGGTGAGGCTACGATCCAAATGTTCAGATCTGGATGCTTAGGACATTTCGTAGACTTTAGAGGGGGTAACATAGCCCGGAAGGCACTGCATGCCTTGATTTATCGCGAAGTGCGTGTCCAGGATCCTGCATGCAAGGGTAGAGAGTGTTGGTTCCATGTGAGTAGGACGACACTACACTTTGGGCCCTCAGAGTTTGCACTGGTGTCGGGCTTACGGTTCGGGCCGTCCAGTTTCGATCCGAATGTGGCTCATCGCATTCCGGACAGAAGCATCTATCACCGGTTTTTGGAGAGAAAGAAGACGACAATTCAAGTTTTGTATGATAAGTTCACGGCGAAGCGTCTAGCCAATCACCCTCCAGATTACGTGAAGATTGCGAACATCCTGATCGTGTATCGGATGTTATTTTGCTAGGACCTCGGACGTACGATCGATGACTGGGTGTGGGCCCTGGTGGAGGATGTTGATGCGTGGAATTCTTTTCCATGGGGAGGCTACACATTTCAGATCCTGATGCACTTTATCAGCATTCTCCCGATAGCTCGATGAGATATGGGCCCACAGGGGGACGAAGCATATCATTGGTACGGACCTGTTTGGGCATTTCAGGTAATTAGTTGAATTTATCATGATAAATTTATATTTTAGTAATTTGATATTATACTTACATGATATTCTACGTTTTTAAACAGACATGGACCTGTGAGGTTTTTCCCGAGATTGTCCGTCATTTGGGCATCCCTGGAGGTCAGATGACCACACCTTGCTTATTGAGGTGGTCATTCATAGCCCCAAGCATCGACTTCTCCAGATTTTTTGATAGACAGGTAGCCTTTTTTATATAAATAATTTTAATTATTAAATTGAAGTAATATGAGTTAATGTTAACATTGTGTTCGTTATTGATGCAGATGGATGTCCAGCCGATGGTGCCATCAGCAGCGGAGCTCCTGACCCCATATGTTCAGAGCTTGGACGGAGATAGTTTACTGGGTGTGAGGTACGTGGTACCTCGAAAGGTCTCCAAGAAGAAGTTACTGACTGTGGTGGCCCGTCGTGTGGTCCCGGGGAGATGTGCGGGGATCTCTGACATCGTCAGCCCATCACCACAGCATAGGAGTGCCCGGACTGCACAACAACAGGCTCCACAGACGACGCACCGATTGATAGACAAGCCGGATGAGGGATCTGGACCCTCAGAGCAGGGACCGGACCGTAGTGAGAGCCCTCCTCGACCGACAGGCAGTAAGCGCGCCGAGGAGGAGCCATGAGGGGAGCCATGGAGAGCCCGGATTCACATCTTAGTTGGTTCGATTGTGTTATCCATGTCGTTGCTGCCTCAGAAGCATGCATTATGGGTCAGATGGAGAATAATTTCAAACAGATGGAGAACATTATCAGAGGGATGATGGAAGGCTTATCTAAGTGGATGAGACGGTTGGAAGACCTCGTTATGGGTCGGCTACGCAGGTCGCCCACACCGCCTAAGGGGCCCACACTAGAGTTGTCAACTGGACCGGGCTAACCCAGCCCGGCCCAGGCCCGGGTGGGTTTTGACATAAAATGGCCCAACCCAGCCCAAGTCCACTAGTGGAACGGGCTGGGCTGGGCTGGGTTTTCTAAAATATATATGAGCCCAGCCCAACCCAACCCATACACCGGGTCTAACATGGGCCTGGGCTGGGCCTAAAGTGGGTTTTGAATTTTTAAATGCTGGCATTAATTAATATAATTATACTTAGTGAATTTATTTATCATTTATATGACAAGATACAATTAATAATATGATTTTATGGTATTATATTTTGAAATTGTAGTATGTTGAAACATTTTTTATATATGGTCAAATATATAAATAAATTAAACTAAAACGGGTCTAAAGTGGGCTTAAGGCGGGCTTGGGCTGGGCCTGAGCTGGGCCTTTTGTGGGCCTGGGCCTGGGCTGGGTTGGGTTTCAAAAAGGGGCCCACGTGAGCCCATTTCATCGTGGCAAACCCAGCCCGCTTAGCCCATGATTTTCATGGGCTAGGCTGGGTTGGCCCATAGCGGGCTTGGGCTGGGTTGGGTTAGGTCAGCCCAGCCCATTTGACAACTCTAGCCCACACCACCCAGAGGGCCCACACCGCCTCCCAGAGACCCCACAGCACCGCCTAGGGACCCCACACCTCCCAGAGACCCCACACCACCCAGGGGCCCCACAACGCCTCCCAGACAGGCCACTCAGACTCCTCCGCCTCCCAGACAGACGGTGATCGCTCGTTTGACCCCCCGTACGAGAGGGGGGAAAGCCAGAGGCAGATCATCTGCGGGTTGATCTTCTCTGCGCCCTTCGTCAGATACGCAGTTGTCTCCAGGCCCGTCGTCTACCCCGCCGTCATCTGTAGGCCCTTCATCTACCGCACGTTCATTGGTATTTGACTTACTGGGGGCGGATGAAGCGCGTAGGGTACAGGTTGGATACACGGATTTTAGGAGGTTGGGTTATGAGGCGAATATCCAGGTTATTTTGACCGGTGGCATACTCTGGCAAGCATTTTTTGAGCGTATGGAGGATGCTAACGAGCTTGTTGATTATGAGATGGTTGCGCATTTCTTGCTTGAGGTGAAGCGATGACTTTTCAGAAGGCACATGAGCGATGTTGTGATTTGCTCTCCATATTTTTTTGTAAGTTCAAGATACATTCTTTTTTTTTTGTATTCAATTATCTCTTTGTCCGTTTACTTGATTTGTTTATGTGTTTTTTTCAGGTTCAACTACAGACAGCATGGCAACAGCTTCATCCAAGAGACCCTCACTATGAGCAGGAGTATGGTGAGGACAGATATCTGGAGGTCTTCTATCTCGCCCAAAGTGATATGCAACCGATTCAGGAACCAGATCCAAGTGTCATCATTCTCGATCGGACCGATACCAACTGCAATAGGTAACACTTGTTCATTGCCGTCCTTCGTCACAACAACAAACATAATTCCCTTGTTCTTTCCCTTCAAGTGTGTCCCATCAATCACGACCACTGGTCTTGCACCCGCATGAAAGGCACTAATACACGATTCGAGTGCCAAAAATGTATACTTCAGCTCATGTACAGTGTTCGTCTAAAACTCGTACAATGTCCTGGGATTCTGCAGCTGCAACGTGTGTAGAAATGCGGGCAATTGCACATAGGACTTATCAAAGTTCCCATAGACCATCTCAATTGCAATGTTCCTCGAGCGCAGAGCGAAACTGTAATCAATCTGAATCTCGTACTCACGTAGAAGCTCGGAGACCATCTCTTTGGGCTTCAGAATAATCCCCTCATCGATCAGTTTACGTGCAAAATACTTTGCAATCACCCGTGCAGACACCTGTCGTGGGGCAATTAGGCTCATATCCATGTGGCAAGTGTGAGTGCCGTCAAACTTGTAGATTCTCCAAACAACTCCATCCACAACGGCACACAACTTGAACGGGCACTCCCTGCCATGTTTGCACATGTAGGCCAGTCGTGTCTTGTTCGATCGATACACGGCATACTCCACTCGATTCTGCATGTGATACAGTCCCACGGCCAGGGCCAAATCATCCTTGGTGCAGATAATCGCACCTTTATGAAGTTTATCTGTATTGGCTGCTGAAGGCTCGTCCCAACTCAGTGGGCCTGCAACGTCAATATTCGCAAGTGGAACAAGCCAATTGCTCTCACCCCTCTCAGATACATCCTCAGCCCTAGTGTTCGACGATGATGCTCCTCCGGTCATGCCTATCAATCATCCCGTACCCCCTGTAGAATGAATCCATCCTTTGAACTCTGTGAACACTGATTCGAGCAAGTCCGTTCTCACATTCTCCTCCGCTTCTTCATCAGTAGTAGGAATTTCTTCTTCTTCTCCTTCTTCATGCGGGAATGCATCGTCGTCAAAATCATGCTCTGGAGCCTCATAGTGCTGCATATCATCACAAACCTCCTCTCTGACCGGTTCTCTATATTCGAGCACGGTGTCAGTGATGACCCTTGAGCTGTTGTGGCCTCTCTGAACAACATACACAATCATCTCTTGACTCTACTCGTGGAGCAAGTCAAGCAAATCAGCATCATCTTTCAGTCTTGTCTTGATCTGTCTCCCGCTATTGGTGCTCGACATCCATGATAACTGGTACTCGACAGATGTGGGACCGGTCTCTAGTAACTCATGTATCTATCTCATCAGTGTCCTAAAACATATATCATCAAATGACATGATGATCAGCTCCTCCACACCATCTACATATTGAGCTCTCTCCCAACGGCCACTATGTTGTACAATAATACGACGTCTAACCATATGTGATAAACAAATTTCAAAAATAAGCATAATTTAAGCATAATGAAAATTTAAATTTTAAACATAACGATAATTTAATTTGACAGTAACGAAAGCATAATTTAAGCATAACGAAACTTTAAATTTTAAGCATAATTTGACAGTAACGAAAGCATAATTTAAGCATAACGAAACTTTAAATTTAAGCATAATGAAACTTTAAATTTAAGCATAACGAAACTTTAAATTTTAAGCATAATTTGACAGTAACGAAAGCATAATTTAAGCATAACGAAAGCATAATTTAAGCATAATGAAAATTTAAATTTTTTATTTATAACGAAACTTTAGTGACAATTTAAAGCATAACGATAGGTAATTTTAAAGATAATGAAAATTTAATTTATCAATAACGAAACTTTGATTTTTAACATAACGACCATTTAAATTGAACTATAATGAAATTTTAATTTTAACATAACGAAAATTAATTTTAAAGATAACGACAATTTAAATTTATGCATAACGAAAACTAAATTTTCAACATAACGAAAATAAAAAATTAACATTAACGAGAATCTGATTTCATCATAACCAAAATAAAAAATTAACATTAACGAAAATTCATTTTATGCATAACGAAAATTAATTTAGCCATAACGAAAACTCATTTAGGCAATAATAAAAATTTAATCATAACTAAAGTAAAGCCATAACGATAATTTTCATATTATGCATAATGAAAATTAATTTCATGAATAACGAAAATTTAGCCATAACTAAAGTCAAGCCATTACGAAAATTCATTTTATGCATAACGAAAATTCATCTAGCCATAACGAAAACTCATTTAGGCAATAACGAAAATTTAATCATAACTAAAGTGATGCCATAACGACAATTTTCATTTTATGCATAACGAAAATTAATTTTATGAATAACGAAAATTTAGCCATAACTAAAGTGAAACCATAACGAAAATTCATTTTATGCATAACGAAAATTCATTCTACCTTTACGCTTTTAGCCTAAGGTTACAAAATTAAATCAAGCATCCACAATACTAGTTTATAAATCTACATGTTATTTTAGAACTAGAAACATAGAAACGTAACAATAGGTACCTTTAAAATAAAAATCCTACGTTTCTTTTACAAATAAACTCGAAACATACCTTTCAAAATTTAAAACTTTTCGAGGCCGGCCGGAGAGTATTTTCTTGATGAAGACGTCGTTGCTTTCTTTAATATTCTTCTATATCAAGCTCTCAATATATTTTTTGTGTTTTGGTGTTGAATGTTTGGGATCAAACCCTACCATCAATATAAGCACATTATACCACCAACCTCTCTTACACAAAATTAAATGCATTAAATTGAATTTCATTTGCCTTAACTAATACCTACCTATACAAATATAAATTTATGCATTTTGCCTACCTCATTTTGACCAACACATAAAGAAACAATAACGCATTTATGTTCATTTAATGTTGGCCAACGAAAGTAAAAAAGAAAAAACGTTATGCATTAGATTTCGTTATGCATAAAAAAATCATTATGAGAGTTTAACTAAAACTTTCGTTATGCATAAAGCCCTTAACGAAAATAATTAATTTTATTTCGTTATACATATAAAATAATAACGTTATTTTTTATAAAATTTTGGTTATTATTTCAGCCCTTAACGAAAGTAATAAATTTTGGTTCGTCATTGTACATAAAAAATAATAATGTTAGTTTTTATAAAATTTTCGTTATGATTTTAGCCCTAAACGAAAGTAATACAAAATTTTCGTTACGGGCAATCGTTATTTAAACTCAGTTTCGTTAGGTCAAATTTGGGTACGGATCCATCATTTTTTTTTTTATGTTAGGTGTGGGAGCATTTAATGTTTAGTTATTAAAAAATTGTAAAAGGTACACTTAGCTAATCATTGGGTGTGGGGACAAGTGTGTCATAATTCCAAATTGCCCATGAAACTAATATACCCTTATATGTGGCCTTTTTTTCCTTTTTAATTTTTTTTTTGTCTATATTTATAGATTTACACACTTAACATTTACTAATATAGCCAATCATGTCCTCAAATATAATTTGCAATAATAAGAATAAAAACACAAAATTGGCACGATTACTTTTCCATCCAAAGCCCATTAATCTATGAGTCAATGCAAAGCGAGTCCAGTGGAAAAGCCCAAGCTCGAAAAAAAATATAATATAAATTGTCAACATAGAAAATCAACACCACCAAATTCCCCCTTTCGGCCAAAAACCCCAGCTGAAGAAAACGAGTGAGAAAAAAATTGGAGCGAAATGGACGTGATAAAATCGCAGCAGATATCGTTGCGCCCGATCGAGAAGGTGGTGGTGCACCCGCTCGTCCTGCTCAGCATCGTCGACCACTACAATCGGGTGGCGCGTGATACCAGGAAGCGCGTCGTCGGAGTTCTGCTGGGAACTTCGTTTAAGGGAACCGTTGACGTCACCAACAGCTATGCCGGTAGGTTTTCCTTCTCTTAGATCTGATTTCGATCCATTTTCTATTTGTTTAGTTCGTTTCAAATTTTAATTTCGCGTTGTGTGAGGACCTGTGTGTAGGTGAAAAGAAGAGTTGGGGTTAAAAGTTGGCGTATGGAGTTAGGTATCCTGTATCTTAGTAGGAGTTCTGATTAGAGCTGTTGAAAGTAAGGAGTTTGAATTGCGCTGATACTAATATCAGATATGGGAAAATATTTTTAGATAATGATCGCTAAATTATGGAAAATTTATTTGAAATTTCAAAATTTCACTACGGCATGGTGTAAAATTGAAAATGGCGCATAACTTTGTGTAGTGCTTTTGGATCGTTTGAAAGGTAGGATCTTTTAGTGTGGGGAGTTACTTTATGCTATTTTGAGTTTTTTGATCATTGTATTGGATTAGAATGGAAATGGGGATTATAAGAGAAAGCCATCTCAGACGTCCTCGTATCCTCGATTCATTGTGTCCTACTTAGTCATTGCCGAGCTGCCTTTTGTGTGTCCATTTCCTCTAGGAATTCTGGTATACAGCTTGACAAGTTCTCCGAGTCCATTTTAGCTCAATTGTCATGTTTATTCATTGTGTACTACTTAGTAATTGTCAAGCTGCTTTTATGTGCCCATTTTCTCTACGAATACTGGTATACAGCTTGACAAGTTCTCCGAGTCCATTTCAGCTCAATTGTCATGTCTAAATCACTGTTCAAACTCATTCATATTGTTTAATCAAGTTACTTTTAGTGTGCTTACTCCTGAACACTTTAAACTACGGGGATCCTGTGTAGTGATTATTGACCCATAATTGTTTTAGGAATTGGAGACCTATTCTTTGGTTGTGGTAGCTGCTATATTTTACAAAAAACTTGGTGTCCTATATATGATATCACAGCACAGGTTTTCTTAAGTGGTGCTTTGGGTTTATTTTATGTGATTGCTAATATGAGCCACGGTCTCTAAGAAATGCTTCAATTTTTCTTTTCTTTTTCTCTAGATAGGATGTAATTATGTCTATGGTTATATAATATTAGGCCTCTCAATCTCCTAGATCTCCTATCTGTACTATTTACCAGAACACTAGCTCTTCTATTTCCTTTCTTGAAGTTGACTCCACTATTTTTCTAATAGGCTTTGACTAATGTATTTGCTTGGTATAAACAGTCCCTTTTGAAGAAGATGACAGGGACCCCAGCATCTGGTTTCTTGACCATAATTACCATGAGTCAATGTTTTCCATGTTCAGAAGAATAAATGGTATGTGATTTTCCAGGATTATAGATTCGGATTAGTTTAATCGTTCAACTCCAAGCTTATGTATCTATTTGCTTCTGTCAGCCAAGGAGCATGTTGTTGGTTGGTATAGCACTGGTCCAAAACTGAAGGAGAATGACCTAAATATTCATGGACTTTTCAATGAGTAAGATTTCTGTTTCATTTCAGAATGAAGTTGTCCCATGCTCTGTCATTAGTAAGGTATTTGGTGAGCTGCTTGGCAGTTGCTGATCCTGTCTATGTGCTTTAATAATGTTGCTTGTGGTTCAAAACCAATTAATTTATTGTGATCTGGCATTTTATGTCATCAATATTTAATGGAAAATCTTCAGTCCGACTTTTACTACTGCTTTGATGTTTATGTAAGTAATTCAGAATGGTAACTTGGCTGTCACCTGATGTGTAATCACACCTTGAGATTTATTTTGATGAGTTGTTACTACTAGTCGTTAAAAACATAGTGGAAATATATTATAGTATCATCTATGACAATACTTGTTTTTCTTCCAAGGAGGGGAACTGTTGATTGCTTTACTTCTATCCTTTGCAATATCATTAGTTCCTCACTGTCTGTAAATTGGTTCCTAAAAGATTTTCGTAAGATTGTGATTGTTGACTTTGGACAACTCAATAACACATACTGCAAATTTTTAGTTGGTTTCTAAAGCTCCATTCCACCTTTCTCGTTCTTTGAACTGTTATATTCTTTGGGTTTCCTTATACTTTTTATGTCCCTCTTGGTTTAGTTGAAATGAAATCCAAAGAGAACTCCCCTTCTAGATCATTTATTCTTTCAGCTAGGTTGAGGTTATGCGATTTTCCCACCTTTTCATTTGAACATCATTTTTCATGCTGTTATATATTCAACATTTAGCTTATGGATCTGTCCATCTTAACTTGTGCTTTTCTTGTTTGCCATGCATGTTTACATGACTTACTTTTGCAACAAATCTATTAGGGATTTTTTCTTCAACAACATTCCTTTACACTTGCAGCTATGTTCCCAATCCTGTATTGGTGATCATTGATGTGCAGCCAAAAGAACTTGGAATACCTACAAAAGCTTATTATGCTGTTGAGGAAGTTAAAGAGGTAAGATAAAATGATGCTGTGTACATCCTGATTTACATTTCACCCCTAGCCATGACAGGAAAAGGAATAAAAAACGCAACAAAGATGAAATTCATCATAAACAATCTGATGTGAGTAGATGTGATCTGATACCTTGGATATTCTTGCAGAATGCCACTCAGAAAAGTCAGAAAGTGTTTGTGCATGTTCCTTCAGAAATTGCTGCCCACGAAGTTGAAGAAATCGGTATGCATATCTCAGAAGAAATTTGCCTTTATTTTGTTTCTTGCTTTTGCTGCTTCATCTAGATAGGATGCTCTACTTCCAAGTGCCTTTCACTGTTAGTTTGCCCGATGTTAAGGATCATATATTTTAGGTTTTTGTTCAACACTGTCCTGTACAAACTGCTTATGGTTCCATTGACCTTGTTATAGGAGTGGAACACTTGTTAAGAGATGTGAAAGACACAACTATCAGCACCCTTGCTACAGAGGTTTTATTTTTGCCCTTAAAACCTTCTAGTATCCCGATCATATTTTAATGTTTTCTTGAATAACTGGAGAGTAATGAGTATATTTATCTTTATCCTGTGCAGGTGACGGGAAAACTTGCCGCTTTGAAGGGTTTGGATGCACGACTGAAAGAGATTCGGAGTTATCTTGATCTGGTTATTGAAGGGAAGCTCCCTTTGAACCATGAAATCCTCTACCACCTCCAGGTATGAATTTTGCATTTTTCTCTGTATTCTATACATTAGATTAGTATTATATTCTTCTCTTCTTCCTTTCCTTTCCTTTTTTTGGCAGTTCTTATAATGGATAAATTATTCATCTGCCGTGGTATCAAAAAATGTTATTATGACTCATTAACCTCCAAGCCTTCCCTCCCAAAAATATATATAACCCATTTATTCTATTCCGCTTCATCATATGACCTAAATTACTTTGCACCTTATCTTGAAATGTTTCTAACAATTGCAGGATGTATTCAACCTACTCCCCAACCTTAATGTGTCTGAACTCGTGAAAGCTTTTGCAGGTAAGAAACAGTTGGATATGAGTTGTTTGTTTCTATACTTCATTGACAAGTTTGTCGATACCATGTTCAAGTCTTAGCCTTTTTCTAATATAGTTTCTGATCTGTGTTCTGTTTATGTAGTGAAAACGAATGACATGATGCTGGTCATATATCTGTCATCTCTCATCAGAAGTGTGATTGCTCTCCATAATTTAATAAACAACAAGGTAAGATGATCTTCCCATGTCTATTTTTGTTACAATGATGCATCCTTTACAATTTTAACCTTGTTAACAATGTGAGATTATGGGAATTTTGTCTGAATTTTAAAATTATGGTATTAAACAAAACTTGTTGCTATTATTGATTTTAATTTTATACTGGATAATAGTAATGTGTTCCGTGATATTGTAACACACAAAAATAAAGCATGATAAATGTAAGAGTGATGCCTAGGCATTGTGCTGTGGTAATGTATCGGTTGAAAGTAATTATGATGATATTCTCCTTGTCAAAAAAAAAATAAAAAATCTAGGGCACCCATGCTTCTTATCATCTATGCTGATGAACCTATCATTATCACTCAGACTAAATATAGTGCATCACTTTCACTTAACGTTATGTAGGAACTTTTATGAGTTAGGAAAATTCTTTAAAGTTTAAACTAGTAGTTAAGAAAACATCGAGGTTACTCCACATGCTATTCTACGAGCGACATGAAAGTTCGTTTGGCCATGTTCCTGAATAGCTGAATAGGCACAGCTAGGTTTGTGTGTCTGAAATTCTTAGAATAGGCACAGCTAGGTTTGTGTCTGAAATCCTTTGTTCACTGTCCATGACCAGATGCTTAACAAAGAACATGAAAAAGCGGAAGACTCGAAGCCAGTTGCCGTGCCTACTGCAGCTGGTAGCTGAAGACGGAGATCGTTTGGGAGAGCTTACTTTGCCATCATATTCCAATCTGGATAACTTGACTTGAAGATTTCACACACATTTTGGCTATATTGCAATGGGAAGCTTCATCTATAGTTCGTGCAAGTCTTCAATATATTCATATTTGGTTTCTGCTTCAATATTGCGTGGATTTTGGAAATCCACAGTTATCCAGATTTGTAACATCATCTCTCTCTCTCTCTCTCTCTCTCTCTCTCTCTCTCTCTCTCTCTCTCTCTCTCTCTCTCTCTCTCTCTCCCCACCCATTTGTACTCGGATAGTAATTAGTTGTATCGTTTAGCAAATCATTTGTTTGAACCAATGATGCACCTCGACAGATGGAATGCTGTCTTTTGCATAATGCTTTTTTTTTTTCCATCGCCTGGAGAGACTGAATATTTTCTAGGCTTAAGAACTTGGGTAATTGATTTCATTATGGAAAACATATTTTTTTAGACACCACGATGGTATTTATTGAAATATTTAACCTTGAAACAATTTATTTATAAAAAAAACTGTAAAATTTAATTTTTTGGTGTATTTAGAGTGCATACTTAGAACACATCTCACACTATCCAATTTAACGATCGGTTGAGATTTAAGGTGGTAATTTCGTAAATAATAGGGCAAAAAATAAAGGAAGGAGGGGTATTTTCGTCTAAATCCATTAAAATTGATGATGTCAGCAATTAAAAAAAAAACTTAAAAACTTTAATCGATCATAACTTCCTCGTTTTTAATCCAATGCACACAAAAAATATATCAAATTAAAGCTCTCTTCATGCTCTTTCATTTAAGATGTCGAAAGGCTATGTTTGGATGAAAAAATATGAATGAAAAATAAAAAAGAATTTTTTTTACGCGTGCCCAGGTTGTAAATGCTTTCGTCAGCATTATGATAACATATGAACGTATGCTAATGAAGCATTTGTCATATGCTAACATAATATATTCGATGTGCTAATAAAGAATTATCATAATGCTAACATAGTATAAATTTATTAGGATTTATTAAATCTCAATTATGGTTTATTTAATCTCGATTATGGTTTATTCCATCTAATTATCATTATTCTTTTGAAATTTAATTTTTTGTTTATAGTTCTTAATTGATTATTATGGTTTATCCATCCAATTATAATTTATAACGTATGTTGATAGAGTATTGTCATATGCTAACATAGTGTATTCGCAATGCTGACAAACCAAAACTATAATGCTAACGTAGTACAAATATATTATTATTATGATTTCTTTCAACTCATTTAGGGTTTACCACATTCAATCAATGTTTATTTCATCTAATTAGGTTTATTTCATCCAATTATGATTTTTTCCATTTAATTAGGGTTTATTAAAACGAATTAGGTTTATAATTAATTTTTAGAATATGTTTTTCGCCAATAATATTTAAAAACTTTAATTAGCATAACTATAATACTTCGTTAGCATACGATAATTCTTCGTTAGCATAACGATCTGTTATCAAATCCTCCGCGATTTTTATAAGAATTACCAAATTACAGTAATACCCCGCGCGAAAAACTTTTTAGATATTATAAAATTACCACCGCTTTTTTCATCAAATCTGGACCTTTGATTTTTGATGGATGTGTGGTGTGAGATGTGTTCTCATTTTTCACACAAGGGGTTATTTTTATATAACCCCACCCCTATATATATATATATATATATATTAAAAATTGAAGTATCCTTCATTTTATTATAAAAAGTAAATTATATATTTCAAACAACTTTATATAATTACTATAAATTTTGATTCCGTTCTAACAAGGTTTATTAAATCCTTTTATACTTACCATAATTCATAATAAAAATTTAATATAAGGGAACTCGACCCGCCTTCCTTTTCAACACGTCTCTATTACTTGGTGTCCCGACTCCTGAAATAGATCATATATCTTTTTAGTTTCATTTATCAGGTCTGCATTTTTCACAAAGTAATACTTCCCCTGTTCTTTTTACATGTCATTTTAGATGAATGTACGTTAATTAATAAATTAATTAAACTACTTAATATATTCTTATGTGAATATATTAAATAAGTTAATTATAGATATTTAAATATATTAAATGAGGATAATTTTGAGAATAATTTGAATTTTATGTCTTTTTAGTTTCATTTATCAAGTCAACATTTTTCGCAAAATAATACTTCCTCTATTTTTTTACATGTCATTTTAGATGAATGCTAGTTGATTAATAAATTAATTAAATTATTTAATATACTCTTGTATGAATATATTAAATTAGTTAATTATAGGTGTTTAAATATATTAAATGAGGATAATTTTGAGAATAATTTAAATTTTATGTCTCAAAATTATAAAATAACATTTTTTTGAAACAAAACTAAATTGGTAGAATCACACCAACGAAGTTAGGACATGTAAAAGAATAAATTTAAATATTTAAATTTGAGACATCACAGAGAAAGAAAAACTTATCTGAGAAAAGGATAGAATATTACCTTCCAAAATTTTCAAAGGAAACTAAAAATAAAAAATCCTTAAGCACAAAAACTAATCTCCTTCGTCTCCTTCATCATCAACACGCACCGACTGCTCAAACTCAGCATCCATAATCACCCCATCCATCACATGCACTATAATTTCCCCAATTCTCAAATCAACTTCCTCTGAAACTACTCCATTCACCACCACATTCCCGTTCAAATCCTTCCCCACAAACAAATTCAATCCCGATATGGAATCGTATGCTTCCTGCTTCCCGCGCTCCAAATCCGCCGACAAAATCCATCTCGGCACCGACGAAAATCCCAGCACTCGCGTCAGCACCGCGTAGGAATCGCTGTCGTTCCGGCTCAGTCTCAGATCGCGCCGGATTGCTTCCTCCGACGGCAGGAACAGCGTGAACGCCAGATCTTCAGGTAACATTTCGATTACCGTTTCCCCGAACTCGCCGATTTTCGCGCGTTCGGAGAGATGGTTGGTTGTGGGGTACTTTCGTTTGGATGAATCGGAGACGTGTCTGAGGCTGAGCTGAATCGCGGAAATGATTTGTGTGATTATGAATAAAACGGTGACGATAGTGCATACGAGTTTCACTGGGTTCTTCAGCTTCGAAGTCCCGATTTTTTTTCTTCTCATTTTTTTAAGAATGGAGGTGGACAAATTGTAATGAATTTACTAGAATTTGAGGACACTATTGTATGGGCGTGGGAAATTAGAATGAATTGATGAGGAAAGGGTACTAGGTTTTTTGACTTGTAGATAGGGATAGCTGGGTTAACTCGGATGCCTTTATGAGTTACCAACCGAGTCAGCACTTGCTATATATATATTTTTATTCTGGTTGTGGGTATTTTAATAAATTGCTTTGTTTTCCAGAAAATGTTTCCCTTTTCGATGTTAGGTCCAGTTTGGATTGTAAATTTGAAGCTACTTACGCTGGTAATTCCCTAGTTTTTTCAAATATACATAATCTAACATATTTCAAGTAATAATCGATGCGGGGAACTAAAAAATGTGTGGCCTAGTTTTGTAAAAACAATATCCCCAGTTCATAAAATACAGTTTTTATATCGCTCTTAAAATATCACGTGAAAATATTTGATTACGTATATTTCGAAACACTCGAGCACTAACCTAGTAGGTGCCATCAAATTTACCTTGTTTGGATGACATGGACAAAATGAAGGGTTTTAAGGGAAATACGATCGATGAGATGGTGGATAATTTTTATTTTTTTATATCAAAAGAATCAAGTGATGACTTTTGTCTAGTAGTTAAATTGCATATATATGCATTTTTTTCTAAGATTTATTTTTATGTGTAGCATGTATCATTTGGGGAACACCCCGGCTGAGTTGGTCATTGAGCAAGAGCATAGGTGTAAAAATAAAGAATGAATGAACATATATTGCAGATATTGACGATTAATACTATTTGAAGTTGCCCAGTTATGTCATCATTGTGATATGGGTTTGCTCTTTCTTTTCTATCTAGTCTCTAATTGAAGAGGAGCTATTATATTTAGTCTTGATGTAAATGTATGCTGGTACTTGTGAAACTCTGAAACTCATTTGGGTTCCATTTGATGGGTATAGAAGACGGCACATTGCCTGTTGATTTCAGGCACGAGGGTGAGTGGCTCTTTTCACTGGTCTTACTCATTCCCTCTTATGCACTTAAACCATTTATTTGAGAAAGATTGGCTTAACAAGAAGACAGTATGTACGTGAGTGAGGTGGTGTCTTTACATGGTGCAGGACGATTTGGTGAATCGCTGTTTTGGAGTTTGATCAATACTTTTAACTGAATACTGCTATTACTACATCTTCCTCTTCCATTTTCATCAGTTCATTGTAGCCTCTCACCCTTGTGCATTGGTTATGTTATTTAGTATCCAGAAAAAATGTTTGGTTAGGATTGGCAGGACAATGTTTAAGTTAATGTTGAAGACACGCACTCTCTCTCTCTCTCTCTTAATCTCTCTCTCTCACACACACTAACAACCAATCCCTCTTCACGAGAGACTTGTACCCTGTGATAGCTAACCAGAATTTCGAATCTTTGACAAGTACAAGTCAAACCCGCTTTAACTTCCATCTTGAAACATATATATAGTCCATGACCTGATCACAACAGTTACCCTTGTTTTTAAACCATTGGATACATAATGACTCATATCTCTTATGTTCTACAGATTAATATTTTAAGACCTAATTAAGTTCAAATATAACCATTAAATATTACACAAACTTGAGGGTGACCATTAGTTTCAGCCCCTTCGCACAAATTTTGATTTTGGTTGTTAAACATACATCTTAGGTCTACCCAAATTCAATAAGAAAACACTTTAGTCACAATCTAACAAAATTAAATTGGCAACGGAAACACTAACAATTAGATAGAAACACAAAAAAAAAAAAGAAGCTAAAAACTATATCACAAATTTGTCAATCATACTCTCACTCCACCCTTCCCATCTTGCATCGTCATGACTTCCTAGATAGAGTTCAAAATTACATGGGCCCTTTTTTTGACACGAAATATTTCTTATATTACATAATAATAGAAAAAAATAATTGCCTACTAATTAATAACCCGATGATATTGATACGTATTGCATGAACTCCGGGTCGGATAGTAGACCCGCCATGGTCTCCGGAGCCAAAACGACCTCTAAATCTACGGTCCCATTTCCCTCCCGACCGGGGAAGGCCGAGATCTTGCCGTCAAATTTATTTGCCCGCCCGCTCCGAACTGCAACGGGTCGGCCCCACCCGAAATCATTCTCGTACATCGGGAATCGCGGCGAACTCCCCATCGTGATCATTGCCCCGTCGAAATTTCCCAATGGGAAGCACCGTGGCTCCCTCTCCCACCCCTCCACGTACTTCCTCACCGTCGCACCGCCGTGCGCCACCACATTCTTGTTCAGCTGCTCCGCGCACCACCGCAGATCCCTCCCCAGCACCTCCCCCGCCGCCGCCTGCGTCGGGATGC
Organism: Perilla frutescens; assembly: GCA_026008535.1. Taxonomy (NCBI): domain Eukaryota; kingdom Viridiplantae; phylum Streptophyta; class Magnoliopsida; order Lamiales; family Lamiaceae; genus Perilla; species Perilla frutescens. The sequence continues at coordinate 50,527,816 of BRKX01000006.1, forward strand.
TCTGGATCGCGTTCCCGAAGTAGAGCGCCTCCAGCTTCGGCTCCACCCGGTGCCGGCAGTTCACTGCCATCCTGAACGTCGTCGTTTTTCCCGCCGGCAGCTTCCTAGCGCGGGTGATCCCCCGCCACAGCAGCGCGCACAGCGACTGGAACGATGAAATCTCCGCCGCCGCCGCCGCATCCCTCGAGACGGCGTTGCGCAGCCACGCTAACGGCGCTAACTTTCCGTCGGGATTCTTCAGCGTGTCGTTGCTGTGCTTCCCCATTAGCTCGGCCATGTTGATGCCGCCGATGTCTTCCTCGAATTTCCTGCTGCTGCTGTTAACAACGGCTTTTAGGCTTTGAATAGATTCTTTACTAAACCTAAAAATCCTCTCCCTCACCGGCGCGTCGCTAGAGAAGGTGATCTTGGGGCCGCCCTCCGGCAGCCGCAGAACCGCCGGAGATATCAAGAACGAGTCGCGGCTGAAATTCGGAACCCTCGAAATCCGCCTCACGCCGCGGCTGAGCTCCGCGAAGCTGTTGAAGAAGTTCCAGAACGACGTCCCGTCCGCGACGGCGTGATTGACGGTGCAGCCGATGAAGACGCCGTCTGCCAGCTCCGTCACCTGCACCGCCAGAATCGGGCGGAAATGGCCCTCGTAGCTCACCGTCAGGTCGAAAGCGAAGAACCCCTTGAACTCCTCTGGCACGTCACCGCCGCCACCGCCTCCCATCAAATCCCTGACGTGGATGTGGGACCCAGTAACGTGAGCGAAATCCACCCCCGCGTCGTTGCAGGTGATGTAGACGTACCCGTCCGAGTCGGTGGTGAGTCGGCCGGCGAGCGGCGGGAACTCGGAGAGCGCGTGAGAGAGGCCGCGCTTGAGCTGCGAGAGGAGGTCCGGCGTGGGAAGCGGGGGCCGCGGGAACAAGCAGCCTTTCTGAATGTAGTGGCAGGAAAGCATAGGTAGGTCGGAAACTGAGAGCTTGAGATCGGGTAAGGTCGATTTCCGATCGGGGAAGACGGTGCATCGAGAGACTAATGGCAGAGACAGAGCAACCATTTTTTTATTTTTTTTTTTGTTGTGTTTGCGGCGGCGGTCTCTCTCAGTAGAGGGGGTGGAGGGGTGGGGTTGTAGAGTGAGAAGCGAGGAGTGAGAGTGGGAGAGAAAGGGAGGAGGGGGGGAGGTATATATAGGTGGCGGGGGTTCATGCATTTGATTCATACTAGCGTTGGTTAGTCATTGGGGATGAATTGATGTTTTTTTTCTTTTTTAACTTTTAATTTTTAAATTTGAGCGTTGTGAGTTGACCCAATATCATTATATATTATTTTAGTTTTTGAAAGAATATCATTATATTTTTTGATGAAGGGCTACTCAAAAGATATTATTGCTTGGCACGTGTACAACTATATATGGAGTTAAAATGCCACAAATATGCACAACTTAAATCTTCCTAATTTATAAAATATTTTGAGATTTTTCTTACTAATTTTGTGACCTTTAGGCATTTTATTTTTACTTTTTTCGAATTTTTGAGATCTCTTCTCGAGATTTTCCACCTTGTTGGTAAGTGCATGGTATTCGACTATTTAATTTGTGGGATTATAATTGTATTAAAAATAAGTAATTAAGAAGTTTAACTCTCCTAAAATATTCTCTTTGATTTTTATTTTATTTATTATCATACGATCGTTACAAATATATATATTATGTTAAATCTAGCTCATTAATCATGTAAAAATAGACCACGAGTCATACAAATTAGTCACACAATAACCACTTGAGATAATTTCCCGCGAATGTTGGCATTTATCCTAAACAAAAAAAAAAATCAATGTCCGTTAGATATTATTGAAATTTGACAAAATGTTGAACACATTTCAGAAATGATTGTATTTGATTCATTTAAAACCTATTAGATCACATATTGTATTAATTTTTAAAGTAATGCCACAGTGATTTAAGAAATTAGAAAAAGTGGTATGATAATCTCATGAGATTACGAAGGGATACTCTAAGATTTAGCTGCAAATCCCAGGGCAGGGTCAGCGAGCCTCAGATTTTCCTTTACTAACAAAATCTCTCTCTCTCTCTCTCTCTCTCAACTCGATAGTTCAAAACTTGCTTCTTAGTCTTCCTATTTTTGGGAAACTAACCAAAATATATGGTAAGTACTCCGTGACCATAATATGTGCTAAATTCAAGTCTAATTCTTTTGGGGTCAAACCAATTAATTAGTATGATTGATTATCTTTATCATATAAAAAGAAAAAAGGGAAAAAAAATGGGATAATAAATATAGAGTTGGGTTAATGAAATGGTAAAAAAAGAGACAAGGGAAATCCGACGTGGCGTAGTTGCAAAGGGGGTTGTTATTATTTGCCAGTAGTTGGGGAACATGGCCTTATAGGTCGAGCCTCGACAATCTCACTTCATTGTTGCAAATCAATTTTGCTTCTTTCATGTTCCTTACTCATTTCCCCTATCAACTTTATTTCTACCGCATCTCTCTCTCTCTCTCTCTCTCTCACACACACACACACACAGACAATATCGAAAATATTTTAGGCTAAATTGCAATATATTCCAAATTATTAATGTTTTAATAAAACTATACTGAACATTAATTAAATACACTACATATCTTCTCTTACTCAGCTCCGAATTCACTCTTCTTCAAGAATTTGGATTTAATCATCCTTACAAAATTATAGGGAGCCACAAATTTTTTAATTTGTCACTCTTCTTCAATCGCCAAAATTTGACTCTCTGACAATTTTGTTAATTTATCAACAATTTTGGACATGGAGTCTGATATTTTTATGAAATTTTTTATATCTTGAGAGTTGTGCGTAATTTACTCAAATCATTATGTGAATAACTACTGGTTTAAAAATTCAAAACTAACTCGTTAAAAATGAAAGAAAAAAAAAAGCATATAATTAATGTTTTAAAACTTAACATATCCAACTAATGAATACCACAAAAAAGGAATTTCAATCTAAATCAAGTCCAACATGAAATTCTTAATCTAGCAAGTGGAAGGTAATTTAGTACATGTGAGTGCATATATCATCCACAAGTGGCTCAATCTATAGACTTTTCTATTCAAGAGTACTGTTGCATCCCACGTTTTACTATAATAAATTTTAGGGTTAATTGTTTTAAAAATTATGAACTTTGAGCTTAGTTGTAAATTTAACATTAACTTTAAAGGTATACAATTAAAACACCAATTTTGAATTTGTGTTATTCAACATCCCTAAATTTTTATAAAATAAATTGACCTTCAATCCAACATCCAATTGTGGCCACTTTGACGCCATTTTCAAAAATTGATGATCGAGTCATGACGGGCTCGAAGAGACAAACAAATTATATATTGAATTGAAGGTCAATTTATTTCATAAAAATTTTGAGAGGTTGAATGACACACAATTAACCTAAAAGGCTAAAAATTTATCTATAAAACTACCGAAAATTTGATGTAAAATCGTCTGGCGAATCTTGAGCCAAATCACAAACATAATGGTGTGTTTAAGATACATAAAATACAAATAGGTAATATAATATCGTATTTTCAAATTAGAAATTGATTCAAGTTGAATATATATATGTGATATAATATTAATAATGAATCTGAGTATAGGCGAACATAATTTGTAACATAAAATTTATAAGAGTAAGGACAAAGGCGAGATCAGAGTGAGATACGTAAAATTGAAATAAAAATAGTAAAATGAAATAATTGTAGAGAGCGCCGACTATTTACATTCTGTAAGCTGGTTGTCATTCCTCCAATCCCTATAAAAGTCGGCATGGAATCAATTAAATCTTTCTTATTTACTTATGTATCCAAACAATTATTTCAATATCCTACTTGGCATTATTTAATTTTTCTTTAATTACAAACTTAGCTTATGTTTAAGATTACCTGAAAAAGGTCGGTTTAATTTAATAATCTCCATAACCGTCTTTTCTGGTTTGTCGGCGTGCGCGTTCTGGTTTTTTTTTTTTTTTTTTTTTTTTTTTTTTTTTTTTTTTTTTTAAGACAATGGGAATTATTGAATATTAGTCACATTTCATATGATTATTGGTCAATACCTATGTATGTGGGTTTTTTTATTTTATTTTATTTTATTTGTTTGTTTTTGGGATTGATAGGTCCATTGCTCCATTGGCCCTTTAGTGTTTTTTAAATGGGATTTCTTTATTTTATGTGATTTTTTTAGGGTTTTGGCGTCTAAGTTCTTGGGTTCCAATGGGGTTAATGTTAATTAATGTCCACGTGTGTGACAGTTCAAGACCAACCGAGATGAATTAGTGCTGGATTACTACTGTTATTTGTTGTTAATCCCGATTAAAAAGATGAAGTGATTAATTTACTGGATTACTACTTCTTTAATCCCCATATATAATAAACTTTCAACTTGTTGTAAACTAGAGAGAGATGAGAGAGAATATAAATTCTGTGTGTATTTAATATGAGGACAAAATGTCTCTATTTATAATAGTACAAGAGCTAGGGTTGTAGAGTTAGATACTTGGTCATCACTCATATCATATATATCTATTAGATATATTTACAACACTCCCCCTTGAATGACCAATCTCTAAAATAAATGTTGCCTCATTAAAACCTTGCTAGAAAAACCCATTGGGAAAAAGTCCAGTAGAAGGAAAAAGAGTACAACTGCTCCCCCTGATCTTGATATCATTGTAGATCTTTGAGTCGGCGCATGCCGATCTTGTGTATCAATTTTTTGAATGTTGATGTTGGTAATGCCTTTGTGAATAAGTCTGTCAAATTGTCACTTGAGCGAATTTGTTGAATGTTGATATCGCCATTCTTTTGGAGATCGTGTGTGTAGAATAACTTGGGAGAAATGTGCTTCGTCCTATCACCTTTGATGTATCCTTCCTTGAGTTGCGCGATGCAAGCAACATTGTCTTCATACAAAACAGTTGGAGTGATCTTTGATGAAGGTAATCCGCATGACTCTTGGATGTGACTTGTCATATTTCTCAACCACACACACTCTCGACTTGTTTCATGGATTGCGATGATTTCAGAATGATTTGAGGATGTTGCAGTCAAGGTTTGCTTCACAGACTTCCATGATATAGCAGTTCCACCACATGTGAAAACATAGCCAGTTTGTGACTTGGCTTGATGTGGATCGGATAAAAATCCTGCATCCGAATACCCTACCAGGGAATAATCGGAATTTTCTGAATAATATAATCCAAGGTTTATGGTACCCTTCAGATAACGTAGAATGTGCTTAACACCATTCCAATGTCTCAAAGTGGGTGCAGCGCTATATCTTGCGAGAAGATTTACAGAAAAAGCTATATCTGGTCTAGTATAATTAGCCAGATAAGTTAATGCTCCAATTGCACTTAGATATGTTACTTCAAGACCAATTATCGTTTCACCATCTTCAATAGGTCGAAATGGATCTTTCTTCATATCAAGAGATCTAACGACCATTGGTGATGCTAATGGATGTGCATTATCCATGTAAAAGTGTTTTAATACTTTTTCTGTATATGTGGATTGGTGAATAAACGTTCCTCCTCGGACACGTTCAATTTGCAAACCAAGACAGAATTTTATCTTTCCCAAATCTTTCATCTCAAATTCTTTCTTCAAATATTCAACAGTTTTATTGAGCTCTTCAGGAGTCCCAATTAAATTCAAATCATCAACATAAACTGCTATAATTGCAAATCCACTTTCGATTTTCTTTATGAAAACACAAGGGCAGATATCATCATTTTTGTATCCTTCTTTCAACAGATACTCGCTCAATCTATTATACCACATACGGCCAGACTGTTTTAGCCGATACAACGATTTTTGTAGTTTAATCGAAAACATACTTTTGGGTTTTGACTTTAATGCTTCAGACATTTTAAATCCTTCAGGGATTTTCATATATATGTCATTATCTAATGACCCATATAGATAGACAGTTACTACATCCATAAGGCGCATAGCAAGCCTTTGTGACACAGCCAGACTAATCAGAAATCTGAAAGTAATCGCATCCATTACTAGAGAGTATGTTTCCTCATAATCAATTCCTGGTCTTTGAGAGAAACCTTGTGCTACGAGTCTTGCTCTATATCTCGTAACTTCATTTTTCTCGTTTCTCTTTCTAACAAATATCCATCTGTATCCAATAGGGGTTTCAGATTCCGGAGTTAGGACTATAGGTCCAAATACTTTCCGGTTATCACAAGAATTTAATTCCATTTCCATAGCTCTTTTCCACATTAGCCAATCATTTCTCTGTTTACATTCTGTAATAGATTTTGGTTCAGGATCCTCATTTAAAATTTGACGAGCTATATGAAAGGCGAATATATCATCTACAATGACATGTTCTCTTTCCAGTATCTGATTGGAAGATAAATAATTTATTGAGATATCATGATTTTCAGATACTTGTAATTCTTCAGGAACTACATCACTTTCATTTGATTGATTAATCATTTTCGTCATTGTTTGGTTTCCATCTTACCCCTTTTTTTTCCTAGGCACAGAATCTTTGGAACCAATTGGTCGACCACGTTTTTGACGAATTTTAGATTCATTTGCTGCCAAAGCTATTTGTCCTTCAGGGACATCAGTTTTGGCTGGAGTATTTGCAGCATGTATGTGAGATTGTGTCACTTTTCTTGTATCTACAAAAGCATCAGGAAGTTGGTTTGCAATCTTTTGCAAATGAATAATCTTTTCAACTTCTTGTTCACATTGATTAGTTCGAGAATCAAAATATGACAAGCTTTTCTCATTCCAAGATATTTTCTTCTGCTTTTCTGGATGTAGATTCGTTCCACCTAATGTTGGAAATGTCATTTCATCAAAATGACAATCTGCAAAACGTGCAGTAAATAAATCACCCGTTAAAGATTCAATATACCTTATAATCGAAGATGAATCAAATCCAACATATATCCCAAGCCTTCGTTGGGGACCCATTTTTGTTCGTTGTGGGGGTGCAATTGGGACTTGAACCGCACAACTAAAAGTTCGTAAGTGAGAAACATCTGGTTCTCGACCAAGAATAATTTGCATTGGGGAGTATTCATGGTTAGCCGATGGTCTAATACGAACTAATATTGCCGCATGTAATATGGCATGACCCCAAGTAGTAGTTGAGAGTTTTGACTTCATAAGTAATGGTCTAGCAATAAGTTGAAGACGTTTAATAAACGATTCTGCTAAACCATTTTGAGTATGGACATGAACGACTGAATGTTCAATCTCAATTTCAATAGTCATACAATAGTTTTCAAATGCTTGAGACGTAAACTCACTAGCATTGTTAAGATGAATTCTTTTAATTGAATTTTTTGGGAATTGAGCTCGTAATTTTATAATTTGAGCAAGTAGTCTAGCAAATGCTGCATTTCTAGTAGAAAGCAAGCATACATGTGACCATCTAGAAGAAGCATCAATCAATACCATAAAGTATCGAAAAGGGCCACATGGTGGATGTATAGATCCATAAATATCTCTTTGAATGCTCTCTAAGAAAGATGGAGATTCAATATTAACCTTCATATATGAAGGTCTAATGACTAACTTGCCTTGCGCACAAGCATCACATGGGAATTCATTTGTCATAAGAATCTTTTGATTCTTCATGTTGTGCCCATATGAATTATTGATTATTCGGCGCATCATAGTTGCTCCCGGATGTCCAAGCCTATCATGCCAAAGCATAAAGCTTTTTGTGTCATTGAACTTCGGATTCATGACATGGTTTGTCTCAATTGCCTTTATGAATGTGTAATACATCCCAGAATGTAGTGTTAATAATTTTTCTTTCGTTCGCTTATGGCCGGATACAAAAGAATTTATGCAGAGATATTATTTTCCACCTTCTGATATAGTCTCGATGTGGTATCCATTATAGCGGATATCCTTGAAACTTAGTAAGTTTCTTTTGGACTTACTAGAATATAGGGCATTTTTAATATCTAATTTAGTATCATTTGGTAAAATGATACAAGCTCTTCCGGAGCCTTCAATGATGTTTGATGCACCTGATATCGTGTTAGCATTATCCTCAGCTAATGTCAACTTAAGAAAATATTTCTTATTTTGGAGAATGGTGTGTGTAGTGGCACTATCAGCAAGACAAATATCACAAGATTTCATTTAAATGTCTGAGATATTTTTAAAAGAAGATCAATTATTATTGAGTAAAAATACGAAATGAAAAAATAAATAAATTATTTTTAATGGAAAAACAACTATGTGAAAGTAAATAAGCAATGTCTTTTTATCAACTAGAAATAAATGATAAAGGACTAAACAGTGTCCATATGATCGTCTTCAAGCACACTACCACCAATTAACTGATTCATATTATCTGCTTTTGGGTCATCAAAGAAGTCGGAGACATCTAAGTGAGTAGTATCAATTGGGCCGTTAAAGTCAACGACATTGGTTTCTTTCTTGTCTTTTCCCTTAATCGAATCTTGATATAGATCTGCAAGATATTTTGCCGTTCGACAAGTACGTGACCAATGTCCATTCATGCCACATCTATGACATGCAGCTTCCTTTTTGGATGAACTGTGCTCGTTGGATGTTTTCTGCCTTTTGTTGCTAGAGGTTGCATCATTTGGTTTACCGCGTCCACGACCGCGACCATATCCACGTCCACGCCCACGTCCACGTTGGTTCCCACGACGTCCATTGTCATGGTTGAAAGTTGCATTGACTTCAGGCAATGCAGCGGAACCAGTGGGGCGGAGTTCATGATTTTTCATGAGCAATTCATTATTTTGCTCGGCAACCAACAAATAAGATATTAGTTCAGAGTACTTTTTGAAACCACGCTCCCTATATTGTTGCTGTAACAGCACATTAGAAGCATGAAAAGTAGAGAATGTTTTCTCAAGCATGTCAGCATCAGTGATATTCTCTCCACAAAGTTTCAATTTTGAAATAATTCTAAATAATTCAGAATTATAAGCACTCACAGACTTAAAGTCTTGCAATCTAAGATGAATCCACTCGTAACGAGCTTTAGGAAGGACGACAGTCTTTTGATGATCAAACCTTTCTTTCAGATTTGTCCACAACTCACTCGGATCTTTAAGGGTCAAATATTTCATCTTTAGATCATCATGAAGATGATGACGAAGGAAAATCAACGCCTTAGCGCGATCCTATTGAGATGCTTTATTTTCTTCTTTTATTGTCTCCCCTAGACCCCTTGAGATCAGGTGAACATCAACATCAAGAGTCCATGACATATAATTCTTGCCCGAGATGTCAAGGGCGATGAACTCAAGTTTGGCTATGTTTGCCATTCATGTAATTCTGCACAAAGAATCAAGGATATATTATCCATATGTTTAATTTATTTGCTCTTTTGAGCATGTAATATTCTTCATGAATATTACTTGTGCTACTTTAATAGCATCAATTTATGATCTTGAATGTAATATTCTTAGTGAATATTACTTGTGCTAAAACTTCAACGCTTTATCAATCATATAAATAAAACTATTTTCCAGAAACATGATATATAAACATAATTATACCACGGCACCAAGAAATTATGTAAAAAAAAAAACCATTTACTTGACAGCAAGCAGATATAACACAGAACTCAAATTCGAAATTAAACATCTGCCAACCAAAAGGATTCGTGAATTGAAATCATATTATTCCGATTCCAATAAAATTATTACTGAACTTTTGAAATCAGTAGAATCCTCAATTATTAAAGCAACAAAAGTGGGCAGACGTTATCGTAATTAGTTAAATTTCAATGAAACATAACCAAAATCATGATAGTCCTCGGTTTGCGTGAATACAATATATGCAAATTTCAATCCATGGAATTAATTCACACAATTAGAAAACTAAATAACCGATCCATAATACTTTAATTCCTGATGTGTCTTCCAACAAAAAGTTTTAAGCATAATCAATCATGAAACCTTTTTTTTTGTGGATATTATAACGCGGATTAAGGTATCACAATCCAACTTCAAATCCAAATATGTGTTCATGATTTAACAATTCAAAACTGACAACTTCAATAAAAAAAACATTCGACAAAGATATATTATAGATTCTTCCTTTTTTGAAATTTACGTAATTCACAGATTGACAGTAATATGATTTGAGCGAATGAAAAGAAAATTAAGGAATGTATCTTCTAGAATCGATGGACTTCTAGAATTAAAAGAGGGGTAGAACAATCGTGCTGATAACGTGTTGTAAACTAGAGAGAGATGAGAGAGAATATAAATTCTGTGTGTATTTAATATGAGGACCAAATGCCTCTATTTATAATAGTACAAGAGCTAGGGTTTTAGAGTTAGATACTTGGCCATCACTCATATCATATATATCTATTAGATATATTTACAACACAACTTATGTTCCGACAAAAAAAAAATCATCGTTTGATACTCGATCTAGTTAAGAGATAAAAAGAGAAAGAAGGAAAGATATAGAGACCCATAAAATCCGTATGGTAATTCTTCATAGGGTAAACACCATATTTTAATTTAATCTGATTTGAAGTGATTCTTGAAAATATTTTAAAAATTATAAAAATGTAGTGGCCTTTGAAGTGATCAATAAAAATGTGATGAGTAATGACCTTTGAAAAATTACAAAAAAAATATTATGATCTTTTAGCATTTTCACAAATCTAACATTAAATAAAATTTTTAATGTATAAATGTGGTGTGACTTGCTTGGATCCTACATGAAAATTTAGTCTAAAATAAGAAAATGAGCTGAAAAAATGACACGGTTCTCCTCAACATGTTGAATAAAATTCTATGCAAAATCCCGACTAGCCACATCATATTTCAGATACTGAAAAATTTATTATGGTGTCAGATTTGTGGTTTTTGAAAGATTAGTTAGGACATTTTGTATAAAAATAAAGACCTTTTTGTTAATCACTTCAAAGTCTTCTTATATTATAATTGTATCACATTCATTTGGTTTCAAGTCGTATGAACGTACAGTGGCGGAACCGGAAAAAAAAATATTTGGCGGTGGGGGGCCTACATATAACGTGTATAAAAAATATCATTATATTACAACTAGTCTAATGCATTAAAATTGGTCTAAAAATCGACACTTGAACGACTTGTAGTGGCACTTGTAGGAGGAAGTGGTGACAACTAATATCTAAGTGTATCACTCGATTGAAAACGCTGCAAGATGGGGTCATTATCAATTGTTAAAAAATCTCTTTCTTAATGTATACATCTAAACTGTCATTTATCTACTCATCTCCCAGGTATAAGGTTGAGCAAATCAGTCTTGATAGTCTTCATTGCAGAAAAACTCTCACAACAGAAGCAGTGACAACTGGCAAAACAAATGACAACTCAAACATACGATAAACCAATTAATGAAAAAACATAATACTTACCAGTTTTAACCATTTCCTGAGCAAGATCTCTCAAATTGCTAATTGCAGAAAATTGAGAATCACATCGCGCATTAACAAAGAAATTACTAAGTTGTTGCAAAAGATATAAACAATTATTGATTGAGAAGTCCTCATGATATAAAGTAGCAAGACGCATGAGCTTATTCATATTGAATTGAGAGAAAGAATTTATCGGATCAAGACGTGCCGTGTAGCTAAGCAATCCAGTGTTAACTTCTTAAAAATGGTTATTCATATCTCTTGTATAGTTAAATCAACAACATGAAATTACAATAACAACCATAATGAGAAATGAAAAAAAAATTAGATAAGAAAAATAAATAAAAATATTTAGAAGTTAGAAATAATACTTGATAAAAAATCTCCACTCGATAATAATGAGAATTAGAGATGAGTTGTGTTCTGTGCCTTTTGTAACGACATCATATTATATTGTTTTCCATATCAATCAGTGAGATATTATTCAACTCATAAATTTTGTTCACTATATCACAAATCTTTTCCCATATATCCTCTCTAAATTTTTTTACTTTATTACAAATATTTTCCCATATGTCATCTCTAAAATTTTGTAATTGACGTTTCACACTGTTGATCAATGACATGGCTTCAAAAGTATTATGATCCTTTTTGTTGTGAGGCAAGAAATAATTCATTTGTGATTCCCAATAAATATTTCATTGAATGCAACATAAACACAAACTCATAATTATCTATTTTTTAAATCAAACCTTTAGTAGTACAATACTTCTACTTTCAAAAGAAGTAGTATATTCTCGTACATTTTACAACATTTGCTCAATTGAAGGCGACATAAAAGCATAGATGAAGCAACATCAAGTAATGTGTACCCCTAATGAGTATCTCCAAAAGTTATCAAAATAGTTTCTTGATTTTGACCTCTTCCACTCTCCCTTTCTCTATTATTGAGTTCCTTTAAAAGCCTCTCATCGTCTAACTGTCTGATTCGATTTCTTCTTTTACAATATATTGCAGTCGTATTCACTATTATCATGACATAGTTAAAAAAAACTATCACAACCATGTTTCTCCTGGCAACATCCATAATAATTAGTTGGAGTTGATGAGAGAAATAATGAACATATATGACGTATGGATCTTCTTGTAACACTAAGGATTTTAAACTATTGAATGCAAACAAAACATCAATGCCATCTTTCAATGAATGAGAATGGTGTCACATGCACAATTGCATAAAATTGCTCAATCACAAGCCCTTATTTATTTACATATTTGAAAACAACTCCCATATTTTCTCTTTCATTGAAACATCTCGAGCCTCATCAACAAAAAGAGAAAAAACTTTATCTATAATATGATTAACTATGACAAGTGTGCTCTCAGAAGCACATGCATGTACTAATTCTTTTTGGATTTTTTTGGGGAAGTCATTTGATTATTACCAAAAGCATTTTTACATAAAATTATGGAAATGTCTTCATTTCATAGATTATACCATTCGAGAAACTTAAGAAAATTTCATGTATTTATAGAAGTAGTTGACTCATCATGTCCACGAAAAGACAACCATTGCTTCAAAAAAAAATGAATCTCATCCAACACTGTTGTTAAACAAGCTCAATAAACAATATCCATGTCACGACTATTTGATCGAAACATATTTGCCAAACTATGCATTTGATTTTGAAAAGCCTCAAATTGTACCCTAACATAGTTATAACAACTATTTGCAGCCCCAACATATCCATTGAAAATTTCTAGTACATTTTTCCAATCACGATATCCCCAACATTACTCTATGTGTACTTGATCATGAAAAAATAATATGATATCAAATTTCTCAATGGGCTTTCTCAATTCCGGATCAATAATAATATTATTCAAGTTTAATTATACTTCAACCTAAGTTCAAGGCGGTCGATTAGTCATTTTGGAACATTAGATTCATTAGAAGAAGTACCCTTACTGGCCTTACAAATTTTATCATAATACATTTTCATAGTCTGCATAATACAAAAAAATCATCTCAACACTCCTATTTTTTAAATTCCAATTATAATTTATAAAATTCCTAATTCAAACCCTAATTTAAATTCAAATTAACATTATATAAACTTATATGAAATTAAATAGAAAAAAAAACTAAAAGAAGAGATTAAGAGAATGATTTACCTTTGGAAGAAAGTGCAAAGAAGGGGCCACGAGACCATAGATAGAGAGGAAAGGCGAGAGAGGTCCAGTGACATGACTCGTTTTTATTTTCTTTCTATTGTGTTTGATTTTTAATATTTGGGTATTGTGAATATGAGTTACATTTCAGAGGAAAAAAAATCCCTCATTTGAGTCCTGTATTATTTTTATTACTAATAGAATTGCATTCTTTAAAAAAATAATTTCTCAAAAATGAGTCAAATCTCAACTTAAATTATATATATTGTTTATCTATTTTTCCTTCTTCAACAAAAATAAGGCAGCAAAATACAGAGTCTACACTCCGCATATGCGACTACTTCGATGCCATTTTTAAATTTTTCTTCAATCTCTCATATTCTCTTCTTCTGGAACCATTTTTCTTATATTTGTCAGTCAGTTGCTCTTACTTTTTTTTTCTTTTGGCGGCCACTGGGGGCTAGGTGCTGGGAAAAAAAAATCGATTGATCCCTACAAAACGGGACAATTTTCACCAGCCTCTAAATCCGCCACTGTGTATATAAATGCATGATTATTAAAAAATTAAAGCTAAGGTAATTAATAATTAAGGTTAAAGAAAACATATATATGATTGTGTGTGTGTGAAACACTTTGAAGAGAAATAATGAGATATACAATCGATTGGAAGTGGTAATTAACTTGGTTTTTGTCTTATTCTAATTATCACAAAAACTTGTATGCAGATCAAAATACGTCAGACAGGCCAAGATCCGAATCTAAACTCGTAGTCAGTAATATATTTATAATTTCATTGATGTTTGATTATGTTTGGATCTAAATCCTGAATTATCTTATGAATTTTTTGATATGGAAAACAGTCTCACGTAAGGCTCTATCTTTCTTTAATAACTAATTAGAGCATTGTAGATAACAAAATTTTATTAATATTATATATTTATTTAGTGTTAGAATATTACGATATCCAAAATTAAATAAGATAGTTTATTAGTTAAGGTATTTCCATATCTCAAATATATATATATATATATATATATATATATAGGATTTGGTTCAAATGGGTACTATGTCCTTATGTGAGAACTAGGAACTATTCCTAGCCATTAGATCTAACAAATTAAGAGTGAAGATTAGGATTGGGGTTTAAGGATCTTTCAATTATTATTTACATATTTTTAATTTAGGAGGGTATCTTAGACATTTATCAATTAAATCCCATATTTATTAATTAAATATCATATCACACGTTGATTCTATATCAAAATAGATTTGTTCATTCCAATTTTTTCTCCCCCAATTCACACGTTCTTCTCAATCTTCTTCTTTCTCCAATTTTCTCTCCATCTTTCTTCCATCGATTTCTTTCATATTTTTTCTTTGATTGGTTGATTTTCACAATGTTTTTTAATTGTTCGATTATTCCTACTTTCTGAAGGATACGAATATGGTTTAATCAGACATGGATAATTCAGGTATTCTCTTAATTGATATATGTTTTTCGATTTTAACTTTCAACCAATCCCACAAGTTTGTAATTTGTTGACTCCATATTATATTATTCATTCATTCTTGTATTGATAGTTCGATTATCAAAATTTCTCTCCAATTTTCATTCATCATAGTTTAAAGAATACATGCTTCTTCTTTTTTTTTAATTTTTAATTATCATAATTTATGACTGGCGGTGTTCATCATTCACGATGTTGCTCACAAATGTAGAAAATGATTATGCAGTACATTGAAGGAGTTTATCCAAAGTTTGAAAGAAAACGACTACTGTATCAATAGAATTGATCGAACCAAAGATGGATTTTTGGGGAACTCACCAATGAAGGATTGTAATTTGGTATCTGCCAACAACTTTGAAGAATTCATGGTCAAATATTTTATAATGTTTATCATTTTCGACATTGAAGAATACGATTTTTTTTTATATTTCCTACAAAGGTTCATCAATATCAGAAAATATTTCATCACTAATGAATATACAAATTTTGTTTATATTTTCAATATTGGACGAAAGTCTCAGTTTCTTTTTTGTCGCCAATAATCAATGGTTGTATTGTATTTGTTCATTATGTGTTTCTTACGGTGTGTATTTAAGTTCTTAATCAATAATATTTCATTGCTAAACATGTAATTCATATGAAAATTGCATATTTTTTAAATATTTTTTATGCATAAGTTCGTTGCTTGTTTTATAATAATTTATAGCTTGATATATCATATTTTGTTTCGTTTTGGAAAAATTAATTGTAATTCATTACTAAACATATAATGAACATTTCATTGTATAGTTTTTTTTAGATGTTTGTTATGAATAACTTTTTTTTCGCTTTTGTAGTAATTTGTAGCTTTTTATGGAGGAAAAAGACAATGATGCATTATCGTTCGGTAAAATTTCGACGTTTGCTGACTACAAAACAACCGTAAAGTAATACATCAATCTAGCTGGGCGGATGAAGCTGTTGACCGCAATATTCGAAGTGATTTGTTATAGCAAAGAGACTCTCCTTGAGTATTATTCATGTTTTTAGTAGTTTAAGATTTTATTGATAAATTATGAATCCATTTTTTGTACATGATTATCGTAAAACCAATAAAAACACATGAGATTCTTTAAATTCAATTGGTAAGCAATATTTTTTTGCTAAAAATGCAACAAATAACACATAACAAATAATCAATTTACATCAAGCGCATTGATATCATTCAATATTAACAAACAATGATTTGGTACTAATTTAACAATGATTAATTTGATGTTAATAATCTGTATATTATTATGTTTGAATTCAATTTTTTTACTTAACAATTCATAGATTTATTATGATTTATTTATGTATTTGTTTAGTAGATATTCATAGGTTATTATATTGATTGTGTTGGTTCAAATGATAGCATTATGTAGTTTATTATGTTGGTTCTTAGTTTTTTTTTGTGGAAATTTATAGCTTCGTATGCTATATTTTTTTAGCTTGTTAAATGAATATTGATAGTTTATCCTCGTTTAAGTACAAAGTGCTAAATATTTATGGTTGGCTTTTGAGGTTCAAAATAGATCTATTTTGAAATTTGAAATCATAGTAAGCTATGAATTGATAAGACATAAATAATGAATTCAAAGTGCTATATTATTTTTGTACTAAGATAAGCTTAAGGTTTAAATATTTACTAATCAAACACAAAAACAATCATGAAAAGCTATGACTTGATATGAAATAAATACTGAAATCTAACAAAATAAGATATAAACGTTTTAACAATAAGACATAAATTTCTTCTTAACAAACTACAAAAACAATCATAATAAGCTGTGAATCACTATTATCATCCTCATGTTCAGCATTATTGCGGTTGCATCACCCCTCTTTTGTCATTTTTCCTCTTTGCTCTCTGTTCTTGATTTTGCATTTTGTTCAATATATTAAGAGATAGAAACTTTCTTGCTTTCTTGAATAAAAGAGTGGTGACATTTTCCAATTCTCCTTTCTTCATCTTGCTTGATTCTGCATTGATCATAAAACTGGAAAAATAATAATTACTAATAACCAATAAAACAAAAAAGTTATCAGAACCAAATATTCATAGCAATAAAGATATTATAAACATTTGAAATAAGCTACAACACCCTAATAATCAAGCACCAAATTACCTCATAAAAAGCATTTTTGTGTTCTGTCAATTAATTAGAAAAATCATTAAAATGATTATAAATAAGTTATGAAACCATACCAAATAAGCACCTAATTTACTAAATTAAAATGACTTGAGTTTTATGTATTTTAATCACCACAATTATTAAAAGTGTGTTATATAAGTTACAAATACACACTAATTATGCACCAAATTAATTCATTAAAAATAATAGCAGGTTCTTCCTGTCGAGCATATAAAGTATTGTGATCATTTTAAATAAGCTAAGATTCATTACTAATCTAGTAACAGATTAACTCGTAACATGTATTTGATTTTCCAACTAAGGTTAAATAAATAATATAAGCATGCATTTTAAATAATCAAGCACTCATAAAATTCATATTATTCGAGCAACTAAGTTATAAGCATTTTAAAAATAAGTTACGACATCATACAAACGAAACTAAAAAAAATAGCTTACAAAAGCATTTATATGGTATGTTAATTAATTACCAAAATCATTAAAAGCATTATAAATAAGCTATGAAATCATATCAAACCAAGCAATGAATTCACTCAATATAAATGACTCGTGTGTTCTATATTTTAATCATCATGATCATTAAAAACATATTTTATAAGCTATAAAACCACACTAATCAAACACCAAATTTACCCATTAAAAATAATTGTGGCTTCTTCATTCACATCATATAATTTATTGAAAAATAAGTCATGTATCACTAGTGATATAGTAACAGATTAACTCACAATCAACATATGACTTCTATACAAGCGACAAACTTATACTAAACAAGCTCCAAATTCACTTTTGAAAAATATTTTCGTGCACAAAACATCAAGAACATTATAATCATTTTACATATACTACGAATCCCCAACAATATATCAAGATATTCACTTAAAATAAATTATAAAGCAACAAAATTATAAAAAAAAAACCAATAGTTGTGTTATCAATAACATCAATGAAAATCAAGCAAAAAAATGTGTAAAAAACAACGTAAATCAAGTAACAAAATTGAACAAAAAAAATCAATCTCGGGCTCAAGAATATTTCATCGCTTCACGACTCTGTACGGAGGTTGGCGATGGTCGTCGGACGAAGGTGATGAATCGTTGTGGAATGTGTTTTGATACCGTTAGACTCTGTGGGCGATGGTTGCTCACGATGGTGGTAGAAAGTGATGAGCAATTGTCTTGGAGCGTGCCTAGAGATGGTGGTGGGCGATGGTGGGTGATGGTGCTGCTACTGTTTGAGAGAAGACGGCAACGAGATCTTCAAAATATGAATATAGGTTATAGTGATATTCAAAATTCTTTAATCAGTTTAATGGGAATTGGATACGTATTTTACAGATAATTATAATTTGTATTTTCCATATCAGAATATAGACCTAATTACAATAATATCCCTCTATTTATAATTTCACATCTAATATTTTATTTATCCACTTTTGACTCAATTTAATCTCAGCCATAAAAAAATACAAAATGGAAGGCTAGGATTAGTTCCTAGTTCTCACATAAACACTGGTACTCATTATAATCAACCCCTATATATATATATATATATATATATATAGCAACAAGTAAATATATTTATATATCAATTTTCAATTCTAGTACTCCCTCCGTTTCATTTTATTTGTTGTTTTAGGTTTTTTATTTAGAATTAACAATTAATTTTGTGGAAAAATGTACACATCCTTCATATATGCTATAAAATCTTATTCAATTATATTTTCCAAAAATAGGGGTTGTGATAGGGTTAAATTAGAGAGAGAGTGTGTGAAAATATATAAAACAATAAATATTTTGAAACAAAATAAAAAAATCTAAAACAACAAATAAAACGAAACAGATGGAATACTATTTAATTATAAATCTTGTGTTATATTTCAACATTTGAATCCTAGCTTAACGGATAAGGCTTCATATTTATTTTATAATATCAAAGTGTCAATTATTCATGAGAACAGTTTATTATTTTAATTAATACATTTAGTTCTGACTTTATTTAACTAAAGTCATGCTTTAAATTTCAAAAATATTATCTGGTCTAATAGTTAAGGTCTATATTTAATAAGCATAGGTTAAGGGTTTGAAACCATATATAACATTTTATTCATTTTATTTCAAGATCATTCTAAACTTTATGTAATTAATAATATCTCAATGAAATAGTGTCATGTCAGTCCTAGTCCAGAATCATGTCATCTCAGTCCTAAAGCCTAACCTTAAATTTCCTAAATTAACACCATCCTACAACCATTTTAATTCAAGACCATTCTTTGTGTAATTAATAACATCTCAACGAAACAGCACCATGTTAGCCCTAACCAGAATCATGTCACATCAGCCCTAAAACCTAACCCTAAACTGCTGTTCGGTATTTATTTTCACCTAAACTGCAAGTGTACAACGAGGCTTATAGGACAGCGGTGAACAAGGTCATATCCACAGGGGTTTAATAATTAAACTGCTAGTTATCTAATTTAATCCCTCGCAGTTATCTAGACTATAAAACACGGTTGGATTTAACTAATTAAAAATTAAAAACAATAAATAAAATAAATCACCACAGCAGAAATCAACACGGAAAATCAAACACTGAAGAAAAAGACGCATTCTAGGATTGGACACTCATTATTTAATCCATTCTCTTAATCAATTCATTTAATGTCTATGTTGGGATTTAAATCATGCTAGAACAATCACTCATGCATTCTAAACCTTCTCTCGAAGTACCTAGATTGTAGATCACACAACAAATATTAACGTCTCCATTCAATACCTATTATGCAACTCCTAATGGTTCCAAAGATTTATTGTTCTCTAAATTAATCGCAACTCTCTCGAGTGATATTGACTAACCAGTTAATTATTCCAGATCTTGTGTTAAAACTCATCTCTCGAATTATGGATTAACACATCAAATTGCATCATTTATTGATCAGGTAAATAATACATAAAAAAGCAGGAATAATCAAAACATAATCAAATCATAGACACCAAATAAAATAAATCAAAAGAACTTCATAAATAAATCATAATCCAACCCTAGAATACTAGGGTTTTAGCTATCCATGGCAAAATAAACAACTAAAACAATCCACAAAGTAAACATTGTATTCTAAGAATAAAGTAAATAAAACCCGGAGATTCTATATTAGCTTTGGTCTTGAACATTCTTGAATTCTTTGGTCTTGTTCTTCGCGTCTTCTTTTCTCTGCAGCAAACCTCTGGTGGCAACTTTTGGGTAGGTGGAATTGTGTGGAATTTTCGTGCATCAAACCCTTAAATACCAAGTTAAGAAAAGCCCAAAAATAAGTCAAAAATCGGACAGGCCCACTCGATTCGCGACCTCGCTCACGACCTAGTCACCCGCGACTCGGGTCGCGAGTCCACGTGGCGCTGACGTGGCAAAAATTCGCGACCAGATGCCCAAATTCACGACCGGGTCGTGGGTATTTCAAAGGAGAACCCCCTCTCTGTCGCGAACTAACAGTTAAATGGGAAAAATGTGATTCGTGACCAGATTCGCGACCCCCCGGGTCGCGAGTCCGGTCGCGGCTATTTTTCAGCATCGGCAGCCTCTCACTGTTTTGCTTCGTTCTCACTCGTTTCTCATCCGATTGACCCAATTCTTTTTACAATGCGTTCCTTACTTGATTTCCTATCTTTCTAGGGTCTTCTCAGTCTCATTTTAAGTCCACATAAAAAATGGCATTAATTTCCTTTACAATGAACAAACACGTGACATTGCACAAAACATAAAAAACTATGCAAAACTCAACACTTCATGCGCGCAATGCCCATCAAATACCACTCAAATATACGTCAAAATACATGCAAAATATGAGGTTATCAACTCCCCCAAACATAAAACATTGTTTGTCCCCAAACATAGAACAAAACCAAACATGGAATTCAATCAATACATAACTCCATAATTTATAATATAGCATCTACAACCTCGAAAATCTAATCGGGAAATGACAAGAACAAGCACAACACTCAAATAATGAACATATGCAATAGATTTCAACGAACAAGTATCAGGCCAATGATCCTCACCGGTGTGTGTTTCGCTCAAAACACTCAAAGTGTGATAAAATAAGGGCAAGCACTCATCGAAATATTGAACTATACATTTGATCTACCATAAGCTTGCATGCACTCTCAACTCTCCATTGACAAATGAATGTGCTCAAAGTTAAGATCAAATATGACTTTATTAAAGTTGTAATGTAGGCTTGGGTTGAGGCTAGGAATATTTGGCTAAAGTGACTAAAAATTTGCAACACAATCCACCACTTTTACTTTCTATTCCTACTATTTATCACATTCAAACACTAGTTGGAATTTTTTTCAACTTCTTCTACACAACCTTACATCATTCACATTTTTTTTTCAACTCATGGACCTTTGGTCTTGATGAAGACTCAAATTCGTGCCTTTTCCTTTATCTTTTTACACCCTTTTTAAGTGTTTAGTATAGAGTCTAGTCTAGTTTTGGGGGTAAAGCTGATTGCAGGAGGCTGAGGGCACAAAACCACCACAATAGGCACAGACAGGTGCTATTTATGCTGAGGGCACAAAGGACTGATTTGCCTGCCAAAGACCCAGTCAAAGTTGTTGCAAGAATTGCGCAACAGAATCGCGGGGCAGCTCCTATATGCACGTGAAGGTGATGTGGCGATCAGTTCCGAGTCTTGGGGAGGTCTACACACGTTGGGAAGGAAGTGGGGACATCAGAAAGCTGTTGGAGAAGCTAGGGTTTGTTGCTATCCCTCCTAAATTCAAGGAAGAACGTTGAGCATGAAGTGATGAAGTGGAGGAGTGCAAGAACCCCTGCGTGGGTGAGATCTGGGCTGCGTGAAGCCTTAATTCATTTACTATAAATACTTTTATCTGTTTTCATATTAGAGAGTGCCGGAGAGAGGAGAGTTTTTGCACCTCAAGATACAATTTCCCGTTTTCATATTTAGTTTATGTTTTGGATATTCTGACTGTCTGAAGCTGGCGATTTGCCCGCGGAGAGGTAGTTCAGTTGTTCTTTTGGCAAAACTGGGGTTGGGCCCAGAAGTTAATCTAGTTATTTCATTTCCAAGTAAGATGTTTTTTATCATTTCTTTTACTTTCATTTCTATGTTTAGTGGCTAAGTATCCACTGTTCAAGTCAAAGTAATGGTCTAAGGGTAGAATATGTGCATGAGGTAATCGGACTTTAAAGCCTTAAGGGTTCACAATCTTAACTTGTTTTTCACTTAGACATAGGTAAAGGGTGGTTGGAGATGAAAGCGCGCATTTCTGATTAACTGGTACTAGTGTTAGTTACGTGGGAGTGTATAGGTGACCCATGCCTCGATACCCGCATAGTAACAAGTCCGGGGGTGACAGCCTTGGTAGTTGAGATTGAGTAGTATATGCAGGTAAAAGACCGTGTCAAACCTACTAGAATCGGGTCGCTTTTGCCCTCAAAGCTGCTATGCTTGCAAAACCTTTGTGTGATTCTCTCCTTAGGTTCCTGTATAGTTAGGTCCCTAGGTGCCGATCGTATCATCTAGACGATATAATATAAGAAGTGATTGGGGAGTGGCCGATCGTATCTATTTCCTATAACCGGTTAACCCTCAAAGTGACAATTACCCATATTTGGCCATAGGGATTCGGTTTTTGACCTTTCTGCTAGTGTGGGCACAACGGGTAGTAGTGGTAATTACATATGTTTTTCCCGGGATTGCGCATACCTACCAAATGACTTGATGCTTTGACTTGAGCACTTTTATTACTGATATTTTCTCTTGTGATTTCCTTTTCAGCATTTAGTTAGTTTAAGTTTATTAACAAGGTTTTTAGAGTGACACTGAAGACCCAAACCAAAACTAAGAAAAGACAGAACGTTAAGACACTCCTCGTGGGATCGACATCCGTCTTCACCAGCTATACTAGCCGTTGAGTGCAGATTAAGCATTTGTGGACTATTTGCCCGCAAGTGTATTTTGCACACCAAAACGACGGGTGTGCCAGGTCTCTTTTCTTATTTATTTCTATTGGCACTTTTCACATTTTTTCTTTTGTCCTCTTTTCATTTTTTTTTCTTTTCAACACTAACATAGCACTTTGTTTTTTGCATCAACAAAAAAAATCACCAATTATCTCTATTTTTCTTCTTCATCCCAACTCCAAAATTCATTACCCTTCTTCCTATTTCTCCACAGGAATCAACAAATGACATCCCAAATAGGCTTCCAAAGAAAAGGCAATTAGGCACAAGAGGGCTCGCAAAGGAATATAATGAATTTAGGACAGTGTATGAGATAAATGGCTAAAGAAAAGATGGCCTATTATCATATCCTATTGCAAAGCACAACAACTCAATCTCAAGCAAGACAACATGCAAGTTCTAGAGAAACAAGTGCATAGACAACCAACACACAAGAATAAAAATTAAGACAATAGTCTTATAGGCTCAAAATTCTCACAGCTCAACATTGGACAAAATAAAGCTCGAAAATCTCTAGAACACATGCTCTTTCAAATCATGTTATACATGCTCAAATTATTCCCAATTAAATAATCTCGATCATAAGCACTAAACCATAGATCATAAAGCATGTGTCATCAAAATCCCACGAAAAATCAAGACCAAAATTCAAAATTTTTCGAACTTTTCGGAAAAATAAAAATGAAACTAAACACGTAAAGCAGGTAAATAAGTTTGCAAAAATGCATGTAGGTGTCGTCGACCACTTACAATGATCACATGGATGTCGTTCGGGTTCAACGTCCTCCCCCAAACTTATCGATAGACAAGTTGATCAAATTGCTATCCCCCAAAGTATAGCATCAATCCGGTCTTTAACTACATAACTCAGAAAAAGAAGTGAAAAACATAAATAAGAAAAAAAACTGAAATGAAAGAAAACATAAAAAAAAAAGTAAAAACACATTGGGTTGCCTCCCAACAAGCGCTGCATTTAACGTCGACAGCCAGACAAATTAGGGAACTCAAGTTCCCACAAGCGGGGAAACGGGTATCCCCCATTCTCTTCCCCGAGCATCCATCTCCATGCCTTCACCATCAAACAGGAACTGAATGTGTTCATCTTCAAATCGAAGAGTCAGAATCCCAGTGTCCAAATCGATATTGGCCCGTCCGGTGCGCAAAAATGGGCGTCCCAAAATGAGAGGGATGCTTTTATCTCCCTCCATGTCCAGCACCACAAAGTCCATTGGGAATATGAAATCATGCACCTTGATCAATACATCCTCCAAAATTCCCTCAGGATACACCACAGATCGGTCGGCCATCTGCAAACACATGGTTGTGGGCTTGAGTGTCCCACCATTCAACTTCTTGAAAAATGAGAGCGGCATCAAATTGATGCTTTCCTCCAAATCACATAATGCTCGATCCCCAAACTTGTCTCCAATGGTGATGGAAAGTGTAAAACTCTCTGGATCCTTCATCTTGGCAGGGAGCTTCCTTTGGATGATGGAGCTGCAGTTTTCTGGGATATGCACCATCTCGAATTTCTCTATCTTCTTCTTCTTGGACACAACATCCTTGAGGAACTTGGCATACTTGGGCATATGCTGCAGCGCCTCCACCAAAGGAATGTTGATTTGCATCTTCTTAAAAATCTCCAGAAATCGAGAGAACTGTGCATCAACCTTCTGTTTTAGAGTCCACTGTGGGAATGGGATAGTCACTGTGGGAAGAACTGTAGGAGGAGGCTGCACTGCGTTGTTGGGGTTACCATATGAGAGGTTGGATTGGTTACCTTGGTAGAATTGATTTCCGCCTCGATAATTGTTGCCATCATAGCCCACTCACTGATTGATGTAGTTCACATCTTCCACAACTTGATTCATGGTAGGATTCGCAGTCTGTTGAGACATGGCGTCAAATATACTATTGATAGTAGCATTCAACGTAGACAACTGAGCCGCCAATTTGGAAATCGGATCACTATCATCAACTGCTGCAGCTCTCTTCAATATCCTTACTGGTCGATCTCCAGTCCATTGATAGCTGTTTGTGGCCATGTCTTCAATTATCGTCACTGCTTGATCGTGGCCTTTGTTCAGCAGTGAGCCATCCGCAGAGGCATCCAGAAGCCTCTTCACCTCCATGTCGCATCCGTTGTAGAAGATGCATACCTGGTGATCAACCCCAAATCCATGATTGGGGCACTTCTTCAGCAGCTCTCAAAATCTCTCCCATGCTTTGTATAAATTCTCATCCTCATATTGGCGAAATTGAGTGATTTCGCCTTTCAGTTTCAGAGTCAGACCGGGAGGAAAGAATTTATGGAGGAATTTGTATGCCAAGCACTCCCAACTATCCACCGTACTGAGATATAGCGAATGGTACCAGTCCTTAGCAGCATCCTTTAGTGAGAATGAGAACAAGCGGAGCCTAATAGTGTCATCAGACACCCCGTTCATCTCGATAGTGTTGCAAATCTCCAGAAATTATTGCAAGTGCGCATTCGGGTTCTCAACTTTGTGACCTCCATATTGGTGCTATTGTACCATGCCCACTAGTCCCGACTTCAATTCAAAGTTGTGGGCATTAATGCCTGGACCGAGAACCTGTCCATGGTTGAGCATTGGTGTGAATATCTGATTGATCGGTGCTGGCCCTGCCTCTCTTGCGGCCTCCTGTTCTTGCATTCTACGCTGCATCTCTTCTAATTATCGCTGCATCTGCTACATTTGCTCAACTGTAACAGGTGCTGCCTGTTCTGCCATCTCTCTTTTTCTCCTTACATTTTTGTGGGGAATGGTGGCTTCAATCTCAGGATCATATTTTTTAGAGATCCTCCCTGAGATCGTGTACGCATACACAACCTAATCACAATAAAAGAAGATTATAAAATTTAAATGAAAATAAACTGAAAAAAATGCCTAGATTAACACAAGAAATCAAATCTAAATAATAGCAAATAAAAAATTAAATCTCCGGCAACGGCGCCAAAAACTTGTTCGGTATTTATTTTCACCTAAACTGCAAGTGTACAACGAGGCTTATAGGACAATGGTGAACAAGGTCGTATCCATAGGGATTTAATAATTAAACTGCTAGTTATCTAATTTAATCCCTCGCAGTTATCTAGACTATAAAACATGGTTGGATTTAACTAATTAAAAATTAAAAATAATAAATAAAATAAATCACTACAGCAGAAATCAACACGGAAAATTAAACACTGAAGAAAAAGACGCATTCTAGGATTGGACACTCATTATTTAATCCATTCTCTTAATCAATTCATTTAATGTCTATGTTGGGATTTAAATCATGCTAGAACAATCACTCATGCATTCTAAACCTTCTCTCGAAGTACCTAGATTGTAGATCACACAACAAATATTAACGTCTCCATTCAATACCTATTATGCAACTCCTAATGGTTCCAAAGATTTATTGTTCTCTAAATTAATCGCAACTCTCTCGAGTGATATTGACTAACCAGTTAATTATTCCAGATCTTGTGTTAAAACTCATCTTTCGAATTATGGATTAACACATCAAATTGCATCATTTATTGACCAGGTAAATAATACAGAAAAAAGCAGGAATAATCAAAACTAATCAAATCATAGACACTAAATAAAATAAATCAAAAGAACTTCATAAATAAATCATAATCCAACCCAAGAATACTAGGGTTTTAGCTATCCATGGCAAAATAAACAACTAAAACAATCCACAAAGTAAACATTGTATTCTAAGAATAAAGTAAATAAAACCCGGAGATTCTATATTAGCTTTGGTCTTGAACACTCTTGAATTCTTTGGTCTTGTTCTTCGCGTCTTCTTTTCTCTGCAGCAAACCTCTGGTGGCAACTTTTGGGTAGGTGGAATTGTGTGGAATTTTCGTGCATCAAACCCTTAAATACCAGGTTAAGAAAAGCCCAAAAATAGGTCAAAAATCGGACAGGCCCGCTCGATTCGCGACCTCGCTCACGACCCAGTCACCCGCGACTCGGGTCGCGAGTCCACGTGGCGCTGACGTGGTAAAAATTGACGACCTGATGCCCAAATTCGCGACCGGGTCGCGGGTATTTCAAAGGAGAACCCCCTCTCTGTCGCGAACTAACAGTTAAATGGGAAAAATGTGATTCGCGACCCCCCTGGTCGCGAGTCCGGTCGCGGGTATTAATATTTTTCAGTATCGGCAGCCTCTCACTGTTTTGCTTCATTCTCACTCGTTTGTCGTCCGATTGACCCGATTCTTTTTGAAACGCGTTCCTAACTTGATTTTCCATCTTTCTAGGGTCTTGCCAGGCTCATTTGAAGTCCATATAAAAAACGGCATTAATTCCCTTCACAATGAACAAACACGTGACATTGCACAAAACATAGAAAACTATGCAAAACTCAACACTTCATGCATGCAATGCACATCAAATACCACTCAAATATACCTCAAAATACATGCAAAATATTAGGTTATCAACTACCTAAATTGAAACCCTCCTACAACCATTTTATTTTAAGACCATTCTGAACGTTTTGTAATTTTTAACATCTAAATGAAATATTATCATATCAGCCCTAGCTCAGAATTGTACCACCTCAGCCCTAAAGCCTAACCCCAAAATTCCTAAATTCAGACCCTCCTACAACCATTTAATTTCAAGACCATTCTTTATGTAATTAATGACATCTTAATGAAATAGCGTCATGTCAATCCTAGCCCACAATCATGTCACCTAAGACCTAAAACCCAACCCTAAATTTCCTAAATTAAAACCCTCATATAACCATTTTATTTCAAAATCATTCTGAACTTTATGATTAATAACATCTCAATGAAATAGCGTTATGTCAGCCTTAGCCCAGAATTGTACCACCTCAACCCTAAAGTCCAACCCTAAATTTCTTAAATTAAAACTCTCCTGCAACCACTTTTATTGCAAGACCATGCATTATGAACTTTATGTAATTAATAACATTTCTATAAAAGAAGAACGTCAGCCCATCAGCCCTAGCGCTGAATCGTGTCACCTTAGCTCTAAATCCTAACCCTAAATTTTCTAAATTAAAACTCTCCTACAATCGTTTTATTTCAAGACCATTCTGAAATTTATGTAAGCAATAACTACATTAATTAGGCTTGAGTTAATTTTGTTAACTTTATGTGTTTATTTTTATAACTTCATTTATCATCTTAATTCTAAAAATTGGAAACTCTATATAATTAATTTTCATCCGCATTTCTATATTAATATGATTATTTAAATTAAGATAAGTAATTAAATATATTAAAAATTAAATTATAAACTCGATAAGGAAGCTCAAATTAAATTATAAACTTAATTGATAAGGAAGCTCAAGAGCTAGTCAGGCGCGATAAGAGGTTTGTGAGCGTGTTCACAAACCAAGCTCTTGATAAGGCTCAAAGAGGTGTGGGAGCATGCATGCTCGATTAGACTCGAGTTCGAGCATGTTCTTTAGCCTGGAGTCGAACATCATCAGACTTGTTAAGTAAACAATCGAGTTTTGAACAATTTTTTTTAAGTCAGGATCCAAGTAACTCGCGAGTGGCCCAACTCATATGCATTCCTAAATAGATAAAATGGACTTGATGATACGATATCTCATTTAGAAGTGAAGAAGCAAAGCCGCATTTCGAAATGCCTTAACTTCATTTTTAATTATTTTTCTGATTTTAATGTAAAAATAAAACCAATCAAGTAATTAATTCAAACCATTTGCTAGATTGGAGGAGTATATTAATGCCAGATCACAAATGATTATGATTTTCACGTCAAGTGTGTATAAACGTCTGCGGCATTATTCCAATTTATAGAGTTGTTAAAAAATAAAGTTTCAATCAATTGACAATCGATTTGTTAGAATTATTTATAAAATACCCCTGCCAATAACTGATAACGCTCTATGACCACTTAATTCAAACATTATTGTGAATGGTCTAGTACATTAGTTCTAGGTAACAATACATATTAACTCTCTCTCTCTCTCTCTCTCTCTCTCTCTCTCTCTCTCTCTCTCTCTCTCTCTCTCTCTCTCTCTCTCTCTCTCTCTCTCTCTGTGTGTGTGTAGATATATATGATCTCATGAATGACTCCTAATTTTAATTAAATAAAAGTTATTGACTCCTAATTCAGTTTGTGTGACATAATTTTAATATAGGTGCATTCATGTACCTAGTAGCTAGCCAAATTATAACATTTTTTGATAGATAGATTCCAATTCAGTATCCATATTCTCAGTATTCGGCTCCTCTCTCTCTCTCTCTCTCTCTCCTCTCTCTCTCTCTCTCTCTCTCTCTCTCTCTCATATGAAATGTTCGGACCACCAAACTACTTCTCAACTCTCAAGTCAACTGTGTATTGAACTAAAAATAATATTTTATTCTATGTTGCAAAATGTAATTTTATATTATTTTTTGGCCGAAATAGCTAGATTATATATATGTCTACATACGTACAAGCGTCGATGAGTATTGTCCGAGTAGCGATGAAGAGTTCTGAAGATCAAAAGGCCTCGCTTCCATTTAATATTAAATATGTGTGATCATCGTTATGTTTTGATTATTGTCATATTGATTTTGGCACACACTAATTAATTGGGTACATCCACTGTACTGAAGTGTTTCAAACAAACAGATATTCATGATACTTTTCGATATTACAAGTGATACTTTTTTTCAATCCGAAGAATATAATAATAATTGCACCGTCTTTTTGGTTTTTAATATATAGTAATTTTTAGTAAAACAAATGTGATAATTTTTAGTATATGAAGTGATATTTTTTTAATATTATAAGTTATACTTTTTTCCACTTGATATAAGATCTTATCTACATCTGATGCACATGAGAACACCACATTGATATATGGTTGAGTTCAGGTCAAAAAAGATTTTGGTGTGATAAATGAAAACTATTTATTGTATTATAATATATTGCTTAATTGTCATAAATTTATTACTTGATTGCTATAATTTTATTGCACACGCGGGACAAAATAATTATACAATAAAATTATATCAATTAAACAGTAACTTATAATAAAAATAACATTTTCTCATTTCCACACCAAAAAATATTTCTTAGTTGAATCAAAACCCATTGATATTTACACACACACACACAGGATGTGTATGACTTTTTCACTATTAATCCTAAATCAATTTTGATTTGTTATTTTTGCATTGAAAAATGAAAATTGATTTGTTATTTTTGCATTGAAAAATGAAAAGAAGGTATAAGAAGAATACATATATTATATGCTATGTTGACTCAAAAAAGAACTTTTTGGTAGTTTGAGCAGTTGGAACAACAGTAAAATATAGTTTGGATGACGCTGCATACATGTATGGTTGTTACACAAATGAACCTGCCGGCTGCCACAATGTTCTTTGTCGTAATTAATCACGTAATGTATTTTATTTATTGGTGATATCAAGTTTATTCGAACAAAAATTGTTCTTATTCGAATATCTTGAATATAGAAACTACTTGAGTTTTTCATAATTTAATTTCAATACTATGTGAAAATAATGATAATAAATTGTTATTTGAAAGTGATGCACACATATATACACGGTGTATCATATTTTTAAGTATACTAATACGGGTAAAGATATTGCTCAATGATATAAATTACTAAAATATTGTATATATGTTTAGACGAAACATTAGGTCAAATAAATATAAAATATTAAAAGATACAATTTTGAGAATATTTCTTTGTATATGAAATTTTACATTTGTTTTCAATTGAAATCATGATTGTCAAACTTTAGAAAGGCAAAAACTTGCATGCATCATGATGCAAATAACACTATATGAGACGGATCGGTCAAACCCACATTTTGACCCGGTCAACGCGGGTCAACCCGCGTTGACCGGGTAAACCCATAAAAAAATCGTGTCCAAAGTCGGTACCAACAGTCCTATTAAAAGGTATCACAAAACATTCGAAAAGTATCATCTGTATCATTAAAAAGTAAGGAGTCTGCTAGTTATTTTACACTAGTTTATTTAGTTCAAATTGCTATTTTTTCCATTCAAATTAATGTTTAGAACTTAGTAGTTTAGAGATTTTTTAGGGTTCATGGTTTTTTAAAGAGTTCATGTTTTTTAGGGGTTTTTTTTAGGGTTCATGGTTTTTTAGGGGAGTTTTTTTAGTTTTTTTAGGGGGTTTTTTTAGGGTATATTTTGTATTTTTTAGAGTTTTTTGGGGGTATTTTTAGGGGTTTATTTTGTGTTTTTTAGGATTTTTAGGGGTTTTTTAGGGGTTTATTTTGTGTTTTTTAGGGTTTTTTGGGGGTGTTTTTAGGGATTTATTTTGTGTTTTTTAGGATTTTTTGGGGGGTGTTTTAGGGGTTTATTTTGTGTTTTTTAGGGTTTATTAATTCTATTTAATACTCATTTCAAACAAATTAAATTAATTTATTTTAAATTTAGAGTTCACTAATATTTTTTTAGGGTATATCTTTTTTTGGAACAAATAAAATTGATAAAAAAAGATAAAAAAAAAAAACGTACAAAACCCTGCCAGAAAAATGAAAAAAAAAAAAAGAAAAATTCGTCCACAAAAAAAAAAAAAAAAACGGGCGCATGTGCGCCACGTGTGGCCACGCGCCCGCCTGAAATAGGCACATGAATGCCCTGTTGCACGCAAGTGCACCTCCTTTAAAAACTATTCAAACATTTACAATAAAATATTTCATGTATACTCATATTAACAAAACATTAAATCTCTAAATTTCGTACTAAAATATTCAAACATCTCAATCAATAATTTCATATTCAAATTAACAAAACATTAAGGGCTCGTTTGGTTGGCAGGAAAGTAAAGTTTTTTGGAAATATAATTTCTGAGAATGCGATTTTGAGGAAAATGATTACTAACATAATCTTTATTCTGTATTTGGAACATAATAAAGAAATTGCCAGGATTCTCTTTTTATTACTTGATTAAATTTAAACAAGAGTGGATGATTAAATATCTAAAATATATATATCTTATTTCATACTACCAATAGTTTATAATTTTAAATTACGAACCATATAATGTGTAATTTTTCAATTTGCATTAGTACTATATATATTGAATGCAACATATTATTTCAATTTAAATAAAATGATATGACTAAAAAATAATCAATTAAGGCAAATAGTGTATTGTTGATCCAAATATTTTTTATTGAATGGGAAATAAAAAAAATTATCTATATAAATATTTTATTGAATTATAAGTCAAAATTATTTATATTGATAATGTATGGTCGTCGTTTAATCTGCAATGTTGTCTCAAAAATAATATTATTAGAATTTTAATAGAAATGTCAAAAAATGATTGATAAAATAGTTGAATTTTGGTCGTAGTTTCTTCAATATAAAAGTATCACATTTTCAAATTTCTATTTTTTCATTTATAAAATTTTCTATTTTATTTATTTTAATCATTTTTATTGAAATATTTTAATTCAAATTTAGTATTAATAATAAAAAAATATGATAATAATAAATCTTATTTTTCAATTTAAAAAAAAAATCCTTTTTCATTTTTTAGGTAAAAAAATATGAATCCAAACATAATTATAATAATTTATAAAAATAAATAAATAATAATAAATAAAGAAAAATCGAACAATGAAATCATTTAATATCAGAATCCAAAAAAAAAGAAAAATAATACCTATTTGGAGTAGGTATTCATATTCCAGGAAAGTTGCATAATTTTTCTTATTTTGAGGAATGTGATTCATTTCCATGTTACATAAAAAATGAACCAAATACAGTAACGTTAAAATAGGGAATCAAATTACTTTTCCAAGTCAGATTCCGTGCCAACTAAACGTAGGCTAAGTTTGTCAACTTTCATGCAGATGTGGAGTTTAATTCAGTTGTAGAAATTGTATTGTTATCTCATCTTTCATTTTAGCATTTCTTTGTTAAAAGAAATTGGGCGACTCATTTAAACTGTTTTATTTGAATTTATCTTTAGGGATTATTAGTCTGAAAATATTAAAATTGCAGCAATATATATAAAATTGCATATAATATATGTAAGTACTATATTTATATTTGAAGAAAATAAAATTTCCACTTAAAAAAGCATTTTAATAATGGAATTAGCAACGGATTATAATCCGTATTTAAATTGTCGATGCTACTGATTTAGTTCGAAACTTTTAATGATAGATTAAGTTAAAACATTAGTATTTGATTAATCATCAAGAAATTATAGTAATAATTAAAGTCATGGAAGAAATATATTGACCCTACACATAGATAACAAAACGGTCTATATGGGAAACTAGCAATTTCGTTGATTGAGAATTTCTATGCAACCCCATGGGCCGCAGTGTCATAGTAGATTTAATATGACATTTTTATGTGTCACAATAGGTCATTGTAATCTATTATGACACATAAAAGTGCCACAATATGCATGTTTATAATATATATATAGCTAATTTACTAATATATAATCCTATTTAATATGTTCACATTAAATATTTATTTATTGTCAAATAAATAAATAGGAGCATATTAGGAAGTTTCTTGATTAATTATTTTTTTCAATTTTTTTCTTAATTCTCATGAAATATTTTAATTAGCCTATCAAAATGGGACGAAGTGAGTAGTTTCCTTAATCACTTGAATATACAAAAATATATACCTTTATTCAAAAAAAAAAAAACTATATTTCTCCAACTCACCCACCCCTCATCCGATCGACTGCCTTGTCAGAACCCCCTCACCTCCTCTCCTCTCTCATTCCTGTCATTGTTTATGATATGATCTCATTTTCTGGTCAGTGCTTCAAATTTTTCCAATTTGAATGGATTCGATCATACACGAGTTATACCGATCAAGGATCTGAAACATATTTTATCATTCAAATCATGATTTATAATTTTTATTTTTCAGGCCCTACATAGAAAGTTTTTATTTTTCAGATCCTCAATAAATAGTTTTCAATTTTCTCGATAGCTAGATGATACATCTTTTGAATCCTAAATAGATAAAATTTCATTAACGTAAGTGTCAATATGAAAAGCTAGGATTTTGAGAGAGTTACAACTTTTTTTAGCCATAAACTAAAAAAATAGTTATTTTAGTCGCTTTTAAGGCGAATTGACAAAAATGCCCTCCCCTCCCTTTGCACAGTCGTCACTCGACGTAATTGTCAATATTGGTTGAAAACAGAAAGTTGATATTTATGGTGTTCATGTGTTGCCTTACAATTAAGCTATGTAGTTGGGAAACACTATAAATTTGCATAGATGGATGGTTAGTCCTGCAACAATGTAAATTGATGCTGGGGGTATTCAGTAACGTCGGACTCAAGGACTCGAGTGCACGTACATCCAATTATTTTTTATTTTTTTTTCTATAGATTTATTGATTGTCAGCAAGTTTCGCCCCCCTCACCAACAACATAGATATTTTTATAAACAATGCAATGAGGCTCTTCAAACATTTCCATTTCGATCGGTCATTGGAGGTACTTATCAAAATGGCTAGTAAATTTATATTTTATTTGTGGTTAAAAATATTTAATTTTTCACTATGTAAAGTGACTAAAAAATATTCGCCTCAAAACTAAACGTGCTTAATTAAAGTCTTAATGCCTGAACTCGAAAGTATCAAAACATGCATATTAGTTTGTTTGTTTGTTTTTTTTTCAACATGCATATTACTTTTGATCGACAATAGTTATGAATTTGAAAGGGATAAGTCGCAAGGGCACCTTGGTAATTAATTCTACGCCGATAGTTTTTTTTCTCTTTGTTCATTGATATTATTTTCATAAGTGGGCCATTGCGATCCAACGATCAAAATCATTAGATGAACGATTTGAAATCGGATCATCGTGTCGCATGTATTTTTTCAATCATATATACTTATTATGGCATAATAATAATGAGTTTAATTTTTCTATTTAGTAGACGTGATTATTGACAATAATTTATAGAATTGTTATACTTATTATGGCATATATACTTATTATGGCATAATACCAAACATTCGACGTCAATAATTTATAGAATTGTTATATCCCTAATAATACCAAACATTCGATGCAGCACTTACGAACATTACTCGAATTTAAAAAAAAATCAAAATACATATTCATGCATTATTTTTTAGAAATATTTTATATGAATTCTCTATTGTCATATTAAGGCGATATTAATTATGTGTGTCTATGCGGGTAGCATCAAATCTTTCTAATACTTTCTATGTACTATAATTGTAGTCACCTTTCTATTTTCACATAGATTAAGAAAACATGTTTAATATCCATTGGAAAGACACAATTTATATACAATTATTCTATATTACTTTCATTTTCTATTCTTTGATTTTCCTTCATACTAGATTTCAAAAAATACTAATATAGTTATATTTGTTGGAGAATGGCCCTCAGGCCGTGGGCTTCATCCATGGGCCTCATCTACTCGACCCAGTACCTCTGGAAGGCCCATGTCCCTCAAACCCTACTAGGATCGACCTTATAAATAGTCTATCTCTCTCCAAATGAATCACAAGTTCATTCTGAGTGTTGAGCGGCTAGGGTTTCCTCTAGAGAGAGAGAGAGAGATTAGCGATCCATTATGAGTGTGTGTTCGTGTGCCTTTGTGGCATCTTCTCTGTGTGAGAGTCTCTCGCTCTTGGTGTGTGTGTGGGAATTGACGGCGTGGTGCAACCGAGGCTGACCGCTGGTGGAAAGAGCCTAACCGCCGGAGATCTTGGCGTGGCTACCTGCTGTAGAAAGAAGTTCTGCTAAGGCTATCTGTGCCTTAGTCCTTTCGGCTTAATCTTGTTCTTATTGTTGTAATATTCTCTGTGAATATTTGATGTATGGAACCACAACAGTGGTATCAGGAGACATTGAGGCCTTCGTACGCCGTCGTTCGTCGAATGTTCCACCTGGATTCACCGTCTTCTCCGGACAGACGGCAAGATAAAATGGTGTTCCCCTTTCCTAAGGCACCGATCTTGTATTAATACTTGTCCTTCCTATTTTTTTCGTGTCTTCTTGTGGTAGATCTGGCCTATGTGGTTCAGATCTAGGGTTTTTTCTTTTTTCTGAGATTTGATCTTGGTGTTGTCTTTCTCTTTGTTCTTTGCTTTGTGTGCGGTTGTCAGATTTGTGAGATCTGCTTCTGTTCCTTAGTGGACTGTCTGTGGTGAAATCTCTGGGTGAGATTTTTGGTCTGTTTCATCGTGTTTTAACCCGATTGAGCCTTGGACTTTGTGTGACCCTCTACGCCCTCGTTCAAATGGGTGATTGCGAACTGAGAAATCCACTTACTCCTGTAGGGTTCTTGACCGGTTAATGATTTGTGACTCAGACCTTTTGCGGTTCTTATTTTCCTGCTTCTTCTTGCCTCTGTTAGTTTGTTTTGTGTTCTATATTGGTTTAAAATGGCTGCTAATGTGTATGGCATGCTTCCTTTCAATGGCAAAAATGATTTTAATATTTGAAAACAAAAAATTAAATGTGTGCTGATTCAACAGCGTGTTGCTAAAGCCATTACTGGTCCTTATTCTGATGAAGATACTGAACCCAAACGTGCTGAGATGAATGAATTAGCCTGTTCTACTATCATGTTAAATCTAAGTGATTTTGTGATAAGAAAAATGGGTAAATCGTCATCTGCTAAAGATCTGTGGGAAAAATTAGAATCTACCTATACTGAAACTTCATTTGCCAATCGCATGCATCTGCTTGAAAAGTTATTTAAATTCAAACTTGATATGTCTAGGGATATTGATGAGAATATTGATTTTTTCACAAAATTGGTCCAGGATATCAAGTTGTATGGAGACACTACTATAGATAACAATACTAATATTGCCCTTTTAAATACCATCCATGATACTTTTTCTGATGTTAAAGCTGCTATTAAGTATGGTAGAGATAATGCCTCTATTGATTTGATTATTAGTGCTCTAAAGTCTAAAGAGTTGGAGGTGTTAGCATCTGGGAAGAGAGACAGTCAGGGTAACAGGGCTATGCATGCTAGAGGGAAGGAGAGAACTAGATACTCAAATCAAAATGAAAATGGCAATAGTAAGAAAAAGGGTAAGTCTAGGTCTAAATCTAGGTCTAGGCAGGTGAGAAAATGCTATAACTGTGGGGAAACCAATCACTTTATTAAAGATCGTCCTCTGCATAAAAAGAACAATAGAAAAAAGGGCAAAAATGATTTTGATCATGCTAATGTTGCCTCTGGTGAGGCTCTGGGTGATTGTTACATGGTTATTCATGTTTCTCATGCTGATATTCCTTGTGTTACTCCTGCTATGTGTGAAAATGAGTGGCTTATTGATGCGAGATTTACTCTCCACAATGGTTTCAATATTTATAAACTCGAGTCATGCTTACAAGTATACAAGCATATAATTGTAGACAGGATGAAATGAGATCGATCCACAGGGAAAATGAATTATAACTTGAAAATACAAGTACCAAGATGATAGACGAGTGAAATATTTAGACTATGGATTAGGATGAGGGTTGATTGTCACAACAAAACCAAAACATAAGAAATAAACAAGTGAATACCAAACAACAACAATAAACAAACTAAATAGCAAATGAAATAAACAATACCAACAAGAGAGAGATATTTGAAGATGATAAATAAGGGCAAGACTCTAGGATATGGATACACAATGCTCCTATTGATCAAACAACAAGGATTTAAACATACAATCATGCTAAGTTCATAGATAGGAAGACCACGAATATAGAATGAGCATCTCTCGAATATCTCCTTAATTGCGAATGCGACAAGAATGGTTATCTCTAACGCATTCCAAGGTCGCACCTACCAAATGCTCTAAGGGGTCACATTTCCTTCCACATAATCGACATTCGACTAAGAAGACAACTATGTAGATTTAATCCAAGCATGCCTATGATCACGGGATTGACTAGATGCAAGTGATTCATACATTTGATGCTAGTAAGAATGCCACTTCAAACAACACCATTCAAGAACTAGCATGGATTAAAATCTTAACAAATCATAAATATATATATATATAAAACCCAAATCAAGATCAATATTCACATTGTTTTACCACATCCTAGAGCCCTAAGGCTCTTAGCCAACCATATTCACAATAACATCAAGAATACAAAAGAAGAAATAAAAACCCATTCTAAATACAAGCTTAAGATAGGAGAAGAAATGATATAACCCAATGTAGAACAGTCTTCTTCAATCTAATGGCTTGAATCTTCAAATGGATGGTTGAATCTTCTTTTTTCTTCTTGATCTTCAAAAATCCCCAAATGTGGTGTTTCTCTTGTGTATTTTCGACTCTAAGGGGTGGTGGCTATGTGGTTTGAAAACCCAATAGATATATAAATGAGTGGATCAATAATTGGATGCCAAAAGTCAATTTTAATTTTCGTCTGTACGGAACTCGACCCCAGGAACTCAAGTTTGAGGGTCGAGTTTGGAACAAAGG
Source organism: Perilla frutescens (assembly GCA_026008535.1). NCBI lineage: Eukaryota > Viridiplantae > Streptophyta > Magnoliopsida > Lamiales > Lamiaceae > Perilla > Perilla frutescens. Next base: position 50,566,567 of record BRKX01000006.1, read on the forward strand.
AAATTAGGTCTCTGAAGGCTCTGCAACACGGGCTTTTGGTCGCGTTTGAGGGTCACATTTCAGCCTTCAGTCGAAACTCGACCCAAGGGGGTCGCGTTTGAGGGTCGCGTTTCAGCCAAAGGATTTTGGCTCTCTAAAGGCTGTGCAACACGGGCTCTGGGTCGCGTTTGAGGGTCGCGTTTCAGCCTTCAGTTGAAACTCGACCCAAGGGGGTCGCGTTCGGCATGAGTCTCCGGTAGCTTCCACGGTTTTGCTTTGTTCTCGCTCGTTCTTAGCCGATTGACCCGATTCAACTTGCAGTGGGCTCCTTATTCGATTCTCTATCTATGTATGGTCTTAAATCCTTAAAGTTTGAAGTAATTGATCCTCAAGTTCCTGTAAAACTCAAACAAGAAACAAAACATCCAAACCGGGAGGTTAAGAGCTCAAATTGGGTTAAAGCACACATTTAACTTACCAAAACTCGTCATTTCAACCTCAATAAATGGTGCAAAAATCACACTTATCAACTCCCCCAAACTTAAATATTTGTTTGTCCTCAAACAAAAACAAGAGTACAAAAGCAAGCAATTTGAGTAAATTTGAATCAAGATGGCAATTTGCTTCAAAAATCAAAAGATAAACAATACATTGATAATATTGGCAATCAAACATAAACAAGTACATCAAAATTATCATGATACAATTATCAAAGTTCAAGCTCTCACAAGGATCAATGAACGCTCACTCTCGAGTGTATAGGTTAAACATTTATCCGCTCAAGGTAAAGTATGCACTAGAATCCTACCATATGATTGCAAAGTGACTACAATCTCCACTACTCACGTGTGTTCTCAAATAATAATCATTAAGGGCTTTTCGGGTTGTAGTGAAGGCTTTTCGGAAGGGTAGGAAAAATATTTGGCAAAGTGGCGTCCCAAAATACCAAATCAATACATTATCAACCAAGTAGAACCACACAAGTTCTCTTTTACTCCTTTTGTTTCACAACCCAATCTCTTTGAGATTTTTCCAAATTTTCCATCATTTCTTACTCTTTTTGTTTGTGATCACAATGTGAACATCTCTGTTCTTTTCGTCAATTAAGAATTTTCAATTCAAATCAAGATAATTCACTTCTTTTCAATCTTTTCATCACAAGAGTATTTCAATATTTTACCTTTTTCTAATTACAAGATTTCTCAAAAGTTCCAATTGAAAGAATATACACAACTTGTCATTTATTTCATTCCCAACCCAACAAAATCAAGAAAACATTTCAAGGCTCAAAAAGGACTTTCAAGGGATTCAATTTGTATTGGAAAGAAAAATATTTGGATTATCATGAGGTTAAACAACAAATGGCCTTAAATCATTTTCAAGAAATCAAACGCAGATTTGTAACCTCAATTAAGTCACCAAGCAAGTTCTAGAGAAAGACTAGTGCACCAAGAAGACCATCAATCACTTATCAAAGAAGAGATTACACTTTTGTAATCTTTGGATCAAAATCTTCCGAAGGTAAGTTTTTCCTTCAATAATTGTACTTTTGAGACACTAAAAGAACCTTGTTTACATTATCATGCCATAAAATTATGCCTTTTATCAATATTTTTCAAAAATTTTGAACATAAGCTCATGCTCATCAATGATTCCAATTTCATCAAAAACATGCTCTCATAACTCCTATCATGTTACAAGAACATACAACTATTTAAGTCAAAATACCCCCGAACCACATATCATAAGGCAATTGAACAAAAATATAGATAAAACATCACATGCTCATGAAATAAAACGACATGTAATCAAATATCCATCAATGCCTCCATCCAATCAATGCAACATAAAAACTTAAAAATTCAAGCATAATCTAAACCATAAATAAAATAAGCATGCTCAAACATCCGAACATGCTCCAATATCTAAAAACATAAATAAACTAACTAGACAATTGTTTAAATAAAGCGGTAAATGAGCAGAAAAGATCCTTGCCACCATTACTCTCTCCCCTTCCCCCAAACTTATTTTAATCCAAGAGAGGAAATAAGTTTGGAGGTAAAAAAATGGTGGCAAGGCTCACTAACGGCTCAGTGAGGTTGATGGCGCGGAGACTAGTGTGGAAATGGCTGAGAAGATGATGACAACATGAACTGGGATTGGTTTTCGATCTCGGGAACGAAGTTGGGCTCGGCTCGCAACCTTTGTTTCTCGAGTTTTGTGCTCCGTGTTTTTAGCTTTTGAGCATTTTCCATGCTTCTTTTGACATCTATTTCGAACACTTATGCTCTTCCGTCATTCAACATAACTCCCTGAATTCATTTCACTCCACAAGCATAAACACTAATCATCAACTTCCAATCAAAACACCACCCTTAAAAACAAATCTAAACTAAACAAGATAAACAAAATAAGACAACAAATCAAAACATCATAAAAATCATTGGGTTGCCTCCCAACAAGCGCTTAATTTAACATCGTAAGCTCAACGAAATATCAATGCCAATAGTCAACCAAGAAGATATGGTAGCTTTCTATGCCACACGAGAGCACCTTCTTGAATTCTCCAAGGCATTGCAATCAAGTCCGGTTCAAAGATTCTAAAGTACTCCTTGGAAATATCTTCTTCACTCTTTTCTTGACAAATCATCTTGCTCGGTTTGATTTTTCAAATTACCTTGCACTCCTTCGGGTCCTTAGATCCATCCTCTTTAGGAACTTCTCTTCCCTCCTTTAACTGATACATAATCGACAAATTATGAACCCTGAGAGTAAGTTCATCTTTTTCCATATCAATTAGGGCCCTTGCGGTACTCAAGAATGGTCTTCCCAGAATGAGTGGTATCTCTTCATTCTCTTCCCTATCGAGTACCAAGAAATCAACAGGAAAAATGAATTCGCCTACTCGCACAAGAACATTCTCAATGATCCCATTTGGATGAGTAATAGAATGGTCTGCTAATTGCAAGCAAACATTTGTCGTCTTCAACTTTCCAATTTTTAGCTTATGAAAGAAAGAAAGAGGCATAAGGTTCACACTTGCTCTAAGATCACAAAGTGCATTCACAATCAACTTTTCGCCAATATCACATGGGATAACAAAACTCCCCGGATCTTTTAACTATGGTGGCAACTTCTGTTGAAGAAAGATACTACATTCACCCGTGAGGCTCAATACTTCACACTTTCTCAACTTTTTCTTTTTTGAAAACATTTCCTTAAAGAATCTTGCGTAGTTTGGCATTCTTTGCAAAAAATTCACATGAGGGAGGTTGATGTGGACTTTTCGAAACACCTCCAAGAATTTCTTGAATTGTTCATCTTGCTCATTCTTTTGCAATCTTTCAGGATATGGAACAACAACAGGGAAGGGAGGCAAAGTTGATGGTAGTGACTTACTTGAAGTTTTCTCCATTGATTTCTTCTCAATTCTAACTTCACCCTTCTTTTCTATCAATCCATTTTCACCTTCTCGTTCATCAAGATTTACATGAGAAACCTCCAATTTTTCCACTGACCCAACATTTAACACATGTATAGCCTTACATTGCTCTCTTGGGTTGATGGTTGTATTGCTCGGGAACTTTCTTTGTTGGTGTTGATTCCCTATGATTGTAGCAAGTTGGCTCATTTGATTCTCTAGCATATTCACTTGGGTACCAATCGCTCCCATATGATTCTCCAATTTTTCAAAGCGAGTTTGTGTCTCACCCATGTATTTTTCTGTCTTTCCCATGAAAGCCATCAAAAGATCATCCATCTTTGGCTTTTTCTCCTCATCAATCATGCCATTTGTAACTGAAAAATCGGGAGGTGGTTGGATAGCGTTATTTAGGTTACCATAAGACAAGTTTGGATGTTGAGCCTTATTTTGGTAACCTTGATTTCCACCATATTGACCTCCGTATTGGGGCTTGTACTCCGGATTATATGGCCTTTGTTGGTTCGAGTAGCCTTCTCCTTGATTCACATAATTAACTTTCTCAAATTGACTTTGAGAAGTCTCAGCTTTTGGATTGGTGAAGGCTTCGATTCTTGAGTTTAGAGTTAATACTTGAGCCGCCAATAGCTCAAGTGCATCTGAATTTGAGGTAGATGCAACTTTCTTCATTATTTGAACACCTTCTCTTGCAATCGGCTATTGAAATAAATTAGAAGCCATTTCCTCTATGATTCTCATGGCTTCGTCCGGGCCTCTTGCTAATAAGGATCCTCTCGCGGCCACATCCATTAGTGTTCTCATCTCGGGTTTACTTCCACCATAGAAGATACACACTTGGTGGTCGGTTCCAAACCCATGCCCGGGGCACTTTCTTAGCATCTCTCTAAAGCGTTCCCACGCCTCATACATGCTTTCCTCATCCCATTGCTTAAACACGGTGATGTCGCCTTTAAGTTTGAGAGTTTTTCCGGGTGGGAAAAACTTGTGAAGGAACTTTGTCACCAATGCATCCCATGTTTGGAATGATCCTTGGGCTTGGCTCAACCACCAAGTCTCCGCCTTGTCGCTCAAAGAAAATGGGAATAGCCGAATTTGGATTGCATCATCCGGGACTCCATTCGCCTTTATCATCCCACTATACTCAAGAAACTTGCGTATGTGCTCATTTGGATCCTCCATTGGTGTTCCTCGGAACGGGTGTTGTTGGATTATAAGTATAAGGGATATCTTGAACTTGAAATTGTTGGCTTGAATGGGTGGTCCATTCACCACCCCTTGGTTCACGACGGGTTGGAAAAGGTTTCAGATTGGGGCCTCCACGTTTCTATGTTGTGCTTCTTCTTGGGCTCTCAATTGTCCTTGCATAACCTTTAATTGCCTTTGCATTTGGGCAACCATAGGATCTTGAACCGGTGGAAGGTTATCCGCCATTCTCCTCCGTCTACGTGCGTTATTGTGGCGCACCGTTGCTTCAATTTCTGGATCCAAGTCGATAGGCGGCTCACCTTGAGAACGAGTGTGCATTCACTTCCTATCAAAAAGGACAAACAAATCAAGAACAACTCTTTCAAATAAAACAAGAAAAAATGTCTAAAGTAATGCACTCAATCGTTATCGCAATATTGCATTTATCAAATTAATTACGTTTCCCCGGTAACGGCGCCAAAAACTTGATGCGAGATTTACTCTCCACAATGGTTTCAATATTTATAAACTCGAGTCATGCTTACAAGTATACAAGTATATAATTGTAGACAGGATGAAACGAGATCGATCCATAGGGAAAAAAAATTAGAACTTGAAAATACAAGTACCACGACGATAGACGAGTGAAATATTTAGACTATGGATTAGGATGAGGTTTGATTGTCACAACAAAACCAAAACATAAGAAATAAACAAGTGAATACCAAACAACAACAATAAACAAACTAAATAGCAAATGAAATAAATAATACCAACAAGAGAGAGATATTTGAAGATGATAAATAAGGGCAAGACTCTAGGATATGGATACAAAATGCTCCTATTGATCAAACAACAAGGATTTAAACACACAATCATGCTAAGTTCATAGATAGGAAGACCACGAATATAGAAGGAGCATCTCTCGAATATCTCCTTAATTGTGAATGCGACGAGGATGGTTATCTCTAACATATTCCAAGGTCGCACCTACCAAATGCTCTAAGGGGTTACATTTCCTTCTATATAATCGACATTCGACTAAGAAGACAACTATGTAGATTTAATCCAAGCATGCCTATGATCACCGTATTGACTAGATGCAAGTGATTCATACATTTGATGCTAGTAAGAATGCCACTTCAAACAACACCATTCAAGAACTAGCATGGATTAAAATCTTGACAAAGCATTAATATATATATATAACCCAAATCAAGATCAATATTCACATTGTTTTACTACATCCTAGAGCCCTAAGGCTCTTAGCCAACCATATTCACAATAATATCATGAATACAAAAGAAGGAACAAAAACCCATTCTAAATACAAGCTTAAGAGAGGAGAAGAAATGATATAACCCAATGTAGAACAGTCTTCTTCAATCTAATGGCTTGAATCTTCAAATGGATGGTTGAATCTTCCTTTTTCTTCTTGATCTTGAAAAATCCCCAAATATGGTGTTTCTCTTGTGTATTTTCGACTCTGAGGGGTGGTGGCTGTGTGGTTTGAAAACCCCAATAGATATATAAAGGAGTGGACCAATAATTGGATGCCAAAAGTCAATTTTAATTTTCATCTGTGCGGAACTCGACCCCAGGAACTCGCATTTGAGGATCGAGTTTGGAACAAAGGAAATTAGGTCTCTGAAGGCTCTGCAACACGGGCTTTTGGTCGCGTTTGCGGGTCGCATTTCAGCCTTCAGTCGAAACTCGACCCAAGATGGTCGCGTTTCGGCCAAAGGATTTCGGCTCTCTGAAGGCTCTGCAACACGGGCTCTGGGTCACGTTTGAGGGTCGCGTTTCAACCTTCAGTCTAAACTCGACCCAAGGGGGTCGCATTTGAGGGTCGCGTTCAGCATGAGTCTCCGATAGCTTCCAAGGTTTTGCTTCGTTCTCGCTCATTTCTTGGCAGATTTACCCGATTCAACTTGCAGTGTGCTCCTTATTCGATTCTCTATATATGTATGGTCTTGAATTCTTCAAGTTTGAAGTAATTGATCCACAAGTTCCTGTAAAACTCAAACAAGAAACAAAATATCCAAACCGGGAGGTTAAGAGCTCAAATTGGGTTAAAGCACATATTTAACTCACCAAAACTCGTCATTTCAACCTCAATAAATGGTGCAAAAATCACACTTATCACTTATAGACTCTGGTTGTACCTTTCATATATCTCCTTTTAAGAATGTTTTCGCTTCTTTTAAGGATTCTGATCATGGTTATGTATCCATGGCTAATGAGAAAAAATGTAAGATAATGGGAATTGGTGATGTCTGCCTGAAGTTTAAGTCTGGATCTGAAATTACTTTGAAAAATGTGAGATATGTGCCTGATTTATGCTATAATTTGATATCTTGTGCTACTCTTGAAGATGATGGTTTTGAAGGCAGATGGGGGGATGGGCAAATGAAAGTCTTAAAGGGCTCCTTAGTGATGTTTAAAACTCTTAAGCATAATGATCTGTATATTTACCACTCTGAACATATTCCCTCTGTGCATGCTATCACACAAGATAAAACTATTTTATGGCATAATAGACTAGGTCACATGAGTAATAAATGCTTAACTATTCTGAAAAATGATGGCATGTTTGGCTCTGATATTGTAAATTCTGTGACGCATGCATTTTTGGTAAGCAGAATAAAGTCCAGTTTCCTGTCAACATGACCCCTACTGAAATTAAGAGTTATGATATTCTTCAATATATTCATGTTGATGTCTGGGGTCTTCCTACTGATGCAACTCTTGGTGGCAGTAGATATTTTCTGTCTCTAATTGATGATTATTCTAGGAAGGTGTGGGTTTTTCTTATGCATCATAAGTCTCAAGTATTTAAAAAATTTAAAACATGGAAAATCATGATTGAAACACAAACTGATAAGCAGATTAAAGCTCTCAGAACTGATAATGGCCTTGAATTCTGTAATGTTCAATTGGATACTTTGTGTACTCAATCTGGAATTAAGAGGCATAAGACTGTTCCTTATACTCCTCAACAGAATGGGGTTGCAGAGTACATGAATAGAACCCTATTGGATAGAGTGAGGAGTATGAGGCAACTCTCTGGGCTTGATAAGCCATTCTGGGGTGAAGCCCTTTTATACTGTTGCTTACTTAATTAACAGATCCCCTTCTGTTCCTTTGAAGGGGAATGCCCCAAATTTGTGTTCACTTGACAGCATGCTGATATTTCAAACTTTGAGTTTTTGGCTGTGCTGCATATATGCATGTTAAGGGTGATAAACTTGAACCCAGATCCAAAAAATGTGTTTTTTTGGGCTATCTTGAAGGCGTTAAGGGGTACAGGTTATGGGTTGTCTCTAAACCTGGATTCAAAACCATTATCAGTAGGGATGTTGTGTTTAATAAAACTACATTCTCCTGTGTGCATGATAATGTCCCTTCTGTTCCTCTTTCTTCTTCTAATACTGTTCTTTTTTAGGTGGAGCCTCTATTTCCTCCTATTCTTTTACATAATGATGTCCATTCTAGTAGTTCTTCAGGTGATCATTTTGCATCTGAACAGTCTAGTGTGTTTGAAATAGAAACTAAAACAGAAACTGAAAATACTGAATATGCTCCTGACTCTGATGACCAATATACTGGAAATGAATACTGACAGGATTATCAACTGGCTAGAGATAGAACTAGAAAAACTATTGTTAGACCTGCTAGATATGTTGACTGCAATTTGTTTGCCTTTGCTTATCATGTGCATGAATCTCTTGATAACAGTGAACCTAAAACTTACAAGCAAGCTACGAATAGCTCTGAGTCTAGTAAGTGGCTCACTGCTATGCAATAAGAGATGAGATCCTTACAGGTTAACAATACTTGGGTGCTGGTTCTAAGACCTACACATTATTTTATTGTTGATTGTAAATGGTTGTATAAGGTCAAGTCAGAAGTAAATTCTGTCAGGTATAAGGATAGATTAGTGGCCAAAGGTTTCACTCAAAGGAGGGAGTAGATTATTCTAAAATTTTTGCTCATGTGGTTAAGTTTACTACTGTGCATATTATGATTGCTTTAGTTTCTCAATATAACTGGGAAATGAAACAAATGGATGTGACAACTGCTTTTTTGCATGGTGACTTAGATAAGCCCATTTATATGAAACAACCAGAAGGTTTTGTCGATTGTAATTACCCTGAATATGTTTGCTTGTTGAAAAAGTCTTTATATGGGTTGAAGCAGTTCCCTAGACAATGGAATATAAAATTTGACAATTGCATGAAATCTTTAAAGTTCACTAGAAGTGCATATGACCATTGCTTGTATTTTAAAGATGTTAATGTCAAGCCTATGTTTCTGCTGATTTATGTAGATGATATGCTCTTAGTTAGCCCCTGTATTGAGACTATAAATCATGTGTAAAAATGTCTAAGTGACAACTTTGAGATGAAAGACTTAGGGGATGCTAAGAAGATTATTGCCATAAATATTGTAAGAGATAAAAAGCATAACAAACTGGTATTGAGTCAGTCTACTTATGCTGATAAAATTCTGACTAAGTTTGCTATGATTAATGCTAAACCTGTTTCTATTCCTCTTGCTTCTCACTTTATTTTAAGTAAGGATCAGTCACCCAAAACTAATTCTGAAATGAATGCTATGACAAAGGTACCTTACTCCAATGCTATAGGATCAGTCATGTATCTCATGGTAAGTACCAGGCCTGATATAGTTTATGCAGTCAGTTGTTTGAGCAGGTATATGTCTAATCCTGGTATGCCTCATTGGGAGGCTCTTAAGTGGTTACTGAGGTATCTGAAATATACTAAGCATGGGGGGTTATGTTTTACAAAGCATGTTCATGGTACTGTTTTGTCTGGTGATGTGGATTCTAACTATGCCAATGATAGAGACAATAGGAAGTCAACCACTTCTTATGTGTTCACTCTGTGTGTGTCTTGCATTAGTTGGAAGTCTCAATTACAGCATATAGTTGCATTATCTACCACTGAATCAGAATATTTTGCTATAATTGAATGTATGAAGGAAGCCATTTGGCTCAAAGACATGATGTATGAAATTGGTTTTCTGAATAATCATGTGACTATTTACTCTGATAGTCAATTTGCTATTTAGTTATGCAAAAATCCTATCTTTCATGATAGAACCAAACATATTGATGTTAGGTTTCATTTCATAAGGGATGTTGTAGATAAACAACTTATCTGTCTTGAGAAAATCCACACTGATCTAAATCCTGCTGATATGGGGACTGTCTTCATCTTGAGAAGCATGTTTCTAGTATGAAGATTTTGAATCTTGATCCTGGTTAACTTTGTTTTTTTATTTTGCAGGTATTCCTATACTAATAAGGCAGATGGGGTTCAACAATAATCCAGACCTCTAACTGACTTTGTGTTAGTTCTTGTGTTGTTGATTATTGTTGAAGCTCCATCTTCTCTATTGGTAATAGGAATGAGCTACTTTAATTTTTGTTGTATATTACTCCTTACTGTGTGTAAGCTAGTAATTGCTTCTAAGAACTAAAATAGTGTTGGTACATGTTAATTGCCTGGTTATTTTTTCCTGGTGATTACCTGAGCTCTTGACTTCGTATTAGAGCTAGATCTTGACTTTGTGTCAGGTCAAGACCCTTAAATAGTTTTCTGTGTGAACTCTACTAGTGGGGTCAATAGGCGATGATGAAAACACCCAGCAGACATCTAAAGCTGTGCAGGAGCCTTGAATGCCATATGTGCCAGGTAGAGAATGTTAAAGAATGGCCCATCAGGCTGTGGGCTTTATCCATGGGCCTCATCTACTCGGCCCAGTACCTCTGGAAGGCCCATGTCCCTCAAATCCTACTAGCACCGACTATATAAATAGTCTATCTCTCTCCAAATGAATCACAAGTTCATTATGAGTGTTGAGCGGCTAGAGTTTCCTCTAGAGAGAGAGAGATAGATAGATAGATAGATAGATAGATAGATAGATAGATTAGAGATCCATTCTGAATGTGTGTTCGTGTGCCTTTGTGGCATCTTCTCTGTGTGAGAGTTTCTCGCTCTTGGTGTGTGTGTAGGAACTGACGGCGTGATGCAACCGAGGCTGACTACTAGTGGAAAGAGCCTAACCGCCGGAGATCTTGGCGCGGCTACCTGCTGTAGAAAAAAGTTCTGCTGAGGCTATCTGAGCCTTAGTCTCTTCGGCTTAATCTTGTTCTTATTGTTGTAATATTCTCTGTGAATATTTGGTGTACGGAACCACAACAATATTTGTAAAACAAAGTTTTAATACAATCCCAATTGTTAAGATGAACTATCAATAGAAAAACATAAGATATTTTGAGAGAATTTTGTATATTTCATTGATGAAAACTGATTACAGAAACTTCAACTAAGATACATATTTAGACTAATTCTAGTTCTAACTACCATTCTAACTAACTCCTTGAAACATGGATCTTCCACCACGTGGACACCTTTGATAACTGCCATTAACTTCCAAACCATGCACATGTGAGAATAGATTCATAAAAGATAAATATCTTGACACCAATTAAGAAATAAAATTATAATTTTGGAATAATCCTAAAAGAAAATAATGAACTATGATTATGGGACGAAGAGAGTAATACACATTGTGATTAACAGGGTCTGTGCTAATGGATGTTTGGGTGGGTCGTCTCCGAAATTTGGGGCCAAAAATATCCAAATTATATATTATTCCAAATTATATTTGGTACTTGAAATGAAAGTGGAACGACTTTTGCATAATTTTCTTTGACTGAAAACTTTCAAGTCCAATCGACAAGAAGGGTTTTGTTCTTCAATTCCATTCTCGTAGGCACTTATCATGTTATAAGTCTTTTCAAATTAAATCTCAACTTTTTAGATTCAAGATTAAGCAAGATAAAAATATTCTAAATCATCCTTGAATGGAATTGAGTTCCATGTGAGTTTTTTTTTTATGTCCGACACTTTAATTTATCATATTCTTATCAAGAATTTAAGCCAAAAATAATGTTACATCTAATGAATTACATGTAAGTATAGTAGATAATTTGGGTATTACTCCCAATTTCAAACTCATATTCAAATGACAGCTAATAAAAATTTAATATTATTGATATAGTTTACTAGTCTCTCGCCTTTATTTCTTTGATAAGATGATTTAATTTTACCTTTAAATTATAATAGTACTCATTCATAAGTAGGAAAAATAGAAAATGATATATGTCGTTCCTAACAAAGAAGGAGTTTAAGGAACAATTTATTTATACATACATATACTAAAGGCAAAATCACAAGGATAAAATTATATATGAAAATCATCATTGGGAATTAATTTCAAAAACAAATTTCCTGTAAAATAAAATCACGATATACGTGTTTGGTAGTATGGTTTTCCTGTTATTTTCTCTCTCCAAATATAATGCCTAGGTTCAAATTTCCTTGACCACAAATTATATTCAAATTTTACTATATTTTGTTATTAAACTTTCTGTTCTAATTATTTTTTGTTTATTTTGTTATTAAACTTTTGATTTTATATTTTTGTTTATTTTGTTATTAAAGTTTCAATTTTATTTTTTGTTGTTTATTTTGTTATCAAAATTTTATTTTATTTTTTTGTCTTGTTTTTTGTTTAATGGATCTCATGAATTGGATTAGCAATAGTTAGGTAATAGAAATTGTGTTAATATGTGAAAATAGCCATTATTACTTAGTAAATAATGTAAATAGTCATGTTTTAAAAATATAATGTTTCTAGTCTTTTAGGACGGGAATATACATCAATACCCTTAGTAATAATATAAATAATTTTTAATATTAATTATTTCCTAACATAAAAACATCTTAATATATTAACAAAAAAAATTATGGATGATGATTTCAGAATCTATCTTTCGCACTCTAAAAAATATATATTTCGCCACCGTTCTACGTCAAAGTCTCAGAAGTCATAACTACCAGATTTTTGTTGTCATCTTCTATTGTTTATCGTCTTGCTATTGTTGCCGTCTTTTGTCACTGATGTTGCCGGAGACGAAAATTACAAGATTCAACCGCCGTCTCTGCCAATGTTCAAACGCCCTCATCGCTGAACAATTATGGACGATGATTTCGAACAATCTCATTCTCATAATGAATACACGAGTACACGAGTGCAACAACATGAGTAGTCCAAGTCGTGTTCCCATGCAGTAGCTCAATAATGATTTAATACACGAGTACACGATTAGTTCAATATGGCAGTTCAAAAATAACTCATACACGAAAATACGATGAGGATGGTTCATGTACACGTGCAGTGGTTGATCATTAAATTGATACACGACTACATGAATATGTCTATTCGTGTACACGTGCACTAATTAAAAAATGCATAGATACATGAGTGCATGAATTTGCTAATTCATGCCGTCGTGCAACAATTAAAAATAAGATATTGCATGAGTTCACAAATAAATTATTGCACAAATAAACTCCAATACTCGTGTATCAAAAGAAATCGATTCGTGCACCAAAGAAGATTCAATTTTTTTCCACTCATTCTAAAGAAAGATTTAAAAAACTTAGATATCTAGATCGATAAAAAGAGTGCAGATCCATAAATATCATATACCTTATTGCCGCAAAAAAAATACGTGCGATGTCAATAAAACTTTTAAAAAATCCCAAATTCGCAAATAATCTCTAATTTTTGATATTGCAACAGATAATTTATTGTTGAAACATGGATTAAAGAGAGGAAGTCTCAGAAGTCACCATTCTGCGTCAAAGTTAAAGTCTTTCACCACCGTTCTGCGTCAAAGTCTCAGAAGTCATACTACCAGATTTTTGTTGCCGTTTTCTGTTGTTTTTGTCATCTTCTGTCACTGATGTTGCTGGAGACTAAAATTACAATATTCAACTACCGTCTCCATCAAGGTTCAAACACCCTCATCGCTGAACAATTATGGATGATGATTGTTAGGAAAATTATTGGGAAAATTCATTGGAATAGCCCAACTGATGGTTTTGATGAAATGTCAAAACAGATATGATGATTTAATGAAAAACTGCAGGTTATGAAAAGTTGGAAATCAAGGGTAATGACCAAGTAAGACTTCACATATCAGTCTAGCTGAAATGAGAGACAGATATTTTGAAGCATGGTCAACCAGCTTAAAAGGTTGCCTCAATCAGACTAGTCAGAGTCAACTCTTCAAAGCTTAAGAAAAGCTATAAGGGGGAAAAGAACTTTGGAGACGGGTAGGCATCCTTAGATGAGTGACCATCAGTCTAGCTGAGAGCTAAGGAAAACTGATGAGAGCAGAGCCAGCTTGAAAGCTGAAACTGAATTGATCAAAGATCAGTTAGTTATAAAGAGCCAGCTTAAAACTGATCAAAGATCAGTTAGCTGAGAAAAAGCTTAAAAAAAAAGCTTTCAGCCAATACTGAACTGACCAAAGATCAGTTCAAGGAAGAAAAGCTCAAGCAAGTAGTCAACTGATAGTCCAGAACTGAAAGCTTTTCAAGCTAAGCTGCCAAGTCAGCCTTACTGGACCAATCCTAGTTTAAAGCTCAAAGCAGTTGAGGAACTGCTAACTGGACAATCTCAGAGCTAAAAGTCGAGACAGCTGAGAGCCCATCAGTTGAATGTCCAAAACTGATAGCCGAAACATCTGCTCTCTCTCACAAGAAGTCAAGGAAGATCTTAACAGGAAATCATTGAAAGATCCTGATGATCTTAGAGCAGAAGTCATTAAAGTCAAATGGCTAGTTCATCAAAAGTTTCAAACAGCTACAAGCATTAAAATACCGCCGGTGAATTCAGTATATTCACCAGCCACAACGGTTAAAAAATCACTTATCTATTTAAAGAGAGTGAACTCAATTTTGGCCAAGACTTTTTCGCTAAGACTTTTGCTAAAACTTTCTCGCAAAACTAACTTTGCTATTTTGCAGACATTGAGCTTTTTCTCTCTCTCCCCCACAGCTCAAGAGCTTAAATCTCCTAAGCGAAAAGTCTCAACTGAGAAGGCATGCTTCACGTCTTAAGCAAGCAGCTAGCTGACGCAGATTTCCAGCAAAGAGCAAAGCTTCTCAGTTCTGTCCCTCAAAGATCAACCACTCAGCTCAAGCTAAAGGAGCATTCTAGGTTGATAATAGATTCAAGACTGTCTTCTTGAAGATCGAGCGAGATCTAAAATCGTGTAAAGACGGGCAATAGCACCTAAAGCCTCAGCTAGTAGTTGGGACTGATAAGTGTGAGCTGTCGACCCAGAAACCGGCTGAGGAGGAGCGTGTACTGATGGGTCCGTTCTTTCGGAACAACAACAGTTGGAAAGGAGGCCGCACTTGGGTTGAAGGGTGCCGTTTTCAGGTCCAATAGGAATTCTTCACTGTGTAACTGTAATAAAGAAACTTTACACTTACATAGTGGATTACTCTTCTGCGGAAGGAAGAGAGGACATAGAAGCAGGAAGCTTCGAACCTCTATAAAGTCTTGTTTGTGTTGTCCTTATTACTTTCAGCTCTGCATGTTCTTAAACTGCACACCTTCATACACACAAGTTGCACTAACAAGCTAAGCTAAGTCTTCAAGTTATCAATCCTAACTGATCAGCTCACCAGCTAAGCTCTAAGTCAGGCTCTCTCTCAACTGAAGAGCACACAGATAAAATATCGAAAGCGAGTCAGGGCCCTATACATTCTGCAATCAGTTTAAGTTTTGAAGTCAGTTTATTCACCCCCATCTAAACTGACATAGACTCGCACCGAGACCAACAATGATTTTGAACAATCTCATCCTCATAATAAATACACGAGTACACGAGTGTAACAACACAAGTAGTGCAAATCGTGTTCCCGTGCATTAGTTCAATAATGATTTAATACACGAGTACACGATTAGTTCAATATGGCAGTTCAAAAATAACTCATACACGATTAAGATTGTTCATGTACATGTGCAGTAGTTGATCAATATATTGGTACACGATTGCATGAGTATGCCTATTCGTGTACTCGTGCACTAGTTAAAAAATGCATAGTTACACGAGTGCATAAATTTGCTAATTCGTGCCACAACAATTAAAAATGAGATATTGCGCAAGTTCACAAATAAATTGTTGCACGAATAAGCTCCAATACTCCTGTACCATAAGAAATTGATTTGTGCACCAAAAAACATTCAATTTTTTCCACCTATTCCAAAAAAAGATTCAAACAAATTAAATATCTAGATTGATAAAAAAAAGTGTGGATCCATAAATATAATATACCTTATTGCCATAAAAAACAACACGCACGATGACAACAAAACTTTAAAAAAATCTCAAATGCGCAAATAATCTCTAATTTTCGATATTGCAACAGATAATTTATTGTTGAAACGGGGATCAGAGAGAAATAATTTCTAAAAATCATAGCTTAATGATCTTCACCAATGATAGTTTTGTTTCAATTAATAAAATATAAATTAAAAAATGAGAGAGACAAGAGAACCGCGTTTGCAGATAGAAGAGAGAGAAAATCATATCTTTTTCCTAATACTATTGATATATGAATATATAGATATACATAAATAATAGTTCTTAATAATAAATATGGATTAAGGGTATTATAGTACTTTTTATAATAATGGCCAGAAACATTATTTTTTTAAAAAGTTGCTATTTACATTATTTACTAAGTAATAATGGCTATTTAAAAATTTCCCTCTTTCTAATATTACTGATATATGAAGGGTATTTTAGTAATTTTATAATAATGACTATAAACATTATTTTCTTAAAAAACGGCTATTTATATGATTTATTAAGTAATAATGGCTATTTGAAAATTTTCCTCGGTAATATATTGAAGAGAAAATTGAACCTATATATGTGATCACCTCAAAAGTTTATAAAAATATCATTTTGGCTATATAAATTCAATTCTACATAGTTAAACCAAATGTAATATACATACATACATATATATATATATATATATATATTATTGGCAATTTATTTCCAATTACTATTAGTACAATATTATATTATATTATCCCACTATTTAGAAATCTATTATTTTGATTTCTCAACAAAATATTAATATATCGTTCTACTTTACTTTTTAATTTTTCATAAAAAAAATAATAATTATGTATTCTAATTAACAAAAAAAAATTGACACAGTCACACAACTAGAAAAAGCTAATAGACAATGCTCTAAAGACAACGGGTTTTTACATAACTGTTGTCTTTACATTAATAGACAACGGTTAAAGACAAAACAGTTGTCTATCACTGTGATTTTTACTTTTTTTTGCTCACAACGGTTGCCAAAACCATTGTCTACATGTTAATAGACTAGTAGCCATCATCTACCTCTACATTTTCTCATAGACGATGTTGTATACACAACGACTTAACTAACCGTTGTGAATTGACAACGGGTATTGTTGGTCCCGGGACGAGTCAAAATCAGTTTAGAGGGGGTGAATAAACTGATTACAAAACTGAACTAGATGCGGAAATTAAGGGCCCGTTTTGACTCGCAAATATCATCTGTTCTATGTGGAGATCAGTTGAGAAGATCTGCTAGCTTGGAGTGTTGTGTGTGCTTATGGTGTGTAGTTAAAAAACATACAACTGAACTGAAAAGTAAAGCAGAGCACACAAACAGTTTATAGAGGTTCCAAGCTCAACTTCTACGTCCTCTCTTCCTTCAGCAGAAGGGCAATCCACTATGCAAGTATAAAGTTCCTTTATTACAGCTACATGTGAAGACAGTTGCTGTCCCGGAAGCTGCACTCTCAACTTCCTCAGCTGGTAGGTCGACAGCTCACACTTGCGATCTCCAACTGCTCGCTGGAGAGATAAGGTGCTATTGCCCGTCTTTTCATGGTTTTAGATCTCGCTCGATCTTCAAGAGTACAGTCTTGAAACTGGTATCAACTAGGCTGCTCCTTTGTGCGTCTGCGTCTGAGCTGGGGTAGTTGATCACTTAAGCATGGTGACTAAGAGAACAGCTCTGGCTGGAAATATTCAACAGCTAGCTCGAAGAGCGTTAAGGCTCATTCTCATCAGTTGGAACTTTTGATTTTCTGAGTTCTTTGAGCGTGAGGCTTTAGTGCTTCGGCGAACGTCTTCACGGAAAGACTTAACTAAAGTGCTCTCCAAATTCTCAAAAGTCCTGCGGTCTTCTCTGGGGTAGCTCACCTTTTAAAGATGGGTGAGTTGGTGACCGGTGGTGATCACTGTTGGATCATAAATGAAAAGGCTAGTTGCAAGGCTTTTCATTTAATGGGGCCGGTGGATTTCCATTGCTCTTTTGACGAGTTTTTGCTTCAAGATCTCGGTTGCATTAACTTCAAGATCTTCTTTGGCTTATCTGAATTTCAGTTGCGGCACCCTTTATGATCTTCAATTCTGAGCTTCGTCTGGCAGTTGGAATCTTCAGTTCCTTTGTCTGTCAGTTCTGCGTGTCCCTTGGTAGTTTGGAAAGCTTCAGTTGAGATCATCTTCAACTGGCGATTCTGGGCTTGGGCTTGATGCCTTCTGAGCTCCAGTTTGCTTCTGCTTCAGCTGGTAATTTGAACCAGTGTTCTTTAGCTGGCATTTTGGACTTGTGTCCCTTCAGCTAGAACTTTCATTGACTGGTCTTCAGTTCGATTGCTGGCGCTTCATCAGTTGGACTTCAGAACTGATGTGTCTTCAGTTGTTGTTCTTCGAACTGGTGCTTCACCAGCTAGAACTTCATTCTTCAGCTGGTATTGTTGAGCTGGTATTTTCCATCAGCTTGTACCTTGGTCTTCTCTTCAGTTGGTATGGTCCTTCAACTGGAATGTCCTAAGGTGGTATTTCCTTCAGCATGGATCTTTAGACTTGGTACATTTCTTCAGCTGGAATATCTTGAGCTGGTATTTTCTTCAGCTCATGATTGTCCTCTCTTCGGCTGGCAGTTTTCATCAGTTGATGTCATCGTAGACTGGCATGTTCATCAGTTCAAACTGATGTGCTCTTCAACTGGTATTTCTTCAGTTGGGAATGATCTAGAACTGGCATGTCCCTCAGTTCTCCTCCTTCAGCTGGTATTCCCTTCAGCTGGGATCTTCCTTTGACTAGAATATTTCTTCAGCCGGTATTTGACTAGAACTTGTATATGCTTCGGTTCTCTTCAGCTAGGACTTTCCTTCAGCTGGTGATGGCCTTGAACTAGTATTGGCTTCAGTTCTCTTCAGCTGGGACTTCCCTTCAACTGGTGGCGGCCTAGAACTGGTATGTGCTTCAGTTCTCTTCAGCTGGGACTTTCCTCCAGCTAGTGGCGGCCTAGAACTGGTATGTGCTTCAGTTCTCTTCAGCTGGGACTTTCCTTCAGCTAGTGGTGGCCTAGAACTGGTATGTGCTTCAGTTCTCTTCAGCTGGAATATCTCTTCAGTTGGTGACAGCCTAGAACTGGCATTGGCTTCAGTTCTCTTCAGCTGGAACATCTCTTCAGTTGGTAGCGGCCTAAAACTGGCATTGGCTTCAGTTCTCTTCAGCTAGAACATCTCTTCAGCTGGTAGCGGCCTAGAACTGGCATTGGCTTCAGTTCTCTTCAGCTGGAACATCTCTTCAGCTAGTAGCGGTCTAGAACTGGCATTGGCTTCAGTTCTTTACTGTAGACTGGTAGCAGTTGATACCTTTTCTCTCTGGTACCTACAACTTCTAGTTTGTCTTGCTGATTATTCTAGCAAGCTACAGTCTTCTTTTTCTCTAATCTTCTCTCTTCTTTCACACGAATTGATCATATCTGTTGGCTTGATAGATTTGACTCTGTATGATCATCTTTAGTTTTCTACTTGATTTCTTTTCAGTTCTTTCAAGGCTCTTTTTATATTTTGACATCTCATCAAAACCCCTTGTAAGAAAAACTTTGATAGTTTTTCCTAACATGTATTACATAACCATTGTATGGGTAATATGCTAAAACGACGTGATTTCATTTAGGAAACACAATTAATTGGAATCATGCCCCAAATTTCACACTACACGTACAAAATCAAAATTTCCTCGAAATTTCACCCTACACCCTACACGCACAAAATTGTGCTGCCGTGAGTGTTCTCTCTGCCGTCGTGAAACGTCTCCCCCGCTGCCGTGAGATGTCTTACCTTCACGCCCTCATCCATCTTTGATGTGAGTTTAGGGAAACGAAGAAGGAAAAATCATATTTGGGATGTGATAAAGGTATGAAATCCCAAAAACTTATTTAATATATACACGTGAATTTATGTTATGTTAGTGTTAAAGTATTCTTCTTACATAGTGTCCACAACAATCCGATTCTAATTAATGTGGGTTCTATGTAATGCGCTATATGAAAGAAATAATTGAAAATTGTGGATCTTCAGACTTCATTCCACTATCTTTACTGGTCTATTATTAAAAATTAATTTTAAAATAATTCTTTAATATGTGTTATTTCTTAGTTTTCCGACGGATGTTACTCTCAACTAAAATTCATAAAGTTCGTATAGAGTGGGCTAAGTGTGTCCAAGATTATACAAATGAACAATGTAAGTTTGAATTAATCTTAACTTTGCTTCTTTTAAATTAATATGACATGCATTAATGGAATTGATATTTAATTAGATAATTATTTTTTTAGTTGAGTTGATGATGTAGTGGCCATTCTAATAAGCGAGGCAAGGGAAGGAGCAGAAGGCTAGCTAGAAAAGTCAAACTTCTTTTTTTACTACTTAAACTTATGAACTTATGTGAATGTTGAATGCATAATATTTAATATTTGTTTATTTCAGATTTAATCATGTTATTTTGGAGAACTTACATGTTGTATTATATATTTTGTATATATTTTGTGTATTATATAATGAATTATTGTTCGGTTTCAATTTAGTTATTATTTTGAAAAAATTATAAATAAGCAGGGCTGGTTATATATAAAAAATAGCTGCAAAAAATATTTTAAAAATGATAACGGTCAATGAAACCCGTTGTCTAATTCAAAATAAAATTGACAAAGGTTAAACAAAAATCCGTTGTCTATTTAAACATGGACAACGGTTTTTTATGAAAACCGTTGTCTACATATAAAAACACAACGATTGTCATAAAAAACTGTTGTGTATAAAATGACAGACAATGATTTTTATGATAGTCGTTGTCTTTTTTTACTACGTTGTCTTAATTGAACAACGATCGATTTAACTGTTATCTATTATTATAAAGACAATGAGTCATGACCGTTGTGCATCAGCGTGTGCTGATAGACAAGACATCTAATAACAACGGTCAATATCTCTATAGGCAACCAGTAATACCCGTTATCTATTAGTTTTTTTTGAGTAGTGACCCGATCTCCTGCACAGATTCCCAATCAATATGCATTGAATGAAGGAATTGGTCCATTCCCTAGCTGGGTAACTGCGCTCACGGATCAAGTCATTTCATATATGATGTTCCTCATCCCGATGACCCGCATGATACATAGAATATGTATATATACATGATTCTTGTGTATATTATTCCTAACATAGAATTAATTATGCTTTTGGTCCCACAAGAGTAGGGTCCAAATATTTTTAATCCCAAAACATACATTTTTGGTCCTAAATGATTTGTTTTGGCATTTTGATCACAAAATCAATTGGGTATATAACGATCGCTAAATATTGGGACCAAAAATGTCGAAGCATTAAACTTAGGACAAGAAATGTTACGGTTGGGACTACAAGTATTTTCAATCTATTAATTTATTATTTGAAATATTTGAAAACATAGAAATACAACAAACAATTTCATTTCACTAATTTTTTTAGTTGTTTCTTCATTTTTTCTTCGTGTAGTGCCCCGTAAATTTATTTATTAATTTGTGCTACCTTAATTTTTTTTTTTTTTCTGAGCATGCTATTAATTGTTAAGTCCTATAAGTCGCGCCTAGTGTAAAGTTTAATATATGTGGAGCATGTTTTAAATGCATTGCATTTATTTCTTTAATGAGAATGATTAAGGTTATACTTATTTAATTTTGGGCCAAAGTCAATTATTTTATTTTTATTTTTATCTTTCCTGGCCCAAGAAGATATTCTCATACCCAATTTAATTTTAGAAGCCCACAGCTGTAAGCCCAAGATTTTGAAAATTGAGGAATGGGATTTCTTCTTCCCCTCCTACACGCCTCCCACTCTAGAAACCCTAAACCTAAAATACCATGTTCAAGCCATCCATGTTTAGGAAAGAAATCAAACAAATATCAACATTTCCATAATCTCTTCCTAACCTCCGGTATATAAATGGGAGAGCTCTCTTCGAACTTAATCACATCAATTCCAAGCATTTTCGAACTCTCCCTTCTCTTCTTGAATTTTCAAACTGCTCTCCATTCTTCATCTGGAATCGTCAGAGGTACCCATTTTTCTTCTATCTTGTTTTTGTTTCGGGTTGTAAGAATCGCCGGAAATTCTCCTCTCCTTCTGAGTTTTCGGTCCTGAGAATGAGCTTTAGATAGAGAGAAATTTTGATGCTCCATATTCTGTTTCTCTCAAAAGCTTGGGCAGTAAAAGCCAACTTTTATTTGGTCAACTTATGTAATAATATAAAATAATTTAAAAGTTGTTTTGGTCCTGCAACTATCATCACTCACGCACACAAATCCATGTATATATATATATATATATATATATATGTTTTCATTACACGCACACACACATATTATATACACTAACTAATATTATATAGTTATATATATATGTGAACCTTTTGATTCACACACACACTCATGTACATATATATATAATATACGCATCCACTTTTTATATATATATATATTATATGTCTACCTATAGTATCTGTATATATATATAGCATATATATATATGCGTTTCCTTTCGTGTATATATATATATATAATATACCTAGTATGATTATATATATGCGTGTATATTTATAGCAATAAATATATTTATTGTACGAATATATATGTGTGTACATGTGTATGAATATTAATTTGAGTATGTTTTTGTTTTAAAGACTGTGAAATTTTAATATGATTTATATTGACTATTATTTTTATTAGGCGGCGCGCGTGGACATAATTAATTTGACAAGTCAAAGGTGGGGTTTATGTTGAAGATTGTGATGTTATCCTCTCTATATATTTATAAATGTATTATGTGAAATATAGAGTCTTCTGGACTATAAAGTACCGAGTCTTCGAGACTATAAAGTACGGAGTCCTTGGGACTATAAAGTACCGAGCCTAAGGGCTGAATCAGATATGCAGATCACCGATTTTGGTTTACGAACCAAAAGCTTTTATCGCTTCATATATTTACTTTTAAATTTATAGTTTGGATGACGGTCATTTTTCCCCACTGAGTTAGAAGAACTCACCCCAATCTTTTACCCCTTTCAGGAATTGGCTCGGACGATGTGTGACGGGCAAGATGCGATGGAGATGGTCGATTAGTTGAATAATTAATAATTTTTGAGACATTAATATTTTTATATTTCCGCTTTTATATTAAAAACTCCGATGTTTCATTTTTATCTACTGATGACATTATTGGGATCCCGATTTTAGGGAAGTAATTAAGGAATAAAGTTTAGTAATGTTTCTTTAATTTATAAGTATTGAATTTTTGGGGCGTTACAGTTGGTATCAGAGAGACACGTTTCTGTATACATAAAAAAAAAATTACACATAAGAAATAAGATTTTGACCATCATCGCATCCGCCACATCGTCCCGAGAAGAGGTAAAAAAGTAAAGTTATTATTGATACATGATTAAAGTTATTGTTAATGCATGATTATGTGAGTTGTTTGTTGTATTATTTTATAGCTGCAAGTTTTATTATAGATGGTGAGACTAAAGAAAACTGCAAGGATGAGCACAGGGGGGCAAGCCCCAGGGCGTATACTAGCTAGTAGGGAGGAAGATCTCAAGGACCACTTGATCGGCAAGTTTTTCCGTCTGACTTGGGATGACACGGCCCCAGAGATGCAACTGCTAAAGATACAACACCTTTGGAGAAAGATGGAGCAAGCTGGGTGCGTCGTGAATCCAGCTGAGGCGGTCAAGAAAGTTCATAGAATGATCACCTCTCCCGTCATTGAGTTCTTCGCCTCGGAGGCCAGAGAGGATCTTACCATGGTGATTCAGACAAGACGGGCAGTACACCACATCATAGATTTTGATGCATTCATTGACCGAACCCTGCAATACTGGAAGGGTGAGGTCTATGGTCGCATACCGAAAGGGATCAGAGTGGGCCGCCAAGAACCTTATGAGAGGGCAAACTTTGCAAAGAGGATGAAAAGAGCTAGTAGTGTTTGAGTGGTTTTAGTAGTTGATTAATCGTTTAGTTGTTTTTGGCTTGGACCGAAATTTGTTTTCTGCAGTACTTTGAGTATCGTACTTTGTCTTTCCATTTCGTATTTGAATGATTCTTAAATAATAAGATAGTTGTTTTGTTTTATTTCTTTTACAATAATTAATGTTATCGCTATCATCAATAGGAAGATGCCTCCAAAAAGAAATGTGAGAGTGGCTTCAAGTGAGGAGACCGAGTCAAACAACTATGGACCTAACAATGGAAATGGAAATGGTGGCAACATGGATGGATTCGCACAAAGCCTTGTAGATGCACTTAGGAACGTTTTGCCTCAGCAGAACAATGGAGACCCCCAACCCCAAGGAGGCGGTATCCTAACTCAATTCCGACAGTTGGGACCTCCGAAGCTGACAGGAACTGGAGGACCCTTAGCTGCCGAGGAATGGATACGAGAGCTCGAGAGGATCTTCAACTACTTGGGTTGCCCTGATGCACAGAAAGTCACTTGTGCCGCTTTCCAGTTCACGGAAGATGCCAGCCATTGGTGGGAAGCTGTAACAATTAGCATGAACGAAGAGCAACAGAGGAACCTGACCTGGGCGGCTTTCAAGAAGTTGGTGTTGGGAAATTATTTCCCGAAAGCCTTCCGCAAGCAAAAGGAGAAAGAATTGATGAACCTGGAGCAAGGCGACATGAGCATCCTGGAGTACGAACAAAAATTCAACCAATTAGCTCGCTATGCTCCACACCTGGTGGACACCGATGAAAAGAAAGCATGGTGTTTTGAAGATGGGCTGCGTCCGGAGATTGGAGCTCATATATCTGCTCTGAATCTCACCACCTTCTCTGAGATTGTGCAGCGAGCTCGGGCAGTGTCGACCCGATTGAATCTTGACAAAGTTGCTCCAAGACCTCCCAGCAATGGAGGAAAGAGGCGTTGGGATGATCAAGGCAACCAGAATAAGGGTAAGAGTTTCCAACCAGAGAAGAGGCCTAGAAATGACAGGCCTGGTGCCATGGTTGAAAAACCATTATGCACAACCTACCAGAGACGACATTTTGGGAAGTGTAGGCTTGGAGAAGAAGGGTGCTACCGCTGTCATCAAGTGGGGCATAAGGCAGTGAATTGTCCTCAGAATCGAAACTTCAACAATAACAACAATAACCGAAGAGGCAATGCCCGTGCCTTTGCGATGAACCAAGATGAAACCAAGGAAGGACCACAGACGATGTCAGGTATAATATCCATACTCAACCAGACTGCCTTAGTACTTTTTGATTTGGGTGCATCACATTCTTTTGTGGCAAAAATATTTTATGAAAAAGCTAATATAAAGTGTGACGAGGAGGTTGAGCCCCTAAGGATTAACATCCCATCGGGAAAATCAATGAAGTCAGACCGAGCAGCTAAAGGAGTCCAGATAGTCATCGAAAAGCAGACCTTGGAAGCTAATCTTTTCATCTTGGAGATGAATGACTTCGACGTGATCCTAGGGATGGACTGGCTGAGCCAGAACTATGCAGTGATCAAATGTCGAGATCGAGAGGTGACCTTCCAGCAGCCGGGAGAGAAGCAATTCTCTTTCAAAGGATCAAAGATAAACAAATCGCCCAACATAATTTCGGCAATGAAGGCGGTCAAGTTAGTGAGAAGAAAGAATTGTCAAGCTTTTCTGGTGAACGTGACAAGCACAACGGATCGGGAAAGGAACTTGAAGGATATTCCCATAGTGAATGAACATCCTGATGTGTTTCCGGAGGATATTGTTGAATTGCCACCAGATCGACAGGTGGAATTTTCAATCGACTTAGTTCCAGGTGCAGCGCCTGTTTCCAAGGCACCTTATCGGATGGCGCCGAAGGAGTTAGAAGAATTGAAGGTCCAAATTCAGGAGTTGCTAGATAAAGGATATATTCGTCCTAGCGTGTCACCATGGGGTGCACCAGTTTTGTTTGTGAAAAAGAAGGACGGAAGCATGAGGATGTGTATCGACTACCGTGAGTTGAACAAGCTCACCATCAAGAATAAGTACCCATTGCCAAGGATCGAGGATCTTTTCGATCAACTGAAAGGAGCGGGAGTGTTCTCAAAAATCGATTTGAGATCAGGATACCACCAGCTAAAAGTCAAGGAAGGAGACATATCAAAGACAGCGTTTCGAACCAGATACGGACATTACGAATTCACCGTAATGCCCTTCGGACTCACCAACGCACCGGCAGTGTTCATGGACCTCATGAACAGGGTTTTCCATCAGTACCTGGACCAGTTTGTCATCGTATTCATTGACGACATCTTGGTGTACTCCAAAGACAAGAAGCAGCACGAGGAGCATCTGAGAATTGTTCTGGAAACCTTGCGGAGAGAGAAGCTTTACGCCAAATTTAGCAAAAGTGAGTTTTGGCTTGATCGTGTGGTGTTCCTTGGGCATGTGGTGACGGCGCAAGGAATAGAGGTGGATCCAGCAAAAGTGGAAGCTGTGACCAATTGGGACACACCAAAGAATGCCAGTGACATAAGAAGCTTTTTGGGTCTTGCAGGATATTATCGCCGTTTCATCGAAGGTTTCTCAAAGATAGCCGGCCCGTTAACCCGATTAATAAGGAAGGGGGTCAAGTTCGAGTGGAGTGAAAAGTGTGAAGAAAGTTTTCAAATGTTAAAGCGGAAACTTACAACAGCACCAGTGTTAATTATCCCAGAAGGCAGTGAAGGATTTGTGATTTATTGCGATGCTTCCAAGCAGGGACTCGGGTGTGTTTTAATGCAGCACGGAAAGGTAGTAGCCTATGCTTCAAGACAATTGAAGATTCATGAGCTCAACTACCCTACTCACGACCTGGAGTTAGCAGCGGTAGTTCATGCCTTGAAGATCTGGCGACATTACTTGTATGGAGGAAAATGTGAGATATACTCAGACCACAAGAGTTTGAAATACTTTTTCACACAAAAGGAGTTAAACATGAGGCAGAGAAGATGGCTTGAGTTGGTCAAGGATTACGACTGCACCATCCACTATCATCCGGGGAAAGCCAATGTCGTAGCAGATGCCCTGAGCAGAAAGGGAGTACCCACAGCTCAACTTATTCGAGAATTTTCAAACTTGAATATTAATGTAGTTTCGTCAACAGAAAGCACGGAAGCAATCTTGGCAACCATGACACTACAACCATTGCTAAGAGACCAAATCAAGGAGGCTCAAGGGAATGACAAGTTTCTGTGCAAGATCAAGGAAAGAGTTCTCAAAGGCAATATCCAAAATTTTGCGATTTCAGACGACAAGGCGTTGGTCTACGAAGGAAGAATTTGTGTACCAAAGGATAGTCGGATAAGGGAAGAGATACTGAAAGAGGCACACAATACGCCTTATTCTATCCATCCTGGGGGAACAAAGATGTACCAGGAACTGAAGCAACACTTTTGGTGGCGAAACATGAAGAGATCCATTGGTGACTATGTGGAAAGATGTATGACCTGTCAGCAAGTGAAAGCTGAACACCAGAGACCAACCGGACTGCTTCAACCCCTTGAGATTCCGGAATGGAAGTGGGACAACATCTCTATGGATTTTGTGGTGGGACTACCAAAGACGATCAAAGGAAACCATGCCATTTGGGTAATCGTGGATAGACTTACCAAATCCGCTCATTTCCTTCCAATTAAGATGACGTTCAGCATGGACCGATTAGCTCAACTTTATGTGGATGAAATTGTAAGGCTATATGGAGTACCGGTGACCATCGTGTCTGATCGAGACACAAGATTCACATCAAACTTTTGGAAGAGCCTGCAAGAAGCCATGGGAACGAGGCTGAGCTTCAGCACTGCCTATCATCCTCAAACGGATGGTCAATCGGAGAGAACCATTCAAATCCTAGAGGACATGCTTCGAGCATGTGTCATGGATTTTGGCGAAAACTGGGAGAAACATCTACCATTGGTGGAATTCGCATACAACAACAGCTATCAAGCAACCATCGGGATGGCTCCTTACGAAGCATTGTACGGAAGGAAGTGCAGATCACCTTTGCACTGGGATGAAGTTGGCGAAAGGAGAATTTTAGGCCCAGAAATAGTTGAGAAGACAGTGGCAGCTATCAACAAGATAAGAGAACGTATCAAAATAGCTCAAGACCGACAAAAGTCATATGCCGACCTCAAGAGGAGAGACTTTCACTATGAAGTTGGAGACAAAGTATTCCTGAAGCTGTCACCAATGAAGGGTGTGGTTCGCATCGGAAAAAGAGGAAAATTGAGGCCAAGGTATGTTGGGCCGTTCGAAATTCTAGAAAGAGTTGGGAAGCTTGCATACAGACTGGCGTTACCTCCAAGTTTAACGTCAATCCACAATGTTTTTCACGTTTCTTCTCTCAGAAAGTATGTTCACGACCCGGCCAACATCGTGAATCATGGTGAATTAGGACTTAGCAAGGATTTGTCCTACGAGGAGTATCCAATAGCTATTTTGGATAAGAAGGTGCACGTGTTAAGGAACAAGGAAATCTCGCTAGTGAAAGTCCAGTGGAGTCGACACGATAAAAACGAGGCTACATGGGAAAAGGAAGGGGATATTAGGTCTAGATACCCGCACTTCATGGACGCAGGTAAGTAATTTCGAGGACGAAATTTTATTTAAGTGGGGGAGGATGTAGTGCCCCGTAAATTTATTTATTAATTTGTGCTACCTTAATTTTTTTTTTTTCTGAGCATGCTATTAATTGTTAAGTCCTATAAGTCGCGCCTAGTGTAAAGTTTAATATATGTGGAGCATGTTTTAAATGCATTGCATTTATTTCTTTAATGAGAATGATTAAGGTTATACTTATTTAATTTTGGGCCAAAGTCAATTATTTTATTTTTATTTTTATCTTTCCTGGCCCAAGAAGATATTCTCATACCCAATTTAATTTTAGAAGCCCACAGCTGTAAGCCCAAGATTTTGAAAATTGAGGAATGGGATTTCTTCTTCCCCTCCTACACGCCTCCCACTCTAGAAACCCTAAACCTAAAATACCATGTTCAAGCCATCCATGTTTAGGAAAGAAATCAAACAAATATCAACATTTCCATAATCTCTTCCCAACCTCCGGTATATAAATGGGAGAGCTCTCTTCGAACTTAATCACATCAATTCCAAGCATTTTCGAACTCTCCCTTCTCTTCTTGAATTTTCAAACTGCTCTCCATTCTTCGTCTGGAATCGTCAGAGGTACCCATTTTTCTTCTATCTTGTTTTTGTTTCGGGTTGTAAGAATCGCCGGAAATTCTCCTCTCCTTCTGAGTTTTCGGTCCTGAGAATGAGCTTTAGATAGAGAGAAATTTTGATGCTCCATGTTCTGTTTCTCTCAAAAGCTTGGGCAGTAAAAGCCAACTTTTATTTGGTCAACTTATGTAATAATATAAAATAATTTAAAAGTTGTTTTGGTCCTGCAACTATCATCACTCACGCACACAAATCCATGTATATATATATATATATATGTTTTCATTACACGCACACACACATATTATATACACTAACTAATATTATATAGTTATATATATATGTGAACCTTTTGATTCACACACACACTCATGTACATATATATATATAATATACGCATCCACTTTTTATATATATATATTATATGTCTACCTATAGTATCTGTATATATATATAGCATATATATATATATGTGTGTTTCCTTTCGTGTATATATATATATATATATAATATACCTAGTATGATTATATATATGCGTGTATATTTATAGCAATAAATATATTTATTGTACGAATATATATATGTGTACATGTGTATGAATATTAATTTGAGTATGTTTTTGTTTTAAAGACTGTGAAATTTTTATATGATTTATATTGACTATTATTTTTATTAGGCGGCGCGCGTGGACATAATTAATTTGACAAGTCAAAGGTGGGGTTTATGTTGAAGATTGTGATGTTATCCTCTCTATATATTTATAAATGTATTATGTGAAATATAGAGTCCTCTGGACTATAAAGTACCGAGTCTTCGAGACTATAAAGTACGGAGTCCTTGGGACTATAAAGTACCGAGCCTAAGGGCTGAATCAGATATGCAGATCACCGATTTTGGTTTACGAACCAAAAGCTTTTATCGCTTCATATATTTACTTTTAAATTTATAGTTTGGATGACGGTCATTTTTCCCCACTGAGTTAGAAGAACTCACCCCAATCTTTTACCCCTTTCAGGAATTGGCTCGGACGATGTGTGACGGGCAAGATGCGATGGAGATGGTCGATTAGTTGAATAATTAATAATTTTTGAGACATTAATATTTTTATATTTCCGCTTTTATATTAAAAACTCCGATGTTTCATTTTTGTCTACTGATGACATTATTGGGATCCCGATTTTAGGGAAGTAATTAAGGAATAAAGTTTAGTAATGTTTCTTTAATTTATAAGTATTGAATTTTTGGGGCGTTACACTTCGACTTCAATTTCTTGTACTTTAGTTTAATCTTCAATTTTCAAGTTAACATTCCTCATACTCAATTAAGGTTTGTTATAATTTTTAAATATTTATTTTTTAGTTATTAATTGATTATTTGAAAATTTGTTTTAGCCACTCTTAGTAAAATAATCTTCAGTTTTAATTTTTAAATATTATATTTGGTATATTTTGAAAAAAAATAAAAACAATTAATTGATTATAAGAAAATTAAGTACTAAAAAATTATAATAAATCCTAATTGGGTAGGATGAACCCTAAATAACAAGTGTAAAATTAAACTAGAACTCAAAAAATTGAAATCAAATAAATAACGAAGAAAAAACTAAAATATTTTGTGCAATGAGAATGCAACATGTAAATGCAATAGATGATTTCATTCGACAAAAAAAATGTTAGGATAGAGGATATACTTTTCTTTCCTAGTTCAGTAGGAAAATGTTATTTGTACCTACCGCTAAGAATTTTATATTTTTTTAAAGAATCTTATATACATAGTATAGTCATGAAAAACATATTACAATCATTAATGATTTTGCAGATGTACACATATTATTCTTATTATTATTATTATTATTATTATTATTATTATTATTATTATTATTATTATTATTTTACAGGATTATTATTATTATTATTATTATTATTATTATTATTATTATTATTATTATTATTATTATTATTAAACTTGAAGAATTCAATTCAAATTACACATATTTGATGGAGTTGATCTTGAAAAATCATAGTGCTAGCAAGTTAACATTTAGAAAAATAATATGTATCAACTAATATGTTTTTCAAATATTTAAATAATTAATTAATTAATTAATATGAAAACACATTAAGTTCCAATCATAACGTTTTTGGCCTTAAGATTTAACTGTAGTTAAGTGTTCTCTGAGTTTTGGGACCGCAAAAAAAAAAAGTTGAAACAAATCATTTGAGACAAGAAAAAGTAGGAAAAATCAAACTTGAGACCAAAAGTGTACATTTTGGAAGTAAAAGTGTTTGCACCCAATTCTTATGGTACCAAAAGTGTAATTAACTCTCTAACATAATTAATATGATATTATTTATACATATAACAAAAATCTCACTAAGTTTAAATTTTTTTGAAAAAGATTGTAAATGTGCTGACAATTATATTTTGAAAAATTGAAAATATAATGAAGTATATATATAAGGTATCATTTGATAAAATTATAATGAGGCTATATTATTATCAATAAATATATATACTCCTTCCATTTTGTTTTTATTGTTGTTTTAGTTTTTTTTTATCTAGAATTAACAATTAATTTTATGGACTAATATACACATAACATAAAATCTTATTAACTTAGATTTTCCTAAAAATATGACATCATTTTCTCTCTCCATATATTTTTAGGATTTACGATAAGGTTAAAATTGGAGGAGAGAGTGTGAAAATATATAAAATAACAAATATTTTGACACAAATTAAAAAAATTAAAATAACAATCAAAACGAAACGGAGCGAATATATAAAGTTATTGAGTGCTTAAAAATCTTAAAATAATTCTTTGAGAAAAATGTTAGTTGTTGGATTATTTTTACAGTTACTCTCGTCAATGACATCTTAGCCTCAGCTATGTGGGCACCACTTATGTAGAAACCACGTCATTAATTTTTTTATTATGTTTTCTTGGTTTAGTTTAGTTTTATAATTATTAAGTAAAGTTTGTTCCATCTAATTATGATTTATAATTATTTTTAGAATTTAATTTTTATATTTTTAGTTAATAATTAATTTTTAGGGGTTAATTATCCCATAAATAGGGTATATAATTTTAAAAAAAATTAATTTTTAACCATAAATGTTAATTATGATCAGTTATTCAATAATAAATTTTATTTATGTAATAAAAATTGGTGAGATGGCCGCCACATAGGTAGTGCTCACAAGAGTACGGTGTAGGCTAACAAAACTCTCTCTCTCTCTCTCTCTCTCTCTCTCTCTCTCTCTCTCCACACACACACACATATATATGTATATGCAAGGTTGCAGAAGGCGCTAGCGCTAGTCGGTGGTCGAGGGGGCCTAGTGCCTGGACGGGGCTTAGGCAGATTCTAGGTGTTTTTTTATTTTATTATTTTATATATTTCTTAACAAATATAAAAAAAATTCATGTATAAATTCATAAATCTTAGCATTATATTCCAAATAATATAAATTAAAGTTTAAATCATCCAAAATCCAAAATAAAAGAAATATTGAAAGTTCAAATTATTCAAAGTTCATGACAAGATAACATTCAAAGTTGAAATGAAACTAAATTCAAAAGATAATTAATATATTAAAAAAATAATTTTTTTAATAATTAATATATTAAAAAATAATTTTAAAAAAATGAAATTCGGTCGTCTAGAAAGAACTCGATCGTGTAATCGTCGAACAATTCCGCCTGGACAGCCCGTCCGCATAAGAGTACCGATTATATGATTTTCACCACGGGAGGGTGGCGCCTAGCGCTTAAGATGCCATCTAGGGCGTATTCTGCAACTGTGTATATATGATTAAGTTCTGATTGTTTGTGGATTAGAAATTGTACTATCCTACATTAGACCCGTTATTGGTGATACATTTGTGCACATCATTAAAAATATTGAATAGATATGTGAACCATGCTGATGAGATAATATTTTTAAGTTTTAAAAACTCGATTCAACTTGCAAGCGTACAAGCAATGTAGCAAGGATGAAACGAGGTCGAACACGGGGAATTAAGGTAATTTCCACAATGCGAGTATTATCAATCTAATTTTCCCACTATTTAAACTATACGAATTTTTGAGGAATAGTTATAACTAACACTCAACACAATGAACAAAAAGGGAGACAAGAGGCAATGAAAAAATACACGAATTTCAAATAAGAAATCACAAGAAGGAAAGGGTCCTCGGGTATTGTTTCTAAATGAGGTCGATCTCAATAAATGCTCAAATCATACATTCTCAACCCCTAACATGATTTGCATAAGTTTATTTAAGCACTTTCTCAAACTACTTAAACATTTAGGCTAGAGTTAATTTCCCTATTTCTAGTGATAAATTGGCAACTAGCTTACTTGAACTCAAATAATTTCCAAAACCTCAATTAATCATTATTCTCTTGAATTAACAAATAATTGACCAAGTGCTCCAAGCTCCCAAAATCTCTCAACTATTCTATCTTCTATTTTGAGCAAAATAAAGAGGCATACCCTTAAATTTCGAATTGCGAACACTATACACTTAGGTCAAAATTGCACTAATAAAAATAATTCAAAAATGAGGAAAACACAGAAATTCCGCAGAACAGAGCTGGGCGTGAGTCGGGGTCGGTCGTGCCTCCACTAGCGCCCCACGACGTGTGCCAGTAGCCCGCGCCCCACTCAGTCGCGCCTAACAGTAGAGCGCACAACTACTTAATTTTTTTTTATTTTGTTGTTAACAATATGAGAAAACTTTAATTATAATTACAATAATATTTCGTTAGCATGACAGTAATGCTTCAATTCATTAGCAAGTACTTAATGCTTTTATTTTGTAAGAATTATTGAATTACATCAATGTATCTATCCCAAAAACTTATCGATCAACTATTACACAATTACCACCTTCATCGTAAAGCAAATCTAAACCTTTGGTTTTTGTTAATTATAGTGTAAGCTAGGGTCATGGTTTTCACACTAGTATTAATTTTCATCTAACCTCTACCATAATACATACATACATACATACATACATACATACATATATATATATATATTTGGTTCAAACGAGGACTAGTGCTTCATGTGTAAACGTGTAAACCAACTTGTTTTCATTGCATTTTTAGCGATTTTCTTACTGTATTTTGGTTTTTTTTAATGTTTTTCTTATTTTATTTTAATAGTAATTGTTTAAGCATCAAAAATCCAAAATACAATAAGAAAAGTACTAAAATTACAGTAAAAAAAACTTATTTTTTACAGTTACACGCAAAGCACGATTCCCATTATAACCAAACTACCCATCCACCCACCTACCACACACACACACACACACATCAATAATATTTTGTTCCACAATATATGATTAGTTTGCTTAGAAATATTTAACAAACGACAAAATATACATATATAATTTCTTATAACAAGACTAGTCAATTATCAAAGTCTCTCATACATAGTATAATGTTGTTCTAATAGAATTAACTTTGTGAAATATAAAAAGAACATATTATTATATCATATCAGATGTTTATCATAAAATAACAAAAAAAAATAAAAAATAAAAAATAACTAAAGAAATATAAAAAAAATAATGTTCACTAATCTTATCATGTTTATGCATTTTAAGTTGTTCATGTTGCGTCTCCGTACCATCAAACTCATCAATAATTAATTCAACATAAAAAAAATTAGTAACTTATTTGAGTTAGCTAAAAAATCATCAATCATAAATGAGATAAAAAAAACTATTTTTTTATTTAATTAATCATCTAAGAGATAAATGGAGAATTAATCTGTTTATTTCTAATTTGAGCTTTAGCCCAACCTACACTACTTCACTAATTAATTTTGGAAAAGGGGGCAAAATAAAATTTATTAAAAATTATATCATATATATATATATATATTCATGAACACCATTCAGAAAAATATTGTAGATAAGTAAGTATAACCAAAAGATAATTCTCCACGTTTGGAGAATAAAGAAAGAATAGAATCAATTTTAGTGTCTATATCTAGGCAAATAAAAAAAGAAAAACTTGGAATCGGCATATATTGTTCCATTTAGTTTTGAATTATATCTGATGTTTTTATTCTAATAAAAAGTTTCCAAAAGCATGATTTGGCTCACATACAATGAAAGAATTGAGAACATTTCACCTCACCATTCTCGGTTTTACGACAGATTCATGAATATTGATAATGTTATGCTATTCATTTCTTCCTTTTGTTTATTGATTAAGTAGATAATTGCAGGTTATAATTATTTAAAGGTGAAATACATTGAACAGCATCTGGTATGAGGTTCCACATAGAAGAAATATATTGAAATAATGTAACAGGAAGAAGAATTATGAGGGACATAAGTTATGAAATGGGGTCATATCAAAAGAATCTTTCGAAGATTTGAGGTTGATAAGATTAACAGATGGAAAGCTGATTCCACTCTTCCGACAACTATATAATCACTTCTGCCTTGTAGACACACACACACACTCTGCTTCTTATTTAATTTTTAAAGTTTCATGTTCATTACATCTAGGTAGTATATATATGTAAAATGATGTGGGACTTTTTTTATGGGCGAAATTTGTAAAATATGTCAAAAATCGGATTCAAATTCATATTTAGTGATATATTTATAATTTTATTGATATTTGATTGTATTTTGAACTAAATCTTAACTCGTCTTATGAATTTTAACACATATGATGATTTCTGACTAGAGTACTCCCTCATATGAATATATACTGGCAATATATGAGGGAGTTATGTGTGAGACAATCACCAATGAAAAAGTACAAACATGAATATGCAAGCAACTGGATATGAATATGGATATCAATGTTGATCAGTCTTATGAATTTTGACTAATAATACAATCTTACACAAATGTTTGTTACTAATTAAACAATTATAAGGCAAAATGGTTCCTTACACCTGCCTCAAGGATCCCTTTATGTTAGACGGGCGGGTGGATCACGATTCACGAGTCAATCTGCTCCGAGAAAAAATTACCCGAAAAAGTATCACTCATAATACTAAAATGTATTACAAGTAGCCTTAAAAATATTATTCATACTTATACTTCGTCTATATAAGTTTATTACATCCAAATTAGGGTTTAATATACCTAAATTAGAGATGAGTTTATTATTCACAATCAAGATTTGTATTTAATTCAAAAAAAATAATTGTTCAGCACACATCAGTCCACGCGTTAGTATCGGGCTAGTGCACTACGTGAGTCGTCGGATCAAAAAGTTAAATTAATTCATTTTAATTTTAGAGTTCATTAGTTCTATTTTAAGGTATATATTTATCTCCAAAAAAAATAGGCGAGCGCGGGCCGCCAACGATTCAATATTTTAGGGTTTCAATAATTTTATTTTAAGCTATATATTTTTTTGTAAAAAAAACTAAAAATATAAAAAATTGAAAAAATAAAAAATAAATCATGTGGGTGCATGCACGATGTGTTGCGTGTGGCGTGCATGGGTTGTTTATATAAATATACAGGGAGTGGTTCTAGAGAGAACCATATCCTATGTGAGAACTAGGAACCGATCTCTATCATCTAATCTCCCTATATCAACGGTCCAGATTTAAAATTTGACACAATGGCATTATTGTAAGGGTTAATTACGTTAAAAATCATCAACTTTTGATATAGTTGCAAATTTAACACGAACTTTATAAGTAGGTAATTAAAACATCAATTTTAACTTGGTCGCCAATTTTTTTTAAGTAAATTGACCTCCAATTCTGCCGCCAACTTGCTCGTCTCTTCAACCCCATCATGACTCGACCATCAATTTTTGAAAAATGACATTAAATTGATCGAATTTGACACTCACATCAAT
Source organism: Perilla frutescens (assembly GCA_026008535.1). Classification (NCBI taxonomy): domain Eukaryota; kingdom Viridiplantae; phylum Streptophyta; class Magnoliopsida; order Lamiales; family Lamiaceae; genus Perilla; species Perilla frutescens. Next base: position 50,603,501 of record BRKX01000006.1, read on the forward strand.
GGGAAAAAAATTGGGGATTGTTAAATTTGGCCATGTCAACATATTTTTTTAAATATTAATGGTCGAATTATGATGGGGTTGAAGAGACGAGCAAGTTGGCGGCGGAATCGGAGGTTAATTTATTTTTTTAAAAATTGAGAATGTTGAATAACACCCAAGTTAAAAATTGATGTTTTAATTGCCTACTTTTAAAGTTCGTTTTAAATTTGCAACTACGTCCAAAGTTTATGATTTTTAAGGCAATTAATCCTTATCGTAATAATGTTAAAATTTGCTGCCCCTGAATCTTACTAAGGGTAAAATTGAAAATTTTGAAAATATATGAATACTCAGAATTTAAGGTTTTAGCATTGTCATGGCTTTTTTTAGTATTGTCATGACTTTTTTTTAGCATTAGCATAAAAAAATATCATCAGCATTGTAAAAAAATCATGAACAAACACTGTTACATGATGTTGAATTATCAATATAGTGCAACCACTATTAGCATTGCAATCTCTCATTTTTAGCATTAACATAATAATTTATTAGCATTGTGATAAAAAAACTTGTCATGGTCATTACAAACCAACAAATGTGATTTGTGGTACTAGCATTATTGTTAACTGTATTTGCATCATCATATCTCATTTTAGCATTATCATTAAATTATAAAACACAATCATGAGCAAATGTCATTACAACTTTATTGAATTAACAATGTCATAAATCCCACCTTAGCATTATTTCATGATGATTTAGTAGCTTCATCTTTTATTTTTTGGTAAACGTACAACTGTTGTCAATCGTGATTTATCTACACATTTTCTTGCTTTTAGCACTATCGTTTTAGAGTTTTAGCACTATCATCTCTCATTTTAGCATTACGATAACACTTTATTTACCATTAGCATAAATTATTTTATAATTATCTTTAACACTATTGTTCATTATTTTTATCATGTTAATAACTAATTTAATGCATTATCATTAAAGTAAAGGACTTATTAGCAGTATAAAGAACTATATTAGCAGTACAGACACTCTTATTAGCATTATCGAATTCTTTATTAGCAATACAAAAAAGAATATCAACTATGTATATAGCATTACAGAAAACAATATTAGTAGCATTAATAAAAAATGAGTATGAGAAATACAAAAAAAAAATTGTATCTACTTCTTCCCGCAGTTCCTAGAATCATGACTGCATTTTTGTTACACTTCTTGTAGGTCCTTAAAAGTTTCTTTTTGAATTCGGCGTTCGCATCTTCTTTTGATTTTATATGACTTCCACTACCTTTAGTCTTCACACCTCAACTTCACTAGGTGCAGACAACCCATAAAATTCAAAAGATAATTCATACAGTCCTTGAATTTCTGAAGAACCCAGGAATAAGATTCAGCATTCTCACCCGACATTAAAGCAGCCCCAAAGGTGACAAGCCTCTCATGATTGTCTTTTCCAGTAAAGAGTGCAAAAATCATTAAATACTTGCCAACATATAAAAGATCACAAATATCTGTTATTATAATGTCTTTCTCATCATAAACAAAAGACTACAAATGTTAACATTGTCACCTACCAAATATTCAAACATCAACTACCAATGCTAAAAAAGGAAATGGAAGTGTTAAAACTTCAACTACCACTGCTAAAACTTCGTAAGAAAATGCTAAAATCACATAATGGCAATTTAAATAATAAGTAGACTAACATGTTAGTCCTATATGTTGCATCAAATGACAAAACATACCCAAATAACGAAAAGTTCTTTCTTGATATTGGATCAGCCCAAAACAGACATATCAACTGATCATTCTTGTTAACTTCATAATCAAATGTAAAAGCAGAGCACAGTTCAAAATAAAACTTCGATGTGAAGGGTCTGTCTATATTCATATTCAGATTCATAAACTCTTTGTGTGTATCCAAAACAAGAGAATGTGAATGTCTTTCTTCAAATAGTCCAACAGTGTACCCATCAGAACCAATATACTTCAACCATATCCTAGCCATACAGCAAGTCCTCTTAGACACGACATTTTTTTCTTCGATGTTTCACCAATATCAACTGATGTGTTCTTAAGTCTCTCGCGGCTACACACAGTATACTTTCAAACTATAGTACCATCTTTAGACCTCTTTGTAGTAGACAAACGAATATCAAATCCACATGATGAAGCATAATCCTTGTAAGAGGTTATACTAGCATCCAAAGTAAGAAAAGTTTTGCCCAATGCAGGCTTCAAAGATGGTTCATAGTTAGATGCGTAAATTTCAGAAAATCCAGGAGAAAACTCCAAAATGGAGCCAACACAATTTGCACATTAAAAAATTACAACTAATCACGTTAATGTTAAAAATATATATTCTTCGATTATGCTAAATATGGTCACGGTATTGCTACAACTAATCTACAGCAGTGGTTCCTCATGCAAATACTCTCGTTAATATTCATTTATTTTTACAATGCTAATAACTAGTTTCATAATGCTAATGATGTCTCTAATTCTAATAACTCATGATGTGATGCTAACAAATCTGTAGAGATACAGTAATCTGCAAAACTGTAAACACATGTTGATCGTGAAATTCAAAAGTTCAACTTAATCAACTTCATCGACATTATCGAACAAATCTAAAATAAAACGAATAAAAAAAATCTCAGGAAAAGTACAACGCTCATATTTTTACCCGACGTCTTCATCCAAGAACGGCGAACAAAAAAACTCACAGAAAGAACAGTTACATGAAGAGAGAGAGAGAGAGAGAGAGAGAGAGAACTTACGAGAAGCAGAAAGAAGACGAGAGAGAGAGAGAGAGAGAGAGAGAGAGAGAGAGAGAGAGCTTACGAGAAGGAGAAATGGAGGGAAACCAGAGAGAGAAAACTTATGGGAAGGAGAAAGAGAAGAAGCTCACGTGTAGGGATGGCAATGGGTAACAGACCCTATGGGCACCCGCAAAAATTACTCACGATGGGTAGGGTAATTACCCACTTAATGGGTACGGACATGGGCACGGGTAATTACCCATAAATTTTGACGGGTACGGGTACCTTAGTACCCAACCCGCCCCATACCCATATATATATATATAATTATATTATTATTATTATTATTATTATTATTATTATTATTATTATTATTATTATTATTATTATTATTATTATTACATTGTATGTATTGAATTGTATTGTGACATGATATTATTTTTTGAAAATTTCATGGCATTATTATGTTTGTAGTTTTTTTTTATGAAAAGTTGCATTTTCATGAAGGGTTTTTGTATTTTATTTTAATCGAATTATGAATTGGTTTTAATCAATATTTTTAAAATAATAAATTATTTAATCATAATTTTGAATTATTTAATACAAACAATAATTTCTAAATAGATATTCAATAAATAATTTGTGATAAAGAAATTTATATGTTTATATATTTTATTTTTAAAATATGACCCTTGTTAGAACTTAAATGATAATTGAACACGAATAAAATTTGAATTAATTGAAGTATTAATTTGTAACTTATATTATTTATTTTTTAGACATGCACACACATATATATATTGAAAACTTGGTAAATAAATTCTTGTAAAGATTATATCTTATAAAATAATATTTCTTTTAAAACGTATACGATAAAAAAATACAAATATTAGTATGTTTGAATGATTATAGAAAAATGTCATTAAATTTATCAGAAAATATATCATTAATTTTATATCACTATGCTTTAGAAGATGTTCATGAATATATGTACATTAAAAAATATTTATTTATTATATATATATATGCACAAACATATTATATAGAAATAATATATAATAAAAAGGTGAGAATTTATAAACATAATTTAATCTTTTTTATCTCTTTTTAAAAATAAATAGTTATTTACTCCATCATCTATATGAATTACATGTCGTATTCAATATATTTTTCATATATTTAAAGTACAAACATAATCTATATATATATTATAACACACTCATACAACCCACTTTTTCCCTCCCATTTATAAGGGTATTTTAGACAATTAATAATGCAATAATTTAATAAGTATTTAATTTAATGTTACATGCAAATTTCTATCATCAATATTTTAATAATTAATGCAAATTATGTGCTACTAAAATTAACATGTGTTTATTCATTCATTCCTAATAAATTCCATTATATTCTATATAACTGATTAGAATATTATCATATAATTATATTAATCACGTCTATACAAAATAAATTACATATCCTACAATTACTGTAGTCAATCTATAAGAATATTATTGTTAATCAAAGCATGTAATCATCAATTTATATAAATGTAAACGATCTTCAATTATGTTAATCAAGCAATGTAAGTTTAATAATAATAATAATAATAATAATAATAATAATAATAATAATAATAATAATAATAATAATAATAATATGTTTACAAAATTTTATTCATTTCTATTTCTTCGAAGTCTTTTTTAATATAATTACATTTATTTCTTTTTTTTTTTGCTATCTTTTTTATCTGATTTCTATGATGTTATAAATTGAAAGAATGATGGCCGTGATTGTTTGAAGTAATCATTTTTATCATATTATATATTTTCTCTTTATCATTGTCTCCATCTTGACTTTGTTTTACATATGTAAGTGCACACATATATTAGTGCATATATATACACGTGTGTGTGTGTGTGTGTTCTTAATTATTAGGATGATGAATTGAAAAGTATACGATGAAATTGGAATAAAATATTGAGAATTCTTAAGTTGTATTTAATTTGTTGTTTATATTAGTGCTACAATATTATCACAATAATTATTTAATTTATATTTGTTAATTGAAATTTATATTTAAAGCCAATTGATTCAATTATTTTTTACAATAGCAGGATCATCCAAAAAGTTTCATTTGGATGGTGTGTTTTTTAATTTGCTAACTTTAAATTTTCAACCTTTTTTCTTCTAAATTTTTTCATTTTGTAATAGAAGATTTCTCTATCCTGTTTGGAATACTAAAGAATGTACATCGGGATGATGTGAATTTTTTTACTGTATACAGTGTAAATTTTACTCTTTTCATTTGATCATCCACGTATTTCTTTTGACCAAGATATATATTTGTGGGTCACTACATTGGCGTTTTGAAGGTATTTCATTTTATTTTTAATCATATTTTGCTCTTCTATTCATATTCAAACTAACATAAATTACTATGGTATTCTATTAAAACATTTAAACAAAATTTACATCAATTGATTGCATAAACTTACGAATAAAATGTGAAGTCACTTTGAACAATATAATTAGTTTTCCTAGAGCATATGAGCATGTGTATCAGTTTTGAAATCATTATTTATGTTTTTATGTTCAACTATTCGCAATTTCAATTTTTTAGATTTTCTTCATTCTTAATTATTTACATGTTGCTCTACAAAAATCATTTTCATATTTAAGCAATCCTTCCAACTTTTAATAGTATATATTTATATTTAGAAATTATTTCCATTTTTCAACAAGCATTACACCTGTGAAGTCAACAACAAAAAAAACACATTTTTAGGAAAAAAAACCGAAAATTTACTTATTAATTGTCCAAAAAATATTGTCTTTCTTCAAAGTAAAGAATCATATTTTCTATCTTATTTGCATTCTAACTTACAACATACAAATTTAATTTGAATAATTTTTCTTTTTTTTTGTTTTTTAAATAATCCACCTCATTTTATGCCATAATATAATTTATCATATTTTAGATAATTATGTGTTCTCTTTTAAGTTTTATTTTTTTTATTATTTGATCAAAATTTCATTAGTAATTTTTAATAAACTGGTTGGGTTAAACAACAAAGAAGTTAGCAACTTTGTTAGTTCAATTAAATAAAGACTGATGAGATCAAATAGATGAGTAGAAGGAGCTATTAAAATAATAAAAATTTATCTAGGAATCTCTCAAAATATAATTAGAAAACACAGGAACTTGAGAAAATGTATTGTAGAAGTAGAATGATCTACTAAACCAAAAAAAAAATGTTGAAGGATCTATTGGAACAAAATGTATATAAAAGTTTAGCGACCTAAGAATGAATTAATCTAAAAAATTATTTTAGAAAAGCGCTTACTACTTTTATTGCAAATCATTGTAAACAATTAAATATCAATTATAGTAATATATTTTCGAAAAATCAAAATAACTTTGTTTTTTATTTCCTTTTTTAATTATTTATCAATTTAATATATGTATAATTCATAAAATTGTAATGCATTTTATTTTTTATTTACATGTGTTCATAACATTATTTAGTAGTCTTCAATAAATAAAACTGATGGAAACAAAATATTGTAGATTAATAAATTGCACACAATCCATTTCTTCCTTACAAGTCCAATACAAGGACAATTATTTAATTCATGTTGTCTTATATCTAGGGGTGTGCGAATGATTAGTTTGGTGCAAAACCGAGCTAAACTAACAAAATCAAATAAAAAATTTCTTAAAAAAATTCAAACCAAACCAACCAGAATAATATAGATAACCGAACCAAACCAAACCCTAATTCTTTGGTTAGTTTGGTTTGGTTTTCAGTTTTAACTGAATTTTTAGTGATTATTTTTTTTCCTGAAATAATTATATCTAAAGAGAATAACATGCACTCAATAGATAACAAACCATATATTAAATAAGTAAATGTTTTAAAAATTCTATAACTAGAAAATTGAAACTAAATATTAGAATTACTATTATTATTTAGGTATAAATACTTTTTAAATTTATTAATTTAGATATAATTAATATTAGAATTATAAATCATAAATTATAAATATAGTGTATATATATATTGGTTGGGTCGGTTTTAACCAAAATATTTTTTACTTAAATCGAAATCGAACCAAACTATATTTTGATTTTAATATTCAAAACCAAACCAAAATTAAAGAAAAAAATGACCAAACTAACCTAACTAAATATCTAGCGCGATTTGATTCGGTTTTTTGTTTTGATTTAATTTTTCACACCCCTACTTATATAAAAAAATCACTTGTACAATTTTAATATTTTTTATACTTCACTTTTGTAAAAATTATTTATTTGTATTTATAAATAATTTATATTATTCAAACCTAAAATGTATAAAATAATCTCCATGCATCGCACGGGAGAAATACTAGTATATATATATGTATGTATTTAACTATGATTTTTTTTATTATAACTTATAAAAATATTTTAAAATTTATTAAATAATATAAAATATTTCTCAGTGAATCGCATAAAAATAGTTAAAATACGGGTAATGGGTACGAGTATGGGTAGTTAAGTATCCAAAGGGTACGGGAACGGGTATAAAAGTTGAAACCCAACGGGTATGGGGACGGGGACCATAGTACCCTACTGATATCCTACTCATTGACATTCCAACTCACATGTTCTAATTAGAATTATCAAATTACATAAATAACCTCACAACTCTAAAATTTATCAAAAATTACAAGATTGCCACCGAAAATTTGAAGCAATCCAGACCGCTCAAATCAACTAGATTTATGGATGAGATTAGTTCTCTGTTCTCACATGGGGCTTTGGTTCTCACTTGATCCATTCCTTCTATATATATATGGTTGGGTTCCAGAATGAACCACACCCTAGGTGAGAACCGAGAACTAATCTAAGTCATAGATCTGCTATATTTGGATGGCCAAGGTATGCTCCAAATTTTAAAAAATGTGGTGGCATAATTATAATAACCTCTAACTTTGCTGCCCCTGAATCTTAGTAAGGGTAAAATCGGAAATTTCAATGTATATGTGATTTTCGTGTATATTTTCCAATTTAGGGCTTTAGCATTGTCATTTTCTATTTTAGCACTGTCATGACTTGTTTTAGCACTGTCATCACTTATTTTAACATTAATGTGACCTATGTTTAACGCTTTTTTTTAGCATTGTTATGGTCTTTTAACATTGTCATCAACCAAATTAATTATATTTGAATGAAAGAAGCGTTAATTTCATCAGTTGTTTTGTGCTAGAAGGCTCAACCACACATGCATTTTTTGTTGACACAATACCAAAGTGAAACAACATTTGTAAAGTCAAAATTAATTCTGAAACCCTCGATATGCAGAATCATCCTCAGCGCAGCATGCATATTGCTCGCTCCTTCAACTTTTCCACGTCACAGATGCTCAAGTTCACATGTGGATTGGATTTACGAAGCTCTTGAGCAAATAAGTTGGTCAAATCCAAACCACCTATCTCAAATCTTCTAGAAAATAATTACTGATGCAATATATGAGAATTTTAGAAACAAACTATATCTGAATAGATAGAGCTTGCACCTGACACAAACTACATCAGATGAAGGAAAAAAAGTCAAGATGGAATGACAAGGCGGCTTACGATTTCAGGTAAAATGATACAAGTGATGTACAAATTGCACTGACAGACAGACACGCAATAATATTACCTAACAAATGTTATATATTTTTAGCACTGTCATGGCTTATTTTAGCACTAACATGACTCTTGTTTAACGCTTTTTTTAGCACGGCCATGATCTTTTAACATTGCCATCAAACAAATTAATTATATTTGGATGAAAGAAGCATTAATTTAATCAGTTTTGTGCTAAAAGGCTTAGCCACTCATGCATTTTTTTGCTTATAATGTAATGTTTGGATTTCTATTTTAACGTTGTCATGATCTTTTTTAGCTAAAGTACTCATAGTGAAAAATTCAAAATAACAGCTTAATTAGCTTCGTCAACCTAAGTGCTAAAATAGTTCACAGTAGTGCTAAAATAGGTTACAACAGTGCTAAAATAGATCACGGTAGTAACCTATTTTAGCATTGTTGTAACCTATTTTAGCACATTAATATATCACACTAATTCATCAAATCAAGCCATCAAGGGCTCAAGACAAACACGACGAGCTACACACACATATAAATGCATCAATTATAACATAATTTTAATCGAATGCACACTATTTCAGGAAAACAAATTACAAACGTACATAAGTTTGACAACATACACACAGTCACACATATATGTATAGTTGGAGTAATTAATTAAGTAGTTGGATGAGGATCGAGTGATCATTTTTGGCATTCGCATTAATTTGCAGCAAAACACACAATCCTTCCCAGAATTAGGACAACCGCACCACAACATCCAATAACTAATAATTTCCTGTACATGTAGATATATAGCATTGGAAACATGATGTCATTCGAGTGGATCATATCATCAGTACTTAAGACAGATGAAACATCGAAAAATTATTTGCTTGATGCCCTCTATTACGAGGAAGAAAAATGGGGAGATGTTGAGGAAGAAGACGAATTACAGACGGAAAGAAATTCATTCCAAATAAAAAACAATTCCTAAATTACAAAAAAACCCCTGGTTCATTAAAAACTCGATAATATTACAATAATGCCACCGTTTTTTTTTAAACAGATCTTGGTCATCTAAATCAGAGCAATATGTGGCTGAGATTAGTTCTCGGTTCTCACATGGGTGTGTGGTTCTCACATGATCCCATCTATATATATATATATGGTTGGGTTCCAGAAAGAATCACACTCTAGGTGAGAATCGAGAATCAATCTGAGCCATAGATCCGGTATATTTGGACGGCCTAGATCTGCTCCAGATTTTAAAAAACGTGGTGGCAATCTCGTAATAATGTCCAACTTCACTGCCCCTGAAACTTAGCAAGGGTAAAATCGGAAAATATATGAATACTCAGAATTTACGTGTATATTTTTCAATTTAGGATTTTAGCACTGTCATGGCCTTTTTTAGCACTATCATGGCCTTTTTTAGCATTGTCATGACTCTTTTTTAGCATTAGCATAAAAAAATATCATCGACATTGTAAAAAAACCACGAACAAACACTATTACATGTTGAATTATCAATATATGAATACACAGAATTTACGTGTATATTTTTCAATTTAGAGTTTTAGCACTGTCATTTCCTATTTTAGCACTGTCATGGTTTTTTTAGCATTGTCATGACTTATTTTAGCATGACTTTTTTTTAATCATTAGCATAACCAAATGCATTCAGCATTGTAAAAAAACCACGAACAAACACTGTTACATGTTGAATTATCAATATATGAATACTCAGAATTTATGTGTATATTTTTCAATTTAGAGTTTTAGCACTGTCATTTCCTATTTTAGCACTGTCATGGCTTTTTTTAGCATTGTCATGACTTATTTTAGCATGAATTTTTTTAACATTAGCATAAAAAAATGTCATCGATATTGTAAAAAAAACCACGAACAAACATTGTTACATGTTGAATTATCAATATATGAATACTCAAAATTTACGTGTATATTTTTCAATTTAGAGTTTTAGCACTGTCATTTCCTATTTTAGCACTGTCGTGGCCTTTTTTAGCATTGTCATGACTTATTTTAGCAGAATTCCTAAATTACAAAAATATCCTTAGTTCATTATAAAGTCGCTAATATTACAAATATGACACCGTATTTTTTTCAATCTTAAGACAGATCTTGACCGTCAATATAAGAGCGATATGTGGTTGAAATTGATTCTCAGTTCTCACATGGGTGTGTGGTTCTCAAATGATACTATATATATATATAGGGGTTGGATCAAAAATACACATTTTCCTAGTGTAGGAACTAGGAACCCATCTTATACTGTCCACCTAGATGATCTAATGGCTGAGATTAAATGTCAAAGTCAAGGTAAAAAAGAAGAAGGCGGGGGTATAGTTGTCCAATCGCAATAAAAAAGCTGATGTCATAACTTTTTTAAAAATATCTTAAAAACTTTGAACGATCATAACTCACTCGTTTCATATCGGATCAACGCAAATAATATACCAAATTAAAGATCTTTTCATGCTCTTTAATTCAAGATCAGTCATGGATATGTCTGTTCAAATAAATATAGACGAAAAATATAAAATATAAATTCTTACTCGTGTCCAGTGCGAAAACGCTTTCGTTAGCTTTTAAATAATGATTCGTCAACATTATGATAAGTTGGTTACACATGCTGACGAAGCATTTGTTATATGCTAGCATATTGCATTTATTATGCTAATGAATGATTATTATAATGTTAACGTAGTACGCATACTTATATTATTATTATGATTTATTACATTTCAATTATGACTTATAATTATTTTTTATGATTTCATTTTGTTGTGTTATGGTTACTAATTGAATATTATATATTATTTATTTCATCAAATTAGAATATATTAGTTAGAGTTTTCTTCATCCATTTATGGTTTATAACTTATACTAACGATGAATTGTCATATGCTAACATAGTTTACTCGCAATGCTGATAAAATAATATCATTATGTTAATGTTTTATATTTATATTGTTATTATAATTTATTCCATCTAATTGGGGTCTATAATTAATTTTTAGAATTTAATTCTATTTTTAGATTATTGAAGTTTATTATATCTGAATTATGGTTTATTTCATCCTATTAGAATTGATAATTACACTTTAGAATTTAATTTTTCATTAACAATATGAGAAAAAATTTCATTAGCATAAAGATAACGCTTCGTTAGCATGATGATAATACTTCGTTAGCATGACGATATGTTATCAAATATCCTCCGTGATTTTTATAAGAATTATCAAATTACATTAATACCCCCGCGCGAATTTTTTTAAAAATATTACAGAATTGCCACCACTCCTTTTAATTAAATCTGGACCATAGATCTTTATTGATTGTATGGTGTGAGATGGGTTCCTAGTTCCTACACTAGGTAGGGTTTGCATTGTAACCCTACCCTATATATATATATATATATATATATATATATATATATATATATATATATATATATAGGGATGGGATCTGGTGAGAACCAGTTCCTATGTGGGAACTGGGAACCAATCCCATCCATCCATTCGAAAATATGGATGGTCCAGATTAAACAAATAAAGTGGAGGGGGGCGGTGGCAATTTTGTAATTAAAATGAAAACTTTAAATTCACGCGTTTCATTAAGGGTAAAATTGGAAGAAAAAAAAGTGACATCATCATGTTTTGAAAAAATTCTTAAAAACTTTAAATGATCATAATTTATTCGTTTTTAATCGGATTTATGCAAATCTTATATCAAATTAAAGCTCTTTTCATACTCTTTCATTTAAGATCCATATTGCATATGTTTATTTGAAAAAAATAGGTGAAAAATATAAAAAATCATTTTTAGGCATAATTTCCGCATAGAGCAACCCCAGATTTATATTAGCATGTTGTATACAACATTTTAGCATGAACTATATAACATTTTAGCATATTGTGTAATACATTTTAGCGGGTGATATTATGAATATATTTCTAACAGTTTTATATAAACACCTACACCTATATAGATACTACAAAATGAAAAATACGAGTTGATGATAAAAAAGAAAAAAGAATGAGAAAGTGAAGCAACGAAGGAGATGACTGACAACTAAGAAAGAAAATGCGTAAATATTTCCCGAAACGAGATAAAGTTTATGAGAGCAAAATATGTGCTGCAATTCTAAGTGCAGACAGTAACATACAAATTTAGCCTCCTACTTCACTCGTTTTAACCTCATTCATTTATCATTTTAGCATGTGTTGATAAACAAAATATGGAACAGTGATTTCGTTGGAATGAAACACAATACACCCAATTTGGGGACAGTGAACCCTAATGAGAATCTCATAATTACTATTTGGGATCAGATGAGCCCTAATTGGAACGTAATAAACCTTAATTGGGAACGGTGAACCCTAGTGGAAAATGTCACATCAAATTTAGCCTCCCACTTTGCTCATTTTAGCCTCATTCATTTCTCATTTTAGCATGTTCTGATAAACAAAATATGGAACGGTGATTTCATTAGAATGAAACGCAATACACCCCATTTGGGGACAGTGAACCCTAATGGGAATCTGATAATTACTAATTGGGATCAGATGAGTCATAATTGAAACGTAATGAACCATAATTAGGAACGGTGAACCATAGTGGAAAATGTCACATCAAATTTAGCCTCCTACTTCGCTCATTTTAGCCTCATTCATTTCTCATTTTAGCATGTTCTGATAAACAAATATTGAACGGTGATTTCATTGGAATGAAACGCAATACACCCTATTTGAGAATAGTGAACCCTAATGGGAATCTGATAATTACTAATTGGAACGTAATAAACCCTAATTGGGAATGGTGAACCCTAGTGGAAAATGTCACACCAAATTTAGCCTCCTATTTCGCTCATTTTAGCCTCATTCATTTCTCATTTTAGCATGTTCTGATAAACAAAATATGTAATGAGAATCTGACAACGTATATAACCTCATGCTTTCGTTATTTTAACATTATATTTTAAACGGTATTATGATTAATAAAACTTAATAGTAATATAATTACCGCAAAGGAAATGTCATAAACACTTTTATTAAAAATCATATATATTCTTAAAAATGAATGTGTTGAAAATAATTCACAAGCATGGTAAAACATGACATTAAACTATGTCCAATCGCTATAATAACATCAAGCTGGACAATTCCTAGCATCATGATCTGACAACTTGTAGCAATTGTTGTACATTCTGAGTGGTTTGTTCTCCTTTCTCTTCCTTACCTCCTTCTTAGATACCAAACGACTGTCGCTACCTTTTATTTTAACTGGAATAGGTGGATGAAAAATAACTTCAGAAGGGGCACGTAAACCGTAGAATTGCTCAAACATCATTATCTTGTTATGTGAAGTAGAACCCTCCATATCACCATGTGACTAATCTTACTACGGTCATTTGAAACAGAAGAAGCTGACACATTAAAATCAAACAACTATAAACCGAACAAGGTAAAATATAATAATACAATCACATCAAGAGATGTTCAGACACATAAATTGATTTTTAGCATTAGCTATGTACCATTCTAGCATCATGCAACATACATTTTAACATCAAAGTATTCTAATGTTTACATGGTGTCTGTAACATTGTGTAGCCGAGTCACAAAAACACACACACACAAAAGAAAAAAATAAAAAAAAAAGCAAAGCATGGTTTGTATGACATGTTTCACAGAATGCAGTAGAAATAACATTAAACCAGCATGTTACGATGCTAAATCATATGTGACGACGGGCTAAAATGAATACATTAACATGCTAAAACATATGTGACGACAGGCTAAAACGAATACATTAACATGCTAAAATAAAAAAAACATATCAAATTAATGTATAGTCTGTATATTCTCGTACTAAATCCTAGGATTCCTAACAATTAAAAAACAACCGATACATCACAAAACTGAACGAACAGATCAAATTAGACAAACATAAAAACGTAAATACAAAACCGTAATGAACTCCAATAGAACGAACTGTAAAATCAATGCCGATACAACGAATTGCGAAATTAATCAACATTAAAATTTCAAAACTAAATCAAACAATGCAAAATTAAAACCATACCTGGAGTCTCCATCGAATCACAGATATAGAAACTTCACGACAAATAGATAATTACAGAAATAAAAGGATGTTGAGAAATCAAAAATGCGATCCAAACGCAGATTAGGAACGATGAAGAAGTAGAAGACGAACTAAATGAGAGAGAGAGAGAGAGAGAGGAGAAGAGAAGGGAATGATAATTAAATACGGGAAAAAAAATCTGAAGATGGAAAGTTTAATTACTGAATTACTATATTACCCCTCCGTCCAGAAAGTTGCCTAAAATTACAACAATGCCACCGCCCCATCACTTAAATATGTTTTAATCTGGGCCGTCCAGATTTACTTAAACAAGGGCTAGGATTGGTTCCTAGTTCCTACCTAGGGGGAGGGTTCTCATTTGATCCTCTCCCTATATATATATATAGTTCATATGAGAATACATTGTTGGTGTGAGAAATGAGAACATATCTCACACCACACATTATGATGAAATCTAGGGTCCAGATTTAAGCCAAATCTCGGTGGCATTTTTGTGATTTTGCTGAAGTTTCAGCCACCAGGGGCTTTTCTGTAATTTAGTAATTATATTATTTGATATCAGATGAGATATTATTTCCAAACTTATCGTTGATTGCCATATCTCACACGGATTTCGCGAGCCCTTCTTCTGCGATTTCTTCATTTGCTTTCGATCGATAGTTGCTATCTTTTCCGATTGTCGTGATGGATTTGATGGATTCGTCAGGTATGTTTGTCCAATTTTATTGTCCGATTGATAATTTTATATGGTCGACAAGAATGGTGCGATTACTTGGAAGTATATTCTTTGCAATCATGCGGGTGAAAAGAATGCAAATGTAGATTTTAATGCTACTGTCGATGGTGTTATGAAGAAGAGACATAGAGTTTCTAGGAGGTTGCGATGCAGAGCACGTGTAGTTCTTAAGTTTAGTGGTCTGGATGGATATGCAATTCACTTTTTTGAAGAACGCCATTCACATCCTTTAGTTTCTGATAAACATAAGGGGTTTTTGAAGGTGAATAGAAATATAGAACATGTACATCAGAAATTTATTTTGGACTGTGTTCGAGCAAATATTGGCTCAATGAGTTCTTATAAACTATATAATCAAGTAGTTGGTGGACATTCTAATATAGGATGTACAAAGAATGATGTTAAGAACTTTACACGTGATCTAAGGGCTTACATTGTTGGTGTAGATGCTCAAAATGATGATTGATAATCTTTTTAAGAGGAGGGAGTTGTGCTCTGCATTTTATTTTGAGTATTTAGTTGATTTGAAAGATCAATTAAGGCATTTTTTTGGGCAGATCCAATTTGTATGAGGAATTTTGCTGCATTTGGTGATTCAGTGTCATTTGATGCTACATATAACACAAACATGTTTGTAATATTTTTTTTTTGTTTCTTAAGTATAAATGACATATATAATTATGTATAGATTTAGTTTTGTTTCTGAATGATAATTAAGTGGTTCAATAATGCTAATGAAGTGGTTCAATAATACTAATGAAGTAGTTCAATAATGCTAAATAGTAGTTTTGTTTCTGAATGCTAATGAAGTGGTTCAATAATGCTAAATAGTAGTTTTGTTTCTGAATACTAATGAAGTGGTTCAATAATGCTAATGAAGTAGTAGAACGCCACTCATATCCTTTAGTTTCTGATAAACATAAGGGGTTTTTGAAGGTGAATAGAAATATAGAACATGTACATCAGAAATTTATTTTGGACTGTGTTCGAGCAAATATTGGTCCAATAAGTTCTTATAAACTATATAATCAAGTAGTTGGTGGGCATTCTAATATAAGATGTACAAAGAATGATGTTAAGAACTTTACACGTGATTTGAGGGCTCACATTGTTGGTGCAGATGTAGTTGGTGGGCATTCTAATATAGGATGTACAAAGAATGATGTTAAGAACTTTACACGTGATTTGAGGCTTACATTGTTGGTGCAGATGCTCAAATGATGATTGATAATCTTTTTAAGAGGAGGGAGTTGTGCTCTGCATTTTATTTTGAGTATTTAGTTTATGGGAAAGATCAGTTGAGGCATATTTTTTGGGCAGATCCAATTTATAGGAGGAATTTTGCTGCATTTGGTGATTCAGTGTCATTTGATGCAACGTATAACACAAAAAGGTTTGCAATATTTTTTTTTTTGTTTTTTGTTTCTTAAGTATAAATGACATATATAATTATGTATAGATTTAGTTTTGTTTATGAATGATAATTAAGTGGTTCAATAATGTTAATAAAGTGGTTCAATAATGCTAAATCATAGTTTTGTTTCTGAATGTTAATAAAGTGGTTCAATAATGCTAAATAGTAGTTTTGTTTCTGAATGCTAATGAAGTGGTTCAATAATGCTAAATAGTAGTCATGTTCATGCTAGCTAGTTGACTTTTTTCTTTAATTTTTAATGTTGTGTACGTATTCTTTAAATAGGTATAAGATGGTGTTTACCCCTTTTACTGGGAAAGATAATTATGGGAAGTGTGTTACTTTTGGTGCTACTTTGCTGTCAAGTGAGAATACAGAGTCATATTGTTGGGTTTTAGAAAATTTTAAGGATTGTATGGGTCGGTCTCCTAGTATGTTAATAATTGATCAGGACCCTGCATTGAAGAATGCGGTGAAACATGTATTTCCTGACATGAGACATCGGTTATGCATGTGGCAAATCATGTTGAAATTTTTAGAAATGGTCCCTCCTCATTTGAAGAAGGATAAATCATTGAGGGAAAAGGTAAACAAGATTGTTTGGTCTGATGTTATAGAGCCTGCTGTGTTTGAGGAAAAATGGCAAGAAATCATGTCTGAGTATGGTTTGAATGATATAGCTTGGTTCAAGTCGATGTATGATCTTCGATATAATTGGATTCCTGCTTATTTTAGGAATCATTCATTGAGTGGGTTGTGTAGGACTACGTCAATTTCTCAAGTGCCAACAGCTTTTATGGCTCATTTGTAAATTCCAACTGCAATCTTGTTGAATTTTTTATGAAGTATGATAGTGCAATTGATGCTCAGAGGCATGCATATGCTGAGATGAATAGTGTTGATGAATCAACATTTCCTTCATTGCAGACTGTGATTTTATTTGAGAAACATGCTGCAGTTGTATACACTACAAATATTTTTGTTAAGGTTCAGAAGGAAATTTATTCGGCTTGTTTTAAGAACATGTAAGAAGTGCAATAAAAAATGCAGGCATGATTCTAGGAATTGTGGCAAAGTGAATGACTAATGCTGAGCTATAAAGCATGTGATGCTAATGGAGAATCTGTTTATGTTGATTAAGTTTTACGTATATTCAATTTTATTTATTTATTCTAAATCATAGACCCAATTATATTTATATTTTATTTATTCTTTGCAGGTACCAATCTGGTGATAATGAAGATGTTCAAATCATTAGTTTTATTAATAACAAAAGTCTTAGGTGAATGACTGGTTTGTGGTTATGTGAAAATGTTGAATTATGCAAGTTCTATATTTTCATTTGGATTTTTTTTTAATTTGTGATAATGATGAACAAATCATTTCATTTTTAATGATAGAATAAAAATTTAATGGTCTTTTATGGTTATTTTTAATGAGAAATACCTTGATGCATATAAGATGTAAATAGATAATTCTGATTCTATAATCATGTATAAGCTTATTTTACTTTGTTGGTTTGTGCTGACGAAGCTTTATTATATTGCTGATATAGGTATGTATTTGTGCAAACGAAGTTTGATTGAAGTACATTTTTTTTTTATTTGTTGATACATTTTTGCTAGAAAAATTATTGCTAGAAAAAATTATTTAGCTAATACAAATAAATCTTTATCGGCAAAAAAACATGTCTATATATGAAACCCAATTCAAACTTCGTTAGCACAAAAATATATACAGTCTTCATCAACACAAGGATATATATATATATAGGGAAAGGATCAAATAGGAACCAAATCCCCCCGTCAGAACCTAGGAACCAAACATATTAGCAAATGATTAGTCACATATTAGCAGTGTGTATAATCGCTAACATATTAGCAATATGTTGCTAATATTATGATCTCGTCAAGTTAGCAAAATGAGGTTACCTCATGTTAGCAACATAATCTCTTGATGTTAGCAATATAAATCTCTCATGTTAGATTGGTTCCTAGGTTCTCACGGGAGGATTGGTTCCTATTTGAACCCACCCCTATATATATATATATATATATATATATATGAGCAACAAATCTAAACTTCATTAGCACAAACGCACAACTATATCAGCGACACAATCAAAGCTTAATCAACACAAAGACTTATATATATATATGAACATCAACTGAAAGCTTCATTAGCACAAACACATAACTATATCAGCAAGACAATGGAAGCTTCATGAGCACAAGGACTTATATATATCAGCAACAAATAAAAGCTTCGTTCGTTAACACAAATGCATAACTATATCAGCAACACAATCAAAGCTTAATCAGTACCAAGATATATATATGAACATCAAGTGAAAGCTTCGTTAGCACAAACACATAACTATATCAGCGACATAATGAAAGCTTCATGAGCATAAGGACTTATATATATCAGCCACAAATAAAATCTTCATTCGTTAGCACAAACAAATAACTATATCAGCGACACAACTAAAGCTTCATCAGCACAAAGACATATATATATCATAGTAGTACACCCTACAAAATGCTTGATCATTGACATATACAAAAGACAATTACTTAAGTAGTAACACCCTACAAAATATTATTTTAATGTATCATAGTAGCTAGCATTCATACCCTACAAAACATTGTTTTAAGATGTCATAGTAGTAAGCAAGATATTGTTTGAATATAATATTATTTTAATGCATCACAGTATCATTCATCACTTCTGTTTGTTGAGATACAATCCTGCAACATCAACGGGACCATCTTCTAAAGATTCTCTGTAATAGAGCTTTGCCTTTGGTGCATTCTCATCCCTATGAATGTTGGTGTCAGAATTCAGAATAGTAGTGCAATACTTCATCCTCAAGTACCTCATCTGCTTTAGAGACTTCTTTTTCAGCCCTGTCTTCCAGTTCTTCACCCTATTTCCCATGTATGTCTTCATATGTTGCATGGCATACACCCCGCAATCACTCTTGTTCTTGTTATGTCTCCAGGGCATCTGCAAACGTTGTGAGGATATAATATACTTCTTGATCTCTTTTGATCTCTGAACCAACTTAGCTTTCTTAGTGTATTCAACAAAATACTTAATTTGTAAGTACAGTCAAATAAAACTATAAGTATACAAATAATATTATAATGATTTTTAATCTGTAAGTATCCATTACCAGGAGACTGGGAATATCGCCATATTTCAGTTTCAGTCCATCCTTCTCTTTCTCTATGGCAGTTGAATTATCTATGATAACCGAATCCGTGTCTTTCAAATCAATACAGATCAAGAAGAAGATATTCATCTGGTATATTGGGAAGAAAAACTACATATATGTTTTGCCAGAATTAGTTACTGATATGAATAATGTGTGAGATTAATGAAATTTTTAATAAGATCATACCATATCAATTTTTGGAAATAATAGTAGAGATTATAAAAATCAGTAACAAAAAAAAAGCTTCATTAGCACAAACACATAACTATATCAGCAACACAATGAAAGCTTCATCAGCACACACACACACACACACACACACATATATATATATATCAGTAAGAAATCTGAATATTTGTTAGCATAAAGACAGATATATACAAAATGTATATATTGTGCTATATGATTCGAAATTAATAGTTAAGAAACTTGAGCAAATATGTATATATTGTGCTAACCAAATTCAAAGTCCATGCTAATAGTATACAACATCTACAATATCTGTCTTATGTATAGATATGATAAAAAAAAATGATGTGTTTCTATTCAAAATGAAACATTAATAAGCAAGAGCAGATATGTATACACTATGCTAACCATATTTGGAGTCTATGCTAATAATGTGCAACATCTCTGCTCTCTGCCCTATTGATACATATCATGAAACATGATTTATTTCTACTTAGAATAAAACGTTAATAAAACTAAAGCAGATATGTATATGTTATGCTAACAAAAATCAGAGTCAATGCTAATTGTGTACAACATCTATGCTCTCTGTCTTATTTATGCATATTGTTGAAGATGTTCAAATTATACTCAAAATGAAACATAAATAAACAAGAGCAGTTATGTATATGTTATGCTAACCAAATTCAGAGTCCATGCTAATGGTGTACAACATATACGTTCTCTTCCTTATTTATGCACATTATCCAAGAGGATCAAGTTCTACTCAAAATTAAACTGAAATAAACCAGGGCAGATTTATCCATATTATGCTAACCAAATTCACACTTAATGCTAATGGTGTACAAAATTGACACTCTCTGCCTTATTTACGCATATTATTAATGAGGATCAATTTGTACTCAAAATAAAACGGAAATAAAGTATAACAGATAGAAAGATATTTGCTAACCAAATTCAGTGTCCATGCTAATGGTGTACAACACATACGCTCTCTGTCTTATTTATACATATTATGCTAACCAAATTTAGACTCAATACTAATGTTGTACAAAATATACAGTCTCTGCATTATTTAGACATATTATCAATAAGGATCAATTTCTACTCGAAATTAAATGGAAATAAAGTAAATTCATAGTTCATGCTAATTGTTCACAACATCATTCGTCTAGCTTATTCATGCATATTATCAAAGATGATCTACGTAATACTAAACAGAGAACAAAAAACAGAGTTTTTGCACGAAGAAATTCAACTTAAATGAAAAAAAATTCTCGATTAATTTCTGTAACATTACCTTTTTTCGAAGTTTCAACCATTTTTCTCTTGTCAGGCATGATGTCTTCAGCAGCGTCTTCTTCTTCATCGATTTTCATCTTCATCAATGTCGTCTTCTTCGTCGATTTTCGTTCTCAACAACGAAAACCCTAGAATTCAATGTTGGTTTCTCGGTTTTTATTCTTTGATTTCGTGAGGGGAGGAAGTTATGAACTCTGAAACGACGTGAATTCTTATGTTTCAAATTTCTTCCGAAAATACCTTTAATGATTTCAGGGTTTTTCATGAGTTCCAGTTAATTACGATATTGCCACCGCCTATCTTAATTGATCTGGGCCATTGATTTTTCATGGATGTGTGGTGTTAGATGTAGTCTCATTTCTCGCACTAGGGAGTGTTTTTATATAACCCATCCCCTATATATATATATCTGTGTGTGTGTGTGTGTTTTTTTTTTTGTTCTGATGAGAAAAGTTGATTGTGGTAAGAAATAAGAATAATTATCGGTCGTTGAATCTGACAAGATTAATGGTGGAGATTGATTTTGTTCTTTTAAATTAAATGGCTATGCTATTATATCTTACACATTATTTGGTATCAATAATGACTAGAATTTAGGATTTCATATCTCATCTAGAAAGAATAATTGATAATTACCTTCCGCTTTGAAAATTAAATCGCCATTCATGAATTTCTAAGAGTCTTTGAAGTTATTTGGTTCCTCTATCGAATTTGCAATTAAGTAAATCACATGTACTTCATCTTCTTCAATAGTTTTTGCAGAAGGCTCCAGCCTTTTTTTTTGTATTTAGATGGATTTGAGATAATTTTTGTGCACCAAATACTAATCCTCAAATTGATATAACGCAAGCCTATATCAAATATAATCATATTGTATATGGAATTGATGCTTCTTATGGGATTCTTCAACTAAAATTACATAGTTGACCTCTCTATTATCAAATAATACTTTATATATAATAATAACATGAACATTTAATTTAAAAATAGTAAATCAATCTCCACCATTAATCTTGTCAAATTCAACAGTTAATAATCATTCTTATTTCTCACACTAACCAACTTTTCTCACTAGAGCCAAAATATATATATATATATATATATATATATATATATATATATATATATAAAGGGGTGGGGGTTTGATGCACTATTTATTATGCACTAAACTGCAACTAACACAGGACAATGCAATATAGCAAGCGAATCGAGTATCGTATCCACAGGGACTGAATATTTGATAAATACTGAGTACTAAGCTAACAACTCTCTATTATCCAGGCTACCAATTATAAGACTTCTAAAACTAGGCACGAATTTAAATAAAATAAAAGAACAGAACTAGAACCAAATAAACACAAGAGTAAATAAACTAAGTAAATAATCAAACTCAAACAATTAATGAAATACTAATCCTAGGGAATGCAACACACATGTATCCATTATGATTCAATTTAATCCTAATCTTTCCCAATTTTAATCCGATTAAAGGTGAGGAATCAGAAATATATCTACCTATCTCTGCCAGGTCTCAAGGTAGAAGCAGATTAATAAACAACTTATTACTTTCGTCTCTAGGTTAATTTACTAACTCCCGATAGAACCACAGATTTAAATTCCCCTACAGATTCCTTAGAACGTGTATCAAATTATTCACTTAATCCCACTAATTAATTATCTCCGCCAGGACTCAAATTAACTAGCTAGCATGCATCAATTGTGATCAGTAATTAAGCATGAAATCAAAAGCTCTTGAACAATTGAACACAATAATCGGAAGGGAAAAATAACAAGATTAAATTAAATACATAGCTTCAATCATGCTTTGCAAACCCTAGAATTAATAAAAGACTACTCACGCATAATTAAAACCATAGAAATAATAGAACTAAGAATAATCATAAACATAATATAAATATGCGATAGATTAGAAAAACCGGAATGACGATTCGTTGATTAAAACTTGAATTCTTCAATGTTGAATGTTCACAGCAAAACCTCGAAAGTAAAAATAAGTTTGGAACTCTAAAATAATGAATAAATTCTGTGTAAAAAAAACGTCCAAAAAACGTGCAAAGCAGAGCCTTATATAGTTGGGAAAATACAGAGTTCAAACAAGGAAAAACACCAATTTTCCGGAAACAGGCGGCACGGGCCGTGCCGTCGGTAGCACGGGCCGTGCCGTTGGTACCGAGAGTCTGAAATTTGCATGTTTAATGGCACGGGCCGTGCCGTTGGACAGCACGGTCCGTGCCAGCGCGCATCCTCCGACACGCTCCGCCGTTTTGCTCCGTTCTCTCTCGTTTCTCGTCTGATTGACCCGATTCAAGTTGCGTTGCGACCCTCTCTTGATCCTCTATCTTTCTAGAAACTTTCCTCCTTGAATTGGATCTTGGATAAATCTCAAATTCAGCTTAAACTTGCACAAGAAACACCAAAACATCAAAAAGCACACGGAAACTCGAAACTAGCATAAAAACTCAACAAACGCATGCATTACTCTACGAATATGAGTCATACAACTACTCAAATGCATGTAAAAGCCATGTTTATCAGGGTTATATAAAAACAACCTCTTGTGTGAGAAATGAGAACACATCTCACACCACACATCCATCAAAAATCAAAGGTCCAGATTTGATGAAAAAGGCAGTGGCAATTCTGTAATATCTGAAAAGTTTTTCGCGCGGGAGTATTACCGTAATTTGGTAATTCTTATAAAAATCACGTAGGATTTGATAACAGATCGTTATGCTAACGAAGTATCATCATAATGCTAACGAAGTATTATCATAATGCTAACGAAGCATTACAGTTATGCTAATTAAAGTTTTCAAATATTGTTAGCGAAAAAAATATTCTAAAAATTAATTATAAACCTAATTTGATTTAATAAACCCTAATTAAATGGAAAAAATTATAATTGGATGAAATAAACCTAATTAGATGAAATAAACATTGATTGGATGTGCTAACCCTAAATGCGTTGGAACAAACATAATAATAATAATATATTTGTACTACTTTAGCATTATGATTTTGTTTCATCAGCATTGCGAATACACTATGTTAGCATATGACAATACTCTGTCAACATACGTTATAAACCATAATTGGATGAGATAAACCATAATAATCAATTAAGAACTATAAATAAAAAATTAAATTTTAAAAAAATAATGATAATTAGATGGAATAAACCATAATCGAGATTAAATAAACCATAAATGAGATTTAATAAACCTTAATAAATTTATATTACGCTAGCATTATGATAATTCTTTGTTAGCACAACGAATATATTATGTTAGCATATAACAAATGCTTCGTTAGCATACGTTCATATGTTATCATAATGCTGACGAAGAATTATTATATGCTAACGAAAGCATTTACAATCTGGGCACGCGTAAAAAAAAAAATTATTTTTCGTTCATATTTTTTCATCTAAACATAGCCTTTCGACATCTTAAATGAAAGAGCATGATGAGAGCTTTAATTTGATATATTTTTTGTGTGCATTGGATTAAAAACGAGCAAGTTATAGTCGGTTAAAGTTTTTAAATTTTTTTTTAATTGCTGACATCATCATTTTTAATGGATTTGGACGAAAATAGTCCTCATTCCTTTATTTTTTGCCCTATTATTTATGAAATTGCCACCTTAAATCTCAACCATTGGATCATTAAATTGGATGGTGTAAGATGAGTTCTCATTTCTCACACCAACAAGGTATTCTCATATGATCCATATATATATATATATATACACATACACACATACATACATATATACATACATACATATATATATAGTTGGCCCTTTTAATGGGCAAGGTCCATCAAACAAGTGTATGGAAGTTCTTCTCAATAATTAGTGGTGTTAGAAACCGCTCTTATAAATGCCATTATATAGGACATATTGTTTTACAGGTCAAAATAAGTAAGATATTTCAAAATTCAAATTAAAATTTAATTAAAAAAAAAAAATCTTGACTCATCTTATAAATTTTAATCTGTAAAACAATCTCACACAAATTGTTATTTACACATGATGATTATTGATTTCTTCTCATGCAACTCAAAGAATAATAGTGTGAGATATTCTCCGAAGGAGTAGAGATCTTTAGCAAATATACATTGTCCTCCTTGAGTCCAAACAAATCTACTACAAAATCTTGAAGATTAAGACAACTTCCATATATATCGGAGGATATATCTAGTGTAAAACTTGTAGTGGCACACGTGTACTGTCAGAAACTACCGTAGAATGTTTCAGAAGATTACTAATAGGATAGCACCACAGTGTGTAGATCGTTATATCTATCATTATATGTTCATCCAAAATAATAATTATATTTATACCCGATTTGTATACATTACCAATACTACATCAAATAAAAGAGACTTAATCAAATGTTAATTTTATTGTGCGCATGCATATTGAAAAATAACTTTGAAACATGTAGTTTATTTTTATTATATGTTTTCAACATATATCATGTGATACACTAGACTGATTCTCGAGTGTGTATGTATATTTCTATATGAACAAAATATTTGATAATAACTAATAAGTGGCAATTGCATTGCACCGAGATGAACCTATATCGATTATACTATTGAATGACTACTAATTAAGGTTGCTCGAGGTGAATAGATTCTAGAAAGTACCATTGAGTGATTATTAATTATACTTTGGGTTCTAGCTATATGTTCTAGCTAGGTCGGACTATTCATAGGATATTTATGAGAAGATAAAAATTTATATGAGATCGTCCAACGAGTCTTTTACGTTAAATAAGTCAAATACTACTCAAACTCGTCCATAAAAGTCCAACCCGCGCAAAAACAGCTCAGCCCCCCCCCCCCAACTTTTTGTTTATCTTCTTCTTCTTTTCTTCTGTAGCGACTAGGCTGCTCCTTTACTTCCTTTTTTTTCCTTTCTTTTTTTTTTCACTTCTTTTATTATATCATTTTTATATATTTTTTAAAATTCATTATTTTATATCGAGCGCAATGTATGAGTTCACGCGATAGCGTTTGCCAAGTTCATTGCGCGAGACGGTGAATAAAAAAATTAAATTAATTCAATTTAATTTAAGGTTCACTAATCCAATTCTAAGGTATATATTTATTTCAAAAAAAAATAATAATTAATAAGCGCAATGCACGAGCCCACGCGTTAGTGTTTAGCTAGTGCACTGCGCGAGACGGCGAATAAAAAATTAAATTAATTCAATTTAATTTAAGGTTCACTAATTCCATTCTAAGGTATATATTTATTTCAAAAAAATTAATTAATAAGAGTAGTGCACAAGCCCACGCGTTAGCGTCTGACGATGCACTGCGTGAGATAATGAATAAAAAATATAAATTAATTTTATTTTATTTAAAGTTCACTAATTCCATTATAAGTTATATATTTATTCCAAAAAAATTAAAATAAGCGCAGTGCACTCGCCAAACGCTAACGCGTAGGTTCATGCACTGCACGAGACGCTGAATAAAAAAATAAATTAATTTAATTTAATTTTAAGGTTCACTAATTTCATTTTAGAATATATATTTATTTCAAAAAAATGAATTATTGAGTGCAGTGCACGAGTCCACGCATTAGTGTATGGAGAGTGCACTGCACGAGGCGCCGTATGAAAAAAAATTAAATTAATTTAATTTAATTTTAGGATTCACTAATTTCATTTTGTGATATATATTTATTTCAAAAAAAATTAATTATCGAGTACAATGCGCAAACTCACGTGGGCACTACATGAGACGTCGAATAAAATAAATAAATTAATTTAAATAAACTAAATATATATTTATAAAAAAAATGAAGAAATTAAAAAATTAAAAAAAATAAAATAAAAAAGAAAACCGAAAAGGGTGGGGTGGGGGCCCCCTACTAAAAAAGGAAAAGAAAAGAAAAAGGGAAGGGAGACCACTTGATAGGTGAAATAGAGATTCATGTAATGTAAGAGATCCGTTAGACGATCTTACACAATTATGTCTCTTATGATAAATAAGTGGGTAGCAAAAAAATATTGATTATGATAAATAAATGACAAAAACTTCCCTACACTAGTTGTATATAGTATTATATCAAAGGGTCAACACTTTGACCGGGTCAACACTTTGTGACCTGGTTTACCCACAAAAAAATAATAATGGTGATACATGTGATACTTTGAAAGGATACATGTGATAATTTTTGAATTTTGAGTGATACTTTTTAGTGTTACGGTTGATACTGATTTTGACGGGTTTTTTTTTGCTGGCAGATACTTTTTAAGGATGCATGTGCTACATTTGATCTTTTAAGTAATACTTTTTAGTATTACGATAGATACTAATTTTGACATTAACCGATCAATGCGCGCATTCCGTCGTTGACCAGATCAACGCGTCTGATGGTGCACTAAATGTACACAAGTTGAGGTCTAAATAATATCTGCAAGAATGTTTTAATCGGTGGAAAGTTCTAAAAGTAAGATTAGTTAATTATATATGTTAATTAACGAAATTAGTGCTTGGATCATATCACACCCGTGTTGTGCCCCCAAAACCGTTTCACTTATTTTTTTTAAGATTTGATAGATGAGTGGGGTTAATCCACGTTTTGCATGTGAATCGCGTAAGTACGTTAAATTATCGTGGTATCAACCGGCAATTATGCGTTACAAAAAATGTTGGGGGCCTTATATTCAAGTTTTTTTTTTATAAAAAAACATTGTGTAATCCGATGTTTGTTGATATGAGACTATGAGAGTATTTGGTCTCTTTATTCCAGGAACTCATCAGTGGGCCGAATTATGAACTTCTCTTGGATGTGAATGTTATTCTTGAATCTTGATATGCTAAAAGTCGATGTCGATCGTTTAATTGGGCTCTATTAGTTAAGATTGCTTATCATTTGGCTTGCTCTATTACATTGAATCATTCATTTCTTGTTTGGGGCTTGGAAAAAATTGGCACTTTTTTCTTATTCTCTGATTTAGTTAGCCAATGTTGGGATAGAGAAGTTTGTTGGTGAGGTTTTTGAGCATAGTTTCTTATTTTACTGCTCCGAGAGTGCGGCCATGATGGCTATGGTGCCCTGGTAGATTTGGAAGGATGATAGTGGCAGCAAAACTTTTTGTTTTCGCGGTTCACTTCATGTGGAGAAAGGTGAGGATACTCAAGTTTGTTTTTGAGATTGATTCCAAGCTTGTGTATAATGGTATTCCTTCTTATTTAATTAACTTATTTCTTTTTATCGGGATTTTAATTAACTTTCTCAAATTCTCACTTAATTTAGTTCGACATTAAGCCAATGTTATGACACATCTTTTAACTAGGGTTACTTGTGTGTTTTCTTGTTGGGATTTTACGCATGTTGGCCATGTCACTTTTAATTTGGCCATGTCGAATTAATTGTGTGCCACATGTGCTTTAAAATATTGGGGAGGTTTAATTTGTAAAAAAAAGTTTCAATTTATGTTAAAATCACAAAAATCTAAAAGTGTTGTTTAAAACCAAAAATAGGGTAAAACCGTAAAAGTCATGATTTTGGAAGTAATTAACCCATAAAATAATAACAATAATGAATAAAGGACGCCACATTCATTAAAATATAAAATATTTATCATTAATACAATGAAAGTTAGATATTAAAAGTTCTTTAATGGACCATCATCACACATCAACACGCACATCATCCAAGTAAAATATCAATATGAAAAATGTAATAGTTTATCGCATTTATTCATGTTATACAATTATAAAAAAATATATAATACGGGTAGTCCGCGGCTAATTTATATAGACATATGCAGTCCGTCGGTTAATAATTGTTGTAGTTCATAGGCTACTAATTGTGAACTTGCATAAGAACATAATAAGAATAAATAGTCATGTGCGTCACATCGATTTCCACTTTGACTTGAACTTAACTTTGGAAAATATATGAATTAGTTAAGTTCACGCGCCGCCTAATAATATAAATAATTAATTAATAATAAATAATTAAAAATAATAAAATAATTAAAAGAAAATACAATGCATGAACAAAGCCCAACTCATCTACATTTTTCTTCGCCCAAGCTAAACTAACTAACAATTAAAAGCCCAATCCAAAAACTCTCTCTCTCACCAACCCGCTCTACGAAAAACAACAACCCCAACAAATTAAAATAAGAAAGACAACCAAAATAACTCCTCTCTCCCTCTCTCTCTCTCTCTCTCTCTCTCTCAGCAACCCTCACCAACCCAACCCCTCATTTCTTCTATTGCATACAAGAAATCCAGCAACAACACAACACCCACCGGCCACCACCACCTACAACAGTAAAAGTGTCGCCCAAATTGTTGCTGCCCAAATTTTATAAAAAAATTCGTCGCTACAATATGCATGCCCCCAATACTTATCTTGATCATATTCTCTAATAATACAATATATATGTCCTTGATACTTATCTTGATCATATTCTCTAATAATCAAAACTGTTATTTTACATTCTTAGGCCATCTTCAACAGTTGACTCTATTTTAGAGCACCTCTATCTCTATTATACATTATACAGCATGGTCTTCACTTCATCTCCAATAGTTTACTCTAAATTCTACTCTAAAAAAGAATATTCCATAATATTCCTTTTTATATATTTATTTTAATCAAGATTTTCCCAAAAAAAATAACTATTGTGTTGCTTTATTTATATTTCAAGTGTTGTATGATTAGTATTTTTCAAGTGTATTTTTCAATGCTTTATTTGTATTTTTAATGCTTTCTATTTTCTTTCTTTTTATATTTAGTAGTTTTATTATGTAATCTTATTAAATGCCATTTTATTTTGATGTCATTTTGTTTTGATATATAATTTTTTATGTTAATATTTTTAAGGAAGAAATAAATTAAAGTATAAGATTAATATATATATATATATATATAAAAATATAAATAATATAAATTAATAAAAAAAAAGAAGAAAAAAAGGTGAACATATCAAATTAACAAAAATACAAACCAAAACATAAATCGTGCATGATATATCAATTAATGTTTTTCAACAAAAAAAGGAACATTAACAGATTTAATTTTACATATATTAAAAAAAAGGAAAATAGTGAATAGTGTTAGAGGCCTGCTACAGTGGATCTCTATTAATAGAGTTGAAAATCTGTATCTCTATTTTAGAGATCCAAATAAAGGATTTCTTGGAGTGGCTTTTTTCACTTTTTTGCTCTATTAATAGAGTTTAGAGCTCCTTTTGGAGATGCTCTAAGGCCATCTCCAACAGTTGACTCTATTTTATAGCACCTCTATCTCTATTATATATCATGTTCTTCACTTCATCTCCAACAGTTTACTCTAAATTCTACTCTAAAAATGAATATTCCATAATATTCCTTTTTATATATTTATTTTAATCAAGATTTTCCCAACAAAAATAACTATTAAAATTTCTGAAACTAAATAATAATAAAGCATGGAAACATTTCATAATAATATTGCAAACAGGCACAATTACATACTAATATTGCAAATAAAAATAAAAATTACAAACTATAATATTACAACATAGAAAAAAAACATGATAATATTGCAGCACAAAAAAAAACACACAAATTACATACTATTTTTTTCTAAAACTCTGAATTAGAATAATTTTCCCATAAATGGTCGATTAATGCATTTCGAAGTGCCAAATGAGCATTGGCATTTTTCAATGCTTTATTTGTATTTTTAATGCTTTCTATTTTCTTTCTTTTTATGTCTAGGAGTTTTATTATATAATCTTATTAAATGCCATTTTATTTTGATGTCATTCTGTTTTGATATACAATTTTTTATGTTAATATTTTTAAGGAGGAAATAAATTAAAGTATAAGATTAATATATATATATATATATAAAAAAATATAAATAATATAAATTAACAAAAAAGAAGAAGAAAACGTGAACATATCAAATTAACAAAAATACAAACCAAAACATAAATCATGCATGATATATCAATTAATGTTTTTTTTTAAAAAAGGAACATTAACAGATTTTTACATATATTAAAAAAAAAGGAAAATAGTGAATAGTGTTAGAGGCCTGCTACAGTGGATCTCTATTAATAGAGCTAAAAATCTGTATCTCTATTTTAGAGATCCAAATAGAGAATCTCTTGGAGTGGCTTTTTTCACTTTTCTGCTCTATTAATAGAGTTTAGAGCTCCTTTTGGAGATGCTAACCCGAAATTATTTGCAAGCATATTGATTTTTGCTAAATGAGAGTGACTAAAGGGCTAATTTAGCATATTTTATTGATGAAAATTATGGGTTGCAAATTAATTTTCAACTAAAACTGGTGGATTTTTAGGAGATTTATCCTTGGGTTTGATCTAAAGAACCTCCAAACTTTGTGGGTGACCTTCTTAACACTTTCTACGATTATTTTTAATGCTATTCATTAGTTTGGTTAAAAAAAGATTAGAGAAGTGGGAATAAAGAAAAAAAAAGGACAAACAATCATTTACATTCTAAATTATTAAGATTTTTTCAAATCCATTCCAAATTAACACTTTTATAAATAAAATACCTACACTCCATAAAATCTAATTGAATCTAACACTGAATGCATTTTCCAAAAAAAAAAATATTTTATTTTTCAGTTGAATATATGAGTCTTCTTTCTTGTAAGTTATTTTATTATAGTCAAATCGATCATATCTATAACATGACATCTTTACTCTATTTTTTTTTTTTTGCCATCTTTTCAGACATGTTTCTAGCTTGAAAAATGCACCAAATGTTAAATTGATTAATTTTTAATTAGTTTATGTATTTTATCCATAAAAGTGTTAGTTTGAGATGGATCTTAAAAAATAAAAATAATTTGAGATAAAAATGATAACTAGTATATCTCCTATATGATGCTCCATGCTAAAACTCAATCATATGTATGAGTGAAACTAACATATAAAAACAATGTTTAAATAGACTGAAAAACTAAATTATATTTTCGTGGCTAAAACAAACTAAATTAAACTATATTTTCATATATATTTATATATATATATAATAATTGTAATAATTATTTAAATAAACACATAACTTCATATTTGGAGTAAATAATAATTCATAGATACTATAATAAAGGTCGCAAGAGAAATTAATTGAAATGCACGGAAAATAATAAATGGTGAATTTTGAATATATTTAACAGATTTTTATTTTTTAGTTTTATACAATATATTCTAATATTATGTTCTTATTTTACATGAATATATATATATATCATATATATATTACAAAAATAAATTGTACATAATTAGAGAAAATAAAAGAAGTAAAAAAAATGTTTTATTAATAAATTATAAATATTCAGAAAAAATATACATTATTTGAAATTCTCTAATAAATAAACCAATCTATATGATGTTTAGGATTAAAATACCCACTTTCTCCTCAAATGATTTGGTAGAGATCTATTTACTTTCGTACACATAAGGTATACGTATGGGGATTTCCTAAACATGATTATTAATAAAGTAATATGAGAACAAAACAAAATACTTGTCTGATTTTGTCAGCTAACTCATGACTAATTTTCTCATGTCAAATATTTATATATGTAACCGCCCGGTCCGAGAATAGGAATGGGGTTGTTATGAAGAAAAACAGAAAGAAAAAAGGTAGTTTAATTGGAAATTCAAGGGGGATGTTTGTAGAATTAAATTAAGTTAGTGCCTTAAAAAATTAGGCAACTTAACTTTACAACTTAGAAGATTTTATCGTTTTCAACGAATCAAGGAGTTAAAGGGTTCAATCAAGTCGAAAGAATGCCTAATCATAGGCCAATCGAAATCTAAACAGAATCTAATGACTAACGAATAGGAATTTGACTCTTTAAATTAACAAAACCTATTCATAGGTCACAACAGTTAAGACTCATCAATATGTAGGAGGCAAATAAATTATAGTGTCCCATTCATAGGACGGAAGCAAGAAAATAACTTACGATTTGCTATAGGTCAATTGAAAGTAAGCAGAATCATCATGCTTGTAAAGCCTCTTCATAGGCGAGAAATAAATTAACAGCATGCATATCAAAAGGTAGGACTTTTCCTTAGATTAAATTGTAGTTAAGCATATGAAGCATGCTAACTAGAAAGCCAACAATTGTTCACAATCAGAATAGCGGAATTTTATGAAAACTAAAGCAATGAAATACAAATTCATCAGAGTAGCAAGAAACATAGTGGGAATAATGGTATTATCTCATAACCTTAGCAACCAACTCCACATCCACCATCCACCTCTCCATCTCAACCTGAAAAATATTTGAAAAAGAGGGCGTGAGTACTAATGCACTCAATGGGGGTTTTATGAGAAAGCTCTGTAAAACTTTTAGAAATATCCAATATTAACTGACAGCATATGGGAAGCAAATCGCAAAAGCTCTTCCCATATCTGCAAAACTTTTTACTTCCTTTGAGTTCATCCTGACCCAAACCTGATGTCTATTGCACCCTTAGGCATGTCTTAGGATAAGAGAGGGGTTACCTCAAATATCCTCTTGAGTATACAAGGGGGGTTACCCATCAGTGAATCCCTTAGTGATCAAAAATCACATCCTGGTAACCCGAAGGTTACAATCAATGAATATGAGTATGCGAAGGGATTACCCAGCAATGACTCTCCTTAACTTATCAATGTTTCACCTTTAGTGGCTCGAAGGCCACAACATGATAACGAAGTTGTTCCTTAAGCTCAAAATCCTGCTTAATCAAATTATACAATCCTTCCTTCCTTCCTTAACTTTGCTAGCATATTCAAAGCCTAGAGCAAAATATTTAGGACTAATCCTTCAATTATCAACATGATCTCATAGGTTATAAGGGATCAAATGATATAATCCTTCCTGCTTAACAAATAATTGAATCTCATCATTCAATCTTCAATGTTCAGTCCTGCTTGCATAGATCATAACCTAGAATGAATCATCTAGATCGTATTCCTCAATTAATACTATAGTCTTAATGCCTATGAGGGATACTATAATCAACCTATAAGGCATCATTCATCTAAATAACTTTCCTCATCAAATATATCAATACCAAACTTAACTTATGATCATGATCATTTATACCTCAAATCATTCAGCTATATGATAACAAATCATATCAACTCAAGAGCTCAAACAACAATTTACATAATCATGTCACATAATAACTTCCTTCCTTCCTTCCTTTGTACAGAGACTAATAAGGCAGAACATAAAATATTTTATTGGATATTTCACTTTGCCCTATCATGCTTCGAGAGCTCACTAGCTCAAACCATATATTGGGTTTAGAATTACCCACCTCGATGACGAGCATGTGGACGAAGCAACGAGCTGCCAATCCTTTCCCCGGTCTCCTCGGGGTTCGCCTCTTCCTACAAAAGCCGATTATCAACTTAGCAATCTATTCGAAGATCCTAAGTTCTAACGGAAACTTAAATCGTGACTAAACCCTTTTCTCTTAACTAAGACCTTATTACAGATTGCACGACTTTAGAACTTCGATAAAATACGAGAATTAAAGGTTGGATGGATTTTTAAAAACCCAAAATTTCTGAAAATAAACTTGAAAATGAGACACCCAGCACCGGCGGAGCAACCCAGCGCCAGTGGGGCTCGAACCGTTCGCCCCGCGCCGACGGGATAAGAGTACCCCTCGCCGGTAGGGCACTCTGCGCCCGCGGGGTGACCTTGGCCGAGAGGGTACCCCAGCGCCGGCTGGGTCCCCCGCGGCGGCTGACCTCTGCTCAGCTGCGGTTCCAATTTTGCTTAATCTGAAATAATTTTTAACGAAGATCGATAACCACCCAACACTTGAAAAACATAAAAACGAGCATGGTTGAACGCTTAAAATCGACATTATAATGACACAACGCTATTAAATCTTTCGAACACTTGGAAATTACAACGAGAATTCAAATATAAAACTTAAACGGGATTTGAACGGAATTAAACGAGATCAACGATAAATAACAACGAAAATCAAAATGCAACAACAACGAAGCATAGTATAAACTACGGAATTAAATACAAGGAGGAAATGGAAACCAATGTCGACGAAAAAGAATGGACAGAGTCGAGTGCATCGAAAGAAAGTGGCTAGCGTCGACGTCTCATTTTAAGTTTTGAATCCAAATTATTATTATACAAGCAATTGTAGAGGCAAATATGTTTGTCGACAACTATGATATCTATACTATAAATTTCTCCCATATTAATAAAATATACGGTACCTTCAATATTAATATTAACCAGAACATTGTCATTTCCCATAATATTCCAATCTAGTTGTTCCGCAATATCAGTATTAAGATTATTTGGTGCACATGCAAATGTACTGAGATTTTCATCTTCAAGACGATCCTCTTCAGGAGGTTCTAGGAGTTATCGCATGTCTTTGATTTTGTTTTTCGCATATTTGACATTTCAAATACTTTTTCGCTTTTAACGTCAATGAACTATCTTGCTTCTGACAATGAGTAATTTAAATATATCTGGAACTTCCACTATTTGTAATGCAAATATATTATAATAACTCCATTATGATAACTTTTGGCAGTTAATAATACGTTGAACTTCCAGTTCATGTAGAGTGTGAAATTAATTTTCAACAAAAATTTATCGGCATTATTTCAGTCATATCTCCCCTAATGCCGATAAATAATTATAAAATCAACGTACCAATTTATAAATTGATCCCAATTATTGACATTACTCTTTGCTTTTTAGAGCTAATATAAATATGTTTTGGTGGTGATAGAAATAATTCGCAGATGAGAATTGTTTCTTTTGTTATTCACACACTAATATAAAGGGGGAATGACCCGAACACTCATGCCATAATTCCAAACTTTGGGTCTTCAAATTTTTAATTTATCGCAACATAAAACGTTTGGTTGGATAAATGTATATTACAACTTTGATAACTTTTGAAAACTTAATTGGAGTAATATTCAAATCAAGATAGGTATTTTATTTAACAAATATTAAAGTAAAAAGATGATATTGTATATAATCAAAAACATCGGACAATGCTCAAGTAATCATTGATATCACCATTTAGTCTTATTTGTTGCTGGCAAATTATATTGACAAAATTGAGTTATGCTTCATAACTTTTGAACTTAATAATAAATAGTATCATGGTTAACGTTTGCTAGCAAGTTCTACATATAGAGCATATTTTCTCCAAATAATATCATGATAAATTATGTTTAATAACATAATCAAATATCTCCAAATAAAAACAATATTTATCTTATGTTAGTTTCACTCACGCTTTAAAAAAAATCCATAGGTTCATCATAAATCAAATATATTCATAATTCTTTCTATAAATCAGTCAATTTCTAAAAGTTTATTTGTGAAGAAAATATTAGAATGTCAAGATATCTACTGAATAGGATAAGGTAAAAAAAAAAAGAACTCATAATTATGCAAAAGTAATTGAATAAAAATGATTTCATGCACTATAGCAATATGTGTTAATTTACCAAGACTAACATTATCAGTTCGTGAGTAACGGGATGAAAAATTGGTTAAACACAATCCTATGCATCATGCCAGATAATTCTTCTTGGAGTCCATCCAAAATTTCAAAAAAAAATAAATCCAATTTAAATTATAGTTGCATCACACACCAATTAATTAACTTAACAAATTGAATATATCAATAGCACCCAATTTACAGGTACTTATGGCAGAAGTCTGAATATGAAGACAATTAATTATGCCCATAAACTTATGATTAAGTAATAATTATGAAAGCATTCTCGACATAATCATTGGATCATCGGCAGAAGTTAATTCAAAATTTTCAAAACAAACAATGTGGCCTAATTAGTTAATCTAAAATAATCATAAGCCGGAAACAATATGAAATAATAGTTTCAAATACCCTTTTCCAACACAATCACATATTAAGGGCTTGTTTGCTAGGTAGTATAAGGGTGAGATAAATATTTATGACACCCTAATATTTTATTTGCTAGTAATATTAAAGCTCATGATTATGTAAGGGTCCGGTATGTGTTAACCATTTATATGGTATAACATATCACACCCTGCTGGTGGGATATTTAATACCATAAAGAATTATTAAAAAGTGTACACTAAAATAACCTTGCAGATATTAATTAAAAATGTTATTATAGAATATTCACACAATATATGGTAACTAATTAAAGGATATTTTAGGAATTGAAATTTTATAGAGAATATAATACATTTAAGCAAACAATATATTATTAATACATATATTTTAATACACCAAAACAAACATGATATTGATATCTTATACGTGAAACACATCCCATATCAAACATATCCAATCTTATACCATACAACCTAACAAACGAGCCCTAATAGTATTCTTAATACCATCACGTCTCTCAAGAAATAACGAGACAGACAATATCAAAACTTTCTGGCCTTAATTACTGATACAAATAAAATTAATTCATGTCATCTTATAACATCATCATTCGCAATATAAAATTTTAATTCACATCAAATTTAATTTCATAATTTAATTTGGATATTGAATCGCAGGAAAGACACGATTCTTTCCTATGGCATACTTCCGATATTAATTCAAATTCAATTGGTTAGAGACTCGTGCTGATAATGTGTTGTGAATCGAACAACAAAATGATATTCAAGATGTAGATATATGAAAGTAGAAGAACACAGAATATAGAAAAAGATGATTTTATTCATCGATGTAGTTTTATTCATTGTTGTATTGATCTACACGAGATTACAAGATATATATATATATATATATATATATATAGGGCTATAAACCAAACCCTAGAGTGGGGAATAAGTAATGTCCATATATAATAAATATATTTATAACACTATTTGTATCATAGTATATAGTTTATATAACTATAGTTTATATTAGTTAATATGTACATATCAATAAAAAAAATAACAAAAATTATGACTAACATTAAATTAGCTAAACTAAGAATAATAATTAAAACATAAGAACTAATAGTCTCTTAAATAATATAGAATCATTAGTTTATAAGTTATCTTAATATATTGGAATATGATATGACTTATAAGGAGTTATGATTTATGAATTTTACGACACGATAACTAATACACATGCATATATATGTATGCAATAATAACTAATAGACATATAGTATAAATTTATAGATATAAAAAAATTGAAAATTCGAGTTCGAGCTCGAGCTCGATTGTACTCTACTCGACTCGTTTACACCCCTTGGTGCATTGCACTAAAAAAATAAGAGATGGTCTCTTGTCCAGCACAGTATCCGTGCGACACGGTCAGGCGAGCGCGTGGCGTCACGTGCCCGTCTTTTTTTTTCTGGCGTAATTTTTGTTTTTTTCCAAATTTTTTTATTTCTATTTTTTATTTTTGTTTTTTCCCAAAAAATTCTATCTTAAAATAAAATTAATGAATTCTAAAATTAAAGTGAATTGATTTAATTTATTTGAAATGAATATGAATTTATATTCTAAAAAAAAATGAATAAATCCTAAAAAACACAAAATAAACCCAAAGAAATAATACAAAATAAACCAATAACCCCCCCCCCCCCCCCAATATTAAAAAAACACTAAGCCCCTAAACATTAAACTCCTGAGCTCTAAACATTAATTGGTTGATGAGATAGATAAGATTGATAGGATAAAATAAGATTGCACATAGTCAAGTGTTTGGATTGTTTGATTGTGATTTTAATGATTTATGATAGATTGTTAATATTGTGTTTGGATTGAAGGATTATGATTAAAATGTATGAGATTACCTAAATTGCCCCCACATAAGATTTTTCATTATTGATTTAAGTTGTTATTTTTATTGTAGTTTTAAAATTTGATTAGTTCTTAAATTTTCATTAAATAATTTTAACCGATTGTAATTACTTGTATTAATATTATAAACTATTTACTAATAATTTTTATAAAAGTGAAATAGTAAACAAACAATATTAGAAAAAATTTACATGAGAAAATAATAATAATAATAATAATAATAATAATAATAATAATAATAATAATAATAATAATAATAATAATAATAATAAGGTTATATTGGTAATTTTAGAGCTTATATGGGAAATGATGAATTTAATCCACCCAAATATGGGGTGATGAACAATCACCTAGATGAGTGATTGGAGCCCGGGCCCATCATCAATCCCGGGCTCCAATCCTTCGAACCAAACGAGTGATGAGGGGGGATAATTTTATCAATCCCCCTAAACTAGGTTTATCCTTCAAACCAAACAAAGCCTTTATGGTTACAAGTAATACGTTTTATACTTGTGACTGATACTTTTTAGTATTAAGAATGATACTGTTTCTGGTGAACCTTTTTTTTTGGGCGGACAGGTTGAGTCAGGGTTGACGCGCGCGTTGACTCGCGTGATCCGCCCGCCTGACCATCTGATTTTATTTTATACATTTGGGTTTCCAAAGTCCGACAAGAGACTTAGTGAAAAAATATTATTATTGTTTTTTTAACATAATGTATTTGCTCTAAGAAAATTCCCATTCCTCTAAATAAACGTGATGATGGAAATTTCTGCACATTTGAAATAAAACCCATCTATCTAAATAAATGAAAAACTTGAGTCCTCATTTGATTGTTAAAGACCTGAACCAAAACCCTGGGCAGTCTGTTTCCCATCTCTTTCATTTTTGTTTGAGACGTGTTTCCCATCTCAGTCTTCTTATTTGATTTATTGTTAGTGAGAAGAGAAAGCAGCACACTTTCTGCGTGTTCTCTCTCAATTAAAACACGCAAACATCCAAATTCGTAGATACTCAGTTTTATCTCTCTCTCTCTCTCTCTCTAGATCTCGCTCTCTCTCTTTCCTTTTCCCAAATAAGGCCCCTTCATTTTTTTTTGGAATTCTCGCATAAATTATGTCCGACGCTTTGATCAACGGCCTCGCCGGTGCCGGCGGTGGAATCATTGCTCAGCTCATTACATATCCTCTACAAACTGTACGATATTTTACTTGTCACCTCTCCCTCTCTCTCTCTTATTGGCGTATTTCTTCGTCTCACCATTTCCTTTTCTGTAAATTTAAGCTATAAACTGTACGAATAAATTTTATTTGAGGTGTTGATGATGATCCTTCGGTTTGTTAGGTAAATACTCGGCAGCAAACTGAGAGAGATCCGAAGAAGGAGAAGAGGAAAGTTGGGACGTTAGAACAAATGTGTCAGGTTCTCTCTCTTTCTCTCTCCTAATTTTGAAATTTACTGTTGACCTTCATTTATTCTCTATCTTTCTCTGCATAGTGAATCCTTCGCAAATATGATTATATGCAGGTTGTAAAGCACGAAGGGTGGGAACGGCTGTATGGAGGATTAGCTCCGTCGCTCGTCGGCACCGCTACGTCTCAGGTCAGCTCTTTTTTTCTTTTCTTTTCTTTTCTTTCTAGCTTATCCTTTTTCACTGGATCAACTGTTTGTATTTGTATTTGTATTTTTTTTGGCATACTCATGTTTACCTTTTCCAGCCTTTTTGATGAAACTAGTTGTATTCTTAGTTGTTAGTACATAAATATAGAAAATAAACTAATTTTCTTGAGTGAAATTGCATATATCGGACTTGAAAGTAATGTGGTGATACTTTATTTCTGGGAATTATTGCTACTTTTTTTTTTTTTTTTTTGTGCTGAGGGATTTTGGTAAATTATTGGTTTTTTTTAGGGGAATAGGTAAAATATTGTTGAAACTTGAAATTGCTGCAATTTTCTCATTTGGATCTTCTTTGTAAATAGTTAGATGTAGCTTATACCAGTGCCCAACCTATATTTAAAGTCCAACTAAAAAAAATTAAATTATAAGTACGTGGGATGAGTGTGGTCCCAGCCATTGAATGGTGTGCCATTGGCTGACAAGTCATCTACAGCTTATATTTATTTTGGTTGTTGCTGGGCATGGAAACGATGGAATAAAGTATAATTCTTCTACCTTGAAGAAAAACGCTAAACTGCCTAAGATTTATTATTTTATCAAGCTATTCAGTAATGACGATATTATCCAGATATATTATTAGAGAAAGGAGAAAAAGTTAATGAGATTGTCCAAATATTTTAGGAGCAGATGGAAACATATGTTTATAGATGGAATTCTGGAGAAACAGTATATTTGTGATGCATCGGGTTGTAAAAGATTGACTTGCTTATTATTAACATGAGCTCGAGTCGTGTAATGAAAAACTCAAGATTGACTCATGATCCTAAACAGGAAACCAGCATAGTCTTTTTTATGTGCTAGCGCCTAGCAGCAGACACATTATGAGATCATATTTTACTTGCATTCAAAATCACTATCTACATTTTCCCAACTAATTGAATTGCAGACAATTAAGTTAAAAAGTTTTGAAGAGTATTTTCTGGATTTTATTATGGGATAACACATTATTTTCTCATTCTAACAAGTACCTTGTTCACCTCAGATTCCCAGCACTGAGGCCTAAAACACACCTTTAGTATAAAACTCCAATGGAACAGTAAACTGGTAGAAGTTCCAATTATCTCTAACTAGAGTTGACCAAGCATGAATTAGTAGTTATTAGAGCAGCAAATTTCTAGCAAGCACATTCAGAACAAGGAGAAGTGATATGATCAGTTTTTATTTGGAAAACCTCTTTTCTGAGCGGGAAAAAAACAGGTATACCTAATAATCTATCAAAATAATGACCATATTAATTAATAAGGAGAATGCTATAAGTTCCTAATCTACCTCAAATTGTTCACTCATAAACCTCTGATGTTCAAATCTCGCGAACAACTCAGAAAGTATAACAGATTTCACCAAATTGTGGCATACTTGATGTATTCTAATATGAAGTGTATATTCATGTTTCCTTCTGTCTACTTCATGTCTCTTTTTTTGTCAGATGCCCTTGATAGCTATGAGTTTAGTCTTTGTAATCAAGATGTCTGGTTCTTATGTAATTGCAACTCTTATTTTACAGGGTGTTTATTATTATTTCTATCAAATATTCAGGAACAAGGCTGAGTCTACTGCTCTTGAACGGAAGAGGAACGGCATTGGTGATGGATCAGTCGGAATGCTCTCATCACTTGTGGTTGCTGCTCTAGCTGGGTAATAAACCACTCAAGGGAACCCTTGTTACTCTTCATCAATTAGTAATTCTCAATACTTGCAGTCTTGCATAAAATATTTCCCCTTCGCCCACTTGATTTGACTTTATAAAACCACAAAACATTTCATCAGCACATTTGTTAATGTAATCGGGGTTAATACATTTAAAGATATAAGAAACGAACACAATACAACCCCTTATATGCATCGACTCAACAATCTTATGTTGTTTATCCTTTTCTAATGCTGTCTCCTAAAGATGATATACGGTGAGAAATGTATAGTTTCTTAGTCAAATGATGTGCTTCAATCAACAGAGCATTTGGTGCTATTATCTGAGCTAAGAGTAGTCTTATTGCATGAACTTTGTTTGATATTTGTAAAGTTGCTTATATGGGCCTATAATTTGTTGAGCAGTTTAAGACTTAAGATTAGGAATTTAATGTCATGTATGATGCTTAAAATAACTAAAAGAACTTTTATCATTAGGGTGTGCCTAATATTTATCTTAAATGGAATTTTGTGCTAATTGCTAGAGCCCTAATTTAATCATCAGAAATGCTAATAATTATAGGAACTCTTGCATATTTAATAATAAAAATTTCTGCGTTTTTGCATCGGTACAGAAATAATTTCCTTGGTATGCAGCCAGCACTGAATTTTATGTTCTTCTCTACGTTGAGGATTTCTCTAACTCGTCTAATGCTTGTGAAGCAATGTCAAAAGTAATGATGACATTGAGAAACAAGACCAGTTGTGTATTTTATGTATTTTTATGTTTCAATGAGTTATCTACTTCTGTGGTTATAATTGTAAGGATCAATTGCGTTCATGCTATCAGTCTGAGTCTGTCTGACCATAAGTTATTGATTTGTTTAACTGCTTGGATCTGCATATATGTGTAGATGTATTATGTTTTCTTAATTAAAAATAAAAATACAAATTGTTCTTTGTTAAATTATATAATTATGTTTTTAAACGCGAACATGTATTATTCTCAGGTGCTTACTTTTCTTTTCTTTTTGAATGTAGGGA
The DNA here is from genome assembly GCA_026008535.1 of Perilla frutescens. Lineage (NCBI taxonomy): Eukaryota > Viridiplantae > Streptophyta > Magnoliopsida > Lamiales > Lamiaceae > Perilla > Perilla frutescens. The sequence continues at coordinate 50,647,051 of BRKX01000006.1, forward strand.
AAAAAATAGATCGACCTTTTATGATTTTTTTTATTGTTGTATTTGAAGTATATATATATTTTTTATTATTTCAGAAAGCAACCAATGACCTTTAAAACTTTTCCTTTTCAACAGGTGTGTAAATGTGCTGCTGACAAATCCCATTTGGTTGGTGGTGACTCGCATGCAGGTAAATGATGCATCCTGCCTTTTTGCCAAAATCTTCAGTAAAAAATCACTGGATTAACTGTTAGAGTGGTGCTCAAAACAGTTGGTTGAATTTTCAGATTTCAATGTTTCTAAATTTGATGTTCATGTTAGGCCTGATTTGTATGATTAGAAGCAACAGTTGTGCAGCTCTTTTCTGCTTGCTGCTGCTGCTGCACCAGTTTTTATGTGCAGCTGCAGATTTGCCATCCCCCCCTTCCCCAATTTTTTTTTGTATAGGTATTTTATATATTTTTTCAAAAAAAATATAGTGCTTTGGGTTATGAGTGAAGAATAGTCTGGCCACCCCAATGAAAATTTTCTAGTTCTGCCTCTGCTCTCTGAAGCCAAAATTTGGCTCAGAATCAATTGTGTGTTACTTGTTCCCTTCATAGAACATTAATTTGGAGTGTGCTGGTAATACTAGAGAAACGGCCGTGTAAATACTCTTTCAATAAAACCTTGGTTCATAAATGAGCATATAGTAGTTTTGTAGTTAAATGTTACAGGCTCGTTTGCATATTCTATATCTACACTGTAAGTAAGAATCTGCTGTAAAATTCACTGAACTCGAAACCTCTGCTATACAATTAATTAATCAACTACAATGAGATGCTGAGAAGAAGCTACTTATGGCTCTTGTTAGGCATGCATCTTTTGCTTATTCTTGGTAAAAATTGCAGACACACACAAAGAAAAGCCAACCAAATCGTACAGATGCAGATTCGCTGTCTTCTGAGGATGTAATTCTTACTGCCATGGAGCCTCCTCCCTTTGGTACTAGCCATGCGGTATGTACATTGTGATTTGTTTATTAGAATGCTAGAAAATGGTTCTTGTGCACATGTATGAAGAGGTTCACCCAGTATGACTCATTCTTTTGTATGTGACCTAGACTTATATTTATATCTCTAGCGAAGAATGACATTGATTGTTTAATGCTAGAAAAATTAGCTAGGTTGCTTCATTTCTCGTATGTTTTGACCAATAGTTTTTTAATGTGAGGCATAATAAAATATGCTGCCACTCTTATCTTATTTAGTCTCTCTTATCCTCAGTGCCCTTGAAAGTTTGGTGACCTTTGCATGAAAAAAGATTAGCATGCAGGAGCAGGACTATTAATATTATTAGTGTTTGCCTTCATAAAAATATTATTATTATTATTATTATCATCATCATCATCATCATCATCATTATTATTATTATTATTATTATTATTATTATTATTATTATTATTATTATTTCAGAATGGTACTTATATCTGCCTTTGACTTTAGTTGAATTTAGACTCTGTCTCTTGCACAATACTCAAATTGTCCTCTTCGGCTTCATGACTAGAATATATTCTGACCCTCAGATTCAAGAAGTTTACGGTGAAGGGGGGGTCTTGGGATTTTGGAGAGGTGTTTTCCCCACAATGATCATGGTACGTGTAAAATTACTTTAGATGCTGCTGTTTACGTATTTATTGATGATCCTTTATGTTGCCTCAGGTGAGCAATCCTTCAATACAGTTTATGCTGTATGAGACTCTCTTGAAGAAGCTGAAGAAACGACGCTCGAGCAGTAAGGGTAACAATGGTGTAACTGCCTACGAGGTAAATTTTTTTATATCTACTACTTCAGCTTCCGTAATGTGGGTCTTAAAGATTACATCATCATTATGGCTAGATATTTTTGCTGGGAGCTTTGGCGAAACTTGGAGCTACAGTTGTGACATATCCTCTTCTCGTTGTCAAGGTAACACTAATTCTTATTTAGTGTATATGACCAGCCTTTTGATTAAGTTGACTTCACTCGAAATATGTTGTTAGAAAGTATATTAGTGAAAATTTTATTGCAAATTTTCGAAATATATTCATTAGAATATATAGTAAAAAAAATGCAAGTTAAGACCATCTCCAACCTGAAACTATAAAATGCAGTACTCCATACTCTATTTAAATTTTTTTTTTCCAAACCGCATACTCTGTATCTCATACTCTATTTTACTTTGTATTCTGTATTCATTTTCATTACTTACCATATTACATTAATTTAAAGATCAAATTTTATATTTAAAAAGATATACAAAGGAAATCAACAAAACCAAAAACAACACGACTATAATAAAAAACATTACTAATATTCTAAACTAGAGTATTCCTCCTGCATATGGTAACATAATTATAATTATATTATTAATTAATTGCTTAAAAATAATTATATTATTGATTTAATGGTATAATTGTAATTTTAGGAACTTGAAATATTAAAACGTAGCACATAGTAGTGAACAGGGACACTCCATATTTGATATTTGGCTGCAAAATAGAGTTATGTTGGAGAGGAACACATACTCCAAAACAGAGTAACATTGGAGAGCATACTCTGTTTTGGAGGTAACGTTGGAGATGCTGATGCTCTAAGTGTGATTGTGATGTATTTAATGAGGTGGCTGTTTTCGTGGAATATATAATGTGAACTCGCATTCTTTCTTCTTGCAGTCAAGACTTCAAGCAAAGCAAATCACTGTAGACAAAAGGCATCAATACAGAGGTTTGTATTTGTTGCTCAATTTTGGCAGTCAGCAAATAATTGATGAAAATTATTTTCCGATAAATCTGGACGTGACCGAGTAGAAGCTAAGCAACATATTTGACAACGTGCAGGCACATTGGATGCTATAATGAAGATGATACGCTACGAAGGTTTCTACGGTTTCTACAAGGGAATGAGCACAAAAATCGTGCAGAGCGTTCTTGCAGCAGCAGTTCTTTTCATGGTGAAGGAAGAGCTTGTCAAGGGTAGCAGATGGTTGCTAACAAGGGGAGTCGTTGATTCAGTAAAACCGAAGCCCCGGTGATGTTTGTAGAATCCAGACTGAATACGTTATAATAAACAGAATTATCATCTAGTAGCAGGTAAGCCCGCTGCATCACTTGAGTGTACACTAGCGTTCACCATGCTTGTATGGTGAAAAGAAAAAAGATTCAAAATTTAGATCACAGATTATTCAAAATCGTGGTACCCATTGAATAATGTAACGAGTTAAAATTGGTTATGGAGCTATATTATTTTTTGGCCTAAGTGTTAATAGTCGAGTAATATGATGGTGACTGCTCTCGTGGAGTATGATGGGCTCAAATTGGCCCTTTTCTTCTGAATTCTGCCTTGATCATTATGCAATAGCCAACGAGCGCTTCAGCAGACAAAACGCAATTATCTCTCATATTGAATAATAATTAAATCTAGCATATATTGATAAATCAACTTGTATAAATGTTATACGTTAATAATTGAGTTTGAATAGCTAAATAAGTGACGCGAATGTGACTACAAATTCAATTTAAGCATACTACAAATTCAATTTAAGCATATAGCAATACAATTTCATTCGTAAGATTACTAGGTTGATATTGGAAATTTGATATAATACTATTGATATGCATTTTTAATGATGAATGTCTCTAATATATATTGATAATCGATTTATATAAATGCCATATATATTATACTAGAGATGCATTATATAAATAAGAAATAATAAATTAAATTTTCTTATAACTGTGGGTTTACATAAAATTTGGATATTTTGCCGATTAAATCTCCCATTTATGGTTGGAAAATTGGGTACACTATGAATAGCTAATTGTTTTTGTTGTTTGATCCATGGGAAAATTCATCTAGTTTTGTTGCAAATATTTGAAAAGACAGATAATGAATAGCAGAAACAAAGGTGTTGAAGCACATCCACATCTTGCATTAGGATGTTGAATTGAAGCCAAGGTACATCTATATGATTCCCTGGAGTGAGCAGAAGTTGTTGCTCGCACTTTGCTTGTTTGTAATGTAGACCCTAAATGCAGGCAGAGTAAGTCTTGTATGCCTGCAATGGAATGCAAAGGACTATTTAATTTAGTTCATAAATAATTCAACGGAATCTATCAAATCTACTCTTTAATTTGAACAACTTATTGATTGGGTAAAGCAAAGAAAGTTGTTGAAGAAGAAGTTATGTTATTCTGAAAGCTAGCATTCATGAAAAGAATGCAAGAGAAGGAAGGAGCAGACAAAGCACTTGGATAACTAACTTCTTTAAGCTTACCCTCGCTCACGTGATGATTTCTCAAAAGATAACTGAAAAGTAAAAGAAATTCAGCATTACAATATATTAAATAACTGAAGAAAGTAGTACTGTGATGAGAGACGAGAGAATTGGTTTAGAAAAGACTAAAAATAAAGAAACCAAGATATCATTGCCAGAATGAAACACCAGCAATTTAGCTGAAAAGGCATATCTAATCTAATAAACATTTGTAAAACACCCATGATACACACACACACGTACGTCTGCATTAAATTTGATTTCTAGAAGACCGTAGAAAAATAAAATACCACGATCGACCTAAGTGTGCTAAGGGTAGGTAGTGCCCACAACCTGAACATTAGTGAATTCATGCAGATGGGGATATTCAGATCCAGTTGAAAACATCATTCTATCCTCTCTACATCAGACTGCATGTCAGTCCGTTGACTAAAAAATTCGTCAAAATAGGTGATACTTTTTAAGGATGCAAGTGATATTTTTTAAATTTTGAGTAATACTTTTAGTGTTACAATTGATACTGATTTTGACAGTTTTTCTATATTTTTTTCTAACGATACTTTTCAGTATCACGGTTGATAGGGGTGAGCAAAACCGAACCGGAACCGAAAAATCGAACCGAACCGTCGAGTTCGGTTCGATAATTTTCAGCCATGGTTCGGTTCGATTTGAAAAATTGAAACTGATTTTTTCTCGGTTCGGTTTCGATTTGGTTGCTCCAAAACCGAAAAACACCGAACCGAACCGATTAAAATGGATAATAATGAAATTGATCCCCATTAAGCCCATTACACTAATTAATGTTAATAGCCCATTCCCAAATTGAGGCCCAAATTGATGATTGTTGAGTAGAATTATTGATTTGACAAAAAATATAGGTTTTATCGGTTCGGACCGAACCGACCGAACTAAACCGGTTTTATCGGCTTCGGTTTCGGTTCGGTCAAAATATACAATCGGTTCGGTTTCGGTTCCAAAAATATGCATTCGGTTTTTATCGGTTTTGGCTAATCGGTTCGGATCGGTTCGGTCCAGACCGTTTGCTCAAGCCTAACGATTGATACTAATTTTAACAGATTTTTTAGTCAACGCATATGATGTGCACGCATTATTTCTAAGGTTTGAGTTTGTTTTAATTATAAAGATCCACCAGGCCGGGAAGTAATCCATATGATATATGATACTGTGAATTAGTAGAAAACTTAGGCTTTGTTTGGTTACATTTCCGAACAAGAATTTCCATATTTTACTGTTCAATTAACTAAAATTATGTTTGGTAGCTTAATTTCCAACAATAATTTTTTTTTACTTTTCATTCCCATGCCTATTGCCTACACATTACAAACTAGCTAGGATCTAAATTAGACTATAAGTTTACTAGTTTGAATTTGACAACTTTTAATATATTTTAAAAATAATTTGTACAACTATTTATGATATTTGAGTGCTTATTGAGGTAGTTTGCGTGAATTAGGAGTAAAACTAGAGCAATTGATTATTATTATTATTATTATTATTATTATTATTATTATTATTATTATTATTATTATTAATTAGAAGCAAAGATCGGTAGGCATTATATTACTTGTTACTAGAACAGATGTAATATGTGATTTCTTGACAGTCCATTGTTTATCTTATCTATGTTGTGTTCAATTTTTTTTAAATTAAGAAAATAATGTGTGTATTAATTAGATGATAACATAAATTTTGTGTAATTAGAACAAATAAAAATAAATAAATATTAGGAACTAAATGAAAATCCACATTAAAAAGGCTTGGACCATTTCAAATGAGATGATTTTATAAATAACAATATTGTATAAATTTTGTAAAATCCACATTATAATTGTTTTCTTTAAATATATGACAAGTATAAAAAAATATAATTATTTAGTTTAAATAATAAAATTTATATAGAAAATCAATAAATTGTTATAAATTATTTTATACTTAAATTATACCAAAATTATTACCACCGTTGTCTATTAAGATTTTCTAATTATTACATTAGAAAATCAAGACAAAATATCATAGTTATATACTCCATTTGTTTCATAATGTTTGTTGTTTTAGGTGTTCTATTTTGTATCAAAATATTTGTTGTTTTAGATATTTCACACAATTTCTCCCAAATTTAACCCTTCAAATATACGAAGAGAGAAAATTTTGCTAATTTTTTAGGAAAATATAAGGGAATAATATTTTATTTGATATAGAAGGAATGAGTATATTAGTCCAAAAAAATAATTGTTAATTCTAGATTAAAATTCTAAAACAACAAACATTATGAAACAGAGTTAGTATTATTTTAGTTAGGTTAAAATATTCATTATTTATTTGAATTAATTAGTTATATATAATTATACGAAAATGTAAAGTCATTTATAGTCCATAGTATCATTTATAGTCATTTAGTATTATTTTAGTTAGGTTAAAATATTCATTATTTATTTGAATTAATTAGTTATATATAATTATACGAAAATGTAAAGTCATTTATAGTCCATAGTATTATTCCAATTGCTATTTCTTAATTCTTGATTCAAACAAGTTTTCAATTTTCAAACCTATAAGCCTATTGGAATTCATATCATTCATCCAAACATATTTCTATTTTCCACACAAAAATCAATACATATTTACAAAACCAATACATCTCATAAATCACATCGAAAACACTAGAAACTGAAAATTAGAATTGGAAATAAAACCAAACAAAGTCTTAGGATTCTTACACTATCAAAAGCTGCAGGGTGCATGATGATTCGATGACATTCTACCAAGACTAGAGATCCACAAGAAAAAAGCAAGGGATCGACCTGCATAAAAAATAAAATCAACAACGAAACAAATCTAAGCATGAATGCAAGTTCCATCAAATGTAGAATAGAAAGAAAGAGGGCTTACCGATTATACTTTTCAAAACCATTGTTAGATAGTTTATGTTTTCTTGTTTTTTGTTTTTTTTTAATCTTTGATTTACTTATTCGCCAAGGCCTTGAACCCCAACGAAATTAATATATTCAACTCGATCTCCAATATATATATTATTGATGTAATAAATAAAATATGATTAAAACTTGTCAATGAACTTAAATCCAAGTAGTCAAATCTCAAAGCCTCCGTTGGAATCTCAAAACCCAAGAAGTTGGCCACATCAAACAATCTTCTTAACTTTTATGGTTCTATTTCTTGTTCTCCGATCTTATCTAGGTGAACTAAGCCCAACTAAATAAGACCTAATTAAACACTTAAAAAAACTATATATATATATATAGATACATACTAAGAAAAGAAATTTGTACCGTATTTAATTTATTCACATCATAACCTTAACCATTATTTTAAATTACGCTTAAAACTCCTAATACAGTATAATAAAGCTTTTGAGAGGGGATTTGAAATGGTCAGAATCCCAAGGAAAAGAAAAAATTTAGACCAACTACCTTAACCATGTTTCCGTTATTCAGTTATATTCAACGCCCCTTTTCTATTTTCCTCCTCCTCCTCCTCCTCCTTTTCCCGCCGCCCCTTCCCGCCACCGGCGAATTCCTAAATTTCAACGCCAACAACACATGGCACACCTTCATGCGCTTCCTCCACGCCCAGAAGGGGACCCACCCCGATGGCATGGCTGACCTCAAGCGCTACTTCCGCCGCTTCGGTTACCTCCCTTTCCCGCCGGATAATCTCAACTTCACCGACGACTTCGACGACCAGTTCGAACAAGCTTTGCTTCTTTACCAGAAGAATTTGGGCTTGTCGGAGACTGGAAAACTCGATATTAACACGATGACAGTCATCGTCTCGCCGCGATGCGGGGTCGGCGATTTCACGGACGGCGGCGGTGGAGGCGACCACGGCTTGAAGACGACGCGGCGCTTCGCGTTCTTCTACGGGCAGCCGCGGTGGGTTCGGTCTCCGCCGATGATACTGACCTACGCCTTCTCCCCGACGTACGTGATCGACTACGTGGGGATGCCGGAGATAAAGGCCGCGTTCGCCCGGGCGTTTGAGCGGTGGTCGGCGGCGATTCCGGTGAACTTCACCGAGGCGGATGAGTACTCGACGGCGGACATAAGGATCGGGTGGTACAGCGGCGACCATGGGGACGGGGAGGCCTTCGACGGCCAGTTAGGGGTGCTGGCACACGCCTTCTCGCCGGAGAACGGGCGATTCCACCTCGACGCGGCGGAGAGGTGGGCGGTGGACTTCGACGAGGAGAAGTCGAAGGCGGCGATCGACTTGGAATCGGTGGCGACTCACGAGATTGGGCACGTACTCGGCCTGGCTCACTCATCGGTGAAGGAGGCCATCATGTACCCGAGTTTGAGTCCGAGGACCAAGAAATTGGAGCTCCGAATGGATGACGTGGAGGGGATCCAGTCCCTATACGGGTCTAACCCGAATTTCAGATACGATTCTCGCTTAGAATCGGACCTCTCGTCGGGTCGGGGCATTGTTTCCGAGAGGAGTAAGGGACTGATGTGGAGCGTCATGGCCATGGCTGTCGTCGCCTGCTTAGGATTCTGATTATATATTCTCTTTTTTTTTTTTTCAACTTTTTAAAATATTATTTTCTAACTCGATTTTTGGTCGTCTCATGCGAAAAATTATAATATCATAAACTCCTAAAGAAAAAAGAATGACATCTTCATCCTCCGCACAAGTTGGTGGGATTTCTCGACAAAAGTAAATAAAAGAGAGGAAAAAAAGACAGGTTTTAAAATACTGTAGTTATTTCGACAATCTTGACTACTTTACACAACATGCAGAGGATAGGTCCACAAAATCTGAATTTTTACACAGAATATTGTACTTCTTTCTGAAAAAGTAACTGCCCAAATAAGAATATTAATTGAATCGAAATAAATTGTTCCAACCGCCCACTTATTAATGGAGAGAGATTTGAATTAAAATTGTTCCAACGCCCAATTCTTCTTCCAAACCCTATTCTCTCTCTCTACTATATACTCCATTAAACAAAACTGAAAACTTGGAAGAAATATCGCACGCACGCCGGAATACCGCCGATCTCAAACGTGATTAGGATTGCAACCCAGGTTCTCTCTCTCTCTCTCTCTGTAACTAACGGACTGATTTCTCATAGTGAATCATCGGCCGACAATGGAGCAACGACGGGAATCATCCCCGGCGACGTCTTCAGCAGCACATGTATGTCTCCGATTTGTATTAAAAATTTGTTTTTAGTTGGTTGATTAATGTTGGATTTTGAAAATAATAGTCGATTTTGAAATAGATCGTGGATTTTGAAAATAATCATGGATTTTGCAACTTAATGGTGGATAATTTAACTTAATGTTTTTTTCGGAATTAGGATGTTTATTTTGATATTAATCAAGGCTAGGTAGATTAACTATTGAATGATTATTTGATATTCATTGTGGGTTATTCGTTGTTAGTTGTGAATTATTTGTTGTTAATCTTGACTAATCGATGAGCTTAAAATTAATCGAGGAGCATAAAAAACTAATCGAGGCCTTCATCGGTTATTTTAATAATAATCGAGGCCTTCCTCGATTAAATTAGAAAAACAAAAACTATTCGAGGCCTTCCTCGATTAAATTAGAAAAACAAAAACTATTCGAGGTCTTCCTCGATTAATTTGAAAAATAAAAACTAATCGATTAGTTAAAAAAATTAATCGAGTCACTAATCGATTAATTTTAGAATCAAAATCTAAATCGAGTCACTAATCGATTAATTAAAAAAAATTAATCGAGGCACTAATTTATTAATTAAGAGAAATTAATCAAGGCACTAATCGATTAATAAAAAAATTCATTGTGGCATTAATCGATTAAGTAAAAAAAAATAATTTAGGAATTAATCGATTAATAGTTTAATTAAAAAAAACTAATCGATTAATAATTAAAAAAAACTAATCGATTAGTAGTTTAATTTAAAAAAACTAATCGATTAATAGTTTTAAAAAAAACTAATCGATTAGTAGTTTAATAAAACAAACTAATGGATTAATATTTTAAAAAAAAACTAATCGATTAATAGATTTTTTTGAAACTAATCGATTAATAATTTAATTAAAACTAATCGATTAATAATTTAAAAAAACTAATCGATCAATAGTTTTAAAAAAACTAATCGATTAGTAGTTTAATAAAACAAACTAATGGATTAATAATTTTTTAAAAAAATTAGTCGATTAATAGTTTTTTTTGAAACTAATCGATTAATAATTTAATTAAAACTAATCGATTAATAATTAAAAAAAACTAATCGATTAATAGTTTTAAAAAAAACTAATTGATTAGTAGTTTAATAAAACAAACTAATCGATTAGTTGTTTAATTAAAAAACAAACTAATCGATTGATAGATTTAAAAAAATAATAATCAATTAGTACTTTAATTAAAACAAACTAATCGATTAATAGTTTTTAAAAAAACTAATCAATTAGTACTTTAATTAAGAACAAACTAATCGATTAATAGTTTTAAGAAAAAACTAATCGATTAGTACTTTAATTAAAAATAAACTAATGGATTAATAATTTTAAAAAACAAACTAATCGATTAATAGTTTTAGGAAAAAACTAATTGATTAGTACTTTAATTAAAAATAAACTAATCGATTAATAATTTAAAAAAAACTAATCGATTAGTACTTTAATTAAGAACAAACTAATCGATTAATAGTTTTAAAAAATAAATAATCGATTAATAGTTTAATTAAAACTAATAGATTAATAATTTAAAAAATAAATAATCGATTATTAGTTTAATTAAAACTAATAGATTAATAATTTTAAAAAAAATTAATCGATTAATAATTTTAAAAAAGAAACTAAAAAAGCCTAAAATTAAATTTTAAGAAATTCCAATTTATATGAAATATTAAAAGAATTTACTTTATTAGTTTTAATTTTGAAAATGTTGTTAGATTGACTGGGTTAGACTCCCGTTACGGAGCCGGACGCCCTCGGTCGTCGTGTACGCCATCCCCAGTGTTATTGACACGATTAGAGACACACTACTCGCGATTGGTGGTGACGCCATGCGACTGTTCAGATCGGGGTGTTTCGGATATTTTCTGGACTACAGAGGTGGTGACGTCCAGAAGAGGGTCATGCACGCGCTGATGACGTTCGAGGTGCACGCGCCGGATCGTGCACGTGTGGGGCTGGAGGCATGGTTTCACATTCATCGTTCCCAGCTGCGGTTCGGTGCGAGTGAGTACGCCTTGGTGTCAGGTTTACGCTTCGGCAGCTCGACATTCGATCCTCATGGCGCTCATATTGTTCCGAGGAGATCGGTCTACCACCGTTTATTCGAAGGGAAGCGTACGACAGTCAAACAGATGGAGGACAGGTTCTCCGCCTTGGGGATGGCCAGAGACGCTACGGATTATGTGAAGGTTGCGAACATATTGTTCGTATACCGGATGATTCTGTGCCTAGATCCGCACCGGGCCGTGGATCCATGGGTGTGGGCGCTAGCGGAGGATGTGGAGGGATGGAACTCGTTTCCATGGGGTGCATATTCTTACCAGTCGTTGATGCACTACATTGGCCTCCTCCCCAGGACTCGAGAGGCTATGGGCGGGAAAGGATTGGGACAGTATCATTTTTACGGGCCGATCTGGGCACTTCAGGTAATTAGTTTAAATTTAATTCTTCTAAATTAGTTTAAATCAAGTGAATACGTAACTAATCCATTAATTCACTTTACAGGTATGGGCTTGTGAGGTGATACCGGAGTTGGCTACTGAGGCTGGTCTGCACAGTGGACAGCTCACTGTGCCTCGATGTTTGAGGTGGACATTCAGACTCCCTGCCACCGACCCAGCCATCTTATTACAGCGAATGGTACATTTTGATGTTTCTTGATATATTTAGAATCTTCGATCTATATTTGTTAATTCATCTTAATGATATTATTAATAATTCCATGCAGTCACGTGTGGTTACGTTGGTGCCATCTCCCGAGGAGACGGCAACTTCATATTACATGAGCCTGCAGTTGGAGCCTGGAGCTCAGAGCGTGAGATATGTTCCCGCTTGATCCGGGAACAAGAAGAAGATGCTTGCAAATGTGGCATCTTGTTGTTCCATATCGGCAGAGACGGTTGTCCCCCCGTCAACCCGAGGCACCAGAGCTGCTCGGACACCACAGACGGGCCGTCAGGCGACCAGTCGACCCTCGACTAGCCGGGCATTGAGGGACGAGCCAGATCATACTGAGCCTGGAGCCCGGCCCCTCACTAAGGACGCACCAGTGCATACGGCTGATTCGATCGATCCAGAGAGCCCTCCTCGAGCTTGGGGAATGAAGCGTTCGAGGAGGGATCGCACGCCGAGCAGTGGGGAGCCCTCAGAGGGTTTCATTCAGAGGATTGTGGATCGAGTGATGCTCCGTGTCCAGGAGCTTATTGACATGACTATTGCGCACCGTGTCCAGGAGTATGTGGATCGGGCGATTGATCGTGTATTAGCTGGTCTGGGTAGCCGCTCTCGGAGGTCACACATGCCTCAGGATAGAGATCGCCACAGCCCGGAGCCGAGCGACTGTAGTCCTGGTGATCAGGCTCCACAGCCCACTGTGGAGCCGGAGGGTACTAGTACTTCGGCTCCACGCCATGGTGGTTTTAGCGCGACCTATCAGCTCATGAATGACATCGATGATAGCACACTCCAGGTCACCTACCCACGATTTAGATCCTTAGGTCCGGATGCCGTTGTTCAGCTTCATTTCAACGGCGATCGCTTGCGGCAGGGATGGTTTGATCATCTTGAGGATCCGAGGACTGAGTGGAAGGATGTTCACATGAGCTACTTTCTGAGCGCGATGACTTGACGAGTTAAGAGGGACAACCATTGTCGGACGACGGTGGCTACTACTGGTCTATATGTGAGTTCAAGTACTTATTTGAAAATAGTTTGTCTTTTTTCTTACTAGACGCTTAATCATAAGTCATTTTTTGCAGGAGGCCCTCGTTGCCACATGGAAGAGACGGCATCCTCTTGACCCGGAGTGCACACGTGCATACGGTGACGATGACTACCAGTAATGAACACCTGCCGAGGGACTGATACATCGGATCCAGGGCAGGGATGGGTGGTATCAGGTGCCATGGATGGGGCGTGATTATGTAAGTGAGCTTCACAAGAAATTGATATATTATCATACATTATTTGGTGACATTAATCTTGATATGATCCCGATCTTATGTCGCAGGCGATTGTGGTTTGTGACGTCGCAGAGGAGCACTGGGTAGTGGTTCGTATCCGCTTTGCTGACTGGGTCGTAGAGTTGTACGACTCTTTTCTGTTTCAGATGGACGATCCGACCAACCGCGTCCAGTACGAGAGGCGGGATAGAGAGTTGATGCCCCTGCTCCGCCTACTTCCACGCCTACTCATTTGTGCCGGATTTTGGGTAGGTCGTCAGATGCCGCCCCGTTGTGCTTTTGCGATGACCCTGGACAAGACTATACCGGACCAGTTCGTGCAGACGGACCAGACGAGCTGTGGAGTATTTGCCTGCATGTACGTGGATCGGCTTTTGGCTGCAGGACTTCCGCCCGGATTGTCGGAGGAGGGAGTACATGCGTATCGGGGCTCGGATATATTCATTGACTTACATTAAGAGACCTAGCTTGTAGATGCTGACATTTAAATATTGACTTATGTGTTGTTTTTGTACTTGAACTTGATCTATGTAAATATTTTCCTTCATTAATGTTTTTCGTGACAAAATGTGTTGTCCCGTCAACAAAAGGGTTCAAAAAACAAGTTAATTTAATCGACTAATGCTCATCCGCTGACAATCGAATAGGACATCTAGGACGCGTATGCTCCGTACTACCACAAATGCCACACTTCTTCGGCGCCCTTCTCCGTGGAACATCTTCGGGCGGTGAATTCAGATCAACACCGCCAATGGGTAAATGGGATGTGCATACACGCCTGTTGTGCCCCTGTCCATGGCATCTAGTGCAAAACTGCCTCTGTGCACTGGATGAGGCCTCAAACGGGGCTCGAGCTCTGGATGTAGATGGACGCCCAGCACGTCGTCTGATCTCTGGCGCCAAAACCACTCGTGATCCAAACGCATCGGGCATAATCCATTGTTCTGGATGAGGTAGACCCCTGATGATCGAGTTATACATGCCGACCAAGCTCTCGACCTTGTAACACCTATCCACATAATCATATATAGCCGTCCCGGTACAACTGCGAAAGGGAAAATAAACACACTCAATTAGGTACATGTACAAAAAATGGTTTCGGATCACAAGCACTGGACGAGCATACTGGACGTCCGAAAAGATCATTTTCCCTTCAGCATCACGTGAGCCATGATCACGAGAAGATCATTCTTCGTCCGAAAAATAGCTCCCTGGTGCAGTGTATCTGTTTCTGGTGCTGGTCCCTCATCCCAAGATAGTGGGCCCGCAATGTCCCAGTCAGTAAAGGGAACCACCCAATTGCTCGAAGGCCCGTCAGATCTAAACGGAACACCGGTGGTAGATGGTGGGACGACTCCCGTCAAACACAGCAATCTATCTGTACGATCAGCAGAAGAACGAAGCCAGCCACTGAATTCTGTCAACAGTGACTCCACCAAACTCGTTTTATCATTCACCTCTTCTTGTTCTTGTTCTTGTTCTTCTTCTTCTTCTTCTTCTTCTTCTTCTTCTTCTTCTTCTTCTTCTTCTTCTTCTTCTTCTTCTTCTTCTTCTTCTTCTTCTTCTTCTTCTTCTTCTCCTTCTGCCTCTTCTTCTCCTTCTCCCTCTTCTTCTGCAGTAGGACCATGCGTCTCTGCATGTGAAAAGTAGGGAACATAGTCATCCCTCATAGATGGTCCGGCTCCAGAACCTTCCAACTGTCTTGAAATCACGTACACGACGAGTTCAGTAGTCTGCTCGTGAAGCAAATCAAGCAAATCTCCATCATCTTGCAAAGATGCTTTGATCCGTCTGCCAATATTGGTGCTGGTGAGGTAAAATAATTCATACTCGATCCTGTTCGGGTCAGTCCACAACAATTTGTGAACCTCCCTCACTAGTGAGCTAAAGCACAGCTTATCGGATGACATCGTCACGAGTTGTTCGTCCCCATCTACATATTCTGATCTCTCCCATCGTCCACTGTGACGTACAATAATGCGGCGTCTAACCATCTGGACAATTTTTAAACAATGCTACATGAGATCACAATTTAACCCTAAACCCTCTTAAACCCTAAACCCTATAAAACACTAAACCCTAAACGTAAACCCTAAAACCCTATAAACCCCAAGCCTCTATTAATCGATTAGTTTTTTTTCAAATTATTAATCGATTAGTTTGTTTTTAATTAAAGTACTAATCGATTAGTTTTTATTGAAAAAAATAATCGATTTGTTTATTTTAATTAAAGGACTACTCGATTAGTTTTTTTAAACTATTAATCGATTAGTTTGTTTTTTTTATTAAACTACTAATCGATTAATTTTTTTTAATCGATTAGTTTGTTTTTAATTAAAGGACTACTCGGTTAGTTTTTTTTAAACTATTATTCGATTAGTTTGTTTTTTTATTAAACTACTAATCGATTAGTTTTAATTAAACTATTAATCGATTAGTTTTTTTTTCAAATTATTAATCCATAAGTTTGTTTTTAATTAAAGTAGTAATCGATTAGTTTTTATTAAAATTATTAATCGATTCGTTTGTTTTTAATTAAAGGACTACTCGATTAGTTTTTTTTAAACTATTAATCGATTAGTTTGTTCTTTTATTAATCTACTAATCGATTAGTTTTAATTAAACTATTAATCGATTAGTTTTTTTTTCAAATTATTAATCGATAAGTTTGTTTTTAATTAAAGTACTAATCGATTAGTTTTTATTAAAATTATTAATCGATTCGTTTGTTTTTAATTAAAGGACTACTCGATTAGCTTTTTTTAAACTATTAATCGATTAGTTTGTTTTTTTATTAAATAACTAATCGATTAATTTTTTTAATTAATCGATTAGTGAGTCAATTTAGTTTTTGTTTCTAAAATTAATCGATTAGTAACTCGATTAATTTTTTTAACTAATCCATTTGTTTTTTACTTTTCAAATTAATCGAGGAAGGCCTCGATTAGTTTTTGTTTATGTAATTTAATCGAGGAAGGCCTCGATTATTAAAATAATTATCGGGGAAGGCCTCGATTGTTTTTTATGCTCCTCGATTATGTTTTGTGCTCCTCGATTATGTTTTATATTTAGGTAAACATTATACAACCCTCAAAATCACATAAACATCGACTAAATTCAAAACCAACAACAATTAACCTAAATTAAACATTACCAACCAATTCCAAAAAAATGCTGTATCACTCTATTTTCAAAGTAAATCTAACAACACATGCAATATATAATCAAAATAATAAATATTTGCAAAATAAGTTCAAAAAAATGGAGTACAAAACGTACCTTTGAAAATTGGTGAAAATTTTCCGAACACTATTTTTTTCTCCAGAAAAATCTTTTCTTTCGCACCTTGCTTGAAAAAAATTCTCCAACTTTTCCTACTCTTCGTCGATTTGTAGTAGTGTGAATAAAAACTTGTATGATTTTTGTGAATGAGATTTGTATTGTACTGTGAATGAGCTCCGGATTCTACATCTATTTATTCAGAAAATTCACCTACCTCGTTATAAAACATTAGAATGTATTTAATTCGGTACAACATCCTCTTCTTTTCATTAATTCGGTCCTACCTTCCCCTTCTTTTCATTTAATGAATCCAACAACCTTTTCTTTTTATTTATTGAAACTAGTACCTACCTTAGACAAGAAATAAATGCATTCATTAAAAAAACATGATTAAATTGTAGGGAACATTGTCTCGATAAAATTGCATGATCACGGTTAATAACATTAGTCAATAATGGTTAGATATTAATCGTTCATAGTTAATCGAGTAAGCATCGATTAATCTAGGATATACAAGGAAGCAAATGTTAAAAAAGAAATCGAGGAGTTTTTTCTTAATCTATGCATATTAAATATTAATCGATGAAGCATCGAGGAGTTTTTTCTTAATCTATGCATATTAAATATTAATCGATGAAGCATGATTAATACATATTTAATCGATGAAGCATCGATTTAAGAAGAATTGCTATTTAAATCATCAACTCTTCATAAATCACCATAATCGAGGCTTAACTTAGAAAATTAATCGAGGCTATGAATTAAACGATGCTACTAAATATAAAATCGAGGCTGTTAGGGTTTCATTTTTAGAATTAGGGTTTGGGTTGTTAGGTGCATTTAGTGCCTGCCAAAAGTACAATGTGTCAATCATTGGGTGTGGGGACCAAGTGTAATATAGTACAAATTGCCTAACAAACTACCTATATTTAAAAGTTGTTGTTTTTTCCCAATTATTATTTACTTTTGTCTACTTTTATCTATTTAGACATTCATAATTCAAGTAATCTCTATAACTAAAATCATATATATTATTTGATGTATCGTGATTTGTTGCAGTCAATATATCTCGGAGTTACAAGCATATATTTTTGAAGTAAATGATCTTTCTTTAGTTGTACACAAATTTAAATAATTCTTAAAAATTTAGAGATGTTAATATTGATTTATAAATAAAAGATATGTTGGATCTCAACTGTTGTTTTGTTCATTTTTCAAATTTTGAAATTAGATTTAGTATTGATGTTTTACAATTATATTGAATTTGAATAGTCACGTGGGGGCAAAAATATAAATAAAAACTATCAGAAAATAAATTGTACAAAATAAATGTGATGCTGAAAGTTTATGAATTGATTTGCATGGTGCAGTTGGTAGCAGTCCTTTTCGGAAAAGTCCATGCTAGAACCCCTACATTGCATATCACCGTTAGATTTTTGCCAAGTGGAAATTATTTTGATTTATTTTTTGTAAATAATAGTTAACTCTGGTTCCAATACCTTTTTTCTTCTTGGAAGCTTCTAATTTTTTGTTGACGAAAAAGTCAATCGGCGAAGTGTATCGTTCACTCCGGTATGTTCACCGACGATAATGGAAATGTTATCGGCGCCAGTAAGGTGTATGTTTCCGACCATGTTAGACCTGATCTCCTCATTGGCCAGCTTAATTGGGTCTTATGGAAGTGTAATCGGCGATGTCGGTAGAATTTTATTTGTGTAATAAAATTTAATTTTTGAACATAAATAGTTAGCCCTAGCTTCGTCGCCACACTTTAGCAATTTTCAGAGCGTGAGAATCCAGTCTAGGCAACTTTGATTTCGTATAGTGGTACACCGCCGCTAGCAAGTAAGGTGATGAACCCGTGTACCGGTCATGGGCAATTCTAAAATTTTCCGGGAGAATGGGAATCGCGCATTAAATCGAATTTTGATTTTAATTTAGTTATTTATTAGCTAATTGTGTTTTGTTTCCCCCATTTTTTTTGGCAGTTGAAGGGTGATTGGATTGGATTGCATAGATTGAATTGAGGAAAGCATGAAAAAGGTAACACTATCTATGTAAATTTTGTAGTGAATTGAGAAATGCATGAAAGAGGTAACACTATCTCTGTAAATTTTGTAGTGAATTGAGGAATGCATGAAAGAGGTAACACTATCTCTGTAAATTTTGTAGCTATATATGTTTAATTCAAATTGGTAGTGTAGTGGGTGGCCTTGGTAGTGAATTAAATTGTTTAGAATGGTTTTTTATTTGAATCGATCTGCGGGTTGCAATGAGGATGATATTGAGAAGTCTCAAGACCGCAACCATTCTGTAAAATTTGATAGTTCATCCGAAGAGAGGGAAAATTCTGTAAATTCATTGGAAGAATGTGGAGGTTCCGGTGATGCTACGAAGCTTGCGCTTGAAATTGAAAGAAGGTTGGAAGTTGGGTCAGTTGTGGAAGACATTGATCAAGTGTATATGTTGTACTGTGAATATGCGCGGTATTCGGGATTCAGTGTTAGGAAAGAGTGTCAAAAATATTTCGACAATTCGTTGGATGTTCGGATGAAAGTATTCAATTGTTCATGCGAAGGAATGCACGATAATAAAAGATCTACTGGGAGGATTCCTGTAAGAAAGCAGGTAATGCGAAGCAATTGTAAGGCTAGGCTACGCGTTTTGCGCGAACGCGATGGTCCATGGATAGTGTCCATTTTTGAGAAGCAACATAACCATGAATTAGTAAATCTCGGCGAGAGCTACCCCCTGCGGTCGGCAAGGCAGCTATCGCATGCCAAAAAATCTATATTGGAATCACTAGCGTCTGTCGGAATACCTATCAGTTCTGCTTATAAATTCATGGTGAAGGAAAGTGGTGGAAGGCAAAACGTTGGGTTTATTCGGAAGGATGCATACGCACACATGAATAGGATGAAGTTGGAGACAAAGGTTGCTAACGGAGATGCTAATGCTTTGTACCAGTTCTTCATTGATAAGTCTAATAAAGAGCCATTCTTCTATTGGAAAGTTCAAGCGGACGACGAGGGGAGGTTGATGAATTTTTTCTTCAGGGACTCCCGTTGTGAGATTGATTATGAGTCGTTTGGGGATGTAGTCTCTGTTGACACCACATACAAAACCAATAAGTATAATTTGGTCTGTGCGCCGTTTGTCGGCATTAATCATCATCTACAGAATGTGATGTTTGGCCTAGGCTTCCTCTCGGATGAGACCACGAAATCATTTGAATGGTTGTTTGGTGCTTTTTTGGAGTCCATGAATGGCAAGGAGCCTGAGGTTATTTTCTCCGATCAATGTCAAGCCCTTATGAATGGTGTTGATTATACTTTTGAGTCTGCAGCTCATCGTCTTTGTCAATGGCACATAAATCAGAATGCACCTTCTCATTTCGGGTCGTTGAACGGAAATCATGAATTTAAGTCTATGTGGCATCGATGCATGAATGGTTGTGAGACGGAAGAGGAGTTTGACGATCTGTGGCAGGAAATGATTGTGACGTATGACCTTGTTCATAACAGATGGTTTAGTAATATGTATAATCTGAGAAAACGATGGTCCTCTGTCTTTACAAATGATCGATTCACTGCCGGGCTGCATGCCACTTCCAGGAGTGAAGTCACAAATAAAGTCCTTAAATAGTTAGGGAAGAGGAGCAATTCTGTGTATGAGTTTGTGCTCAATTATTTGGAAGTACAGGCTGATTGGCGAGCTCGCGAAAGCGCTGAGGATGCGCTTTGTTGTGGAATGCCCGGGTAATTCCTGCCAGGGAATCAGTTGTTAACTCATGCTGCGGGGATTCTCACTCGCAATGTGTTTAAGTTGTTTGAGTTTGAGGCAACACAATCAATGAACATTAATGTAATTCACCCGCCTGCTGACTTTGTTGCAAATGAACTAATCTTTTATGTAGCATCACCTTATGCCTCGTCATCAAGGAGCAGGCGAGTCTATTATCACAGGTCCAGTCACAAAACATCATGCACGTGCCGAATGTGGGAGACCAGGGGAGTTTTATGTCATCACATTTTCAAAGTATATTATTTGCTTAATGTTGCATCAGTTCTGGAGCAATACTTACTGAGAAGGTGGAGGAGAGATGCGAAACAGAGATGTGCAGATGCCGCATCCGGGCGTGCTTGTGGAAATGTTAATGTTCCAGACCACGTCTTTGTGAATCAGATTATGAGACTCATATATGATATGGCGCATGATAACACGGGCAGTGCTGACAGTCGGGCTACAATTCATGATTACATATTCAAAATGCGAAGTGAATTATTGAAAAGGAAGGATGGTTCTACGGCCACGGAGAAAAATGACTATGGAAATGGAGGCCAAGAGACAATTAGTTGTTTAATGAACCCAAATGTTGTGAGGACCCGGGAGAATGGTGGCGAGTCCAAAAGGCAAAAATGGAATAATATGAATAGAAAGAGCAAGAAGAGGACGTCAAAGCTAGGGCAGAGACTATCACCAGGTAACGAGCTGTTGTAAAAGACCTCATTACAACTTTCGCAGTTAATTTAAGAGTACCTATTAGCTACCTGCAGGCACTGTAATGAATGACAAGCAACAGAGTTCTTGGCACTGTCATGGGAAACCGAATTCATCTACAGCAGTTCATTCAGCGAGGATGGAGTCATCATTCGGTTATGCTGGTTGTTCGGTAATTATCATTATCTTCATATTATAACTTCTCATTAGCTGAATCTGATAGTGAATATTGTAGGGGATTGGAACCCAATGCTCTGTCCATGAAGTTGCCGAGTCGGTGCTGGAAGCTATCCACGCTGGAGTTGGATTGGTAAATTTGATATACTAGTTTGCTACATTGCTCTGTTTTTGCACTGAATTAATTTGAAATTTCTTTTCTTTGTATAGGATAACACGGCAGATGGATTAGGCGAAGCCCTTCCATATTCATGGTTTTAATACAACAAAATAATTGATGTGATATGTCAGTGTGAATTTTTATAAAGTATTTTTACATAACTTGTAGCTTGATCTGCAGAAACAGTATTGGACTATTCCTCATTGCTTTATTTATCAATAATTTGATGTGATCTATCATTTTTTACCCCATTAACATTGTAGTTTTTTCTCCAGCCTGCACCAATTAACCCTTATAAAAAGAGGAGAGTTTTTGTCAAGTCCATGCAGCTCACTCAGAAGACATGCCTCTCCCAAATGCAATTCCGCAAGAGATGATTTTTTTGTTGATCCATGGACTCGGCAGCTTGAAGAAAATGTCATACGAAAGATGGCTTCTGAGTTCTGGGAGGGCACTTGGATCCGCAGAAATAACGAAAACAACAAGCGAGTGATGGGGATTGTCCGACTTGATGTGAAGGAAGAATTGGGTATAGACATCCCCATCGGCACTTATCTCGCTAAGCTAGCCTAGTTGGAGGAAAGGTTCAAAAATTTCTCCAAGCTAATTGCGAGAGACGATGTTGTATACTCCGAATTATACAACACCGTTCAAGCTTCTGTCGAGACGTGGTGGAAAATTGAGGAGGTAACAATTTCGAAATTTTTGGCTGTTTTTTGTAATAATCTTGTCGTGCACTCTGATTTTTTTAAAATGTTGCAGACTAACCGAGACCTGCTGGTGTACATACAACACGGTGAAGCCTGCTAGCATTACCTAAAACAATTATTTGTGGAATTCATTGAAATCTCCGAGATAACTGGCAAGTCTGAAGCTCATGGTGTGGAAGCGAGGTCTGCCTCTGGCTCTCGCTCGAATACATCAACTGGACGACGCAATAAGGTGCGTCGTGAAGTGATTCAAATTTCAAACTCCACATCTGATGAAGTGCAGTTCCCTCGTGCACTCTATGTGAGTTCGGACTCAACCAACAACAGAAATCATCAAAGCAGTGACAGCCGATGTGAGAGTACAGTTGTTGATCAATCTAGTTACAGCCTTGGTAGCCTGACCACCCGTGGGTTTCCTAATCCGTCTACCGGTTCCGACTCATTTTAAGAAGCTTGTTTGCTTTATCTGACTGTATAATTAGTGTTTCTAAATATTTGTCTATGGCAATTGTGTTGGGCTGACCTTTCCCATTTGTGGGCAATTGGTGTGTTGGGCCTGTACTGGGCCTAAGGCTGCCTTAAAGCCCACTATGTAATAATTCGGTCATGAATAATAATCTTTCGTTTCGTGTGCCAGATTTTTTTTCATTTTGTCGTTGTCTGCTTGTAAATGGAATCGATTCTCCTTAAAGACCCCTATCTTTGGAAAAGAACATAAAAAAAAAATCGACCTCCATGTCACAGGCTTCAATCCTCTACGATGAAGTCTGGACGCCACAAATGGAGGCAAGGTTTATTGCAGAAGCCCTCCAAGAACAGGCTTCCGGAAGATGGATGAGGAAGCTCTTCGTTGGCGACATAGTCAGACAATTGATCCAGCACGTTGCAACAATACTCAACCGGGAGTTTTCACATGAATTGTCGACTGAATACTACAACCTGTTTACAAGGTTCAACAACTTCACGTTTATCATCGGCCATGATGATGTAACCTGGGAAAGACAATCGAATACTATCACGATGTGCGAATGTGTTTACAACTAGTTTCTTGAAGTAAGTTACTACCTATTCCTCTATTAATCATGAATTCTCTATTACTCATCAATCTATGAAGCTTGGTAAATAATTTCAGACTCTTCACTCTCAGATGATGCCTTTAGCTTCGGCATACCAGACCAAAGGTGAGCCACACTACAGCTCCCTAAAGAAGCTGTTCGATCTTAATCCTACCGACGAAGCGGACTTCCATGAAATTCCGGTTAATGTTCATTCAGATTCTGAGTCTAGTGATTGAGTTGTGAATGTGTTAGCACCTACTTTGTACTAACATAAATAACAAAATTCATATGAACAACCGCTTAAGTCTTCGTTAACTTAGTAATTTCACAAATAGGCAACATAAACCATGAAAACTAAAACAATCCCTAGAAAAGAAAACAATAACATCCACAATCTCCATACCATGTTTCGCATTTCTATCATCACTTCTCTATCGGCAACACCCCTAGCATCGTCACCCCTAGGTCCATCTGAATTCCCAGAGTCATCAGACTTCAGGCGCACGTTCTCAGACAATAAATTAACAAGCATTGTCTTGCAATTCAACTGCTCTTCCAAGCTTCGATTCATTCTCATCATGTTTCGCACACAATCCTTCTGAAATGGGGGGAGCTCGTCATCAATCCACTCATAGAATCCACAATCGTTCTACACACAGAAAACCCAAATAAATCGCCAATAATGCAAAACCGAAACGCCCAAAATTTTGAAAATACGCCAACACAAAAAGCACAATACCTTCGTCATAGAACATTTCTGAAACCTTTGAAAAGGGTTTCTCTCTGTATTGGAAGTGTAAAGTCGTGCTCGAACTCCATGGTAGCAATCCTTCAACAAAAATTCAACCGAACCCGCTGACGAATTTCGCGAAGAACCGGCATCCCCAGACCCAGAGGATGATCCCTCCATTCTCAAATTCCTGAAATCACAATTAACAATTCTGTTAGCCAACACTGCACACTGGTTTTAGGGGAGAAGAATTAGAGTAGATGAATCTGAACCTTTCACCAGCTGTGGGAGCAATGACGTAGGGTTTCAAAATTGGGGATCTACTCCATTTTAAAACAAATGATATCACTGTAGATCCTAGCTTCCTCGATACATTACTCTTCCAAAATATTTGAATGGCAGCCTCCCCCATTTTTGTTCCGCCCAATTTTCATTCTCGGCGGCAAGTTGGCGAAATTATTTACTTGATTCCCAAAGCCCAAAATTTTATGATATATATTTGGTTATTGGTCTTTTTCCTGAACAGTAACCCCTAAACCCCCATATAATAATAAGGATAATTATAATAATAATAATTATTATAGTAATATAGTAATAATAGTAATAAACCCCCACTACAAGAAAAACCGGATATTCCAGCGGAAAAATTCCAGCGGGTCAATTTTCCGCAGGAATTTTGTAAAATTCCAGCGGACATTCCAGCGGGTTCATTTCCCGCAGGAATTATTTATTTTTTTTATAATTTTTTAATATTTCTTAAAAAATTCCAACGGGTATTCCTGAGGGAAACACCCGCTTGAATCATTTTTTAATTATTTTATTATTTTTATTTCTCTTAATTTAAATTTCGCTATAATTTCAATTATTTTGGCACCAAAATTTCATTGGAATATTTTTTATTTATTTTTAAAATTTTAATTTTTAATTTTTTTGTTTTAAACATAATATAATCCACAAAAGATTTGTGTAGATTTTAAGTGATACAAGACCTTAATCTTTAAAGATAATGAAAATAATAATGCAAAAAATGGAGAAAAAAAAAGAATTAATTAGAAATTTAGGAAAATAAAATAAAATGTAATGTATATGTGTAGAGTTTTTTTATTAATTTTTAATTATAGATGAAACTTTAGTAAAAAATTATGTATACTTTTTTATTCTTATTTTTATAAATTTCATGAACAGTTCGACATAATTCCAATTGTTTTTTAAAATTATATTACATTTTTAAAATGATTAATTATATAATAAATAAAAGTAACACTTATATTTCTTAAAAGTATATCTTTAAATTTGTATGATTTTTACTAATCTATTAAAATCTTGTAGCTAGAAAGAATAAAATAAAACCACAATAAAAGTTTTTACGACTAAAAGTCCAAAGAAATTAACGCATATCACAAATTATTTTTTTACATTGCATAATATATATATATATATATATATATTCACAATAATTTAATTAGGTATATCATGTATTATATGCCTTTATATCATATTCAATAGAAACAATATTAAAAAATATCATTTAAAAATTTAAGTTTTATTTTACAAAATTTTTTATTAAACTATATATTATATTATATTACATTACATTATATTTTATTTGTGTGTGTGTATATATATCAAATAATGCAAAACATAATAAATATATAATATATATAAAATATATGGAACTATGAATAGAAATCATGTTTGGTACAGTGGTTAAGGTGCTACCTACGCGAGCAGGAGGGTGAGGGTTCGAAACCCTCTAAGAGCACAATTTGATGTGCAATTATATGCAGCGGCCTGGCGGCTCCTATGGCTCTGGCCGAGGCTCGCCGGAGGGCGGGGCTAGTGTGTGGGTTGGCCCACGGTGGGGGTGGGGGCTCGCGTGGGCTCGGAAAATGCTAAAAAAAATAAATCTTTTTTGTTCAATATTTTTTTTTATGATTCCTGCGGGCCTAGATCCGCTGGAATGTCCGCAGGAATCCCGCAGGATTTTGAAAATTCCATCGGCCCTTTTTCCTGCGGACCGGGCCCGCAGGAATGCCCGTAGGAATTACCCAATTCCAGCGGATTTTGGGCCGATTCCTGCGGCCCTGGTCCGCAGGAATATCCGGTTTTTCTTGTAGTGCCCTAAACCCCCTAAATCCATAAACCCTCTAAACCCCCATTGCAGCTTAACCCCTAAATCCCAACCCTTTCAACCATAAGGACGATAATGATAACTACAATAATGTATATGTCGTAAGCTCGGATGAAGGCCTAATGAGTTATCGTGCTTGGGGGAGGAGAGTTCATTCAATAATAGTTTTGTGGGCCGATAAAACTCTTTCACTTAGCTTCTCCAATACTCCAAAACATATTTATACTGGTGGATAGAGATAAAGAAATAAGAAAGTGAAGGTAGAATTGTTGAAGCATGAGTATACTTACGTATATGGACTAATCAAAAATAAGAATTAATAATGCGAACTTAAAACTCCATAGTAGAATCACTATAGTTTATAATCACATTACAATTACTTTGCTAAACTATAACTCTCGAGTTTATAATTGCTATAGTTTAATAATCAAATTACAATTGATAATGCGAAGTTAAAACTCTAGAGTCAAATCACTACATTTTATAATCACGTTACGATTACGCATATTCTAATTTCGGGGTTTTAGTTAGCTAATTGTGCCGAATTAATTTTGTTTGTAGAACATCATTTGCAAATCGATCAAACTCAACGGTAGGTAGGAGTTTCGTGAATTATAACTAGTTTGTGTTATGGTTAATTAAAAGTAATTTGTGTTATAGTATAACGATCGTATGACGTTCATTATATGTTACAGGGGAAAATGTCAATTACTATACAGGGGTCATTTCACATGGTGAAATTCAGTCGCAACAGTAGTCGAGAAACTCGAGGGTAATGACTATTGTGAAATAAACTATAATTTGCAAATAAGGTCACAAGATTAGTGATAATAATAATAATAACAATAGTAATAATTGAATTAAACCCATAGACCCACTAAACCCTAAATCCTAAACCCTAAACCCTAAACCTCCTCCAACCCCTAAACCCCCTAACCCCTTAAACTCCTAAACCCCATAATCCCTTAGGCCATCTCCAACAGTTCACTCTATTTTACAGCACCTCTATCTCTATTATACAGCATGGTCCTGACTTCATCTCCAACAGTTTACTCTAAATTCTACTCTAAAATATTACAACATTAAAAAACAAAAACATGACAATATAAGGCACAAAATAAAACACACAAATTACATACTATTTTTCCTAAAAAAAATGACAATAATAACCCCGCATATTAACAAAATTCCTAAAATATTTCAAACAAAATTCAACATACGTGACAAAGTCGAATATGATTATATTAGACCAATTTATAATTTTTGGTTTATTTCAAACAAAGTTCAACATACGTCATATTTTTTTTTTGTTAGTATTACTCATTATTTTGATTATATTTGACAAAATTATCATTTTTTTTTATTTAGCCTATACAATTAGTGTTAGAGTAAATATTATTTCGAATATATGATATAATAATATTACTAATTACTATGTATATATAATATTGATATACAATATATTCAATAATTTTGTCTTTTGTTTGTAAAATGTGTTATTATTGCTAATTAATTTAAAATTTTGACTTTGAAATATTAGTTAAGAAATAACAATTATTGTTAGTTGTTACTAATTTATATTGACTTTTATCAACAAATTCATTTTGTTAATATCAATTTAAAATTATTAATTTCAATTAACATTTCATGTAAAGTATTATTTTTCATAATATTTGGTTAATATTAATATTTATTTTGATAATATAGTATTAAATAAAACTTATATTTTATTTTATATTTATTATTTAATCCACCTTGATCGATGCACACATATCAAATTGTCAATGAATTGAAATATTATTTCATTTCATAGTTTTTATTTAATTAATCGAGAAGTTTTAAATTTAATACCAGTAATGTTATTACCATTGATTCCATTTTATTATTAATTGGAAATTTTAACAAAAATAACTTTTATTTTAAACCCCATAATCCACTAAACCCCATAAACTCAGGGATAAAATCCTCTAATCCACTTTTTATGTCCCACTATTGTGTCACACTATGAAATTTAATATTTAAAAAATATTTATTACAAAACTAAATCTTATTATAATATTACAAATCATAATCAACATTTATTGCTAAAAATTAAATTTTTTAAAAATTATATACCCTACTTTTAGAATAATCAACCATATTAATCAATTATATTAACTAAAAAACAAGAAATAAATATTAAAAAAAAAATATAAACCCTAATTGGGTAGAATGAACCCTAAATGATAATTATAAAATTAAACTAAGCCATAACAAATTGAAATTGAAGAAAAAACTTGATGAAAATTGAATAAAAAACAAAATGTGACACCAAATGAGATAGGAAAAAGTGGGATAGAGGATTTCATTTTTGCTAAACTCCATAGTAGAATCACTATAGTTTACAATCACATTACAGTTACTTATGCTAAACTATAACTCACGAGTTTATTCTAATCAATAATGATAATAATAATAATAAATATAATAATAAAAATAGGAATAATAATAATAATAATAGGAATAACTAAGAAATATAAAAATATTACTACAATAATAATAATAATAATAATAATAATAATAATAATAATAATAATAATTAACTAAGAATAATAACAATATTAAAATAATAATAATCATAATAATAATTAAATAAGAAGAATAAAAATATTAACAATTGATATTACAGTAATTATTCTAATCAATAATAATAATAATAATAATAATAATAATAATAATAATAATGATAATAATGATAATAATAATAATAATAATGATAATAATAATAATGATAATGATGATGATGATGATGATGATGATGATGATGATGATCATAATAATAATAATAATAATAATAATAATAATAATAATAATAATAATAATAATAATAATAATAATAATAATAATAATAATAATAGATGGGCCGAACCTCCACATAAGTAATGGGCTAATCAATATTATGGAATATTTCAAACAGTTTACTAGACCCTATATCCAGCTTCCGGCCCAATAGCCAAATAAATTGGGCTCACAAATAAAACAACACTTGGCTCAAATTTGCCACTGGGTTGGGCCCAACCAATACTGAATGTGTTTAATTTTATGTAAATGGGCTCACCCAAATATTAATTATAATTTAGTTTTTTGTTAACATAAACTTTAAATTATACATGATTATATAATAAAAATCGGTCGATTACTATAGAGGTCTAATTTATCGAAGCCCAGTATATAAAGCCCATACTCATTCAAGGGTCTCGGGGCTTAATAAATGTGCATCGAGGCCTAACGGTCAGAGGTCGAGAGGATTGATGATGGATAAGGGATAAAGATCAAACCGTTATAGAGCTCGTAGCTAGGAGACTAAGTCAGAAAGGAGACGTTGAGAGATAGACGAGACTCGGTCAAAACCCTGTTAAAGATAAGTAACTGACCCCGGAAATAAGGGATAATCCCTTATTTTTAGGGAAAGAGGTTAACAATTCTATCTATATAAGTGAAACGAGGGAGTGAAGCAAGGGGGATGAGATTTGTGATCAGTCAAGCTAGCAACATACTCGATTTTCCACACACACGTGAATTTCATTATTCTCTACTTTTTTCTTCGGCCTCGAGAAATCTATTAGGTTGCCAGAACCCGAACATTGTATCGAAATTAATTGTAGAAATAGATCGACTACAATTTGGCGCCCACCGTGGGGCTCTGATCAACCATAACTAGGATGACAGTTGACGGCCGAAGCAGTACGACCCCGAATCCTCAAGACAATCGAAGGGATTCGCCATCAATAACCCCTCCCGCAGGAGGAAACGGAGATATTACCCAAGTGCTGCGAGCAATCCAGCAACGACTCGACTCCACCGTTGTGGAACTCGCGTCCATTCGAACAGAAAACTTAGTTCTCAAAGCTCGGATGGAAACATTCGGTTCGCCAAATCAATTCCCTAATGGATTTCATCGAGAACCCCCTCGAACTCGAAAAACCAGTCAACTACGCGAACAGGTACTTTTAAATTCAGCTAATGAAACTATTAACCAAAATATTGCAGGAACCAGCGAAGGACAACAAAACAAGGAGGATACCGGTGATCCGTATCTTAGACCTCCCCTAGGGTTTGAATACATCGAAATCCAACCCGAAATCGAGGTCGAGAACAAACTGAAATAGTTGGAGGAAATGCTCACACGAATTCCCGGAGTCCCCACCTCCATTCGTAAAGCGGCCCCGACAAGCTTTGCAGATTCACCCTTTACAGAGGAAATCAGCCTTGTGGAGATGCCTCCGAAGTTTACCTTCCCACCTATGAAACTGTTCGATGGCACTGCCGACCCTGACGACCACATAGCACAATACAAACAAATGATGTTCACCACTTCAATCCCACGACAAAGCAGGAAAGCCGGGATGTGTAAGGGATTTGGAAGCAGCTTATCCAGACCAGCACTCCAGTGGTTTACAAGTCTACCAAACTCATCGATTTCCACCTTCGCTCAACTCAATGACCTGTTCATTGAGCAATTCGCTAGTAGCCGGAAGATCGAGAAGCACGCCGACGACCTCTACACAGTGATCCAGAAACCAGAGAAAACCCTACGAAGCTTTGTAGGTCGATTCAACAAAGAAAAAGTATCGATCTCGGGATGCAACATCGACACCGCCGTGTCAGCCTTCAGAAAAGGCTTGAAAAGGAATTCAGATCTTTACAAAGAATTAACAAAATATCCGTGCAAGACAATGGAAGACGTCCTCGCCAAGGCATGGGCACAAATCAAATTGGAAGAAGACGAAGCAAACTCATCCAACTTCAAACCCCAGAATGATCAACCTCGCAAAGAACACAGACCTCACATCAGAAACGAAAGGTATCGAGCAGACCCATATCCTCGTAACCCCAGATTCGACCCCGGAGACAAAAGATTGCTCGAACACCTAGACAGGAGACTACCCGAATATAATCTATGTATAACACCTTCGGAAGCCGTAAATGCGTTGAAGGGGCTCGGTCAAAACATCAAATGGCTCCCAAAGATGAGAACACCTGACAATGAGCGAACTGGAATAAATTTTGCGACTTCCACAATGACCATGGGCATAGAACAGACGACTGCATCGCTCTTAGGCTTGAGGTGATCGAGCTCCTCAAAAGAGGTCACTTAGCTGACCTCCTAACCCCAAAAGAAAGAGAAAATTGGAATAAAAGAGACAATACTACAGAAACTCAGCCTTTCGAACCCCCGAGAATCGATCGAACGCTAAATTGCATAACCGGCGGTTCGGAGATCAGTGGCATCTCCCAATCATCAGCGAAGAGGCATTGCCGATCCCTCAAATATAGAACGAACATACCTAGAGAAGCAAAACCTGATGATCAAGCAACCATCAGCTTCTCTAGTGGTGAAGTATCTGAACTCTCACTCCCACACCACAATGTACTAGTTGTTTCACTTTTAATATCGAACTGTCTAATCAAACGAACTCTCATCGATAACGGGAGTTCTTCTAACGTAATCTTCCTCACTTTAAAAGAAATGCAGATGAATGAAACAGATATCGTGAAGAAATCTACAACGTTGATCGGCTTCAGCGGAGAACATAAAACAACCTTAAGAGAAATTACGCTTCCCACTTACATTGAAGGGCTCAACCTCTTCACAAAATTTCAGGTAATAGACGCGTCGTCAGCATACAACGTGATTATGGGACGACCCTGGATCCATGAACTTCGAGCAGTACCCTCAACATATCACCAAATCATGAAGTTCCCTACCTCATGAGGAGTCCGATCGGTACAAGGAGAATAGGTCTCGTCAAGAGAATGCTACGTCGCTACATTCAAACAGAAGGTAATCATCGAGGTTAACCAAATAGAGGTCGGCTCAACCTCATCAAACCCTAAAGATCAAAGTTACGAAGAACCAAAAGTTGAAGACCTCGACGAAATACATATTCATCCCGAACACCCGGATCATAAAGTATCCATCGGGTCCAGATTAACCTCAGACATCAGGGAGCTATTGATCGAGTTCCTCAAAGAACATCACGACTGTTTTGCATGGTTGTTCAAGGACATGACAGGTATCGACCCCTCAATTATAACTCACAAATTGCAGGTAGACACGGAAAAAACCCCAATCAAGCAAAAAAGACGCAAATTCGCCTCGGAAAGAAATAAAATCGTTGATGAGAAAGTCAACAAACTATTAAAGAATGGACACATCCGTGAAGTTCATTATCCTGAATGGTTAGCCAACGTCGTAGTGGTAAAAAAGAAGAACGGAAAGAACCGCTTATGCATAGACTTCACCGACCTCAATCAGGCGTGCCCTAAAGATTCTTTCCCCCTACCACACATAGACGCTCTAGTTGATGCAACGGCAGGCCACGAACTCATGAGCTTCATGGACGCATTCTCAAGATACAATTAAATACTAATGCACCACGAAGAGCAAGAAAAAACAGCATTCATTACATATCGAGGTATGTTCTGTTATAAAGTTATGCCCTTTGGACTAAAAAATGCAGGTGCAACATATCAAAGGCTGGTAAATCGAATGTTCGAAAAACTCATCGGGATAACAATGGAGGTCTATATTGATGACATGTTAGTCAAATCAGTACGGGCTCAAGATCATGTCATGCATCTACGACGAACCTTCAAAGTCCTATGACGATATAACATGAAGTTGAACCCCACCAAATGCGCTTTTGGAGTAACTTCCGGGAAATTCCTAGGATACCTAGTAACAAAAAGAAGAATCGAAGCCGACCCCAGCCAGATCAGGGCAGTCCGAAACATCCAACATCCTAAAAACACTAAAGACGTCCAAAAACTGACCGGTCAGCTAGCAGCTCTTAGCCGCTTCATATCCAAATATTCAGAAAAAAGTCGAGCATTTTTTCAGACTCTACAAAAAAACAAAGACTTCGAATCGACTTCGTTCCACGAACATCAATCAAATCACAAGTCCTATCAGATTTCATTGCAGACTTCTCCTATGACCCAGAAGGAAAAATATTAACGAGCCTCGAAGATAATGATTCTAAGTACTGGACCCTCCAGGTCGATGGATCCACACTTCGAAGGGGAGT
Organism: Perilla frutescens; assembly: GCA_026008535.1. Taxonomy (NCBI): domain Eukaryota; kingdom Viridiplantae; phylum Streptophyta; class Magnoliopsida; order Lamiales; family Lamiaceae; genus Perilla; species Perilla frutescens. Next base: position 50,680,313 of record BRKX01000006.1, read on the forward strand.
GGAATGGGCTTAGTACTAACTGATCCAGAAGGAATAATCACCGAAAGATCTATTCGATGTGGATTCAAAACCACAAATAACGAGGCTGAATACGAGGCCCTCATAGTAGGATTAAATTTGGCAGCCGACATAGGGGCTAAAAAACTACGAGTCATGAACGATTCGCAATTGATAATAAATCAGTTTGAAGGAGAATTTCAGGCAAAAGATTTAAGGATGGTATCGTACCTCGCGGTCGCAAAACAAGCAGCAACCAAGTTCGAAAAAATCGAAGCCCGACACATCACCAGGGAGGAAAAACCGCCACGCCGACACATTAGCTAATTTAGGATTAGCCATACAAACGAACCAGGACAAAAACATCCAAATCCTATACGCCAAATGGCCCGCCGTATGGAAAGGTGACAACCCCGAAGTCCTCCCAATAGACATCGAGGTAAACTGGATGACCCCTTTATGTAGATTCCTAACAGAAAATGAACTACCTGAAGAGCCTATCGAAGCAAGACGAATACAAGCAAAAGCTCCAAAATTCACCATGATTTCCGGATCCTTATACAGAAAATCATTTTCAGGACCATACTTGAAATGTGTAAGCCCGATACAAGCAAAGTATATTCTATCCGAGCTCCACGACGGCGAATGCGGAAACCATTCAGGTCACAGAAGCCTGGCTAACCGAGCATTGACAGCCGGCTTTTACTGGCCAACTATGAGGGAAGACGCCAAAAATTATGCCAAAAAATGTGACGGGTGCCAAAGGTTTGCCCAAACAAATCATATGCCACCAGAACCCCTACATACCGTATCCATACCTTGGCCGTTGATGAAATGGGGAATGGATATCATAGGACCACTACCGAGGGGATCAAATCAGAAATGTTTCATTTTGGTCGTGACTGATTACTTCACCAAATGGGCCGAGGCAGAGGCCTTCGCACGAATAAGGGATACCGAGGTATGTAATTTTTTATGGAAATATGTTATTTGCAGGTTCGGAGTCCCTAAAGAAATAGTCACAAACAACGGCTCCCAATTTATAAGTTCAAAATTCCAAGACTTTTGTCACCATTGGAACATCAAACTCTCTTTCTCTACACCAAGACACCCGGCCTCGAACGATCAAGCCGAAGCTACCAACAAAACAGTATTGAATACCTTGAAAAAGAGACTCCCCGAACACAAAGGACAATGGGTCGAACAGCTCCCAGGAGTCCTTTGGTCTTACCGAACTACCGCACGAACCGCTACGGGAGAAACTCCTTATGCTCTCACCTACAGTTCGGAAGCGGTCCTCCTGGCAGAAGCAGAAATAGGGACAACAAGAACTCAATGGTCGGACAAAAGCAACGACTCTGATCTCGAAGTCAACCTTGACACCATAGACGAACTCAGAGATAAGGCCACTATGAAAATATCCGCCTACCAACAGAAAATAAAGAGACATTTCAATAAGAACACAAGACTAAGAACGTTCAAAGCAGGAGATTGGGTGCTAAGGAAGGTGTTCCAAAACACAAAAGAAGTCGGAGCAGGAAAACTAGCCCCAAATTGGGAAGGCCCCTATGAAATCGAGAAGGTCATAGGAAATGGAGCCTACAAACTGCGATCTAAAGAAGGACGTTCGATAGCCAACAGCTGGAACGCCATCCATTTAAAACAGTATCATTTCTAAAACTCTTCCACTCCTCATTTTTCCTTTCAAAATCTTTAATGTTTTATTTACTGACTTGAGCGTCGGAGTAACTAACAGAACCCGAAGCACAAGGTTCCCAACACGCAAAGGTCAAGAAGGCATCGACCTCGAAGCCAATCTCACGAACGAAGAGTAATGTATCTGATCCTCATTTTTTCTTTCAAAATTCTTAATGTTTTGTTTACTGACTTGAGCGTCGGAGTAACTAACAGAACCTGAAGCACAGGGTCCCCCAATTTACGAAAGTCGTCGGCCTCGAAATCAGTTTAGTGATCAAAGAGACCCAAAATCCAAGGATCCTCCCCATTGTTATTTTTAAACGAAGTCGGAAAGATAAAGCATAGACAAGACCTGAATAAACAGGGCTTACATTTCATACTTAATCTTTCACGGTTTAATTTCAGGTCGGATCCTTAGAAGAAAACCAAAAATACTCGTAGTTTCATCACAACGTCACAGAAACAATTAAACATCATACGAAATTCCCATTCACGAAAGAAAATATACAGAATACCAGTCGATGTTTGAAACTTGTCCTTAAAATTTCTACAAAGAATTGTAAGAGGTCTACTGAGGATCCTCTATTCCCTTCTCGACCTCTGAAGCGGTCGTCTTCGCAGCATCTTTCCCGACCTCTGAAGTCGGAAAGATAAAGCATAGACAAGACCTGAATAAACAGGGCTTACATTTCATACTTAATCTTTCACGGTTTAATTTCAGGTCGGATCCTTAGAAGAAAACCAAAAATACTCGTAGTTTCATCACAACGTCACAGAAACAATTAAACATCATACGAAATTCCCATTCACGAAAGAAAATATACAGAATACCAGTCGATGTTTGAAACTTGTCCTTAAAATTTCTACAAAGAATTGTAAGAGGTCTACTGAGGATCCTCTATTCCCTTCTCGACCTCTGAAGCGGTCGTCTTCGCAGCATCTTCCCCGACCTCGGCCCTCTTCTCTTCGTCAACCCCATCCATAGAATCCTTGGCCGCCTCAGTCTCCGCCTCGTCATCGGCCTCAAGGAATGAAAGGTCAAGATCGGGCATCTTCTCCTTGATGGCCTCGACCATAACAGATCCCCCCTCCTGGTAAAAGAGCTCCTTATAAGGTTTGAATTCGACGGAGTCAACCAATGATGAGAAGTCTAGGGTCGCATGCCGGGCTTCGAGCTCCCCTATTCGCGCTTCAGCAGCAACTAGCTTCGATTCAAAGGAAGCCTTCGAAATCTCCAGCTGGGCTTAGTGATCCAAAGCCCGGTCAAGCTGTGTCTGGGCCCCGGCAGCCAGCGCACGAGCCGAATCCCGCTCCACGAGTAGATCTGACTTCTCAGCAGCGAAGTCATGCCTTTCCTCGGTGATTCTCTCCTGCTCCTCAGACACCTCCATCAGCCTCTTCTCGAGGCCCTCAGCATGTCCCGAGACCCGACTCCGGAGCTGGTATTGGCAGAAAAGGGCCTATGGTATAACAAGCCACTCCAAGTCAAATGTCCATCTGAACAAAAAAAAAATGTATATCTATATAGATAAAAAGAGGGAAATAAACCTTCGACAGCATCTGGAAGGCGAGGTGAGTTTGCTCCTCTAAACCATCCCTCTTAAACTCTAGAGGAGAACAGCCATCTGCGATCGCGGATTGAACATCCAAAAGGAAAGGCCTCAGAGGCACCTTCAGACTGGTTGACCCCTTCGAAGCCTTCTTCGGAACCAAGGCTTCAACATCAATCACAGATGGGGGCACTGTCGAAGGATTAGAAGCCTCGAGCCCAGATTGTTCTTTTCGTTTCTTCGAAGACGGTGTGGTCGAGGGAGTGGCCCCAGCGATCCTTTTAACGCCGGAAGATGAGGGGCTTAACACCTTAGAGGCGGCTAAGGCTTTGACCTTGTCATCAGAATGGCGAATTTTAGTTTTCTCATATCGAAAAGGGTACAACCAAGACGAACGACTTCAAATCGACGCTCTTCTTCAGAGAGAGAAAAGGCTGCTTCGACTCGCTCTGCCTCAGTACCTGATACCTCCTTTCGTTTGTGAAAACCTGTGAAGAGATATGAAGTGTAAAAATTAGATAACATAGAGCAAAAAAGGAGAAGAAGTCAAAATAAAGTGAGACAGGCTTCGAGGACCCACGGGCTTCAGCGAACGATGATGGCAAGATCCTATCGCTCGAAGTCTCCGCTGGAACGAAAACAAATCTTGGCTTCCAGTCTCCCGATGAAGATGGAAGAGTGTTTATTAGAGGGGCTCGTTTCCCGACCCATTTGGTAAATAATAAAAGCCTTTCTGGCTCGGGGTAGCCACAATCCGGTATGAGGAGTGCCACTCCCCGACACTAGGTTTGGGAAATCCTAAGTTTTCCCATAGGTAGTACATACCTAGCATATGATACCACCCTATTGGTGATATTTGGGCAGGGGCTACTCCGTAGAAGTGTGAAATCTTGGTAAAGAAATGATGAAGAGGAAGTCCTATACCCTTGTCGATGATTACGGTATAAAAAAAGGTGAAACCGGGAGGAGGTCGGCTGGCTCTATCCGAAGGTCTAGGGACGTGGACCTCTACCCCCGGCCTCGAATACTCCGGAGAAGTAATTTTCTTAACTAGATCATCTCCTACGTGAGGGACGACCTCAGCAGCTTTGAAGTCAGTGTTCGAATTAGGAGAACCCCTGGATTCAGTTTTTTGCTTCTTTGGCTTACCCTTATATTTCTTGGTGGCCACCTTCGAAGCCTTGAGGCGACTCACCACCGAACCTCCCCCAATACGAAGGATAACAGTAGGCTGGGACTCAGGAATAACAAGCCCCGTGGATTCAGAAACCGAGCCAGATGATTGCTCTGGCTCGGCTGAACTAGCCCCGTCACCCCAACTTCGGGTCCTCTCATCAGAGTCATCACTACCCGACATACTCATGATCCTAACAGGAACACAAATCTACAAGAATATTCTCAGAATTATCTAGGAACGTCTCAAAAAACCTTTTCCCTTTTCTTCTAACCCAATTCCGTCAACAGAAACTATCAGACAAAACCAAAACCACCACTAAGTCTATTTCACGCAGAAAATCCACAAAAATCCAAGCCTAAAATATCCTATTTTCTTCATATTAAATAATAAAACCCTAGTTTGAAAAATCCTAAAGAAATCGGAGAGGAGATTGAGGAGTAACCTGAAGGTGTGGAATCCGGTACTAGAATGAGGAATCTTGAACGTCGGGAAGATAGAAACACACGACAATCAGAGAGGATGTGAGCAAAATCTTCAAGGAGAGTTACAATTTTCGCGTTTTTGAATAAGAGAAAGGAGGGAACAATTTGGGTAGATTTCTGTTTTTAAAACCCGAAAAATTAATCTGAGCCGCGTATCCCGCGTACGGACGGTTAAGATTTTGGAGGAGTTGAAAAGTCGGCAAAAGAGTTTTTAAAAGACTATTTTAGCCTCAGTATAACGAGGTTTGGAGTCTAACAAGGTCTGCTCTCACGACCCCTTTTTAACTCTCCAGAACCTTTATTCAGGTCTGGAGTCTAACGAGGTCTGCTCTCACGACCCCTTTTTAACTCCCCAGGACCTTTATTCAAGTCTGGAGTCTAACGAGGCCCCTTTTTAACTCCCCAAGACCTTTATCCAGGTCTGGAGTCTAACGAGTTTTGCTCTCACGACCCTTTTTTTTTACTCCCCAGGACCTTTATGCAGGTCTGGAGTCTTGAGTAATCTTTCTTCGGTTCTTGAGATCGTTTATTAACAAAAGACTAGCTCTAGGCTTTAGTATTTATCAGGGGTATGAGGATATTCATTACATGATCCTCGATCTTCGAGCATCAAGTAATGAGGGGCTAATTGTAGAGGTTTAATTTATCAAAGCCCAGTATATAAAGCCCATACTCATGCAAGGGTCTCAGGCCTTAATAAATGTGCATCGAAGCCTAACGGTCAGAGGTCGAGAGGATTGATGACGGATAAGGGATAAAGATCAAACCGTTATAGAGCTCGTAGCTAGGAGACCAAGTCAGAAAGGAGACGTTGGGAGATAGACGAGACTCGGTCAAAACCCTGTTAAAGATAAGTAACTGACCCCGGAAATAAGGGAGAATCCCTTATTTTTAGGGAAAGAGGTTAACAATTCTATCTATATAAGTGAAGCGAGGGAGTGAAGTAAGGGGCATGAGATTTGTGATCAGTCAAGCTAGCAACATACTCGATTTTCCACACACACGTGAATTTCATTATTCTCTACTTTTTTCTTCGGCCTCGAGAAATCTATTAGGTTGCCAGAGCCCGAACATTGTATCGAAATTAATTGTAGAAATTGATCGACTACAATTACCTAATACAAATACATCCATCGTTTGAATTTAGTAATATAGTCATACATTCCAGCAGCATATAATATAAGCAGTTCGATTAATATTAATAATACATACATACTAATAACACATTTTATAAAATAGATTGTTTATTTTCAAAATGCATGCATGGCCCAATAACATCAAAACCCCAAAACCTTCCCATGAACGACGAAGATCGAAACATGCAGCGCAACACCTAGACTTCCGCTGGAAATTCGAGCCCCAGCTGATACAACTCTTGGCAATAGAACTTCCGGAAAATTCCGCATCGCTCGGGCTCCACCATGGATACGTCATTTCTAGAAATCAAACATTCGAAGAACTTCAAGGACACGATGCCGCAGTCGCTCCCGTTCGACTGCTGCGCCGCCCGATCGCTCATCTCGACATCCCACACATCACGCAATGGGGATGTCATCTTCTTCTCCACCCATATGTTCGCATGTTTGCAGATCCACGGGATTGCCTTCGCCATATTCAACATCATCTCATCCGGTTTCTTCATCCGACCTCGCTTCTTGCCCATGGAGTCATACACCGTTATCTTCTGGTCGGCGAAAGAAATTTCATAGCAGACCCAATGGTTACCTTTGAGATTCACAATCCCGAGAATCCGCTGCGCTCGAACCCATGACATGCCGCCCTGTCGCGGATAGCTTCCTCGCACGTATCCCATCACAGGCTGGATAACATTCTCGAAGTTGGGCCGCTGCAAGATACCATGTTTAATAGGAATCAAAGGTGAGACAAACGCTCATTTGAGAAAAAGGGTCATCAACAGGCACCGTAACAAAAAATGGGATACCTTCGGCAGCAATTCCATGGCCGTCCACCCACCAACGAAGCGCTCCATCTCACGGTTGGACTTGAATATAAGAAGGTTGATTAACACGTCCACATTCTGCCTCAAACAACAAATTTCTTTATTATCATTATTTACCAATTCTAGAGGCCAAACCATCCCCTACCAGTGAGTTTAAAATACGTACCTCATCCATGAGCCAACCTTCTCGATCCAATATGGGGATAAACCACCTTGCCGTCGCAATCGTCTTACACTGGGTGGGCAGGGGTGTGATCACATCTCTACACCAAAAAAGAGAAAAGAAAACACAATAATGCAGACTCTCTAGTCTTCATAACCCTAACACCAAAAAAAAAGAAAAGAAAACATGCATGCAGACTCTATGTCTCCACAACCCTTACACCCAAAAAAAGAAAAGAAAACATGCACCAAGTAAACTGGATTGGAGCACTCACTCGGTCAACTTGAGCGCCGCGCTGTGCCAGTCACTGAACGGCTTAGCGTCCGCATTCTGGAAGCCTTTCCAATTCGCGTCATGGATTTGCGGAGCCGCTGTTGCAAATAATTTACGTCGGGCAACAGACTTACCCTCAACGCTAGCAGCCGTTTCTGGACTCTGAGTGAAAGGGGTGAGGCCATGGATGCCACTAGGGACAACATCATCAAGCTGCTCCACTCCCTTCAAGCCTGCTTCTGTCCCCAACTTCAGTCCCAATTCAGGCTCTTTGGCCTTCACTCCATCCTCACTATGAACCCCCTCATTATCCTCCACAGATTTTGGCATCTCACGACGCCCACACCCATAATAAAGTTGCCACCCACTCATCTTCTCAAACAACTGAACCTTCACAATGATCACCTTCAATTGTAAATCTAGATCATGCAACGTTATCTGCAACACAAAACTCCATCAACACTAACTTCAATTCCCAAAAATATTGAATAAGGATTATCACATATATAAAAGCAACATTACTCACGTTCGATCCGCTAGCTTCACTCGGTGCACTGCCAATGAATAGAGGTCCACCACCGGGTCTCTCGGACTCCGCCGTTACCTTAGGAACTGTCGGCCTGGCAAATCTTTGAGATTTGCGCACTTCTACTTGGACAGTCTCATATCTCTTCCTTTTAGGAGGCGCATCCAACTCCTCCAATTCTGCGGCACTCACTTTTCTCTTCGGTACTCTCTTCGGCTTTAGCACACTCGCCTTGGTTGGGACCTGATCACCACGATCCAACCCTAGATTTCGCAGAAATGCCCACTCCTCATCAGTAGGAACTATCTGTACCTATAATAACATCATCGATTTAGCGTTCCAGGATAGCAACATACATCAACAAGCCTCAATTCTCAAACTAATTAATAGATGAATTTATTTAATTAATAATTAACAATGCATAGATAATATTTACCACATCACCATCTTGAACAGCATCATTAAAAAACCTCATCAAGTCATCATAGTGGAAGCTTTGCGTCACCCTCCACCTCAGCATCCTGGGAAACCTCCCATTGTTCGTCACAGCTGGTGCAGCGCAATACCTTGCCATTGTAGGCATAATTTCATATGCCCAGCATTGGAGGGATAACACAAAGTCGTACGCATCATATGTCATCCTCTTCTTCTGCGCAATCAAATTATCAATGATTCCTCGCCTCGAATGTGTAGCCATCACCATAAATTAATAGGAAACTTTGCCCCATGTGTAATATTTGAAAGTCTCCACGTCATCGGCAAGATGGAGATATTTCATTTGAATGTTCTTAGTATTCTTGTCACGAATCATGACAACATAGTACAGAACATACAACAGCGCCAACTTCAAGCACAATTCAGATCGGCCCAAAGTGGCTTTCACCTCAGCTACGAAAGCCTTGCTGATATCACAAAACTTCAGAGTCTCCTTGCTTTGGAAGACCTCTCGGTGGATTTTCGACGTAGTGGGAGGCTCATACCAGCCATCATATTTCAAACCGCAAACGGCAGTGTATTCCACCGGCCCAAACTCCAATACTTTTCCATGAATGGTGAAAGACAGACGCCCGTCAGCCTCCGATTCTTTATTTAGACAATTCTTCACTAGAATGTGATACAGCTGGCCTTTAAATTGTATATCCTCGACATCAAATAGATGACCGAAACATGAATTCTGCAATCTCTGCATGTTTTCCTCATCTAGGAGGCTGATCATTTCTTCCAGCCACCACAAGTGGCATCTCACGGACACTAGCACACCTTAGGATTCGAAGAAAACAATTATGTTATTTCTATTTCAAGACTGGATATACCCTCACCCAATCGATTCAACTATCTATCTTAATCTATTTATCTTAGACTAGATATACCCACACCCGATCGATTCAACTATCTATCTATCTATCTATCTATCTTAATCTATTTATCTTCATCCACAACATCTATCTATCTTCATCAAACACATTTTCAAGTACAAACTAGTATAAAAAAAGCAATCATCCATAATTATAGGAGAAAATGCAGAGCATATAAACTATTTATCTTCATCCACAGCATCTATCTACATTCATCCAACGCATTTTCAACAACAAACTAGTAGAAACATACCAATCAACCATAATTATAAGGGAAAATGGTCGAGGAGCATACCTTGTCCGGAGTTGCTGCGGATCGACCTCTCTGACATATTTCGCCGCCTCAGAGCTTCCCAAATTCCACAAGGATAAAATAAGACTGTAGGAAAAATGATTTACAACCTAAATCAGGGAAGGGGATCCTATAAATGAAAATATTTTACACTTCCAATTGAAGAATCAGTTAATACCTTCACCTCACTTATAAATACACCAACTAAAGCCTTGAAAACAACGGCGGATACGTCGCTTCAACAGGGGACTTTGCCGGAACCAGAGCGACATCTCTGTGTAACCGCCACAGAGTGTAACCGCCGTAAAGCTTCAAACCGGCGCGAACTCCTGTCAACCCGTCGTTGCCGACCAGCCGTCTACACGTCTGCGCCACCTGCAAACTCACTGGTGAAAAAACACAAACCCCATTGTCCTTCAGATCAGCCGACGACGATTCAACCTTCGTCGAACCCTTCGCCGGAATCGCGCCGCTTCAACCCGTTCAATCTCAAAGTTTCGAACCCTAGTCTCACTCTCTCTCTCTCTCGAAGACTTTGAAGTTGAAGCAACTGCAAGGGGCTTCACTTCTTTTCCTTTTTGTACTCACCTCGAAGCAAGATAAATGTTCAAACATCGCCGATTCCAAAAAATAAAAACTTAGGTGTAAATAATGATATGGAACGTTACAGATAATAACGAGCCGATCTATAAAACCGATTTATAAATAATCATATGTTATCTCATGCTTTTGCCGATGTTGTTTTATGATATATCTAGCTCTATATCACCAAAATGATACTCTTTCGCCGATACGTAATTATGTGCATGGCAGGAATATAGTTTCAAAAAGTGTGAAAATACTGCAAATGAGGGTTGTAAATTTGACTTTTGGGGCTTCTGCATTTAATTCGCTTACTGTTTGTGGAGGGGAATAATTAAAATAATCCAAAAAAGCCTTAACTCAACTGTGGTTAAACCTTTTTTTATTTTCGAATTAATTAAATTGTGGATTTTACACGTGGCATCAATCGGGGATTGGGGTTGTATTGAAGGGGTTCTAGGATAGACTTTTCCGTCCTTTTTGCTTAAATATGCAAATTTGGGGTTCCGTTTGCAAACCATTGAAGTAGGAGCAATTATATTTTATTTAAGGTTTTTAGCTTTTTCCCACATTTTATCATCATATTTCTTATTTTAAATCCTAATTTCTTTCCATTTAAGGTTTATTCTTTTTTTTCCTTCATTTTGTCGTCATATTTCTTTCCATTTAAGATATTAATGGCTGCTAATGCTAATTTTATTTAAAATATTTTACATTCTAATTTTTATTTCTATTAAAAATGTTTTAACTTCTAACTTTTATTCACATTTAAGATCTTTAGCAAATTTTAGGCTCTTTGAATTAAATCTATAGTCAAAAAAATTGAAAATCGTATAAAAAAATAAAATTATATATATATAGTAAAAGTCATGTATTTATTAATGTTTAATTTATTAAAAATAGGAAAAAAAAAGAAGAAGAGAAAAAACATATAAATAAGTCCAACAAATGAAAGAGAGAAAAAATAAAATGAAATGTAATTGAAAAATGTATAAAAACAATATATTATAAAAGGCAAAAAAAAAACAGGAAAAATAAAATAAAATGTTATAAGTTTAGAAAAAGAAAGAATGAGGAATAGAGAGGAATCGATCCTGCACTATCAAGAGTATAATGATAGCAGGAAATGAGGACACCGCAACTGAATTTTTAAATTTTTTTAGTACATGTATTACTTGAAATTTGATTTTGACTAACTATTTTTCAGGATATTTTTGCCCAAGTGATTTTACTTTAATATATATACTAGTATTTCTCTTGTATGTTATATAAATTTAAATATTTGAAAATTAATGTTTTAAATTTTAAATATGGCCACATTGTGATTGAATTAGAAGATATTGTGGGTCTAGAAAATGTACTCAATACATTTATATGTGATCATACAAACATTATTTGGTTGGTTAGAGACTTTCTTCACATATCATAATAATTATATTTTTAACATTTGAAAGTATATAAATATATATATGTACCTTTATCAAATATCACAAAATCAGTTAAACTATAAAATAGAAAATTAGTAACCATGATTATTGGTATCATTTTATTAATTTTTCAAAGTAAGTACAAATAGAAAAATATGGTATTAATCGAACAAAATACATAACTTGAGTCGTAAACAACAATTATTAGAAATGAGATAATTAATAAAATAAACAGTGGACTTGACTATATCTATATGTTAAAAGAAATTAAAGAAATAAATAAAATAATTACAATTTAATAAAATAGAATTAATGCTAGTTATTAAATTAAATGGTGAGCTTGATCATATAGCTAAAAAATATTAAGTAATAAAAGAAAAAATTGGAAAGGAATAAAAATAGAAGAAAAGATCAAAAAGGGAAAACAATTAAAAATGAAGGGGAAAAAATAAAAATAAAAATTTAAAAAAAGAATGAGATAATAGTTTATAGTTTGGATTCAAATCTGGCCCATCATGAATTTGACCATAGCATCAGAACTAAATCTCTAAAATTTTAGGGCAGAAACATTAATTTAAATTAAGTTTTGACTGATTTTTTTAACAATTTTGTCCTTGCGTTTAATTTAAATTAAGTGTTACCTGACTTTTTTTTAAAAAAATTTTTGTTCCCGCGATTTTACTTTAATATATGTATTGATAGATAGATAAATAAATAAATAAATTTCTTCTAACAAAAAGAAAAATATATTTATAAATTGTATATATACATTCTTATGTACTCATAAAAAATATTTCTAACAACTATATTATAAAACACAAGTCTAATTTTTTTAAAAAAAAGTATAATTTAAAATTTTTAAAATATTTTAAATGTGCTTATAATTATATTCTGAAAAATTTCAATATAATATTGTCCTTATCTACACTAATGTTTGATAAAATTATAATGATTTCATATTATCATTATTAAAATGAACACACACACACACACACACACACACACATATATATATCCACTGAAATGGGATCAAGTGAGAACTAGATCCCCTGTGAGAATAGAAAACTAATCTGAGTCATAGATCCGGTATATTTGGATGGCCAAGATATGCTTCATATTTTAAAAACGCGGGGGCAATCTCGTAATATTATCAACTTTTTAATGAACTGAGGGTATTTTTGTAATTTATGAAAAAAGAGTCATGCTAAAATAAGTCATGACAATGCTAAAAAAGGTCATGGCAATGCTAAAGTAGGAAATGACAGTACTAAAACCCTAAATTGAAAAATATACACGTAAATTCTGAGTATTCATATATTGATAATTCAACATGTAACAGTGTTTGTTCGTGGTTGTTTTACGATGTCGAAGACATTTTTTTATGCTAATGCTAAAAAAGAATCATGCTAAAATAAGTCATGAAAATGCTAAAAAAGGTCATGACAATGCTAAAATAGGAAATGACAGTGCTAAAACCCTAAATTGAAAAATATACACGTAAATTCTGAGTGATTCATATATTGATAATTCAACATGTAACAGTGTTTGTTCGTGGTTTTTTTACAATATCGAAGACATTTTTTTTTATGCTAATGCTAAAAAAGTGTCATGTTAAAATAAGTCATGACAATGCTAAAAAAGGCCATGACAATGCTAAAATAGGAAATTGTTGGTCCCGGTGCGAGTCTATGTCGGTTTAGAGGGGGGTGAATAAACTGACTTCAAAAATTTTAAACTGAATGCGGAATGTATAGGGCCCTGGCTCGCTTTCGATATTTTATCTGTGCGCTCTTCAGTTGAGAGAGAGCCTGCTGGTGAGCTGATCAATAGAACTGATAGCTTGAAGACTTAGCTTAGCTTGTCAGTGCAGCTTGTGTGTGTGAAGCAGGGCCGGCTGGAATGTATCATGAAGCAGGCGGCCGCCTCAGGCCCCCGAAAAAATAAAAGCCCTGAAAATTTCTTATGTGTGTGTGTGTGTGTATGATGTACGCAAATTATAAACAAAATTAATGTTTAGCTCAATGGTAGAGTTGCTGAGGAGTTTCTTATTTAGCTTGAGTTTGATTCCTCCTATTCTTTTTTTTTCAGTATTTTTTAGTGTTTTTTTTTTACTAAAACCTTCCACCATATATATCATGTGCATACATACACTTTGTGCTTTTAAGTTTCTTGAAGACTTCGCCTCAGGCCCCCAAACTTCTTAGTACGGCCCTGGTGTGAAGGTGTCCAGTTTAATAACATACAAAGCTGAGAGCAATAAGAACAACACACACAAGACTTTATATATAGTGGCAACGTGGCAAATTAGCCGGTAAAAGTTTTTAAAAAAAATTTAGCCACTATTTTTAGGGCTGTAAACGAACCGAATCAAGCTGAACACTCTGATGCTCGAGCTCGACTCATTAAGGAATATGCAAGCTTGAGCACGGCTCGAGCTCGATTCGAACTTTTTTCCTCTTGTTCAAGCTCGGCTCGATAAATATCTATCATGTTCAAATTCGGTTCGAGCTCGGTTCATGAAATGCTCGAAAATTCACTAAACGAGCCTGTGCTTGAATGCTCGAAAAAAAGCTCGTTTAATTTACATATTCGAGCTCGAGCTTGAAAAAAATAGCTTACATTTATTTAGTGGTTTGAAATATTTATAATATTCATGAACATGTTCGATTAAGCTCGAGTTCGAACATGTTCGCGAGCTGGCCGAGCTGAATACTACTCTGTTCGAGCTTGGCTCGATAATTTTATCGAGCTCGATTCAAGACTCGAGCTCAGCTCGTTTAGAAAATGAACGAACTTCAAACAAGCTTTTTTCGAGCCGAACTCCAAATAGCTCGCGAGCTGCTCTGTTCATTTATAGCCCTAACTATTTTTAAAAATAATTTTTTTTATCCGCATTTACCATAATACCCTTATTCTATTTTTTTTAAATCAAAGAATATTCTCTGTCCTCCTACCTCACTTCTATATCTCTATCCTCACTTCTCCTAAACACATTTACCGTCGCCGCCTCCTCTCTTTCAATTTGAAATCCATAATTTTTCATCACCTCTTTCCTCTTTCCGGTCAAACACAAACCCCCAACGATTCCCTCTCTCTTTCCGGCCAAACACAGACTCTGTTTCCGTCTCCCATCTCCTCTCTCATCTGAAACTCATCCTCTTCATTGAGATTTATACAAAAAAATGTCACCCATTTCACAAAGGAAAAAATTGGGTCATCTGGAAGGGCAATAAGCCTGACAGCATATCTACCGCGACCGAATGAGTTTGATGTCTTTCTCGACAGGCTGCGCGTCGAGTTGCGCGCTAAACGCCTGAACCTGCGCGTATGTTCAGAGCGCACGTGAAGGACCTGGGCGCTGAACCTGCGCAATGGAGTGCGTTGTGTGTGATGGGGTTGTGCGCTGAACTTGCGCGATGAAGAGCGATGTGCGTGACGGGGCTGCGCGCTGAACTTGTGCGACGAGGAGTGGTGTGCGTGATGGGGCTACGCGCTGAATGTAACGTCCCAAACTACTCCGTTTGGCCACGTCACTTAACATACAATTTACTTACATATTTTGTGTGCTTATATTCAATATGAGCGGAAGCTTAGGTCAAAAAGCATGAATAGGCATGACGTCATAATTCTCAATGTAAATTTTTCGCAATTAGCATGCACTCTATCGAATCTACACTATCACAAGGCATAGTAGTGTACGGAAGCATTGTATAAGCCCATCCACATTAATCATACAATTATCTAACCTATCGGGCTCATAGGTTGCCATAACCCGCCCGTCTAACATCCTAAATCAACATGTATAATATAGGGTCAACAACATACTTCATCGCATAATAGGCTCCAAGGTCGAACGTCCCGCCTTTAAATTGTTTTGCATAATATCAAGTTATATACATCATAACCTACAAAAGATCGGGCTATTCCCATCCCCAATAATCATTGATCATAAGGCAAAAAGAGTGATCAATGTAACAATAATAATATGAGTATTTCAAAAGAAGAGCATGCAAAAGATAAACACAAGCTTGTGGGGTTCTCTTGTGTTCATAACACTCCTACTCGGGCTTCGACTCCTCAACCTGAAATTCATTGAATGAATTGGGTGAGTATTTAACAACATACTCAGTGGGGAACACTGTAAACAGTTATAGCTAATTGCACAAGTGAAAATATAACATATGAACTTTTCTTTACTTTGTGGAGACTAGTCTCAACCCCGTAAGGTCCAAACATCATGATGCCCCCGTTAATGAACATCTTTGGCCCTGTAGGGATGCCCGCAGACATACTACCCCCCAGGGAGGACATTAACAGGTCTATATTCGATCCCAAAGGATCTCTGCCTCGAAGGGTCTCTTTGTCGACCCCGAAGGATCTCTGTTATGCCCCGAAGGGTCTCTTTCATTCACCGGTCCGAAGACCCTTCATACTTATACAATCAGAGCACAACAATAACTATAACCTTACACGTGTTCACAGTTTAGAGTTACCCCACCTTATGAGACACTTTCGAATCCTTTTAACCTTGAAATACTCCTTTGCCGTGCACAAGTTGTCCTCCTCGAGCCCCAATACGTCGCCTAGCACCTTTAAATCCCTTTTTCATTTTAGATGTCGAGTTATACAATTAAATCATAGTTTAGACCAAACTCATGCTATACTTTGTTTTAAGGTCTTCAAACATATCCACATACACAATCATGGATATACAAGCTCATACTATGATTTTGGACTCAAAATACACATTAAAACTCTTTGAAGCATTTAATCGAACACGTTACGTGCACTCATTTAAACCACATGATCATGACTCAATTTAAATCCTTTAAACTCAATATTTCAAATACAAACACCTTCATCCAAGGGCTCTAGCATACATGAAAATCAACTCCATAAAGGCATCACAACACCTCCAACCAAACATCAACAAAACAAGGGGAAATTAGGGAAAAAATCCAAACCCTAGCAATAATGAACCATAGAAATTCGATATAACTTCACATATAGCTTCAAGGAGGCAAATAAACCATATGTTCAAGATATCAAGGCAAGAGAATCAATATAATCGAAAAACTCCAAATTTGGATGTAAACCCTAGGTTCGATTTATCATGAAATTGATGTTTAATCACCAAAAAGAAGAGGTATGAGATTACCTTAGATGGTGGATAATGATAAGAGAATCCTCTCCCAAAGCTTGAAGAACTCCTTGAGAGAATTTAGGAAGAAATCGTCCAAGAGAAGTGAGAAATGAGGGTGAAATGGTTAAGTGGGGTATTTAAAGAATGAAAATTCCGAAGCGGGGCACGACCTAAGGGATCACGTTTACAGGTCGCGTTTAAGCTGAAGAAAAATGGCTCTCTGAAGCTGGTGACACGCGACCAAAAGGTCGCGTTTCTCACTCGCGTTGCAGAGCTCTCAGAACACGACTCGAAGGGGGTTGCGCTTCACGGTCGCACCCAAACTGTAGATTTTTGAAAGAGCTTCGATTTGAGTACTTATGGGCCTCTTGGTTCCAACCGAGTCAAATGTTATGACCTCTGGATGAAACCCTACCGAAACTCAGTGAGACCCTCGATTTATACTATTTTCGAAAACACATACAATACTCAACTTGAATTTTCAAAACAATTTACTACTCATTTAATGCACACCGAAATTACATAAAATTAAGGTATGGCAAACATAAAATTGAACGTAATTACAATCATTCCTTAACACATAACTCGACATTTTAGTATTAAAAATTCAAATTGTATTATACACTCAGTATAATACCATTGTGTGCTAAGACGTATCGGCTCGAGTGAGACAACCTGCACCAAAACAACGGCACAATATACAACATATTCACATGATTAATATTCAACAATATTAATTCGAAATCATTTACTAAAACTTTAATTTATAATTTAGCAAAAAGGATCGGGGTATCACACTGAACCCGCGTGCCCGAGGTTGCGCACATGGATGAACACTTTCTTTCCGGCGAGAGAAGGAGGGTGACGACCATGGATTTGCAGCAGAAATGAGTTTCGAATGTGACAACAAACTTCAAATGTTTTTATAATTTTGACAAGAAGCTATAAAATAAACTTTGAATGGATCTACTAATGAGAAACTGCAGCAACTTTCTTTTTTTGTGAGCTTCGAATGAGATGGGGTTTTTTTTTTTTTGCAAAAATCTCTTTTTGACAAATGGATGTAAATCATTAATATGAATTATATATTAAAAATCAAAATAAATAAATAATCTATTAATATGATAACCTAGCCACAATCTCTACGAATGAATTTCTGCAGAAGCAACCTTTGAATGGGTCTGCAACCTTGTATGGAAAGGGGAAGGATGAGAGAGAGATGTGAAGGAAAAACAAAAAGTCTACTTTTTTTTAATTTTGAATTTTTATATAATTATAATTAGTGAAGGGTATTTTAGTCCAAAGTGACTAAAATAATAATGTTTAAAAATAAGTGGTTAAAATAAGTTTTTTTAAAATTCTAAGTGGCTAAAAAAAAGTTGCCACATATATATATATATATATATATATATATATATATATATTTTATTTTTTTTTGTGATGTTTGTACTTTTTTTACAAGAGGGGCCAAGGATGTGGACATTTTATTTACTTGCATTAACCAATTTCTTTTGTCACACACATGTACGTATATATGTAATAGTATATATAAATAGCATATTCACATTCTTTAATATAAAAGCATCAATTATATGAATAGCTTGTGTACGTAAATACCACATGACTTTATATCAAGGAGTTTCATGCATTAAAAGTCATTTTTTCGTATCTAGTAATCTATTTATCATCTTTTCTTGATATATACATATATATATGTATAGAGAGAGATCATGTAATTAATTTAAGATAATTAATTTTAGGCAAGGTGCGCCGGGATATAACCAATTAATTTCAAGTCAAGGTCAAGGTGATATTTTATGTTGAAAATTATATTGTTATCCTCTCTATATGTTTGTATAGGAGTTATGTGAAATTTCAATACCGAGTCTTCTAAACTATAAAGTACCTAGTCTTTTAGACTATAAAGTATAAAGTCTTCTGGATTATAAAGTACGGAATCTTTTAGACTATAAAGTACCGAGCCTAAGAGCTTATGCAAAAGTACATGTTACATGATTAAGTCTTTTCACATATTTTTCTGTTAAATTTATAGTTTGGATAATAGTCATTTCCCACTGAGTATAAGGAAACTCACCCTGATCTTTTATTTCCTTTCAAGCAAAAGCTAGGGCGATGTGTGAGCGGACAAGATGTGATGATGGTGGTCAAATGGTCAAGCATGATTAAATGAGAATATTTATTTTACTTCATTATTGATTTTATTTATGTAATAAATGTCAATTTATGATTGAAACTTCCGTTGTATTTCAAGTAAATTGTTCTATTTAATGAAAAGATTTAGTAACGTGCCTTTTTCTATTAAGAGTGAAATTGAAGCCTTACACAATGTGAATTGAAGTCGGGTGTTTCTATATACACCACTAATAAATTTAATTCAAAAGTAAATAATTCTTAATTTACTCGCATACCCATTTAAATGAAAAAACAAAACCATACTAAATGAAGAAAAGAAATCTTACCTTCTTCCCCTGCGGTTCGATGGAGTGACAATTGAAAATGAAAATCAACAAATTTACATTTTAAGGATAAGTATCGGACTCGTTATTTTTTAAGGATCGGGTGATACTTTTGAAATTTTGAATGATACTTTTTAATGTTAAGGTTGATACTGATTTTGATGATTTTTTAGATTTTTGGCGGGTTGGCCCGAATCAAAGAGAATTGATCCGTGAATTTAACTCACCCGTCTGAAATAAATCTTATTTATATTTAATGCATGGAATTTTTGACATTATGTTTTAATTAAAACTGAGGGTTATAAAGAGAAAAATGATAGTAGGAATAGAATTACCGGTTGGATATTTTCCTAGCCCATTAGATTACGTAACGGTTCACGACCCGAATAAAGCCCAGCAGCCCCACTATAACTATAAGTCGTCTCTTTCTTCCTCCAGTCGTTCGGTAACTGAAAAAATCAATTCATTTTCAGACAAAAACCCTAGAATTGAGACAATGCAGGAGAAGAAAGAGGAGAAACCCGCCAACAAGAACCCTAAAAAGGCCAATCTTTTGGATCATAATTCCATCAAACACATTCTCGATGAATCTGTCACTGAGGTTCACGCTTTTGCGCCTATTTTCATAATCAATCTTTTCGTGCTTTTATTGAATTTTGGGTTTTCGTCTTTGGATTATTCATCTTGAATTGCTTGATTGTGAACGACTTGGATTTTGACTGGTTTGTCTTCTTTTGATTACAGATCGTGACTAGCAAGGGATATCCCGAAGATGTGAGGATGAGTAACATTCGGTTGTTGATTGGGGCTATCATCATTGTTATTGCGATTATCGCGCAGTTTTACAACAAGAAGTTTCCCGAAAACCGGAACTTTCTTATCGGTTGCATCGTTTTATATCCTTTTCGTTTGCCTGATTTATTATTTTTCACTTTATTGGAGTGGAAGAGTGAAGTTGTGTTTTTTTTCCATTTCTTTTGTTGATTGCCTTTGTTGAATTCATTTGGTTGACATTTCAAGAGAGAATTAATATAGTGAATGTAAGGGGGGAAATGCTTTGTACAGCAACTCACTGTCTGAATTATGCTTCTTTTGTTTTATTGCTTCACTGGAAATTTTGGTTAAGAATTTGGGGTTGCAAAAAGATATATGGATCTTTAAAAAAATCCTGGATTTTATGGTTTTTTTGCTTTTAGATATCCAACCTATCAAAAGAGCGAGAATTATTGATAAAGTGGCCATAGTTGCTTTTGGGATTTGTAGAATGTTGTTTGAAGCCTATTATTAATTTATTATTTGAGGATTCATTTGTCTCTGTTACAGCACTGCATTTTTTTTTTATCCTTGACATTGGCAAGTATGTTTTGTTCAATGGGATTTTACAAGTGATTATATACGTTAAGGAAAAGAACGCCATTCTATTCACCTATCCTCCACCTGTAAGATCTGACTCTTCTCTTGATGAACTTTATGTACATTGTGCATATTTCAGTTTTATTTTTATTCTATTTTATTTGGGGATTTGAAGTAACACACTGCAATTATTGGTAGCCAAATTTACTTATATATATATTATGTATGTATATTGTTGTTAATCCGACTTGTTGATATGTTATGAAATTGATTATCTTTGGGTCTGTCAACGCGCTTCTTACTTGAGCATATTATCCCTGGCTTGTCTTCATATAATGATCTGCTCACTTAGCACCATCTTTGTTGCTGCATATTAAGTGGAGATTTCTCATTTGGAATTGTTATCCTTAATTGCCTTTGTTCTCATCTTTGCATCTTTTATTGCTTTAATTGTTGAAATCTTGGACACCTTTTTAATGAAAATTTAACCTGTTAGTTTTTAGTATATTTATATTTTATATTACTCAACAAATCTTTATTTTTCTCCTTGCAAAATGTGGATTATTTAAGAGAGAACTCTTAAATCTGCATCTGTAATTTTTTTTTATTGCTAAATTAGCAATTGAATTAGGAGTTGTTGAAATTTTTGAAATTGTTGGGGATGGTTTGAGCTTGGTTGTTTATGAATTAATTGAGGGAAATATTGATGGAGAATGGAAGTGCTAAAGTTAATTTCCTTGTCAGCCTTGTTACAAAAATAAGGAATATAATTATCTTTAATCAATCATGAATCATCAAAGATTGAATCTTGAATTTAATGGAAGGCTCTGAAGTTTGAAGAGTCGTAGAATTCCTAGCAGATGATTGGTGAATTGAGTTTCTATCATATGAAAATAATTAAAAAAATTGGTGATGTTTGGGTGTGTTATTGAATCATCCTAAAATAAAATTAAACATTTTAAATTATTTTTCCCCTTAACGCTTCCTTCTCTTTTCCAATATGTTTTCAGTATTCTAAACATAACAAACTTTCTTAAAAGGAACCATAACATCATTCCCCAAACATATTCCAACAAACTTTACTGGATAAAAATAAAAACATTATCTAAAAAACATTCATGGTCTTTGAATGATCAGTTTGGGTTCATATGTTCTTTTTGGAGAAATTATTGGTTATTAGTTTTTTCTCTCTTTTATATAGACTTACATTATTGTTGAAGTAAATCAGAATGAATGTGATTACATAAAAAACCTATTCCTCCACTTACCAGCAGAGCTACTCGTTAGCAAGATTCCATCAGTTAAAACAAATGTCTTTGCATTACGCATTTAGTCCGCACATCCGGATAATGCAAAGCCATTCATCATAACTGATGGATCTGCTAGTAAGTGGAGGAATATGTTGTTTTTTTTATCAAACCATGCTTCTGCTGGAAATTTCATTTTACTAAACTGTCGAACTGCCACTGGTTCCTGGAGGAATTCTTTAGTTTCTGGAAATTTCATTTATACTAAATTGTCGAACCACCTAGGGTTTCCTGGGGCAGAAGGCTTTTCTTTGTTTCCCACCTTAGTTAGAACCCTGATGACTAAAGTTCTAGAAAATGGATGAATATATATCCAAAACATGAGGATAATCATTATTTTCTGGTTGCTGTAAATCAGTAAATCAATTATGAGATTTTCTAGAAGAAATGCAGGCATTTACTTCGAACTTGGTTTTTCATGCATGAGTTATAAATACTTCTAAGAAGAAAAAAAAACACCATAAATCCTGTCAATCTCATCCCACTCGTAATTTTATCTTTGCTTCCAATACTGTGATATAATACACTTCATAATGTCATTTTCCTTTTCATATCAGTTACTTTCTTTGTGGTTTTACCCATTATGCACACACTACTTTGCAATGTATGTGTTGTTTTATTGACCTTTACAAGAGTAGAGTAGAACTTCATACTGGGGAAACCTGTATGTGCATAGTTAGACCATACATGTGATTGTTGAATACTTAATACTTTATTAGTTTATTATAGATCAAGCTTAAAAATATAATGTTTCTGGTTTCTACTACACTATCGAGAATACCAGGCCTAGACCCTAGGGTTTCCCTAGTAACTGCTTGTAATGACTATTATTAGGTTTTGGTAGGATTGTGGATGTAATGGGGGCTATAAATCTTGTATTATCTGACATGGGTTGCTCACCAATTAATCTTTGTTGGGATTTGTTTCTCAACATTTTTTTCTTATGTTCCTGTTTGTCTTACTTGTAAGTTCACCATCTTATTGAGGTCCATAGCCCTTTTAGACTGGAAAGGCGGAATGTTGATATTTTGGGAGCCCTCAAGATGAAGTCGTTTCTTGTCCCTTTTTTTACCTTTTTGAGATTCTACAAATCACAAAGCTTGGATGAACTTTGAGTTGTAATAAAAGTTTGTTAGGGATTTCAGTTGTTGAGTTGTCTACTTATCTGAGCTATTTATATATGGTAGTAGTCGATATAGCTATTTATATATGGTAGTAGTCGATATAGGTTTGGAGATGTCCTTGGATTACTTCTTTTCAGTTGTTATATTTCCCTCCTGATTGCCTGTTTATTTTGAAGAATGATGAATTTCTTGTCATTCTCTGTGTTTCTTATGTCAGTTAATTGAAAGGCAGCCCAGATAATGTGAGTATTAGCAGACCTCTCATGATGAACATTAGTGAATATTAGTACAAGTATCCATTAGCCTCTTTTTTTCATTGGACCTGTGTTCAGTTAATTATTATGCATTTGGAGGCTAGGCAAAAACACTTCTGTGATCTTTTTTTCATATGACTATTAGCGTTTTATTTTGTATATCTTAAGAATAAATGAAATATATATGTTGAACTGTTTCAACAGGATTCTTTCAACTCTACTGGGTTAGTAGTAACTTCTAAGGTGCCAAGATTCTCGGATCTGTATACACTTACTATAGCCAGCGCAGACCCCCAGTCGATATCTGCAAAACCACCTGTTGAATTCACCAAAAGCGTTACTAAGTGGTAATTCTTCTGACGGTTCCCAGCCTTAAACCGGAACATATTTGTATTCTCTCTCTAGTCTCTACCTGCTTATTTTATCTGTGCTGCTTGTATACTTCTGTAGGTTCACCAAGGATGGAGTTTTGGTGGAGGGCCTTTTCTGGAAGGACGTGGAGGGACTCATAAATGACTATGCCAAAGAATCTAAAAAGAGCAAATAAATTTCGAACTTGTAAGATATTCCAGTGGATCTCGTCGCTACAAAAATACATGCAGACTAGTTAACTTGGCATAAGACTAAAGGTAAACTGAAAGTGAGAGTATCTCTCCCTTAGATGGATTTTGGATTGAAATTTGAAAATACTGAATTTTTCGTTGATCAAAATCTTGGGAGGATTATAGTTGATATAACTCTGATTGCATTAGTCCAAATGATGATGGTATTCTAGCGAACAGTTTAAATCCTTTCTTCCTGCCCAAATTATATGCTTTAGATATTACGTCCTGCACTTTCCATGCTGTTTCTTGTTTCAACTTTTTTTTTCTTCTTTGTTTTTGACAAAAAATTGTGGGAGATTATTATACGGATCAAAATTCGTAAGATGGGTTGAAATTCGGATTAAAATTCATATTCAATGACACATTTATAAGTTTGTTGGCGTTTGAATCCGAATTTTAACCCATTTTACAAATTTTGATTCGTAAGATGATCTCACATAACTCCTCCCTCTTCTTTTTTGGGTTATTTTGTACTAGTGTTAGTTATATACGCTCCTAAGTATATTGTATTATTGTATGTAATCTGTTTGTGTGTGACTTGTGGCGGAGTGGTGTTATCTTGATGTCAAAAGTCTCAAGTCCGAATCCCATCACCAACACCACTAGGTGTGAGTATGTCACACTTGGCCCTGCTAAGTGTGATTTACCTTTCATGTGGCCTGCCAAGTGTGTTTTACCTTTCCTATGTAGTTTGCACCCTCGACAAAAAAAATAAAATAAAAAAATCTTGAAAGGAACAAAAAAAATAAAATAAAAAAATCTTGAAAGGAACATGAACTAAACTTGGTACCTGACTTAATAAAGTCACGTCCTATTATAATTTTTTTTTAATGTAAAAAAATCACGAGGTTGGGAAAAGCAGAGAACTGATGTTTTTTTTTGGTGGTAAAATTAGGAATGAAAATTTGAAAATGAGTGCTTCCATGTGGAAATTAGGGTTTTTAGGTACATCATGCAATACATCTTTTATTTTATGTATTGGGGAATGGGGATTATATAATTTGTAGCGGAATTCGGAGTAGGTGTTCAACTTTCCCTACATTTTTGCATCTTAATCCCTTATCATTTTCCCCTTTATTGCGTAGTCCTTTCATTTTTCACATCTCTTTGTTTTTACTTTATTTTATTTATTTATATTCTCACATTTTGCTGGGGACGTTGGAATCAAAGAAATACACACACATGGTCCTTTTTCATATATTTTTTAGCAATTGGATTCTGAAATCTTTGTTAGATTCAATTTGGTGTTTGAACTTTTAATTATATTATAGTTTGTAGTCAGTTTGATCTTCAAACTTTGTATGCTATTAATATGCGCATAACGCGCACTAGTGGATTGAATTGCAATATAATATATAATAGCTAGTTGAAGGACGTGAAACGAAAGCTTAATTAAAAATATCTTATTATAACAGAATGCAAAAGTCTCACGATCAAATTAAATAAAAATATCAAGATTCCGACTACGAAAAACGTGAGGATTTTAAATTATTTATAAATTATT
This sequence comes from Perilla frutescens, assembly GCA_026008535.1. Lineage (NCBI taxonomy): Eukaryota > Viridiplantae > Streptophyta > Magnoliopsida > Lamiales > Lamiaceae > Perilla > Perilla frutescens. The sequence continues at coordinate 50,705,562 of BRKX01000006.1, forward strand.
GGAGTTGCGCTTTCCTCGACCAGAATTCCATCTAGTTATAAAGAGTTTTTTTTTTTTTTAACTGTAAATTTTATATTATTGGGTAGTGTCATCAAACTATGCAATATACGTGGTGCATGAAATAGGATTAGGTTATAAATTATAATATATATTTAGCCTTTTTTTCTAGCCACTTAAGATTTAAAATAAATAAATATCTTATATATAACTAGTTTCCACACACACACACACAGCAAATAAAGAATCGTTTTTGGACCTTATATGCATCATCACTTCATTGAATAAAGTTTGTTTCAGAATATGACGATGGATAAATTATATTTAATATCGTAGCGTAATTTATAACAATAATAATCTAATTTATATTTAAATATATTCTCAATTAGTTTTTTCGCTGAAATTTGAATCACCATACTGAAAAACATGTGGACAAGGGGGAAAAAACAATTCTACATAAGCCAAAACTACACGGGGTAAATTATATATATTTAATGGCTCCAATATATATAACTTATAATAATAATAATACTCAAACCAATTTTACCCTCGCTCAACGTTTTATTTTTGTCACAATTTCGTCATTCATAAATTTTATCAGAAATTAAAAATTGAATTATCATATCGAAGCATAAGTTGACAAGAACAAGTAAATTCCGAAGCCAAAATGACCTCGTTTTGGCTTATGTGGAATAATTTCCAACTTCTTGTTCATCTTCTTCATTTATCTTTTTCAATAATTTCAAAGTTTCATCTTCTCACATAAGATGCTTAAATCTTGCTCAAATTCCGTCAAATTTGCTTCTCCATCTACTCCTTTTCCGCCGCTGGAATAGGTGCAACTCTTCACTGACCTCTCCAATGTCAAAATCAGAATGCACAACCTCCCTTTGGGTTTTAAAAGAGTCGAGCAATTTCTACAAAATAAAACAATTTCGAGTTAGATTTAAACATTTTATGTGGGATTGTGGGAAAATAATGCTTTGAAATTGTTGAAGAAGATGAATGAAGAAGGCGACTTGCGACGATTTATAAATTATTCCAATATACGCTAAAATAGTGTTGATTTGGGTTATGTGGATTTTTTTTCTTGTCCATATGTTGATGTGATGACTCAACTTTCAGTTGCTAAAAATTTTTAAGAAGAGATGAATTATGAAAAAAATGAAAAGTTGGAGGGTAAGATTGTTATTAAATAAATTGGGGGTATTATTGTTATAAGTTGTAAATATTTTGGTATTATTTTTATAAGTTACAAACATCGAAGTATTAAGTATAATTTAACCCAACATCGTTTGCCTTATTATCAGTGTGGTGACTCAGCTTTCAGTTGTTGGAAAAACTTATAGAGAGTAGTAGAATTGTGAAAGAAATTAAATGTTGGGGATAAAATTATTACTCCCTCCGTCTCATTCACATGGGTTGATTGAATCACTATGATTAAGAAAATTATTGGAAAATACAATTAAATATATAAACTTTCTAATATACCTCTATTTATTTTTTTGATAATAAATTAATGCTTAATATAAATATATTATATAGAGATCTATATTAATAAGTCGGCTAATATATATGGAAGACAGCATGTATACTGAGACATTTAAAAAAAGAAAATAAATCTATATAAATAAAATGGAGGGAGTACTAAATATATATATTGATATATTATTGTTATAAATCGTAAAATCTGGGATATTAAGTACTCCATCCGTTTCAAAATGTTTGTTGTTTTATATATATATATTTTTAAATGTTTGCTGTTTTTTATAATTTGGCTTCCTCTCTCCATTTTAACCCACTCAAATGCTACAAGATTTCTTGATTCTAACAAAATGGAGAGAGAAAAATATATGGAGAGAGAAAATGTTGTTATTTTTTAGGAAAATATGGGTATATTTGTCCACAAAATTAATTATTAATTCTAGATAAACGGATGGAGTATAAGTTAACAAATGATAATCTGTTCATATTAGTTAATCATGAAAATTCAGGTCTTAGTCGCTCATCAATCTCTTTCTGCGGGCGGTTTTCATGTCCTAAAGTCTCTCTCTCTCTCTCTCTCTCTCTCTCTCTCTCTCTCTCTCTCTCTGTGGACCTTTTGAATCTTGAGAGCTTTTGGAAATTGGAAGTGTGGCTGCCACATTAAATGGAATAAATCATTATTATTATAAAAAAAAACTCGGTGTGTCGATATCTTAATGACTTATTAGTAATGATATTTATTTAATTTTTTGTAAACCGTATCTTCAAAAATAGTATATAAATAGTGTTTTATCGACATTAATTATCTCGTTGAAGTTATCGAGGTAATATAGTGTACAATTACTTAAATATTTCGATGATTAATTAATTAATATCGTTAAACTTAAAATTGACTTGCCGTTTATAAAATGGACATAAAACAAACATAAATTAGTTCGGGAATATATATTTTGTAAAGGAAGAAACTATGTGTGCAAATTTTAGATTATCTATGGGAAGTCATAACTAAACTAATAACTATGCATCACCGATCTCCCAGACATACAAGTATAATTGCTCAAAAATAAAAAGAAGAAGAAGAAAGAATAAATACTACACAAAATATCAACTTTCAAAATCGTCTTCTTATAGTTTAATCATTTTTCACAATTTGACTATAGTGGGAAATAATAATACAGTATGAAAAATATACTTTAATGTTTTTCTAACTTTCATCCAACACTTAATGCACGGTTTAATGACACCGAATTAAACAATTAACTAATTAACCACTCTTAAGAAGTGGTCCTTAAGGTACTTAATTAATTTTATAATACACACTAGGGAATTATACAATTAGACTATTTAGTTTTTTTTTTTTTTGTAAAATAATGTTTGTGAGATGGGATAGGGTTAGAGTATTTAGGCAAACTTTTCTATATCTATATAATAATCATGCAAAAGCTCTACTTGGATCGATAAGATTATACTATTATTGGCTTATATAGTATTTTTTTTTTTGTTCTTGGTTTTTTGAGGAAGTGTTCAAGTCAAGTCAATAGATTATTTATAAAATAGTTTGTATAGTAAAAATAGCGTCTAAAGATACACTCAAAATTTATCACATTCTTTTTTCTCAGCGCATGTTCCCTAATTTTTAATGATACAATTGGAATGTGTTAGCAAATCTCCAAAGTGTATTTAGATTTTAGACACTTTTAAAATATCAAAGCTTAAAAGGTTTGTTTGATAACATAACGTGTAATTAATAAAACACTAGATGCATTTTTCTAGTTTCTTTTTTATAGTATATGATGGGATAGAGTGGTTTGTGGTCAAATTCAAATCTCATGGACACATTTAATTGTGTGCGTGTCAGACCTTCTTTCATTTTTCAAATGTGATTTGTCTCTCATGTGTGGTTTGCAATTGACTATTGCATAAGAACATGAAGTTTACTTATTAGTGCGCACCATTTGATAGCAATTGTAGATTACTATAATCAGATGTTTTTGGGTATTATTGATATTAACGTCCCTATAAACCATAGCCAAAAATGTCATCGAATTAATGTCCTTGGTGATGATCTAGTCTGGTCCAATTAAAATCTCATTAGCACTGATAGATGTAAGTTTATTATACATGATTCTTCATATGTGGTTTGCATGTTATTATACAGAAACGGAGTTTACTTAATGCACATCCTCTGATAATGGTGGCAGGTTACCTTCATTAACAAAAAAATGTAATTTTTTTTTAGAATACAAAAAAAATGTAATTGAATCACTGTTAAGTTGGATATTGTTAGACTCATGTGATGTTTATTTACCACTATTTAACTATTAATTAAACTATGAAAAAATCATATTATTAGAGCCTCTTGTTGTTCATAATTTTTATTCTTTTTTTTGTATTCACACACCCGACCTGTGGTATTGAGGAGATTCGAACCCGTGACTTTCTCTTTTTTGTTTTGTTTTATGCTAAAGATTTTATAAGTTTATATATTATTCTAAGTTTAACCTAAAAATATTATATAATATCATGCTACATAAAGTTAGAATAAATGTTTTCTAGATTGTTAAATGAGTAAGATGATATATTTTTTGTTAAATACATATACCTAAGGGAAAAAATAGAATAATTGGTCAACTTATTCATCATATATATATATATATATTATAAGGGTTGTAATAGTTTTATGATTGTATAGTTTAATTAGTAGTAAATAAATTTCATATGAGTTCAGTACTCAACAACAATTCTAATCGCAAATTTGGCTATGGACCTATGGGTAAAGATGGACGTGCATTTTTATCAGTCTGTTACTCAACAATCAACGTTTAAATTGGGTGTATTTTATACTCAAAATACTTGAGAGTTTTAAATATATGTACCCGGGATAGATAAAAATAATTTATTTTACCATTTTCTCTAGAATAGAAGTAGTATGCTTAAGATATAAATTTGTTTTAATTATTACGATAATGTACATTATAATACATGATAAGATATGATAAAATAATACAACCACCTCAGAAACCGCACAATATTCCAATATTTAATACTAACTAATTATATCTTATCGAGTCCCTATTGTCTTAACATAATAACGACATAAATCTATGCTCTTATATCATATTAATGCGATAACAATACAAGCAGAATAAAATTAAAGAGTAAATTACACTTTGATGTCGGATTTTTGAACCTCTAGATAAAAATATCTCGAACTTTAAATATTTTATAGCTTGATATCTGACTTTATCCTGCATTTTTGTACGTAATGCTAAAGATAAAAAAAAAAAAAATTAAGAACTTGTCATAGCTGGCTAGTATGGTGGAATAGAATTACTATTCCCGCCTCCATTACTAATTCAATGGTTGGTATTTATGATCATGAATCGTCATTCATGTAGGAATGCACATTCCCATAATCATGGGATTAATTAACAATTCCATAATTACTCCGGCCCATGAGATTAGTCATTCCCAATCGTCAAAAGTTTTTTATTTTGAACAATGTTATGCTTATTTATTTTTTATTTTGACAAATAAAATCTCATATCTTTATAAATTATTTATAAAAAAATTATATTAAATTTAATATTTTTTTTCTAAAAATATTAAATAAAATAAATTATATAAAAACTCAAAACCGTCAATCTTTTGTAAAACACAACCGCACGATCTTTTCTTAAAAATATTAAAAAATGATGATAAATAATAAAAAAAAATTAAATATGAAAAATGCTTTTTTAAAAAAGAATAATAATCATTTCTTCACGATTCGTCAAATTCTATAATAATTCAAAAAAAATCTAATATTATAATTTTTATATAAAATATAAATACTCACTAATTATTAACGAAATACTAATTACTAGAATGATACTCATTTTTTCACAAATGTTAATAAGGCTAAAATTTCATATTACATAATACATTTTTACAAAATTATGGTATTTCCTGAAGGGTAATTTTGTTATTCAAAAATAAATTTAAGCATATTTATGTATTTTACTAACAAATTATAAATTGTGATTATAAAATTAAATTCCCCATATCAATTTCATTCCTATTGTATTCCTCATGAATACCAACCATAGGAATATCAATATTTATTCCATTTCATTCTCATCATGATTCAATTGCTAAGTTCATTCAATTCTCATACGATTCAATTATCGCATACCAACCACCTCCTTAAATTTCCATTTGCATTTTTAATCATTTTTTCCCAATTGCCAAGGTAATATTTCCTATAGACAATTCATAAGAAAAATAAACAAAAAAAAAAAAAGAAAAGAAAAGTCATAATTGATTGAAAATTAAACAAAAAAAATAATACTTAATTTTTTAATTTGTAATTCGACATCATCCTTTTGCTGTAAACATTGATAACCATGCCCGTTTGAAAATATAATAAGAACACTAGCTCTAATATTGGCGAGAAGATGAAAATATTCAATGAATTTGATAGTCATGCATAAACTAAAGGCATAAATAAATATGTTGAAATATTCGATATCATAATACACCAAAATGATTTTTGTTCAACTAAAATAAAAATGTGATCGCAACTTCAATTATAATTCTGATTTCAAAAATATAACTTGTAATAGTTTTTTTTTTTTATTAATTTTGGGTTGGAAGTGGAATTAAAAAATCCACATCAAATTTTCAACAGTCCACATAAACTATATGGTATCGGATAGTTGATCATGAGATAAATTTAATAAAAATTTACAAGGTCAAATGTCAAAATGTAAAAATATTAAAAGATCGTAACATTTTTATTAAAGAATTTAGGATCGGATATTAAAATATAGTTTGCACAAAAATTAAACGCTAATTAATGGCACTATGGCAGTGAACACTCGTCCTTTTTCTTTGAATTGTAAATATACTATGCGGTCTATGCCCAGTAACTTTGTACTTACAAATAATTAATACTTTCTTTTACTGGGCACTTACAAATAATTAATACTTTCTTGTATGGTTTCATATTAATCTCACTATTTCTAGTTATAAAGTTTGCACTACGATCCTTATGGCCTCTCGCATTGAATTGTTTAGTGCGATTTATTTTTGGGAGAAAAGTTTCTCTAGACAATTTAATTCTAAAATTGGGATAGTTGGGCAAGTTTTAATGGTGTAGGAGTTATATGGGCAATTTGTACTATGTTTGAATTTTTGACCAACAAAATCTGAATATTTATTTTACTTTTTCTGAAAAGTATCTTACTATCTGTACTTTCCATAAGAGATATGCATGGAACAAAATCTTTCTCTATTCAAACTCGATTTTCGTTTGAAAAAAAAAATTGTGGAATCAACTCCATTAATATTGGTATTCAATTATTGTAACTACCCCTCTATTCTCTCTATTTCTCACATATCTTCCTTTCTCACCTCCTTGTTCTGTGAAACGGAAAAAAAAAACTCCATATTCTTCGCCGGCGCCGGACTGGACTTGAAGAAAATGGAGGGACGACGTGAAGATGTAGTTCGACCTTCTGAAGCCGAAGCGGGAGAGGTTAGTTGAATAGATCATTATGGTCTTTCGTTATGCTAATTTTGTTAGATCGTTATGGCCTTTTTTAATGAATCGTTATGATTTTTTAATTAATCGTTATGCGAATTTGAATAGATTGTTATGGCCTTTCGTTATGCTATTTATAACATATCGTTTTGCTAATTTTATTAAATCGTTATGGCTTTTTTAGTTAATCGTTATTGTTTTTTTAATTAATCGTTAAGCAAATTTTATTCATTCGTTATGCTAAATTTATGAAATCGTTATGGCCTATTTTTAATAAAGAAATCGTTATGGTGTTTTGTTAAAAAATGCATAACGATTTACATAAATATAAAACTATACTTGAACGAAAGCTAAAGATTTTTCATAACGATATCTTAGTTCAAGACATGAAAAGAGCTGAACGATAGAACCCAGATCGATTATAACGATAGTTAGTTTATGCCATAACGAAAGTGAATTTATATGTAACGAAAAGTTCATAATTGTTATGCTTTTGATTTTCGTTAATGGTAAAAATTAAATTTTCGTGAATGTTATCGTAATGCTTTTAATTTTCGTTATGCAAAACTTTCGTTATTGTTAAAATTATGTTTTTCGTTCATGGTAAATTTTTATTTTATTCTCATTATGCTAAAATTTAAACTTTCGTGTTATGTGAAATTTAAATTTCGTTATTGCTAAATTTAAATTTCGATATGTTAAAGTTAAAACTTTCGTTATTAGTAAAATTATATTTTCGTTAATGCTAAATTTTTATTGTTATGTGAAATTTAAACTTTTGTTATGTGAAATTTAAACTTTCATTAATGTTATTGTTATGTGAAATTTAAATTTTGTTATTGTTATTAGATTTTCGTTAGTGTTAAATTTGTATTTTCGTTATGTTGAAGCTTTAATTTTCGTTAATTTTATGGTTATGTTAAATTGAAATTTTCGTTATAGTTAAATATAAATGTTCGTTATATTTTAAATTAACTTTAGTTATGTTAAATAGATTGAATGATAACTTTAATTTAATTAGAATTGATATAGTCATGCTCAACCAAACCATATTGTACGGTTTTTTTTAATAATAATATTAGTCTAAATAATACTATTAGTAAAAAATAAAAAAATTAATAATAATAGTAATAATAATATTAGTCTAATTAATACTATTAGTAAAAAATAAAAATAACAAAAACATCTAATATAAACAATAATACTTTTGATAATAATAATAATAATATTCGTGTAAGTAATCATAATAGTAAAAAATAAAATATAAAAAACAATTAATATAAATAATTATACTTTTTTAATTTAAAAATAAATAATAATAATAATAATAATAATAATAATAATAATAATAATAATAATAACAACAACAACAACAACAACAACAGCAGCAGCAGCAGCAGCAGCAGCAGCAGCAGCAGCAGCAGCAACAACAACAACAACAACAACAACAACAACAACAACAACCACCACTAATCTAATAATAACAATAATATTTGCTAATTAATAATATTAGTAAAAAATAAAAATAGCAAAAACAATTAATATAATTAATAATTTAATAACAGTCTAATTTTCTATTGTGAAATTTAGATCGAGTGGATTAGACGCCCCCTCCAGAGGTTCAAGCCGACTGTGAATATGTACGTGAAGATGGAGTTAGTAGACAAGATTAGGGAGGTGTTACAGCATTTCGGCGGTGAGGATACGATCCAGACGTTCAGATCTGGATGCTTAGGACACTTCGTGGACTTTAGGGGGGGTAACATAGCCCGGAAGGCGCTGCATGCATTGATTTGTCGCGAAGTGCGTGTCCAGGATCCTGCACGCGAGGGTAGAAAGTGTCGGTTCCATGTGAGTGGCACGACACTATACTTTGGGCCCTCAGAGTTCGCACTGGTGTCGAGCTTGCGGTTCGGGCCATCCAGTTTTGATCCGAATGCGGCTCATGTGATTCCGGCCAGGGGCATCTATCACCGGCTATTTGAAGGGAAGAAGACGACAATTGCACAGATGTATGAGAAGTTCACGGCGATGCGTCTAGCCAATCACCCTCCAGATTACGTGAAGATTGCAAACATCCTGATCGTGTACCGGATGTTATTTTGCCAGGACCCTGGACGTACGATCGATGACTGGGTGTGGGCCCTGGTGGAGGATGCTGATGCGTGGAATTCTTTTCCATGGGGGGGATACACATTTCAGATCCTGATGCACTTTGTCAACATTCTCCCTAGAGCTCGACGGGATATGGGCCCACACGGGGACGGAGCGTATCATTGGTACGGACCTGTTTGGGCATTTCAGGTAATTAGTTGAATTTATCATGAAAAATTTATGTTTTAGTGATTTGATATTATACTTACATGATATTCTATGTTTTAAAACAGGCATGAGCCTGTGACGTTTTCCCCGAGATTCTCTGTCATTTGGGCATCCCTGGAGGTCAGATGACCACACCTCGCTTATTGAGGTGGTCATTCATAGCCCCGAGCATCGACTTCTCCAGATTTTTTGATAGACAAGTAACCTTTTTTCTATAAATAATTTTAATTATTAAATTGAAGTAATATTGGTTAATGTTAACATGGTGTTCGTTATTGGTGCAGATGGATGTCCAGCCGATGGTGCCATCAGTAGCGGAGCTCTTGACCCCATATGTTCAGAGCTTGGACGGAGATAGTTTGTTGGGTATGAGGTACGTGGTACCTCGAAAGGTCTCCAAGAAGAAGTTGCTGACTGGGGTTGCCCGTCGTGTGGTCCCGGGGACATGCAAGGGGATCTCTGACGTCGTCAACCCAGCACCACATCGTAGGAGTGCCCGTACTGCACAGCAACAGGCTCCACAGACGACGCACCGTTTGATAGACGAGCCGGATGAGGGATCTGGACCCTCGGAGCAGGGACCGAACCGCAGTGAGAGCCCTCCTCGACCGACAGGCAGTAAGCGCCCGAGGAGGAGCCATGAGGGGAGCCGTGGAGAGTCCGGTCCACGTCCTGGTTGGTTCGATCGTGTTATCCACGTCGTTGCTGCCTCAGAAGCCCGCATTATGGGTCAGATGGAGAATAATTTCAGACAGATGGAGAACAATATCAGAGGGATGATTGAAGGCTTATCTGATCGGATGGGGCAGTTGGAAGACCTTGTTATGGGTCGGCTACGCAGGTCGCCCACACCACCCAGAGGGCCCACACCAGTGCCCAGAGACCCCACACCACCTCCTAGGGGTCCCACACCTCCTAGAGACCCCACACCACCTCCTAGAGACCCCACACCACCTCCCAGAGACCCCACACCACCCAGGGGCCCCACAACGCCTCATATGTCCCCCGTATGAGAGAGGGGAAAGCCAGAGGCAGATCATCTACGGGTCGATCTTCTTCGCGCCCTTCGTCAGACGCGCAGTCATCTCCAGGCCCGTCGTCTACCCAGCCGTCATCTGTTGGCCCATCGTCTGCCACGCGTTCGATGGTATTTGACTTATTGGAGGCGGATGAAGCGCGTAGGGTAGAGTTTGGATACATGGAATTAAGGAGGAATGGTCATGGGGTGAATATCCAGGTTATTCCCACCGCTGGCATACTCTGGCAGACATTTTTTGAGCGTATGGAGGATGTTAATGAGCTCGTTGATTATGAGATGGTTGCACATTTCTTGCTTGAGGTGAAGCGACGACTTTTCAGAAGGCACAGGAGCGATGTTGTGATTTGCTCTCCATATTTTTTTGTGAGTTCAAGATACATTCTTTTCTTTTTTTTTTTGTATTTCATTATCTCTTTGTATCGAAGCTTGATTTGTTCATGTGTTTTTTTCAGGTTCAGCTACAGTCAGCATGGAAAAAGCTTCATCCAAGAGATCCTCACTGTGTGGAGGAGTATGGTGAGGACAGATATCTGCATTGGGATCCTCCAGATGTCTTACTGGATGTAATCAGAGGCAAGGGTGGCGTCCAGGAGGTCCCGTGGACGAGAGCAGCTTATGTAAGTGATCTTTCAAGTATACTTATCATACTATCTATGATGATTTTTTTATATTCATCCGTTAATCATTATCATTTATGTAGGCGATCATGATATGCAATGTTGGAAATGCTCACTGGGTCACTGTACGTATCTGTTTCGAGACATGGAGGGTCGAGTTGTATGACTCGTTATTGTTCCAGATGCACCTCCCGGAGAACAGAGAGCTGGATCAGAGGCGTGATCGAGAGCTGCTACCACTCCTACGTCTACTGCCACGCGTCATGTGGAGTGCTGGTTTTTGGAGAGGTCGGAACAGGCCAGATACACATCTCTTAGCCATGACACTGGACAAGACTATCCAAGAGCAGTTTGCGCAGATTGACAACATCAGTTGTGGTGTTTATGCTATGATGTATGTGGATCGTTTGTTGTTTGACACTCCTGGTCTTGATGTCGGTCCATATGATATTCAGAGATATCGGCTTTCTGTAGCAAAGAGGATCTTCTCACTTAGCTATGGCCGTCTACAGTGACTTATGATGTTATATATGTATTGTACTTGACGTCTTTCATGTATGTATTGCATTTGACATTGCTCGTTCATTTTATTCAAATATGTTTGTTGACTACATGATTTTTAAACAAATAAAACCAAAGTAGACATCATTATCATTTTAAACAAATACAACCAAAGTCGAGATAAACCATATTATCACTGCAAGCCAACGACAATAATGTAGACATGATCAATCTAGGTCCTTCGTCTGTCTACTCGGATACCTGGGACGGGTATGAGACGTCTCACCACAAATACCACACTTCTTAGGTGCTCTTCTACGTGCAGACTCCGGTGGCGCGCTCTCTGGAGGTGCATTTAAGTCCACACCGACAATGGGCACCGGGGCTGTGCATACGCGTCTGTTATGGCCCGGGACATGACATCTAGTGCAGATCTGCCTCCGCTGACTGGATGACGCCTCAGCACACCCCGAGCTCTAGACATTCGAGGACGACCGGTTCTCTGTACTCAGGCTCGGTGTCAGGGATGACCCTTGAGCTGCTGCAGCCTCTCTGAACAACATACACAACCATCTCTTGACTCTGCTCATGGAGCAAGTCTAGCAAACCAGCATCATCTTTCAGTCTTGGCTTGATCTATCTACCACTATTGGTGCTCGACATCCATGATAACTGGTACTCGACACATGTGGGATCGGTCTCCAATAACTCATGTATCTCTCTGATCAGTGACCTAAAACATAAATCATCCGATGACATGATGATCAACTCCTCCACACCATCTACGTACTGAGCTCTATCCCATCGGCCACTATGTCGTACAATAATACGACGTATAACCATCTGCCCTAACGAAATATAAATTTAGCCATAACTAACATTGAATTTATACAATAACGAAAATTTATTATTAACATAACGAAATTTTTATTTAACAATAACTAACATTAAATTTCAATAATAACGAAACTTTAAATTAAACAATAACGAAAGTTTAGTTTTAAAAATAACGAAACTTTAAATTAATAATATCTTCATAAAATTTAAATACAACAATTAACCATAATGAATTTTTTTTTAACATATGGAATACTCAAATTAAACAATAATGAAAGTTTAGTTTTAACAATAACGAATATTTAAATTACACAATAACGAGAATGACATTTTAAGAATAACGAAAATTTAAATTTAAACATTAACGAAAATGACATTTTTAAGAATAACGAAAGTTTAGTTTTAAAAATAACGAAACTTTAAATTAATAATATCTTCACAAAATTTAAATACAACAATTAACCATAATGAAATATTTTTTAACATAAGGAATACTCAAATTAAACAATAACGAAAGTTTAGTTTTAACAATAACGAAAATTTAAATTACACAATAACGAAAATGACATTTTAAGAATAACGAAAATTTAAATTTAAACATTAACGAAAATGACATTTTTAAGAATAACGAAAGTTTAGTTTTAAAAATAACGAAACTTTAAATTACTAATATCTTCACAAAATTTAAATACAACAATTAACCATAATGAATTTTTTTTAACATAAGGAATACTCAAATTAAACAATAACGAAAGTTTAGTTTTAACAATAACGAAAATTTAAATTCCACCTTAACGAAAATAAAAATTTTAAGAATAACGAAACTTAAATTTAAACATAACGAAAATTTAAATTTAACCATAACGATAATTCTACTAGTCTAAATGGATAAAAGTAGACAAAAGTAAATAATAATTGGGAAAAAACAACAACTTTTAAATATAGGTAGTTTGTTAGGCAATTTGTACTATATTACACTTGGTCCCCACACCCAATGATTGACACATTGTACTTTTGGCAGGCATTAAATGCACCTAACAGCCCAAACCCTAATTCTAAAAATGAAACCCTAATAGCCTCGATTTTATATTTAGTAGCATCGATTAATTGGTAGCCTCGATTATGGTGATTTATGAGATTCTTCTTAAATTGATGTTTCATCGATAGAATATGTATTAATCATGCTTCATCGATTAATATTTAATATGCATAGATTAAGAAAAAACTCCTCATGCTTCATCGATTAATATTTAATATGCATAGATTAACAAAAAACTCCTCGATTTCTTTTTTAACATTTGCTTACTCGATTAACTATGAACGATTAATATCTAACCATTATTGATTAATGTTATTAACCGTGATCATGCAATTTTATCGAGACAATGTTCCCTACAATTAATCATTTTTTTTAGTGAATGCATTTATTTCTTGTCTAAGGTAGGTACTAGTTTCAATAAATAAAAAGAAAAGGTTGTTGGCTTCATTAAATGAAAAGAAGTGGAAGGTAGGACCGAATTAATGAAAAGAAGAGGATGTTGTACCGAATTAAATACATTCTAATGTTTTATAACGAGGTAGGTGAATTTTCTGAATAAATAGATGTAGAATAGATGTAGAATCCGGAGCTCATTCACAGTACAATACAAATCTCATTCACAAAAATCACACAAGTTTTTATTCACACTACTACAAATCAACGAAGAGTAGGAAAAGTTGGAGAATATTTTTCGAGCAAGGTGCGAAAGAAAAAAAAATTCTGGAGAAAAAAATAGTGTTCGAAAATTTTCACCAATTTTCAAAGGTACGTTTTGTACTCCATTTTTTTGAACTTATTTTGCAAATATTTATGTTTATTATTTTGATTATGTATTGCATGTGTTGTTAGATTTACTTTGAAAATAGAGTGATACGGCCTTTTTTTGGAATTGGTTGGTAATGTTTAATTTAGGTTAATTGTTGTTGGTTTTGAATTTAGTCGATGTTTATGTGATTTTGAGGGTTGTATAATGTTTACCTAAATATAAAACATAATCGAGGATCATAGAAAACAATCGAGGCCTTCCTCGATAATTATTTTAATAATCGAGGCCTTACTCGATTAAATTACATAAACAAAAACGAATCGAGGCCTTCCTCGATTAATTTGAAAAGTAAAAACAAATGGATTAGTTAAAAAAATTAATCTAGTTACTAATCGATTAATTTTAGAAACAAAAACTAAATCGACTCACTAATCGATTAATTAAAAAAATTAATCGATTAGTTATTTAATAAAAAAACAAACTAATCGATTAATAGTTTAAAAAAAGCTAATCGAGTAGTCCTTTAATTAAAAACAAACGAATCGATTAATAATTTTAATAAAAACTAATCGATTAGTACTTTAATTAAAAACAAACTTATCGATTAATAATTTGAAAAAAAACTAATCGATTAATAGTTTAATTAAAACTAATCGATTAGTAGATTAATAAAAAAACAAACTAATCGATTAATGGTTAAAAAAAAACTAATCGAGTAGTCCTTTAATTAAAAACAAACGAATCGATTAATAATTTTAATAAAATTAATCTAGTTACTAATCGATTAATTTTAGGATTTAAGAGGGTTTAGGGTTAAATTGTGATCTCATGTAGCATTGTTTAAAAATTGTCCAGATGGTTAGACGCCGCATTATTGTACGTCACAGTGGACGATGTGAGAGATCAGAATATGTAGATGGGGACGAACAACTCGTGACGATGTCATCCGATAAGCTGTGCTTTAGCTCACTGGTGAGGGAGGTTCACAAGTTGTTGCGGACTGACCCGAACAGGATCGAGTATGAATTATTTTACCTCACCAGCACCAATACTGGCAGACGGATCAGAGCATCTTTGCAAGATGATGGAGATTTGCTTGATTTGCTTCACGAGCAGACTACTGAACTCGTCGTGTACGTGATTTCAAGACAGTTGGAAGGTTCTGGAGCCGGACCATCTATGAGGGATGACTATGTTCCCTACTTTTCACATGCAGAGACGCATGGTCCTACTGCAGAAGAAGAGGGAGATGGAGAAGAAGAGGCTAAAGGAGAAGAAGAGGAAGAAGAAGAAGAACAAGAACAAGAAGAGGTGAATGATAGAACGAGGTTGGTGGAGTCACTGTTGACAGAATTTAGTGGCTGGCTTCGTTCTTCTGCTGAACGTACAGACAGATTGCTATGTTTGACGGGAGTCGTCCCACCATCTACCACCGGTGTTCCGTTTAGATCTGACGGGCCTTCGAACAATTGGGTGGTTCCCCTTGCTGACTGGGACATTGCGAGCCCACTATCTTGGGATGAGGGACCAACACCAGAAACAGATACACTGCACCAGGGAGCTATTTTTCGAACGAAGGATGATCTCGCCCTGGCGGTCGGTATCTATCATATGCAAAATCGAGTGGAGTATGTCGTGTATCGCTCGAACAGGTCACGATTGGGCTATGTTTGCAAGCATGGCGGTGATTGCCCGTTCAAGTGCTTTGCGGTTGCTGATGGGCATATGTGGAGAATATACAAGTTCAACGGCTCTCACACATGCCATCTTGATATGGGTCGAATTGCTCCGCGACAGGTACCTGCACGAGTGCTCGGAAAATACTTTGCTTGTAGATTGGTGGACGAGCGGGTTGTCCTGAAACCGAAGGAGATGATGGCGGAGCTTGTGCGTGAGTTTGGCATCCACATTGACTACAGCTTCGCTCTGCGCACGAGGAACATTGCCATTCAGATGGTATATGGAGACTTTGACAAGTCCTACGCACAGTTGCCCGCTTTCCTTCACACTCTGCAATTGATAAATCCGGGAACTGTAGTAGACATGGAGATCACGAGTGATGGTCGGTTCAAGCATTCATTCCTTGCTCTCGGTGCGTGTGTCAATGCATTTCTCCAGTATGCTCGTCCAGTGCTTGTGATCGATGGGACCCACCTGAAGGGAAAGAACAAGGGGGTTCTCTTTGTTGCTGTGACGAAGGACGGCAACGAACAGGTCTTACCTGTTGCAGTTGGGCTCGGACCGATAGAGAACGATGAATCTTGGATATGGTTTCTGGCCCACGTGCACATGGCTCTGGGTGATATAGATGATCTTCTCATCGTTTCGGATCAGCATCAGAGCATTAAAAATGTTGTGGAGGCCGTTTTCCCAAGTGCGACGCACGGACTGTGCTACTACCATTTGAAGAATAAGATGACGAAGAGAGGGAAACACATGACGACGCTGTTTCAGGAGGCTGCCTACGCATATCGGAGAGAGACATTCCAGGAGAGTATGTCGACGTTGGAGCAGGTCTGTCCAAATGCATATCAGAAGCTGTGTAATATTGGCCCAGTGCATTAGGCTCGTTCACACTGCCCCGTACGGCGCTACGGGTTCATGACATCAAATGCGGCGGAGAGTCTCAATGCTCGTCTGTTGTGGGCGAGGAGGTTACCTGTTTGCTCATTGTTCGAGATGTTTAGATCGATTGTTGAGCAGTGGTTCGTCGAGCGACGTGCGGCAGCAGTGGGTTCGAATCATGTGTTGACTGATGGCATCGCGCTTAAGCTTTCGGGTAACGTCGATAAGGGACGTTGCTATGCCGTGCGTCCCACTACATTAGCAACTTTATGGAAAGTCGAGGTTGGGAGGGAGGTCTACATGGTCGATCTTCAGAACCGGACCTGTGACTGTCGTGAGTTCGAGCTGGACTTGATCCCCTGCTCTCACGCGGCAGCGGTCATCTGGTACGACATTTAAATCTATATTTGTTCTTATTTTTTGTACATGTACCTAATTGAGTGTGTTTATTTTCCCTTTCGCGGTTGTACCGGGGCGGCTATATATGATTATGTGGACAGGTGTTACAAGGTCAAGAGCTTGGTCGGCATGTATAACTCGATCATCAGGGGTCTGCCTCATCCAGAACAATGGATTATGCCCGATGCGTTTGGATCACGAGTGGTTTTGGCGCCAGAGATCAGACGACGTGCTGGGCGTCCATCTACATCCAGAGCTCAAGCCCCGTTTGAGGCCTCATCCAGTGCACGGAGACAGTTTTGCACTAGATGCCATGGACAGAGGCACAACAGACGTGTATGCACATCCCATTTACCCATTGGCGGTGTTGATCTGAATTCACCGCCCGAAGATGTTCCGCGGAGAAGGGCGCCGAAGAAGTGTGGCATTTGCGGTAGTACGGAGCATACGCGTCCTAGATGTCCTATTCGATTGTCAGCGGATGAGCATTAGTCGATTAAATTAATTTGTTTTTTGAACCATTTTGTTGACGGGACAACACATTTTGTCACGAAAAACATTAATGAAGGAAAATATTTACATTGATCAAGTTCAAGTACAAAAACAACACATAAGTCAATATTTAAATGTCAGCATCTACAAGCTAGGTCTCTTAATGTAAGTCAATGAATATATCCGAGCCCCTATAATCCTCCGATACGCATGTACTCCCTCCTCCGACAATCCGGGCGGAAGTCCTGCACCCAATTTCTTGTGAAGCTCACTTACATAATCACGCCCCATCCATGGCACCTGATACCGCCCATCCCTGCCCTGGATCCGATGTATCAGTCCCTCGGCAGGTGTCCATCGCTGGTAGTCATCGTCACCGTATGCACGTGTGCACTCCAGGTCAAGAGGATGCAGTCTCTTCCATGTGGCAACGAGGGCCTCCTGCAAAAAATGACTTACGATTAAGCGTCTAGTAAGAAAAAAAGACAAACTATTTTCAAATAAGTACTTGAACTCACATATAGACCAGTAGTAGCCGCCGCCGTCCGACAATGGTTGTCCCTCTTAACTCGTCGAGCCGTCGCGCTCAGAAAGTAGCTCATGTGAACATCCTTCAACTCAGTCCTCGGATCCTCAAGATGATCAAACCATCCCTGCCGCAAGCGATCGCCGTTGAAATGGAGCTGAACAACGACATCCGGACCTAAGGATCTAAATCGTGGGTAGGTGACCTGGAGTGTGCTATCATCGATGTCATTCATGAGCTGATAGGTCGCGCTAAAACCACCATGGCGTGGAGCCGAAGTGCTAGTACCCTTCGGCTCCACAGTGGTGGGCTGTGGAGCCTGATCACCAGGACTACAGTCGCTCGGCTCTGGGCTGTGGCAATCTCTATCCTGAGGCATGTGTGACCTCCGAGAGCGGCTACCCTGACCAGCTAATGCACGATCAATCGCCCGATCCACATACTCCTGGACACGGGACGCAATAGTCGTGTCAATAAGCTCCTAGACACGGGGCATCACTCGATCCACAATCCTCTGAATGAAACCCTCTGAGGGCTCCCCACTGCTCGGCATGCGATCCCTCCTCGAACGCTTCATTCCCCAAGCTCGAGGAGGGCTCTCTGGATCGATCGAATCAGGCGTGTGCACTGGTGCGTCCTCAGTGAGGGGCCGGGCTCCAGGCTCAGTATGATCTAGCTCGTCCCTCAATGCCCGGCTAGTCGAGGGTCGACCGGTCGCCTGACGACCCGTCTGTGGTGTCCGAGCAGCTCTGGTGCCTCGGGCTGACGGAGGGACAACCGCCTCTGCCGATGTGGAACAACAAGATGACACATTTGCAAGCATCTTCTTCTTGTTCCCGGATCGAGCGGGAACATATCTCACGCTCTGAGCTCCAGGCTCCAACTGCAGGCTCATGTAATATGAAGTTGCCGTCTCCTCGGGAGATGGCACCAACGTAACCACACGTGACTGCATGGAATTATTAATAATATCATTAAGATGAATTAACAAATATAGATCGAAGATTCTAAATATATCAAGAAACATCAAAATGTACCACTCGCTATAATAAGATGGCTGGGTCGGTGGCAGGGAGTCTGAATGTCCACCTCAAACATCGAGGCACAGTGAGCTGTCCACTGTGCAGACCAACCTCAGTAGCCAACTCCGGTATCACCTCACAAGCCCATACCTGTAAAGTGAATTAATGGATTAGTTACGTATACACTTGATTTAAACTAATTTAGAAGAATTAAGTTTAAACTAATTACCTGGAGTGCCCAGATCGGCCCGTAAAAATGATACTGTCCCGATCCTTTCCCGCCCATAGCCTCTCGAGTCCTGGGGAGGAGGCCAATGTAGTGCATCAACGACTGGTAAGAATATGCACCCCATGGAAACGAGTTCCATCCCTCCACATCCTCCGCTAGAGCCCACACCCATGGATCCACGGCCCGGTGCGGATCTAGGCACAGAATCATCCGGTATACGAACAATATGTTCGCAACCTTCACACATAATCCGTAGCGTCTCTGGCCATCCCCCGGGCGGAGAACCTGTCCTCCATCTGTTTGACTGTCGTACGCTTCCCTTCGAATAAACGGTGGTAGACCGATCTCCTCGGAACAATATGAGCGCCATGAGGATCGAATGTCGAGCTGCCGAGGTGTAAACCTGACACCAAGGCGTACTCACTCGCACCGAACCGCAGCTGGGAATGATGAATGTGAAACCATGCCTCCAGCCCCACACGTGCACGATCCGGCGCGTGCACCTCGAACGTCATCAGCGCGTGCATGACCCTCTTCTGGACGTCACCACCTCTGTAGTCCAGAAAATATCCGAAACACCCCGATCTGAACAGTCGCATGGCGTCACCACCAATCGCGAGTAGCGTGTCTCTAATCGTGTCAATAACACCGGGGATGGCGTACACGACGACCGAGGGCGTCCGGCTCCGTAATGGGAGTCTAACCCAGTCAATCTAACAACATTTTCAAAATTAAAACTAATAAAGTAAATTCTTTTAATATTTCATATAAATTCGAATTTCTTAAAATTTAATTTTAGGCTTTTTTAGTTTCTTTTTTAAAATTATTAATCGATTAATTTTTTTTAATTATTAATCTATTAGTTTTAATTAAACTATTAATCAATTATTTATTTTTTAAATTATTAATCTATTAGTTTGTTTTTTAATTTAAGTACTAATCGATTAGTTTTGTTAAAACTATTAATCGATTAGTCTGTTTTTTATTAAAGTACTAATCGATTAGTTTTTTTTAAATTACTAATCGATTAGTTTGTTCTTAATTAAAGTACTAATCGATTAGTTTTTTTTTTTAAATTACTAATCGATTAGTTTGTTTTTAATTAAAGTACTAATTGATTAGTTTTTTTAAAAACTATTAATCGATTAGTTTGTTTTAATTAAAGTACTAATTAATTAGTTTTTTTTTAAAACTATTAATCGATTAGTTTGTTTTTAATAAAAACTAATCGATTAGTTTTTTTTAAATTATTAATCGATTATTTTTTTTAATTATTAATCGATTAGTTTTAATTAAACTATTAATCGATTAGTTTTTTTTAAAAAAGTATTAATCGATTAGTTTTTTTTCATTAAACTACTAATCGATTAGTTTTTTTTTTAAATTATTAATCAATTACTTTTTTTTAATTATTAATAGATTAGTTTTAATTAAACTATTAATCGATTAGGTTTTTTATTAAATAAATTAATCGATTAGTTTGTTTTTGATTAAAGTACTAATCGATTAGTTTTTTTAAAAAATATTACTCGATTAGTTTGTTTTTAATTAGAGTACTAATCGATTAGTTTTTTTAAATTATTAATCGATTAGTTTTTTGTAATTAAACTATTAATCGATTAAGTCCTCAATTGGTTTTTTTTTACTTAATCGATTAATGCCACAAAGAATTTTTTTATTAATCGATTAGTGCCTTGATTAATTTTTCTTAATTAATAAATTAGTGTCTCGATTAATTTTTTTTAATTAATCGATTAGTGACTCGATTTAGTTTTTGATTCGATTCATTTTTTTTAACTAATCGATTAGTGTTTATTTTTCAAATTAATCGAGGAAGGCATCGAATAGTTTTTGTTTTTCTAATTTAATCGAGGAAGGCCTCGAATAGTTTTTGTTTTTCTAATTTAATCGAGGAAGGCCTCGATTATTATTAAAATAACCGAGGAAGGCCTCGATTAGTTGTTTATGCTCCTCGATTAATTTTAAGCTCCTCGATTAGTTTAATTAGATAATTATCGACTAATCAAGATTAACAACAAATAATTCAAAACTAACAACGAATAACCCACAGTGCATATCAAATAATCAATCAATAGTTAATCTACCTAGCCTTGATTAATATCAAAATAAACATCCTAATTCCGAAAAAAACATTAAGTTAAATTATCCACCATTAAGTTGCAAAATCCATGATTATTTTCAAAATCCACGATCTATTTCAAAATCGACTATTATTTTCAAATTCCAACATTAATCAACCAACTAAAAACAAATTTTAAATACAAATCGGAGACATACATGTGATGCTGAAGACGTCGTCGGCGATGATTCCCGTCCTTACTCCATTGTCGGCTGATGATTCACTATGAGCAATCGGTCCATTAGTTACAGAGAGAGAGAGAAAGGGGCAATCTTTTTGCAAAAAATCGAGAACAACCGGCGCCGACACAGTTTCAATCGAGGAGGAGACCGATTTCTTTTTCTGTTCTTCAAGGTTATTCCAGCAGAATGAATCGAGGGGGAGAGAGAGTGTGTTGGGGTGGTTGGAAAAAATGAATTCAAACCCTAAATGAATCGAGGGGGATAGAGAGTGTGTTGGGGGTGGTTGGGAAAAATTAATTCAAACCCTAAATCATAAATATTCCTATGGCAGTTACTTTAGTTCAGAAAGTACAAATTTTTTCAGATTTGGTGGGGCCATGCACACGGTTGAATATTTTTATTAGGGACATTGTCGACAAAACTCACACTTTTTAAAACTTGTTTCTTTTTCCCCACCCTTATCTGCTTTTGTCGAGAAAAAAATTTCACCCATTCTACTAAACCATTAACTAATCCTTATGATATTTCTATTTAACCAAAGCGATAATTAAATTTAACCATTAACTAACCCTAACGATAACCATTAACACAAATTAAATTTCAACATTAACTAACCATAACGAAAAAATTTATTTAACCATAACGACAATTCAATTGGACAATAACGAAAATTAAATTAAAACTAGGGTTATACTTTAACAATAATTGAAACTAACCATGACGACAAGAAAATTAAAACTATCATTATACTTTATCGTTATGCCTTTGTTATAGCCTAATTGCAGGAACATAATTTTGGCTAAATAAAACCTAAAATAATTTTCTAAGTAAGGAACGTAACAAGACTTGAAACGTACCTTTCAATTTTGGAGAATTTTTCCGCGAAATTTCACCGATGATGATGTTTTGTTGATGACGATGATCTTCTCGCTTGCACGATCAAACATTCATTTTTTATGTGAATTCAGAGATTTTCTTCACCAAACTCTTGAACTATTTCTTCTATTTGGTGTGGGTTGAATTGATGCATCGGTGTAGTGTAAATATAAGAGAATGACACCAACCTCTCTTACACAAAATTAAATGCATTAAATTTCATTTAATTTGGGCCAACTAATACCTACCTATGCAAATACAAATATTTATGCATTTTACCTACCTCATGTTGACCACACAGAAATGACAGAATAATGCATTGATGCATAACGTTATAAATGTTTCGTCATAAGTTTTCGTTATATATTGATAAATTTTCGTTATATGTTTTTATACATGTATCGTTTAATATTTTCGTTATACATAAAATCCTATATAATGAACTATCGTTTAATGTTTTCGTTAATATTAATTTCGTTATTATTATTATTATTATTATTATACTTTCGTTATTATCAATATATAATGATATATTACTTTCGTTATTTCGTTATTCTTATCGTTATTACTTTCGTCATTCTCTTTATCATTATTTCGTTATTCTTATTATTATTACTTTCGTTATTATCAATATATATATTTCGTTATTCTTATTATTATTACTTTCGTTATTCTTATCATTACTATTAATTTCTATCGTTATTCTTATTATTATTATTTTCGTTATTCTTATTATTACTATCGTTATTATTATTATTATTATTATTATTATTATTATTATTATTATTATTATTATTTTCGTTATTCTTATTATTATTACTTTCGTTATTCTTATTATTATTATCATTACTATTAATTTCGTTATTATCATTACTATTAATTTCGTTATCCTTATCGTTATTCATTATTATTAATTTTAAAAATAAATTGTCTACAAAAAACTGGTAGGGATCGCTCATGTATTTATTTTTACATGTTAGGGTTTGTATATGTTAGGGTTTTAGGGTGCATTTAATGTTTAGTTTTGAAAAAAACATAAAAAGTACATTTCTCCAATCACTGGGTGTGGGGCCAAGTGTGTCATAACTCCAAATTGCCCATGAAACTACTACACCCTTATATGTTGCCTTTTTTTTTCCTTTTTTACTTTTTTTTTGTCTATATTTATAGATTTACACTTTATTTTTTATTTGTAATATACAAGTTATGATACAGAAACAAGATTACCCACAAAATTATACTCCCCATTTCTATATAAGTGTCATTTTAACTTTTTTTTTTGTTTCAGAAAAATTATCATTCTAAATAATCAAGAAAAATTATCATTCTACATAATCAAGGTAAAATTTACAGTTTTTTCTCCAATTTACCCTTATTTAATGTAGTCAACTATCCCCTCATCCCATTAATCATTGAGAGAAAATTGTAGTTCGAAAGCTCCATAAATTCAATGTAAATGTATATGTACATGAATAATCATTAAATGATTCAATGCAATTAATTTGATTTGATAAATTAAATAGGATTATATTAAATAATTTGATCACTTTATTAATTTATGTATATACATTTAGGATGATCCTTATATAAAAATAGAGAAAATATAATTTATCAGATAACCACCGTGAAATCCTGTCATGTCAGAAAACAAAAAAATTGTAGCAACATATATCATAAATTGAAAATGAGTATTAGGCATTTAAAGATGGGGGTTGTCCCTTTCTAGTTTGGCCCTAGTCCTTGTTTCCATTAATCAAAACTTAATAATTTAGTTATACCATTTAATTAAAGATCTTCCTATGCTTTTGTAGGGTACAACAATAATTATTAAATTTTATTTATTGGAATTAGTCAAGTTCCCTCGTTTGCTTCGGCTGAGGAGCCACCGATGACGTGGCGCGCCGAACAACCACCGCCATTGGTTAGTTTGCGGGCCCCATATACATCCAATGGGCCCCATACTGACGTGTACTTGCGGAACTGAGAGCAGAAATTGAGCCGGATTTAAAAATGATGGCTCGCGTCCGTCGTTGCCTACAAATTAAACCTGATAGTCTCTTATCTCTGCATTTTGAGATTGGTGCAGGCAGCAAGGCTTATTATTAGGATATACAAGATATTTTTCTCTCTCCCTCTCCGTCTCTCTCTCTCTCTCTAAAATTTGATCTCGGAATTCACGCTACGGGCTTAATCTGTTCACTTCATTGGAAATTGTGATCGTTGCAGCGATATTCGCCGACTGATCGAGGGATTTTGAGATTTGAGAAATGGCCAACTCCGACAAACAGCAATCGGCGGAGGAGCCGCGGATCGACGACTTAGATCGCGCCGATCAGGTTTCCGCCGGCGGAGATGGTTCTGTTGACGTATCTTCTAGCGGCGGCGAAACGTCGGCGAGCACGAATCGGTCGGTTACGCGGAGGTTGACGGAGATTTTGGTGGAGGATAGGGATTCCGATCTGCTGCTGCAGAGGAGCGAGAGGGAGGATGGCGTTATCCAATGGCTTCGCGCATTGGATTTGCAAGTGATGGGG
This sequence comes from Perilla frutescens, assembly GCA_026008535.1. Classification (NCBI taxonomy): domain Eukaryota; kingdom Viridiplantae; phylum Streptophyta; class Magnoliopsida; order Lamiales; family Lamiaceae; genus Perilla; species Perilla frutescens. The sequence goes on from BRKX01000006.1 coordinate 50,730,654, forward strand.
GCTTGCCGAGTGGATGAGAGGTTGAAGCCTTTGCTGAAGCTGAATGCCTCCAGTGGTGTGGCTGACGATGCTCTGCTAGCTCACCTTAGTCAGGTAATATATCTACATTCTAATAGGAATCTACGTTTTGATAGGTTACATGGAATTTGTTAATCTAGAATGAGATAGAAAATAATACTTGCAAGATTTGTTCGATTGTCTGCTCACCCATTTTTATTGAACAGCACTTTGAGCCATCTGAGGTTGGTATGCTGGCCAGGTGCTTGTGTGCGCCGCTGGTTTCTATCCGGGTTGGAAAGATCAACAAGCAAGGAACACTTCTGTCTCCGACATCTGTAAGGTAGTTACAAGCGTATCTTTTCTTTAGGGGCATTGATATGATTCCGTGTTTGCGAATAATTGTATCGTTTCATCATTAACAACGCGTAGAAATCACTTCCATGTGTAAATTGGGCGAGGAAATAAATTATTCTCCATACACATAAAGTAGATTGTGAACAGAGCCATACTAGAAGCCTAATCGTTGGATGGTTTTTAGACTGATCCATTTCCTTCATTATCTCCCTGTTTAAGAATGCAATTTCTAGATCAGTAAGCAGTTAACTATTGGAAGTATAAAAAAAATTAAATTACGGGCAGAATTGACTTAAATCATAACCAACTGATGTACCCAATCACATTCAAGTGCAATTGATTCGTAATACTACATGTTACTTGGCTGACAAATTGCTGAGACTAGGGCATTATGTATTTGTAAAGATTTGGAAAAAAATAGAAAACAAAAATGAAGTAACTTAGCAGTGTATAGTGGAAACTGGAAAGAAGGTAGTAGTGGGGCAAATGCTAGAAAGTGATATATGCTAACTGTGTAAGTCAAAGAACACAAAAAAATGTCACCTATAACCTATACGCAAAACTATCAAATGAATGTGCTTTTGGCCATCTTGATCATCACTTCCTTTGCTATGAATCATTTATCTTGTTTCAGCTGTATCTCTGGTTGTGTATGCCTTTATTAATCTTTCTTAACACATTCTTGCTGGTAAATATATATATATATTGTAGCTTTATTGCAATGTTCATATAAAGCTAACTTTTCTTGATTCATCTATGCATCACTATTAATTTTTACTTTATATAATGCTATAATTTTTGTATTGATTAGCTAACAAAGTGGCTGATGAAATGGAGTGTGATGTTATCATCTTGAATTCTTGATCCTTAATCTCGTTTAGGGTTCACTTTTTGAGTGTCTTATACATGAATTATAGAAATCTGTTATAACCACCTCTTCATGGCAGTACATGCTGGGTTGTCTTAGATCCTTCTGTCTTGATATAACTGTTCATATCTAGGAGGTGCGTTTGACATGTGCAGACACCATGGAAGGTTTGTGTGGTATATATGCTTGTCTTTGTGGTTGGTGGAGATCGTAGTGGAATTTTCTTATCTGATGACCCTTGCATGTATCTTGATGACATTGTGATCACGACTTGCTCATTTACTGAATTATTTATTATGCCCTTGTGTGTTCTCTATCTTATGCTGTCCTTATTTCACGATCTATGCTTGATGCATGTAATGTTTCTGTAATGAGGGGAAAGAATCTTAACTTTTATCTGATATCGAATTTCTTATGATTCCTGAATACCATAGGGTGCTGTATTTTAGATTGTTGATGGTAACATTGTTCATCCTTCCAAGTGAATATCTTTTTACTTGTAGGTAAAATGGCGTATACTATAATGATCACTGAATTAAGAAGAAGTAAAGGTAGCTTTATGCTTCTACATTATGTCATGCTTTGCCAGAGTTCTTTGACTTACTGTATATTTTATTAGTACCTTTCTGCTCTGATGCCTGTTGCTGCTTTTTAATTGTGTTTCTGGCTTTACATTATATGTGCATAAATATGTACTCAATACATATTGTTAATTCTTGTTCTATCTTTCATGTACCTAACTGGTTCTATTTTGTTATTCATTAGATTAGATTATATATTTAATTATGTATGTGATTTTTTTTTGTGTTCATAAATCTTGAGATTTCAAAGTGATGCCTAGTTTCTTAGTCTTTTTTAGATTTTGTCACACATTTGGCACCCCTCTTGATGTAATAATGTTGCATACTTACAAATGTAGGCATGGGTAAAAAAAGGCTTTTCTGTCTCTACTAATCTAAACTATGGCTTTTCTACCAATACACTGTTTTGGGCTCGCCAATATTTGGATATTATACTATATATTTGTACAAAACACGCTTCTTAGATTATAGCAAGAATAGATTTAAGTCTTCATTTGTGAGATTTTATTATCAATGCTCGATATTTGTAGTTATATTATATAACTCATGATGTATGGTTTTGATCTTCTCCATGTAGAAACCTAACCTAAGATCTTATAGTTTAAGTGTGTACGAACTATTCTGGGAAAGAAATCAGAACATAGTAGCATTGCAAATAATTGAAAATTATAGGGTACTGAGTCTTTAGTTAGATGGGGAATGAGACAGGGAAACTAAAATACATGAACGTAAAGTTTGATATTCACAAAAGCTCAGTCCAACTTAGAACTGTGTCTTCTGAAAGTTATATAACTTGTTGAGCATGCATCCTTTAGGAAGGATTTAACTGGTTTTCTTAACTTGAAAATTTGGGTTTCTCACTGTTGTTTCTTATTACTAGTGGATACCAGGATAAATAAATGCAGTCAGTAGTATGATATTTTCATTTATTTGACATCTACTTCCTTTCTACTTTGCTTATTGCTGTTTCTGAACCCTATGTTTGTCATTTGAACAGGGGGAATTTATGTCTCACACTTTTGCCAACTTCAGATTTACGGATATCATTTAATGGAGATGATGGTTCTGAGGAGAGGCTGGCAACATTAAGTACTAAGGCTCAGTGCGCTAATGTAAAATTTGAGGAGATCTCTGCCGACAGGTCTCGAAGGTCCTTCTTGGTAAAGAACTCTGATGGTGTGGTGTCTTATTTTTGGTGCTCTGAAAAATCTACACTTCTGGGGTATGAATTGCTAAGAAAGGTAAGAATTAAGGTCCCCCTGGTTTCATGTTGACCTTTGTAGCTGGAGACATTCCTAAACTATTATTTTCGTGTCTGAACAGTTGAAGGACTTGCTAGTGCGAAAACCTTCACTTGCTGAATTAACTGGAATTAGTGAGTCACGACTCAACTCTTTTGTAAGTCATCTTCGAGCTTACCTTGCTGGATCAGTGGTAAATAATGCTCAAGTGAGTGGCAATCTGTCAGCTGGTTCTTCAGATGATGGCTCAGCTGATTCTTCTGAACTTCGTCTTCCTAGTTCATCAGTCAATTGTCCCAAGAGTTCATGTGTAAAACAATGCGGCAGTCAAGGATCAAAGACAAACCTTATATATCAGGCCTGTTTAAGTCCCAGGTCAAGTTCTTTTAAAGAAGGCCTGCAGAAAAGCTTGTCTGATATAAGGAGTGCTGCCAGAGAAAAATTGAGGCGTCGTGGTGAAATTTATGTTCCAGGCATTGACAGCTTACCTCGAGCTTCATCAAAAAGTAGTGATGCTTCTAGTTCTAATTTCTTTCAAAAAGATAAACTTCCTGAGGTGAATGGATCTCTCCAGTACGCCTCTCTGAGTTTCTTGGATGTATTTGGCACTTCTTCGGGGCTTCCGCTATCAGTCCCCGAAATACAAGTTCCTCCATCAGGTCCATCTCCCTTCTCTCCTCACTACTGCTGGTGTCCTCCTGTTGCATCAGCACTGCAATTCACTAAAGGAAATCCACTCCTACCCATCTCATCCACTGAATCATTCTCTCTGCCTCCACTGTCGTCTCTGCTATCATCTACAAGGCCGTCTGGTCTCTTGACCTCGAATCCATTGCTAGATCTAGCAAAGATTCCACCAGTTGATTTTCCTAGTTTTCCTAGACTACCATCTTCACAGCAAATCCCGACATTTACACCTTTCATTTGCGACCCTATTGTTCATATTCCAGTCATTGATGTCTGCTCATCGGGCCAAGGGTATTTAGTCAGTGCTGGTCCAGCAATGTCTACCTCGATTCCACCATTAAACCCAAATCTCGAGCCTCTACTTCCAAATGGTGAATCAATGGTAGAAAAAAGCGCAAGGGAGACTCTCCGCATGCTCATTAGTAGCTCGAACCAACCCAAACCCCAGCTGCTGGAGGTATTCCCTTCTGTCTTGAGCAGCAGTGTTGATAATCAAAGCATACTAGCTGCAGGGAGCAGGGGTCTGTACAGCGGAACCATTGATGTCGAAGCTTTTCCTAGTAGCATGTCTGGTTTGGAGCTTGTTTGGTTGTCGGATAATTCAGCAGGAGGGGGTAGCAGTGTCAAAAGAAATGATCTGTCTGATTGTAAAGACAAGGCATCGAGCTCGGATCCATCGAGTTTTGAAGAAGCTATAGAATGATATGGACAGAAAGGCAAGGTAGGCGTCTCTTTTGCGTTTTGTAGTGGTCTGTTTTTCATGGAAATGTATAGGGGTGGTTGGAGATCTGATATGATGTGAGAACTGTATGTATCAATCAGCTTGTGGCTTAATGTAATTATCCATTTTTGAGCAATGAAAGGGAAAATGTAACTCTTTCTTTGGTTTCTCTAATGTTCTTACTATGATTTTGTGGTGTGCCATCTTTGTGGACGCAAGTAGCTTAGTTGACTGGATGGTATTGTCTGAGGCTGGCAAGTAAGGTGATTTGCACCATTTGAATGATCGTCGAGTGTCCAACAAAAATATAAGAAATTAAACGGGGTTGTTATTTGGATGGTTGCCAACTGTCCAACTAAGATATGATGTTAAATGGGCTGGCTGCTTGCAACCATATGTAATCTATATTATATCTAAAAGGAAGATAGTCATCATAAATAGTAATTGTAGATTTTCCCGCCCAAACCATCCTCCCAAATCAAGAAATCTAATGGTATATAGTAATATATTTATTTAATTTAATAATTATTAATTTTGATTAATTTATATATGTATACATGTATATATACACACGTATATGGACGGATTAATTTAGGGATTTAGATTCTATTATTTAAATCCTTACATCATGTCATTGATTATAAATTCTAACCAATATATAATCCCAGTCATTAGAATTAAGGTAAAATACATAGGATATATGGAATGTATGATAATAATGGAAATATAATCAATCCACAGTTACGTGTATTATACAATAGGGCATAAATAAAATCAATCTATATATGTTCTATATATATTTACGTGTATCAATGAAAATTTATCTTATACTAAAAATACTAGAATCATCATCTATTACCTTATATTTTCCATCCGTAGTTCAACTTTAAATTGGCTATAAAATTATTCTATTATATACGTTTATTATTAAGATTAACGCATCTATGTAATATATTCAATAATTACGCCATTACTGTAGAATATATTGTTGAATTTAGATTAATGCGTATTAATCTTCTAATATTAATAACTCGATTACTAATATTTAAATAATTGATGAATATTATTAAGACACAAATTATGTTAATTTTATTACATTAATTATGGTAATGATATCATTACACAATATAGTTCAAAATCTATAAATCTATAAATTCTCCATGAAATTGGACATTCTATCGCCAATTGATCTAGAAAATTTGTTTGTAGTGCAATTTGTCCTAATTGTATTTCGTTCTAAAATATATTCAAACCTGCAGTCATTTGCAGATTTTTGAAGAATTGATGAGAGAAAAATGTGGCCCCAATCAAGTAGTTGCATATGGAATCAAGATTTATCTTTGCATTCATGAAGCTGTGAATCAAGAACATCAAGCATCCATCAAACTAACTTATGGAGAATAATTGCAGTGAGCGCTGAGATTGTGAAAATTATAGAAGAATCGACTGTGGCTGTGGCTAAGGTGAAGGAGACTCGAATTCCACTTTTATTAGACTTTTGGTTACGTTCTTAATTGTTTTATTAATTGGAATTTGAACACAAAAGTTTTTTGTAATTGATATAAATAAATGTTGTGAATATTCATCTTACATATTTGAGTTTTTCTTTAAATTATTTTAGTGTAAGAAACACTCGACATTGTAATTATCTAAATATTATATGAATGATTATCTTTGATTATTATTATTATTATTATTATTATTATTTTATATTGTTTTCAAGGTTATGTGTAAGTATTGCAAGTTTGGAGCATCATTACAAAAATATAACTTTTTATACTAATAACGAAAATAAGAGTATAATTCTAATTATAAGTTATATTGGAAAATAATAGACTACCCATTTATTGTTTTACTTTTGTTTTGTGCATTCAATCATGTATTCTCAAAAGATCTAAATTAAAATTATTTTCTATATTAATTTTTATCAAGCATTAGGAACAATCGTGTGTATTATATTTTTGTTCTATTATGTTATAGTTGTATCTTCATTTTTTTTTCTTAATACGAAGAATGGGGTTGGGGTTTTTGTTTTCTTTATTTTTTGAGTTGGGGTGGGAGAGCAGAATCCTCAAGATCTGCAGTATTTTGAAAATTATTATTTATATTTTAATTTAAATATCATTTATTATATTTTCATTCATATTAATTAATAATTTTTAATAAAATAATAATAATTGTAAATATTTTATACGTGCAACGCACGGCGGGTCATTCTAGTGATATTGTAAAATTGAATATTATGAAGATGTCATATTATTTCACGTTAGCATCGTAGTTATAATCTTATAATTTTGGTGTCATATTGAGGAAGTGTGCAAATCAGTTGTTATAGCATTATAACGCTTCCATTATTTAAGAATAATGTACCGCTTGTAATGGTGTAAACTTAAAATCAAATGTCTCAACACCAAATCCCACCACTAGTGGACAGTGACGGAATAATATACACAACTCTAAAAAATAATAATAAGTTAATATATAATAATTTTGATAAAAGTTAATATATAATTTTAATTACGTTTCAACATTAAGAAATCACTTGGTTAATAAAATATTGTTCATCAGTTTATTATAACTTACAGTCGGTTACGTACCCAAATAAAAATTCTGCATTTAAAATTGACTGTGACATAACTAAACATATTTAATAAAAAAAACTATCAATCATAAATGCAATAAAAAGAATTAACTTGAAAATACTCAAATTGAGAATTAGAATAAACTATAAACAAAAAATACACAAGCACAGAACTAAAGAAAATATAAAAGAAACCAATTAAATGTTGTGTTTATAACATAATTCTAGTTAAAAACATTGTAAAAGCAAATAATTTAACTGAAAAATGTGCAAGGAATTTTGGTTCATGTCCCAAACCCAACTTGGACAACACATGTTCACGATCATATTCATGCTATATACAAGTTGCTCTCGATTAGAAATACGAAGGACGAGCTTGTTTAAATTGACGACGAACTAGACGATAATTAATTTCCAAATGCTTGGTCATTAAATAGAATATATATAGGATGTTTTGTAATGTGTATTGTGACCTTATCTACAGTAGCATTATTCAGTTCTCCAAATTTGCACACAAAAAAATTCAAGGAGAATGTGCAATCAATTACCACATATGACCTCTATTCAACATGTGGCGATTTTAATATAAATTAAAATTTTCAGTTCGAATCGGGTGATATAAGCATAATATAAAATGATATATGTTACATCATATCTATGTTGATGAGTTTTTTTTTTTTTTTTTTTTGTACATATTGGACAAATATATGATGGGGGAGTTTGTGAGCAATGCCTACATATGTCGTATGTCTCCTCAAATTTACTATTTAGTTCTACACCCATGGAAGTATGGAACCAGCAAACCGCATAAATTATGTCATATCCATAATTTTTTATTAAGACAAAAAAAAAAACTAATGAGTTATAATGAAATTCCCCGCATGGAAGAATGTGAAGACAAAAGTACAAAAAAAAGTCAATTAATTGGTTCTACTTACCATTCAAATCTTAGCTTGGACTTAAAAATTTGCAAATAAAGAATAAAAAAAAAAATGTGACCACACATTTACAACTTCCCAATTCAATTTTATTTCGTCGTTGTGCATGTTTTATCACCAACTCTCAATCATTTATATTAGTCGGTAATGTTAGCTGACTTTAGTTTACAAAGCTTTATTTCAATCCTTCCAACTATTCTATTTCTACCTAAATTAGTACATCTTCCGTGCATCTCTTCCGTGCGATGCACGGATAAGACATTTAAAATTTATTAAAATTTCACAATTAAAATTATTTCTCCAATTATCAAAAGAACTCATAAATATAAAAAAAAATGAAATCAAACTTGACCATCAATCATAAAATTAAATCAAAATGATCTAGAAAAATTGGTAATAGCTTTAAAATGATTTTTTATAACTTAATAGTATTAATAGTGAGATATTAGGTTCAATCCCAAAATCTTTCATTATTCCCCCTAAGAACTTAAAAAATAATAATTCAAAGTTAAACTTCATAATTCTATCGCAATTTATTTGTAATTCAAAGTGGATTATGCTTTCAAATCATTGTTCACAAGATTCATATTTTGTGAATATAAGAGTATTTTCACCGACTGATATAAAATGATTAGTTTATTTGAAGTACACAACCCACATGTTAAAAAGAAATTAGTTTTTTTTTATTTGAAATTAACTATTATTTAAAATTCGGATTTTAAATGTTCTTTTAAATACATAATAGATCTAGAATATAATAATTAAATGCAACTGTAATAGAGACAAATTCCATCCATAACCATATTTTATTTTTTAAATACATAAGGTTTGGACTCGGAGAAAAAATTCAGAAAATATTAAGATAAATTAAATTCATACAAAAAACTAATACAACTTCACACACGTTTGTGACCAAATAATATTAAGATAAATCCATACAAAAAAACTAATACAACTTCATATGGTGCATGTCAATCATTCATCTCCTTCACAATGACTCTTGATTCATTTCGTGGGATAGATATGGGAAATCATCGAGATCAGCGATCAATAAATGGCATGCAAAACTAAGAACCAAGTTTCAATTTTAAGATTGTTATAGCACATATGGTATCAACACTAACACTATATTAAAGCTAGTTCATGTACAATATGCACCATTAATTAATAAATTGAATTTTTTTTATTTGCCCTACTCAAGGTTTACTGTGTTTACAATCAAAATTTAAATGTTCAATTTGAAAGTAAAAATGAAAGAATTGAAATTTTACACATTCCGGTATGGAATAAGATCATGGAAACCTTTCGGATCAACTGCACAAATGACAACTCATTGTCATTTTCTAACTAAATGTGTGGAATCAGAAAGTTTGTTACAAACTCTTCTGCAACCAACATTAGCTTGGAAGAATCGATCGATTGCATTGATGGAAGACCAAATTGGAGCCATATTAGAAATTTCCTCAAGTTAGCTCTTCAAGAAACTAAAAATAATTAGATCATGTTACAACATAAAAAAAAAATTGAATAAGATATATTATACCCATAATTTCTGCTAGGATACTTTTGTGTGAGCAAAGTGAACTTGAAAGTACGCTGCACCATCTATTTATAATTAATATTAATGTGTAATCATTTAAATTAATTATTAATAATGCTCCATATATAATTAAATTAGAATTTGATCTCACGTATATATAATTTTGGTATGGCATATATATACTTCCATATTTTTGGATATTATAGGCGTAGAAAATAAGTAAACAGAATGGTAATCTTTTGAAAGATATCAATTCTCCAATCTAATATGTTTCTGATGATGATTGATTACTTTGTGTTTCTTCTATTAGTATATATATACCTTAAATAATATACATCTCTGATAATTTGGTGATCCGTAATTTATAGTGGTTGACTTTCAAAGTAAATTTTTTTAGTGTATTTGTATAATGATTAGATATCGAATATAAGCTAATATATGCAAAGAAATTATAGATAGATACATGTATATATGGATATACAGGTATCAAAATAAGATATCATGTTACGGTAAAAACAATTATTTGATTTTATATTAGATTGAAATTTAGAATCATCTTAAATCGGCGAATATTTTAATTTGTCTAACTTATTTAAATATGGTAATATATTGAATGTTTTTATTTTATTTTTATTTTTTTACTCACACACCTGATCTGTGATATTGAGAAGATTTGAACTCGTGACTTTTGATCTCCAAGCAACTTCACTCCACCACAAGGCCTAGCATTTCTTAGTATTATCTTATTGTTATAAGATATAAATATAAAAACTATACCGTAATTGATTAAAGTTAATTAATTTACTAATTATGATCCATTTTTTTATACAGTAATATATTGACTAATAACATAAATTTGGTAACATTCATTTAGTCCACGTCCGTTTTTATTTGATAATACATTTACTAATCTATTGATTCTAATTGTTGAAATAATTATCGATTTACAGTCTAGCTAATTAATATCCATATTATAGTATATGAAATTAATAAATTAAGTAAAAACTATCTTATTAGATTTATGGATTTGGAAGGATGATTTGGGCGGGAAAAAGTTAATTTTACCATTTCTAGAGACTATCCTTTTTTAGATATAATATGATACGATTGATCACTTATTAAAATCGAGTGTGATGTTTAAATATTGGAGTTCATTATACTTAAAAATCTTGGAGAGAGAGAGAGAGAGGGGGTATGGCTGCGGAGACGGCAATCTCATCGGCGGTGCAACTGCTGGGCGATCTGCTGATCCAAAAGGTGAAATTCGTGCGTGGCGTTGAGGGAAAGGTAGAGTTGCTGAAAGACGAGCTGAGCAGAATGCAATCCTTTCTCAAAGACGCCAACAAGAAGCAAGCTCAAGATGAGAGGGTTCGCAATTGGGTATCGGAGATCAGAGAGGTTGCTCAAGACGCCCAAGATGCGATCGAGATGTTTCTTCTCAACATCGAGAATCATCCGAGGAGGAGCTGCACTAGCTTCTCCAAGCGTATCTACTACATCGATAGAATTGGGGAAGAAATTGAGTCCATCCAAGCTAGGGTTGACGCCATCGACAAAAGCAGAGAGAGGTACGGGATCAGAGATCTCGGCGAGGCGGCGGAGGATCACTCGACGTGGAGATCTCAGGTTGAATCGCGGCGGCGGTTGGCTCCTTGGAAAACGGACGAGCACCTCGTGGGCTTGGAAGATGACGTGAGAAAGCTGCTGCGAGAATTGATCTTGGATGATGGGAAGGAGAAGGAGAAGGAGAAGAAGAAAGGACTTTCCATGGCCGCCATTGTAGGGATGGGAGGAATTGGGAAATCGACACTTGCACGGACGATATACAACCACCCCGACGTGGTGGTGGCTGGTCGGTTCGACTGCCGTGCTTGGGTTGTGGTTTCGGGTAAATTCACACCACATGAGACGATCAAGCAGTTGCTCCTCGGCCTGCCCAGGTCCGACCAAGACAAAGAGAGGCTTCGTGAGGAAATCAAGAAATTGGAAGGGTCAACAGAAGACAAGCTGTACCTCCAGCAAGAGCTTCAACAAATGCTTCACGAACAACTGGAAGGGAAAACATATTTCATAGTTCTCGACGATGTTTGGGAAAAGGAGCATTGGGAATTTCTCACCAGCGCTTTCCCTGATGAACAAGGTACGCGCACACATTCGCACTTTCTATTACGAATTTTTATCAAAAAATTGAAAATGTCTTCAACTTTAATACTTACATTCTAGTACTTGAACTTTGAAAATAGTATCAAATCTAGGATGGAGGGCTCATTTTGATAGGAGATGGGAAAAAAGATTTTCACCACATTATGCGGGTTTCGGCTTAGACACATGACTTTTTGGTTATCAGATTTTGGCTCTTATTCTTGATTTGTTACAATTTTCAAAGTTCAAGAACTAGAATGTAATTAATTAAGGGAAAATGGGCAAATAGCGCATCCGACAATTTCGCCGGGAACGTTTTGCCCCTCTCTGACTATTTAGTGGCTAGGTGGTTCGATTATCAACCTACACAAGGTCCACATAGTCACAAAGGGGCAAAATGCTGCTACAGGAATAGTTGGAGGACTATTTGCAACTTTTTCCATTATTTAAAGTTCATAACATTTTTGAAATTTCGCTATAAGTTTAAGCTAGAAAATGTGATTAATCCTAATACATTACTTGCTTACTTAACTGCTAGTTGAATGCATCGATTTATGATCATGCCAAAATTTATGATAGATAAATCAAGTAGATTATTGGTTACGAGTCGCAACAAGGTTATTGCAAAGCATGGTCAATATGCACATGAGATGAAGCTCTTAGATCCTGAGGAGAGCTGGAAATTGTTGTTGAAGAAGGCATTCGTTGATAAGAAGAGTGATGACAAATTTCCCAAAGAATTGGAGAGCATAGGCAGAAAAATCTTGGAAAAATGTGATGGCCTGCCATTAGCAATAAGCATGGTAGGAGGCTTACTACTGGAAACACAGACCAAGAGTGGATGGGAAGAAGTTTTGAACCAAATAAACTCTCATTTGGGAAGAGCCGAAAGCAGCGTATCAGCAATTTTGGAATTGAGCTATCAAAATTTGTCTTTCCAATTGAAATCATGCTTCTTGTGCCTAGCCTTCTTCAAGGAAGACACTACTATCCCTGCGAAAAGATTGATACATATATGGGTTGGGCATGGCTTGATCCAACAGGAAGGAAGAAGAATGGTGGAGGAGATAGCCAGAGGCTATTTAGATGAGCTGATCAATCGAAACCTGGTTCAAATCGAGGATTTGAACATGGATGATCGTGTGAAAAGCTGTCACCTCCATGATCTTCTCCGCGAGGTATGCTTAAGAAAAGCAAAGGAGGAAATTGGTTTCAGGGTGTTAAAAGGGGAGGAGGAGGAGGATGACATAATCTCATCACAATCCTTGTGTAAACCTCGTAATCATGTTGTCCATGGTGAAAACATTGGGACTCTGCTGTTGAAGCATAACAAGCATCTTCGCTCTCTTTTCCTAATCAATCTCAATGGTAATAATAACGATGTTCGTGCAAGTACTCCGTCTCCTTACTGGAAGAGCTTTCACCTCCTTAAGATACTTGACCTCAATGGCTTTAAGTTACGAACATTGCCACGCTCTTTTCGAGCATTGGTTGGATTGAAATGCTTCAGAATACGTAGAGTTCAGCATAAACTATTTCCAGAAGATTTTGCTTTATTCATGGGTAGACTTTACGAGCCAATGAAGCTCCCACGCTGGTTGGATCGCCTTAAAAACCTGGAGGTTCTTGACATGGAGAATGAGTTTGTGGAATTCCCAAATGTTACTCTGAAGATGGGTAGGCTGCGCCACTTCCACGCAAATTGTGTCTACAGCAGTCAAATGAGAATAGAGAATTGGAAAAATATTGAGACTTTGAAATACATCAGCCAAAAAGATTGGCTGGGATGCAGCTCAAAACTAATGCCAGATAACTGCTGTCATGTTCGTGAACTTGGCATATATATGGACGGAGAGAAACGTAAATATGAGTCAAGCAAGGTGAGAGCGTCGTTAGAGAAGATGGAGAATCTTGCCAAACTGCACTTAATGTGGAGTCTGTCTCATCAAATCGACACTGCAATTATTCCAAGCCATCTCACTAAACTTAAACTGACTGGTGAGATGAGCAAATGCGTGGCTTTGAGCACACTACCTTCAAATCTCTGTTACCTCACATTGGAGTCGGCCCACCTAGACGAGGATCCAATGCCAGAACTGGGTAAGCTACCAAAGTTAATGCACCTTAAGTTAAAGAGAGATGCTTATGTGGGTAAGAGGATGCGAGTGTTGCATGACGGCTTCCCCTGCCTTGAAGCCCTCTTCCTACGGGAGTTGTATGGACTGAGAGGCATCCACATAGAAGAAGGTGGAATGCCGCAACTCAAACAACTCAAAATCACTCAATCCGCACCAGTGGAGATTAACAATCTGCCGAAACGCATCCATGTCTAGGCTTCTATCAACTGCACCTGTAAGTTATACCAGAGATTTTTTTTAGGAAAATTGTTATACTTGAGTTGATTTGTAAATCATCAGTTCTTTTTCTTTTTTTTTTTCGCTTCTTTTTAATGAAAAGCAATTCATTTACAAAGTAGCATGTACAAAGCCATGAACAACAACAAAAATAAATTCTTAAATTCCTGTTCTTCTTTGTTTTTCGAAAGTATGGACTTGTATCGTGATGTCTGTCAAGCAGAGTCTGTCCTATAAAACATTGTGATTTTTAAAAATCATGATAAATAAAATCAAATTCCTAATTTCCTAATTTTTTTTTTTAGTTTAATATGACGGAGAAATAATTGGTGGAGAATTAGAATGAAAAATTGTAATAGTATGATATTATTGAAATAAATATAATATATTACAAGTGAAATGTATTAATTATATAATGTACTATAAAATTATTTTATCATTAAATTAAATGCAAATTATGGATATAGTTGGAAAATCAAATTTTGTAAGATTCTTTTTAGTTGGAGGATGGGGATTAGATTCATACCCGTGTCTTTCACCCTTTTATAAAGGAAGGATACCGATTAACTTACACGTTGATGGTCAAATTTTGTAAGATTAAATGTACTTTTTATATAGACCAACTCAGTAAACGTGCAAGGTTGAACATGTTTCCAATGTTCGTTTTAGAATTGTGAACTTCTGAATCTATGGTGGATATATTATTTTAAATTATAAAAGAACTTTATATAATCACAAATTCACAATTTGGCATTAGATTGTTAATTTAATAATAATATATAAAAATGTGTTTTTTTTCGTTGTAATGTTATTGATTAATGATCTCACAAATCATTTAACAATTAATATCTATAAATCTCAACAAAATTGATAAATTCATATAAATTGCATAAATGTTTCTAGTATTTCAAAATCACTCAAATAAATACATATTATCAGTACTAGAGGTGGCCAACGGTTCCGAAATCACCGGTTAAAATCGTAACTGGAATCGGCGGTACGATTTCAGAACTTTTACTGGAATTGTGTTTTGGCGGTGCGGTTCCGATTCTAAAAGATGGGAATTAGGAACCAGCGGTTCTACCTGCGAACCGCCAATTTTTTTTATTTTTGTTTTTAAAATTTCACTATGTTAACTTGTACAAACTTGAATAAAAATACCCATAAATTAGGAATCCACAAAATAATATGAGATTTTTTATAATGAAATATTATTAGACAGAGAAATTTGTGAATGATAACCAAAGATCAATACTCTTTTATAAGAAAAATATAACCATTGTCTTTGATATGAAACCGATGTGGAACAAAAAATATATCTTCCAACTCTCAACTTTCAAGTTCCAACTCTCATACTATCATTTTTTTTTATCAAGGTAATGATTTGATTTATTTATTTTATAAAAGGATATAAGGTCATTACTTATCCTTACACCAATTTATCTTAAGAGAAATTCCATTATTTGTTGGGATTCTAATTCTTAATTTGTGGGTACATCTATTCTATAAAAATAATATATTTAAATTAATCAATATGAAAAAATAATTACTTGTCAATAATTTAAAAAAGGGAAAATGACCTAGTTTCTTATGAATCATATGATAAGTAAAATCAATTGAATAATACAAATGTGGAGTTAATTATTTGAAATTAAATTAAGCTGTAATTTCAAGTTGCTTTAGTATTATTTTTATTTATTATTTCGCTATTTTTGAAGTTTTATTTAATAACAATTATATCATTTATATTATATCATCTTATAATGAGAAGAAATAATTAAACTTCAACTCATTCCTCAAAATGAGAAGTCTTGGTACCATTTTAATAATTTATGTGACTATATTCTCTTAAGATCAACCTTTGATTTGTAGTGCAATTATAAACAAATGTGTAATATCAATTTATAAGAAAATATTTAACTAATTGTCTTTGATATAAATCAATGTAGGACAAAAGAAGAAAATGTCACAACTCCCAAATCAAATGTCCCACACCGATTTTTTATAAAAGTAAATGGTTTGGTTTATCCTTATAAAAGGATTGTGGACCTTTAATTATCACTATGCTAATTTCTCTTTGAGGAATTTTCATAATCCCATAATTTTATGCGTGTTTTAATTTATGGGCATTTATACTCAAATTTATAATTATTTTATAAATGAAGTTTAAATATTATATTTAAAAAAATAAAAAATTTAAAACTGGTTGGAACCGTCTGGAATCGTGGAACCATCGATTATAGAACCGGCATTTTCTGATTCCAGAACCATACCTTAATATATTTACTAGATTTGAAAATCATACTATTGATGAATAAAATAATATTTATGCGAAAATAAAGTTTGTATATTGTCTTGTTTACATTTTTTTTTTTCTTGTTTGATATCAGTGAGTGGTCTCTAAAGTCGGATAATAGTTTAATAGTTTTATACTTCCATGGTCTCTAAAGTAGGATAATAATTTAATAGTTTTATACTTTCTTTTCAGCATTATTTAATTTTCAATAGCACTGGCTATAATATTTAGATTTTCTCTTTTCATATCAGTGCACTTTTGTAGCGTATTGAACTAAATCGCAACGATATAATTCTTATGGACTGGCAACACATAAGATATAAATCTCAGATACTCATAATTCTTAATCATTATATAATAGTAGACATGTATGGAGAGTTACTAATTATAGAAGGAAATCCTGTCTTGGTGTGCCGAGTTATGATGTCCACTGAGGAGCTAAAAAAGAATTATCATGTTAAATCTTACAACTGGATTATTTTTAATCCAACATGATAATAAAGGTTGAGTGGTACGGTTCATGGATAAGCAATTAATTAAATTGAGTTGTTAGTATATTCGATTTAATTAATGAACATTCGATATCTTAAACATGAGAAATTAATTGAGTTGAAGAAGCCAAACTGAATTAATATTAATGGGATTAAGTTATGTCTGGGAGAGAACTTAAGGCCTGTTGGAGGTCCAACCTTAATTTTCTTCTAGATCCCTATTGTAGCCCTATATTTAGGGGTGAGCAAAAAGTTCTAAAATCCGAGAATCGAACCGAACCGAATTAGTTTGATTTTTTCGGTTCGGTTCTTTTTAAAATTCGGTTAGGTTCGGTTCTTTTTCTAGTAAAAATTTAATTTTCGGTTTCGGTTCGGTCTAGAGGAACAATACCTGAACCGAACCGAAAAAATGAATTTATATATATTAGTAATAAAAATACTCAGCTTTCTTAGACTTTATAGTTTATTCGACTTTGCTTTGTTGGAGTTTACACTTTTTTAACTTTATTCAATTATTTATTTATATTTTTCGAACTTGAATCTTGATAATTAGCTAATTTATACTTATATGTATCTAATTATATTGAATGAGGAAAATTTAAAGTTAAAATAAATAAATCAGAAAATTAAAAAACAATCGGTTCAAAACCAAACCGAAATATTTCAGTCCAATTCGGTTCCGATCAAAAATTCAGTTCGTTTGGTTCTATTTTTTAAAAAATCAATTTTCTTCGGTTTTAACATTTTTGGGATTGAACCGAACCGAAAAATCGAATGCTCACCCCTACTTATATTACTGTTAGAATTCGTTGCATCAAATACTATGAAAAAAAACAAAAAACACGTGCAAAGTTATAGACAATATTGTAGTCAGTGTAACTTATTTTACTGACAACATTATCACAGGAATTTATAGAGCAGTTTGTACGGAAATAACTTTAAAATACAAGCATAAAATAACTTGTGAAAAACATCAACGTGCAGATAATAGAGTTGATATTGATGCTAGTGTAACCACTATGCCTTCAACACGCAACGAAAAATTCAAAGAACAACTTGCACGAAAATTAATTTTAAATCACACACCTTCGGTATGTGATTGCCTCAGGGTGAAATTCACTAGCACAAGTGATAAAATACAACACAGATGTTGTCTCGGTTCACTCCCTTAACAACGCTGCATGAAACATATAAGGAATCTATTCTAGTTTCACTCACTCGAATAATTCCTCTTAAAATCACTATCTAACATCTAGATAGCTAAATAATGTATCTACTTGAAGAACTACTAATACTCAATCTAATAAGTACCTACACACACAACTAAAATAAAATCTACCTATAGTTGATCCAGACAATAGATTTAATATCGAGTTGAATGTTGACAGAGCTCTAGTAGACACAGATGCAAGCTTCAGGTTTTCTCACTACTCAAGGTGATATTTTCTCTGCTTGCATACATTCTTGTGGAGTGAAAACCACTATTTATAGATCCTTCTATATTCAACAGTTTTCCTATGTTTACTCTTCGGTTTGCAGCAGTTTCCATGATCTCTCAATGGTAGTGGATTGGTGATAACTGCCTCCAGCACAACTTCCCACGTTCTCAACATCTGCTTGCAACTACTCCAGCATCCCACTACTAAAACCTGTTAGTTAGTGGATAAAGGAAAGAGAAAACATGGTTCCTAAAAAGTAGGAACAATCTTGAACTATTTCAAAGCCAAAATATACCATTATCTTAACTACCTATATCCACTAATTTGAACTCAGAATTTCAAGGATATATTAAATTAAGATATAAAAATCAATTAGATTAATTCAAAAGAATTAATCCTAAAAACTAGAAAATGATAAGATTAATATACTCAATATTTCGGTTAATATTATCATAATGCTGTTACACATCGTGTATAACATTGAGGACAATGTTATCAATAATGTTGATAACATCTGATGTAGCACCATTCCTAACATATACCTTATGAAGGGAGAAGAAAAACCCTACCCACCAAGACATATAAATTTCAAAATTCCTCTCCCCAAAATAAAGAAATTATCGAAAATTCTATTATGTGGGTTCTTCATCTCCAAGTTTCTACAAGATCTAGATGATCGTCTCTCACATGACGTCTGGATAGAGGTTAGGTCATACAATAGAAAATCATGGAGTGGATAACATGAAGAATGGAGGAGATGTATATTTTATATCTATATCTTCTCAATAGTGTCTCTTCGATTGCAAGGTAATCGATAATCTCAATTTTCCGCTGCGTATAAGATTTAAATTCGGTTTTAGCATGCAATGGAATGTGAGATCATTTTGATCAAAATGTTTTATTCAATCAACATACATCCAAAGGATCATTAGTTCCATTATGAATATCACTATTTATATTTGCGAATTTAGGACACTCACATAGAAGTCTCCACACTCTAATATGCTTAAAATCGAATTTGTCGTGACGCTTCTTGTATTCTTTTTATGTCATTTGAATTATATCATTGTCACTTTTTTTTGTTTCCATACCCTTTAGCAATCCTATTATAGCAATCACAAAACCATCTTGTTTGGTTCTGAAGTGTGCAGAAATGTTATTTCAAGGTATTTCATTATCTTTCTGTCGCGCCGAAAGGATGATTTTTTTATGTAGAGGTCCACATTCCTCATCCTCATTTGATCCAATTTTGTATCATTACCAACTATAGAATCAATATTGTTATCGATCCAACATTTTACAAGAAGCTCATTTTCTGCAGAATAATAACCCAACTTCTTCAACCCGCATGATTGAATTGATCATCGGGTTCTTCATCAAATGCGAGTTTGATGCTATCGAGCCCTTGTGGAAAATGATGTTGCTGGAAAGAATACGTTTTTTTTTTCAGAAGATCGTGCACCGTTGTCTTTGTCAGTGCTCGTTCCATCTGTGTTGTTTTTTCTTGATGAGTTTGAAGCTTGTATCTATTACCCTTAAGGATGAAGCCGTAAGAATAATATACATAAAGAGAAAACCCTTGAAAACATAGGTCCAGACAGATTAATTGAAAAGTTTTGAGTTTCTGATCAATTTGGATTAAGATAGTTGGGACAAATATTAGACCTTTAAGAAAATGAATTCGTTTCGAAGTTGGGAAGAAAATTTTGAGATTTCTGACCAATCTGGATTAGATTATTGGGACGAATATTGGATATTTGAGAAGATGAATTTGTTTAGAAGTTGGAAGAATTAAATCAATTGGTGTTTCGATAATCCATTTTGATAAAAAATTGAATTTTGCAGGAAATGGTATTTGAAGTGAGAGAGTTGTGAAATTTTGTCGTAGAAAACTGTAAAATTGATACAAAAAAAATGAAGACTATCACTTCTGTTTATAATGATTTTTCCCTAAAAAAAATATAATTCATTAATGTCTGTTTGAGAAAAAAAAAAGAACACACACACACACATAGAGTCATTTAACTCTCCAAAGTATATTTACATACATAATACATGTATACTATCCGTTTAGTGATTAAAATGGAGAAAAGAGAAGAGAAGGGATCGGACAACTGCTGCAAGCGTGAGCTCCCCTCACCTGCACGTTCAACCTTACTCAAGCAGCCGCATCTTTGCTCTCCTCCCCCTACCCGCGCCTTCTCTCTATGGCATAGAAATAGATCTATCTCCATTTCCTATCTCTTTGCTCTACCCAACTCCCACTATTACTCTACCTCCCAAAAAAAAAATCCATAATAGGATTATTAATCCTATGATTTCAAATAATGTGATTCTACCACAAACAATCATGTAGTGTAGGTTAGTAAGATTCTTTTTCTCTCAATCCCAACAAAGGATGGTTCTATTTCTATATATAACCTTTTTTCTCATTGTAAGTGACAATTCCTATTTTTTAATAAATGTACTATCTAACCTTTTATAACATGTTTTTTCAACAATATGAATCCATTAAGGATGCTACCGGGTTCATATACGAGTTCATATGAAAGAAAAGTTCTCATGAGTATAACCCCATATGAGATCATCTAGTCCATTTATTTACAATTTATGATGCAAATAAATATAATCCATAGTTATGGGATCATCTAGTCCATTTATTTACAATTTATGATGGGAATAAATATAATCCATAGTCATGGGATCATCTAGTCCATTTATTTACAATTTATGATGGAAATAAATATAATCCATAGTTATTAATATTTTATTTAGTTTATTTATGATTGGGCTTAGTTCTTTTATTTGTTGTATGACTTTATTAGGGTTTTTAGTAGTATAAATGGATGATAATATTTAATATTTTAGTCGGTTGAATTTTGGAGAATTACTCATTTATTCAATACAATTATAATCTCTAGTTGTGTTAGTATATTCTTCTTTAAATTATAACTTCCGCGTGCATCAATTTTAACTTCTCCATCTTAATTTTGTACCCTACTATTTAATCTGTTAATTTTAAATAATGCATATTATAAAAATAAAAATAACTACACTATTTATTAGAAAATAAAATTGTTACAATATAATCAATTGCAATTAACATTTATTAAAAATTTAAAAATTATGTGCTCTAACTATAGAATAATCAATTATTCACTAAAAATTAATTTGAAGTACAAAAAACAACAGCAAATCCTAAATAGATATAATTAATATTTACAAAAAAAAAAAAAAACTAAAAAAATTCAAGAGTGAAACTAAATCAGGAGTTTATATGAGAATCAAATGAAATAGCAAAAACGAACAAAAAAAAAAAAGATTAAAAAAGGAGGAATGTTGAAGTGCGTGAGTGATATGATATTTTAGGTATTCCTTCCGCTATTGGTATTGGTGAGAGTGGGCATCCCTTTCCTTCCCCACCTGTCCCTTTGCAAATCTCTCTCCCAAATCCAAACCCTCCATTTTCGCGGATTAAATCCTCTCCTGAAATGACGAATTCCACCACTCAGCGAAGAATCCCAACCACCACCGGCGGCGGAACGGACGACACCGTTTGGGAGTGCGTCATTCCGTACGCGCGTGACCGCGACGCTGTGTCGCTGGTCTGCAAGCGATGGTACGAGATCGACGCCATCACCCGCAAGCACGTGACCATGGCGCTCTGCTACACCGCCACCCCGCAACAGCTCTCGCGCCGCTTCCCTCAGCTGGAGTCGCTCAAGATCAAGGGCAAGCCACGCGCCGCCATGTTCAACCTCATCGGCGAGGACTGGGGCGGATACGTCACGCCGTGGGTGCAGGAAGTCGCCAGATCTTTCTCCAGGATGAAGGCGCTCCACTTCCGCCGCATGATAGTCTCGGATTCCGATCTCCGCCTGCTCGCCACGTCTCCCGCCGGCGCTGTGCTTGAGGTCTTGAAGCTCGATAAGTGCTCCGGTTTTACTACGGATGGACTCTTGCATATTGGCCGCTTCTGCAGGTATTCAAAATTTTTTCTGTTTTTTTTTTTTTTTATAATTTAAACTAAATTTCATTTACGATTTTTCTTGAATTTGTTGTGTGAGTTAAAACTCAATTATTTGAGTTTGTTGGATTATAAGTCTGCTTGAAAATCAACTTTTCAGAGAAAAGTTTGACTTTATAGTTTTTCTTTTTCATTTTTGGAGTGAGAGTGAGTTGGGATCTATTTCTTTCTTTTGGCTTTTTTGAAAGCTCTTTCCATGCTACTCATATATGTTCTTGTTTCTCTGACATTCATTAATTTTTCTGAACTTTGAATATATCATGAACTTGCAATTCTGGATTTTGGGAGATATGCAGCTTATATCTTGAGAGGGAGGTCTCCTGTACAGGAGCCCCCAAATGCGACGCCACCAGACGGGCGCGTGGCGCCACGCGCGAGGCCCACGCACGCGCCCGTCTGTTTTTTTTGTTTTCTTTTTCTGTTTTCCGTTTTTTTCTTTTTTTTTTTCGGCCTTTCTTTTTCTTTTTTCTTTTTCTTTCTTTTTTTCTGATTTTCTTTTGTTTTTTTTTTTTTTGTTTTTCCCCAATTTAAAGTGAATGATTTTTTTTAATTCGGCGACTCGCACTATACACTCGCCCGACGCTAACGCGTGGGCTGGTGCATTGCACTTGATAATGAATTTAATTTTTCGAAATAAATATAATTAATGATTGGGAAAAAACATAAACCCTAAAAAATACAAAAACTCCTAAAAACACCCAAAAAAAATCCTTCAAAACACAAAATGAACCCCTAAAAACACTAAAAAAAATCCTAAAAAACACAAAATAAACCCTTAAAAACACCCCAAAAAAACCCCTAAAAAATACAAAATAAACACGAAATGGTACTGTTTAGTGTTCAAAATGGTACTATTGGTGGCGATTTTTTTTTTGGGCGGGTCGGAAGTGGGTCGGAGCGGGTCGTCTGATGGGACAATCCATACATCATGATTGCACAGGAGATTTGGTGTTTTGAGAATATTAAACTGCTCTTTCTTTATATGTTAAACCTTGTGTATCCCGAATTTGATAGTCTGCTTTTTTGTAGGAATCTGAGAACTTTGTTTATGGAGGAGAGCATGATAACTGAGGTTGATGGGGAATGGTTGTATCAGCTTGCTTTAAACAATACTGTTCTCGAAAATTTGAACTTTTACATGACTGATCTCAAGAGAGTTAGATCTGAAGACATTGAGCTGCTAGCGAGGAGATGCCCATCTTTGACCTCTGTGAAAATTAGTGATTGTGATATTTCAAAGCTAGCTGTTTTTTTCAAAAATGCAGCCTCATTGGAAGAGTTTGCTGGCGGCACTGTTACTGAGCCTCCAGCACAGAATGGTGAAGGTGCTTCTAACGAGCAACTGGAAAAGTATACTTCCGTTTCATTCCCACCAAAATTGTGCCGGTTGGGACTTACTTATTTGGGAAGAGAAGAACTGCCAATTGTGTATCCTATTGCTTCGAAGCTTAGAAAGTTGGATCTCCTTTATGCCCTGCTCGACACTGAAGGCCACTGTCAGTTACTACAATTATGTCCAAATTTGGAAGTTCTTGAGGTAATTTTTTTAACCATTTTGTTTAACCTTTTTATCATTGTAAATATGTCTTTCCTGCATGCAAGTGAACAGTTTTTATTTGCTCAAAGTCGTCTATGACTTGGTTCCCATTGTTAAGGTTTTACTTCACTTCATTTACAATTTTTTTTTGTCAAATCATTTACAAATATTTTTTTGACTTGCTTGAAAACCCCATTTGCTGTATTCGGGGGAACATTTTAGTGATAATTATTAGGTCAAAACTCCTCTTTGGGAAAAGTAATTTTCTAAGTCCACATGCATCTCCTGACCCTATGGATGGACTAGTTGAGAATAGCGACCAAACTGATGGTCACCCTAAGCTTGGATCTCGATCTATTCTATTAATCTCAATCATTTAACATTGATGATTATTAGTTCATTCACAATCCTATGTTTTATCTTGGTTTTGTTATTATGCGGAGTGTGGTCGGGGTCTTATTTTGGTTGCTTTTAATAGCACAAAATTTAACTCACTTTTTTTAAGATTGGAATATTTATGAATGCTTCAGTGTGTCTCACCTGTGTTTTTTTATTTTATTTTTCACCCCCCTTGTACTGATTGATATATTCTCTAAACCAAAGTAACCTACATTAGATTTAGTGCACTGAGCAATTTGTCTAGACTTTGTTTTCATTTGTATATTTGGAAATCCCCCCCACCCCCGCCTCCCCAGGAGCTAACCCTTTTGGTGATTACTGTAATTTTGTGTCTGAATAATAAAATTGATTGGCAAGACCTTCTCCCGAACTGGTTATTAGTAGATGTCAGCCTTTTGGCTTTTTTGTCATTTTGAATTCTGAAAAATTGAATATGTTCTATTTTTATGCCATAGGCAAGAAACGTTATTGGAGATAGAGGATTGGAGGTTCTTGCTCAATATTGTAAACACATGAAAAGGCTTAGGATAGAGCGGGGAGCTGATGAGCAAGGTATGGAAGATGTAGAAGGTATGGTATCGCAGAGAGGATTAATAGCATTGGCTCAAGGATGTCTTGAACTGGAATACTTAGCAGTGTATGTATCTGATATTACAAATGCGGCATTGGAATGTATGGGTACACACTCAAAAAATCTATGTGACTTCCGGTTGGTCTTACTTGATAGAGAGGAAAGAATAACAGATTTACCTCTTGACAATGGAGTTCGATCTCTATTAATAGGTTGTGAGAAACTTATTAGGTTTGCGTTGTATCTCCGAAAAGGGGGGCTGACAGATGTAGGCCTTGGTTATATAGGGAAGCATAGTCTGAAAGTAAGATGGATGCTTCTTGGTTATGTTGGGGAGACCGATGGTGGTCTTCTGGAGTTCTCTAAAGGGTGCCCTAGCCTCCAAAAGCTGGAAATGAGAGGTTGTTGTTTCAGCGAACGTGCACTAGCTACGGCTGCTCTGCAGTTGACTGCTCTTAGATACTTGTGGGTGCAAGGATATTCTGCATCTGGAAATGGTCGAGATCTCTTAGCTATGGTAAGGCCGAACTGGAATATTGAATTGATACCTGCTACGCGACAAATTGTTCATGATGCAGAGAGACAACGACTGGTAATTGTCGAGGACCCTGCCCACATACTTGCTTACTATTCTCTTGCAGGGCAAAGAACTGATTTTCCCAGTACTGTCATTCCTCTTGACCCTGCTGCTTTTTCGTGATCACCCTGGTATGCTCTTTCTTGCGACTTACTGTATATTAGCGCTGTCGTTCCTCGACTGAAATTTTCGAATAAATTTTAATTTTTTTTTTTCTGGTTGTGATGAAGCAAAGCCGTGCCCGGGATACTCATCGAGCTTGATATTGTTGATGATTCATTATTTCGAATTTCTTTGGTGCATTCTTGAAAGTGTAAATAGTTATTTGGGGACGATTCATACCATGTTTGATTATGTTATGGGATATCTTGATGTTTAATCATGAGCATTGCTTCTAGCAGCAAGATTTTGGTTTAGTCTGAGATTATGAACATGTTGAGTTTGTTTATGCTTCTAGATTTGTTTCACTATATTAGGTTCATAATTGTCGATTTATTTATAATAATACCTATAAAGGTGTTGATGATATAGTCCGAAAATGAGGCAAGTACAAGTCAGTGCCCGTCTGCAATTATGACTGTCTAAAATCATTGAATTTAATACATCAAAAGTCATTTCCAAATTTGAATAATAATTGCCTACAACAATATCATGCCTGCACAGCATCTGCGAATACCTATGGGAAATTTTACGCTGCACCACCCATGTGTCACAATAGACCTAATGTGACACTTTCATATACCACAATAGACTCATGTGTCACAATAGATATAATGTGACATTTTCAGGTGTCACAATAGATCTATTATGGAACATGAAAGTGTCACATTAGGTCTATTGTGACACATGGGTGATGCGGCATAGAATTTTCCTCAAATACCTATATAGTGCAACACCAAAAATATTTAGGCCATATGTATACTTGGAGACGCTAATTGGATAAATTTAACTAAATGCAAATATTGAAACACAAAATTAAATTAGATAAAGTTACACCAATAATAAAAAAATAAATAAAAATACTAAAATAGATAAAATTAAATTAATTGATCATTTGTGAGAGGAATATTCTATTATTAAATTAAATTAGATTAGATAAAATTACACCAATAATAAAAACTACATAAAGTTTTTATTGTACATTAGTTCAAATAAATTTGTTTCAATAATTATTATGAAATATTGAATTTAATTTTAGATTGATATATATATATATATATATATATATATATATATATATAGAGAGAGAGAGAGAGAGAGAGAGAGAGAGAGAGATAGGATCATGTGAGAACTAGACATCTATGTGAGAACTGATCTCAGCCACAAATTGCTCTGATTTGGACGGCGAAGATCTGTCCCATATTAAAAAAATCGCGGTGGCATTATTGTAATATCAACGATTTTTTAATGAACCAAGGGCATTTTTGTAATTTATTAATTCTGTTATATTTGGAAAGAATGTATTTCGGTCTGCAATTCCTTTTCGATTCAAATCTCTTTCCTTGTATATATCAAATTTCTTTGTGCTTATATAATCGAAATTTCAGTCGATTCTCTTCGAATTTTATTCACCTGAATCGGTGTTCACGCGTTTTTTTGCTGGAGTTTGTGTTATTCACCGTTATTTGACGAAGATGCCGGGTAAAAAGAAATTTCTGTAATTTTGCTGCGATTTTTTTATACGTTTGTTTGACAAGGTTTATAAAGCTTATTTTGATTTTTTGACGATCAACATGTGTTTTTAGGGCTTTGTATTGTGTGTTTTAGTTCTCTATATATATGTAGAGTTATTAGCATCACAATATGAATTATTAGCATTGTGTATTTAGTTTTTATCATTGTATAAACGATTGAGTATCATAAGAGTATCTTATTAATAGAGTATTTGTACGATGAATCCAGAATTTGGAATAATAAATGAGTATTATAAATAATATTTTCTTAACATGTTGTTTAGCACTACTGTGAACTACTTTAGCATTATTGTAACGTATTTTAGCACTAATGTGAACTATATTAGCACTGATTTTAGGTTGATGAACCTTACTAAGCTGTTATTTTGAAATCTTGACGATGAGCATGTGTTTTTAATGCTGCATATTGTGTGTTTTCATTTTCTGTATATCTGTATATTTATTAGCATCACAATATGAATTATTAGCCATGCAAAAAGTAAATTTTGGTCAGACATTTGCTATACGAATGAAGTCATATTGTTTATTAACATCTTATTATTTGTATGCTGTTATGAGAATAATATGTAAATATAATTGTCATGTGTTCATTTTTTTATTTCTGTCTTGTACTTTAGCACTGATGTGAACTATTTTAGCACTTTTGTAACCTAGTTTAGTACTATTGTGTTTTTAAGGCTGTATATTTTGTGTTTTGATTTTCTGTATACCTGTAGATTTATTAGCACGACAATATGAATTATTAACCATGCATAAAATAAATTTTGGTCAGGCAGTTACTATATGAAGTCAATTCATACGGTTTATTAAAATTATATTTATTTGTATGATGTTATGAGAACAATCTGTAAATATAATTGTCATGTATGTTCATTTTATATTTTTGTCTTACAGTTTTAATCATGCATAGAGGAATATACATATTATGCTAAAGAAATCATTTTGTTTCCCTTGTGGATAAATGTGAATTTATCCAAATAATCAGTTTAAATTATATCATTGACTTAACACGTACTTTAGCACTACTGTGAAATATTTTAGCACTGTTGTTATCTATTTTAGCACTACTGTGAACTATTTTAGCACTGCTGTAAGCTACTTTAGCAGCACTGTGAATTTTTATATCATGATCTTAGAATATGTTATAAATGTGCAGATTGTGCTTCTTCCAATTTGGAGATTTCACCCGTCTTTTCTGAATTTTACACACCTGAATGTGAACCATCTTTGAAGCTTGCATTGGGCAAGAATTTCCCTATTTTAGATGACGGTATAACATTTTACAAGGTGTATGCATCATCGTGTGGATTTGATACTCGTCTGTCTACTACAAAGAGGTCTAAAGATGGTACTATAATTTGGAAGTATGTTCTATGTAGCTGTGAGGGAGTTAAAAACACATATGTTGATTTTGGTGAATCTTCAAAGAAAAAGAGATGTCGTGTGTCGAAGAGGAATTATTGTATGGCTAGGATTGGTTTGAAGTATATTGGTTGTGATGGCTACAGTGTTGGATTATTTGAAGAAAGACATACGCATTCTCTTGTTACGGATACACATAGAGAGTTTATGAATCTGAATAGAAATATAGATCCTTCACATCAAATGTTTATTTTAAACTATGCAAGGGTAAACATTGGACCTGTGACAACATTTAGATTATTTAAAGAAGTTGTTGGTGGATATTCGAATATAGGCTGTACAACAGTTGATTTCAAAAACTTCAGTCGAGATCTCAAGGCATATGTTGTGGGTGTAGATGCGCAAATGATGTTGGATAAAATGTCCAAAAGGCATGAACTCTGCTCTGCTTTCACATTTGATTATGAAGTGAATAAGGATGATCAGTTGATGTGTGTGTTTTGGGCTGATCCTATATCAAGAAGGAACTTTTCTCTATTCGGGGATGTTGTGTCATTTGATGCAATATATAGGACTAACAGGTTAGTGTGCTATATTGTTTAGACTTGCTGTTCTATTAGTTTTAGCATTCTGGTGGTTTAGCACTGGTATATTTCTATTTAGCACTTGCACTTCCTATTTTAGCACATGTAGTTTATATTTTAGCACTTGCATTTTCTTTTTTAGCACTATTACCTAATGAATTTTTCTGTTTCATTAGCATATGGACATTTTCTTTTTTAGCACTGGTATATTTCTATTTAGCACTTGCACTTCCTATTTTAGCACCTGTAGTTTATATTTTAGCACTTACATTTTCTTTTTTAGCACTATTACCTAATGTTTGAATATTTGTTAGGTGATAGTGTTATCATTTGTAATCTTTTATATACAATGATAAAGACATGATAATAACACAAGTTTGTGAATTTTTATATTGTTGCAGATATTCAATGATTTTTGCACCCTTCACCGGGAAGGACAATCATGGGAAGCTTGTAACCTTTGGTGCTGCTTTAATGTCGGGTGAGGATGCTGAATCTTATTCATGGGTTCTTCAGAAATTCAAGGACTGTATGGGTGGTTCTCCTAGCCTAATAATCACTGATCTGGATCTTGGATTGAAGGTTGCTGTAAGATAGGTACTTCTCGATACCAGACATCGATTGTGTATGTGACATATTATGTTTAAAGTTCCAGATAAGTTACCTGCGCATATAAGAAAGAACGAGACATTCAGAAAGAGGTTAAATAGTATTGTGTGGTCTAATTGTATAAACATCACAGATTTTGAGTTGATATGGAAGAAAATTATGGTTGAATTTGGATTGGCAGACGATAGTTGGTTCAAGTCATTGTATGATATTCGCGAAGATTGGGTGCCTGCATATTTTAGGAATTTACCGATGAGTGGGCTATGCAGGACTACCTCAATTTCAGAGAGTGTGAACAGTTTTTATTCGAGGTTTCTTAGATCAAAGTCAAACCTTGTTGAGTTTCTGATGAACTTTGATAGCGCACTTGATACTCAGAGACATGCACATGCCTACTTGGACAGCGTTGATGAGTTGTCAATTCCTTAGTTGAAGACCCCATTCACATTTGAGAAACATGCTGCCACTATTTATACTATGAATAAGTTCTACGAGGTTCAGAAGGAGATTGAAGATGCATGTTATGTCTATCGTGTTTGTAATATTTCAGAAAATGATTCAATTGCGATGTTAGAAGTGAAGAATGGTTTTGGTGCTATAAATAAGGTTGTTCACAACAAGGTTGAGGATTCCACTACATGCAGCTGTTTGAAATTTGTGAGGGATGGGATCCTCTGCTGCCACATATTCACTCTATTCAAAGATTTGAAATTGGAGTCAATACCTCCTAAATACGTTGTGTCTCGTTGGATGAAGTCTTCACTCATTAACGAAGCAGGCGCATTGTTGGGTGATCGGTGTTTTTTTGTTGGAGGAGAACAAAATTGTTACGAACCAATTAATTTCTGAGTTTTATGCATGTCTTTCTGTTGCTGAAGGTGACACTGCAAAGATGTCTCTGTTGTTGCAAAGTTTACGCGAGTTAAGGGAGGGGTTTTCATCTGGTGATATTGAAGACGATACTATGTCAAAGAAGAGTAGATTATTTTCTGATTTTTATGGATTGTGTGCACCTAGTGAAGTTGAGGTGCATCCACCTGAGCTTGTGAAGACAAAAGGCAGTGCAAGTCATATAAAATCAAAAGAAGAGGCGAGAGCTGAACGCGCAAAGAAACCTTTAAGGACCTGCAAGAAGTGTGGGAAGAAAGCCAACCATGATTCTAGGAATTGTGGGAAGTAGATACATTTTATTTTATTTTTTGTCCTTTTTTTATACTGATTTTTTTATTAATGATAGCAATATTCTTTTCTTGTAATGCTAAATAGGTATAGATGGTGTTTCATTTTTTGAATTGCTAATAAAGATTTTAATATTTCTAGCAGGTGTGTAAAATCAGTGCTAAACAAGGAAACGTAAGTGCTCAAGAACAAACCATCAGTGCTAAAATTCAAACTTTCAGTGCTAAAGTAGAATTTGAAATCTTGGATTCAAATACTAGTGCTAAAAATTTAATGCCAAGTGCTAAAAAATGATTTGTAAGTGCTAAAACATTTAATGCTTTTTAAATTTTAGGTTCCAAAATATTAGGTTGTACCACAATATTTTCCTTTGTTTTCCTTACAAGTCATTGTGCCATATATTTCATAGAGTTTAGATCCAAAACCATTCAAACTTCTTTTTATTTTTTTATTATTGTTGGTATTTTTTTCCCACAAATAGTTTAGATCCATCATTTCAACTTTTGAATATATATGTCCGGAGAAATGTGAGATATACATTAATACAAGGAAACTTGCAGTGCTAAAAAAGGAAACGTAAGTGCTAAAGTATGAACCATTAGTGCTAAAGTAGAATTTCAAATCTAAAATCAAATACTAGCGCTAAAAAAGGAATGACAAGTGCTAAAAAAAGATTTGTAAGTGCTAAAATAACTGAAACTCAGAATTTGAAATGATTTGCAACTAGTGCTACAAAAGAAAATGCAAGTGCTAAAACCTCAATTACCAGTGCTTATACTAAAATATTGACAAGAATAAGAAATTGTGTCAGTTACTACAAAATATTCATCCACTTATACTATATACTATCAAAACACAAATATTGTATCATTAATACAGAAATATTCATCCACTTATACTATATACTATCAAAACACAAAATATTCATCCACTTATACTATATACTATCAAAAACACAAATATTGTATCCACTTATGCAACAAGTCAGTTCATTGTTTTCATTTTTGTGGGGTCTACTACAATTTCCCCCTGGGTAGATGATTGTCTGTAGAATAGATTTGCAGCTTTCACATGTTCATCCTTCAGCATATTACTGTCTGCAGTTATGATTGCAGCACAGTATTTTGCTCTCAAAAGTTTCATCTGTTTGTCATTTCCTTTCTTCAGACCAGTGCTCCAGGTTTTCACACCACCGTCTCTGTACGTCTCCATGTGCCTCATGACATAGACGCCACAATCATACTTGTTCTTTGTATCTCTCCATGGCATCTTCATCCTGGTAGTCCGATATTTTTCCTTCAATGCATTTGATTTCGTTTCAAGACCAGATGTTGCAAGAAACTCAGCAAAGAAGTTTACCTGCATATGTTTTTAAAAATTAAAATTTTTAATTGCTATAGATAGTGAGAAAAAATAATTGGTGACAAATTCATATATTACCAGGGTTTCTGGAATGTCACCGTACTTTATCTTAATTCCATCATTCTCACTATCCTTTGCACTTGAATTGTCAATAATATCAACATTGAAGTTACCCACATCAATGGAGATAATGAAGAAATGGCTTGAATAGCAGATAGGAAAGAAAAACTGCACACAGAGTTAGTTAACATGGGTTGTCAATACGAGATGACAGTGCTAAAACACGAAACTATAGTGCTAAAAGGCAAGAAAATATGCAGATAAATCACATATTGACAAAAGTGTTAGGTTTACAAAAAAGAAACAAAAAATAAACTCCTAAATCAATAACAATGCTAAAGAACATAATCTGAATGCTAAATTATGAGATGACAGTGCTAAAACACCAAACTATAGTGCTAAAATAAGAGTAAATGTGAAGATAATTCCATCCTTTGTCACTATCCTTTGTGTTATAATTGTTGCATGTTTAACAAACTTAGTATTTGCATTAATAATGTAAATTTGTAAAGGGGTGTAAACAATGACAAGATGAGTAAAAATAATTTGCATACCAGATCAACATTGCTCAAAGATACCCATGGGCAGCATTCGATCTCAAATTTTATTTTATCAATGAATGAAGCACATCTTTTGGAAGTATCCCAGGCAAATGGTGCATCAACTACAGTGAAGCTCTGCAAGAAGAACAATTTTTAATTATATTGAGTGCACTTTAAGAACTTTATATGGAGTTCTTCTCAAGTATACACTTACGCAAGGCTGTGTGGTATAGAAAAATCTTAGTTTTGAGGATGGGTCTCTCATTCTTTCATTATGATTTAGTACGGTGCTCCAAACATCCACAACAGGTGAACTGATGTATTCATTTACAGCCATCGTCCTCATATCAATCCGTGCAAGCTTGACTCATTGTCATCATACAAGACTTGTTCACTGATAATTCAATTCAATATAAATAGAAAGGCATTCATGTACCAGTATACAATATGATTTTTTATGAAGTATTTTTACATAACATAAGTCACATATCTGCTTTTTGAATCATCCTGCATAACCCAAAAGAATATCTATTGTTGCTGCCTGTCAAGTACTTCCTTTGTATCAACAAATCTGATTCTGTATGGTGACATCAGCTTCTCCATTGGCTTCTTCTGCTCTTTGGTTCTTGTCTCTATCCGGGTAGCTAGAGCCTATATTATGTGTTTTGAAAAAATAACATTTAATAATTTTTACTTATTTTTCTTGTAAAGTGTGATAAAGATGCTGAATGCTACTTCAATTGCTATATCACACCTCAGCGTTATCTGGAACATTTGTTGGATTTGATGCCCCATCATCCTCATCAGGCTTTGATTTGTTTGGACTGAGATGCTGCATCTCTACCTGCAATTAATTTTGTATGTGTATTAGAAACATAAATATAAGTCATGACAATGTTAAAACAATCCATGAGAATGCTAAAATAATTCAGGAGAATGCTAAAATTAGTCATGAGAGTGCTAAAATAAAACATTAGAGTGCTAAACTAAATCATGAGAGTGCTAAAATAAAACATGAGAGTGCTAAACTAAATAATGAGAGTGCTAAAATAATGAGAATATTTTTTCCATACCTGGTTCATTGCATCCTCCAGGATTTCAGCATCAAATGTTTCAGTTTGAGCTTGTTCCTTATCCAACACATCCCCTTGAGAAATTTCCTGTGTAACCTTCAGTACCCCAGGCCATGCATCACTTAGACCAAGACTGAATGTTGGACCTTCATTAGCATATATCTTCTCAAGCTCTTCACGCTTTGCCAGAGCCCTCTCAATCTCCTCAATTGCTGCTATCCTTGCTGGATCACTCTAGAACTCATCATCATCCGGTGTTGCTTGTGGCTGTGTCTGAGTCTGTGATGCCTGCGACATTGGACTCAGCTGTTTCTTGATCAAGAGTTGTTGTGCTGTCTCATATGACTTCTTGAAGAAGAGGTTGTCCATCATATATTGTGGCACTCCCTCTATTGTTTTCATCAATGTGGACATTGCCTATGCCATTCTCTTGGAGTCATCGATTAGCTTTTGAGCATATTCCTCTACAAGATCATTAGCTGTTGGTAGGGTAGGATTGTCAGATTGTGCACCGAGGTTGCTCTCAAGATAAGCGTCCATAGCATGTTGAGCTTCACCTTTCTGAGGACTAGCCTCCAAACGAATGATGTTGTGCTCAGCCTTTCATCCACAATCATCTTCTACATATGGGCCATAAATGTGGCCTCCTCCAAAACCATCTGATTTTAATTCTAACTGCTGTCTTTTGAGCAGAAGCTTGTGTGTCCAGCCTTTGAATGCTGGAATTGATCATTCAACTTTTCTGTTATAGGACACTACTCTGTCCATATAAAACATCTGTGGGGTGAAAAATGTAATGCACGTTAGCATGAGCATGCAAATCGAAAGTTTATTTTAATAATGTACGTTAATTACTAAACTAACCATTAAGAACATGATTGGTCCATTGTAGCCTTTATCTCTCTTCTTTCTCCAAAGTAGTGCCTTCTGCACCAGACACCTGATGGTGTACTCACACCAATTGTACTCACATATTCTGTCAACATCATCGAAGATGTGTACCAGCTGTGGATGTACATATCCATTTCTCGTGGATTCAATAAGGTTATTTGTAAGCAGAACCATAAAATGTACCTTGAACCATTTTCCACCGGCTTTATCTTCCTCCATTTTGTCTGAAACATCAATGGGACGGATTCTGTGTTCATTTCTGGCAAATTTCTCTTGCCATTGCTTTGTCAGATTGCATCTTTCACATCTATGTTTCTTCCCTATACGCATAGCACCGCTTGGAAACCCCATGATCAATGATACATTATTTTCATCTATGTGCAACCGTCGATCTCTCTGGAGGATCAACTCACAGCTTTGTGGATCAAAGTTGCTAACCAACCAGTGGCTCAGTACTTGAGGCACTTCTTTTATACTAAATTGCAGAATGCACCCAAAGCCAAGTGATTCAACAACACTCTTCTGCTTAGCTGTGAATTTTTTTATTGTATCATATAGGATGTGTGGTGTTGTTCTGCTTTTAAGGACTGGAAGATCTTCCTGTTTGGATTTTGCTGCTGGACTTTTTGATTCAGAACCACTTGTTGCTTCAACATCTGACTCTGGTGTAGCATTTATCCTTTCAAGTAATGTTAATGCTAATGTTCTTGACCGAGATTTGAGAGCATTGACATCATGTTTATTCTTTGATCTCATCTCCTTAGTTATTGATATATTAATATCCTCTGTGGATCTTCTCTTTTTGCTAGTACCTATATATGTATAGTTTTGTTAATACTATTATTTTGTGTATATATTTGCAAATTATTGATGTTAAAAAATAGAACTCATTGGTGCTAATTGTGTAGAAAACTAGTGCTAAAATGAAAAATTAAGATCTATATTAACATTGGAAGGAGAACATGTTACAGTTCGTTTAATTAACATTATATTATCATTATAACGAAAACAGAGCATGGAAGCATTTTTTTATTATCATTATAAAGATAAGAAGTCTTATGCTAAGTGTAAATCTCCTTGATGCTATTTCCTAATATGTTAGTAACACAGAAATCATTAATTCATTATCTAATATAGTGATGCTACATGTGAACACAGAAATCATTTACGATATTAATGTTTATATCATTAAAAGGAAATCATGACATGGAACATAGTTTGCACAATGCATATGCATTCAAAATATTTGATTTCGTATACATGTGATTATTTTCAGTAAACGATAACAATTTTCATATATTTAAAATTTTATCGGGGTTTCGTGCTTATTTAGACTTTCTGCAATTTTTTATTGTTATAACAAAAATGAAAGACACACTACTTTATTTTTATGATGATGGAAGAAGAATGTATTGCATACCTTGTTCGCTCTCCATCTCTTCATTTTTTCTCTTCTTTGTTGAAGAGTCGCTCCCGCTGTCGTTTTTCTTCCTTCTTTTGTAAAATTTTTCACCAGTTTTTAACTTCTTAATGCTTTGTGATTTTTCCATATAGATATTTTGTGTTTGATGTTTTTGAATCTAATCGCTCGTAAAACCCTATTCTTCTCTGTCTTTGTTTGAAGTTTTTGGAATGGAAAATGTTTGCGTGTGTGTGTGTGTTTTGCAGAAGTTAAGTATTGAGAATTGAAGAGATGACGGGTTTTTACCTTTTTTTTTCGGAGTGGGTTTTATTATTATTGTTTTTTTTATTATCAGTTTTTATTTTTTTTTATTTGAAAAAAAAAAGATTTTTGTATTTTCTATAGGTTATATTTTAGCATTGATATTCCATATTTTAGCACCGGTAGGTTTTATTTTAGCACTAATAGTTTGTATTTTAGCACTAGTAGATTCTATTTTAGCCGCATGTGTGGAAGTTTTTATACTTTGTTTATTTGGAAAAACAATTATGTATTTTCTTCAAATATATAGTGTCGATAAATAAATACAAAATTTACAGTTATATATTAAAATTTTAAATTGTGTAATTGGGATTTATGTTAGAATTATTTGTCTTAACGTTAGAATGATTTTTTATATTTTAGGATTGATATTTTAGCACTGCTAGTTTGTATTTTAGCATTTCTGGGTTTTACTTTAGCAGTGTGTGTGGATTTTTTAGGAGCTGCGATTTTGATTTGTATGAGAATTTAGAAAAGTGAATTTGGACTTTAATGTGTACAACCAACATATAGAATGAAAGGTATAGTTTTAATTTTAGCATGTTACTCACAATTTTAGTATATAAACCTCTGAAACTTTGACAGTGCTATCATGGTTTATAATTATATATTAAAATTTTAAATTGTGTAATTGTGATTGATGCTAGCATTATTTGTCTTAGCATTAGAATGATTGTTTATATTTTAGGATTGATATTTGCTTGTTTAACATTGCTAGTTTATTTTTTAGCACTGGTGGGTTCTACTTTAGCAGTGTGAGTAGAAGTTTTAGCATCCGCTATTTTTAATTTTAGCTCTGAACTTTTGATATAAAATTTCAAATAATTATACTAATCCATAAGCATTCCCATAATACAAAAATAGGAAATTTAAAAGTTGTCCAAGCAGTTATAGAATTTGTTACATATATATAAGTTGTTCATTCATTATCATCTTCTAGGTAGAGGTTTTCAATACTGATTGGGTTGTCTTTAGAAGATGCTTGGAAGTAGAGTCTTGCTTCTCTGATGTTCCTCTGCTTGTGGATGTTGCATTCTGCAGTAAGAATGAGAGCGCAATACTTGATCCTCAAGTATCTCAGTTGCATCTGATTTTTAGCTCTTATTCCACTCTTCTAATTCTTCAAAGCATCTCCCATATACGTCTCCATATGACGCATTACAAAGACCCCACAATCAGTGTTGTTTGTTGAAGTCGTCCATGGCATTTGAAGACAGTTCATGCTCTTGATATTTTCAGTCACTTCTTTTGTTAGTTTTTGAAGGCTAGTTGTCTTCAAGAAGTAAACAAAAATCTTGATTTGAAATTTATGATTAAAGTTAGTTCATTTTTATTTTTTGAATTTAATGTGTCTTTGTTAATTTTATTTCACTAGTGAAAAAATCAATAAATACATATTTTTTCTTACGAGTCTTGCAGGGACATGCTCATATTTGAATAGTGGATCGTCCTGCTCTCCTTCCATGGCATTGGAATTGTCAATGATCTCAACCACCATTCTTCTTGTATCAATGGCAATAATGTAGAAGTGTTCTGATTGCAATATCGGGAAGAAAAACTGCAAAAAAAAATTGTGTACATTTTAGTTACTATCATGATGACTTTTTACAATTTTAATAATGAATACATACCATGTCTATCTTATCTACTTCCACATGTGGATATGTGTTCAGTTCATGTTGTATGTTGTCAACAAACAGCTTTGATACCTTCTGGTCATTTCATTCTTTTGAAGGTGCAACAACCGTGTAGTTCTATAAAGACAAATAAAGAATTTTGAACATGAATGTACAGTGTTGTTTAAAACAGAATAAAGTGAGTTAACTAGAAAATAGTAACTATGAAATTCTTCACTTACGGAAACGTTGGTTGTTAGCAAA
Source organism: Perilla frutescens (assembly GCA_026008535.1). Lineage (NCBI taxonomy): Eukaryota > Viridiplantae > Streptophyta > Magnoliopsida > Lamiales > Lamiaceae > Perilla > Perilla frutescens. Next base: position 50,768,957 of record BRKX01000006.1, read on the forward strand.
AATCTCCTGGGAGTCTTTTGTTCAGGAAGCTTTGCTTGAGTATAGTTCAATATGCTACTCCATACATCAATAACAGCAAAACTGATGTATGTGTTTTTGTTCAAACTCAGCATCTCATCTCTCTTCAGCTCTCCCCACTCATCAGAATACAAAACAATCTTCCTTATATTGAATAAAATTCTTTTTTTAGTGTAAAGTGTAGTCTGACAGAACAAAATGACACTGATAACTTTTATTTATATTAATAATAATGCATTATAAAAGTACCTTTCATCATCACTTTTGTTTTCCATCGCCCAGTAGTGCAGCTCACACTCAGAAGGTGTCAGTGTCTCTCTTGCGTCCACAAGGTTTGTAAAATATTCAGGTTGCTTTAATGTTGCCCTAGACTTTGTGGAGACTGTGCTTATTTGGATCACTGCCTTCTGTATATTTTTAGATGTTAATTAGAAAGTAAAAACCCGTTAACAATATAAGTTATCATATTGGTATTATTATGTAGTGAACACCTTTTTCTTGTTGACTCTGGGTGTTTCAGCTGGCTCTGTGGGCATATCACTGTCTGCCTCTTCTCTGTGTCTTTTGATTGCCTAATTTAGCAATCATTTTACAATATTGTAAATTTTGTTGTCAAGATTATTAGTAAACTTGATGACAATGCTAAACAATGAATGAAGAATGCTAAATTATATTATTAGTGAATACTTACTGGATTGTTTGAACTGCATGTCTCTGTCTCAGGGATCTCAACAGCTAAACCCTTCTCTTTGTCTTGCTGCTGTCTCTCTTCTGCCAATTGTTCTCTTTGATTCTGATATATTTTTTGTCCAAATTGGATAAGTAAATAGTCATTTATAAAAATAGAATTTAGTGATGATTCTAAACAAAGAAATTAGCAACATAAAAATATTTTAGTGATGGTATGTGACCTTATGAGTTGACCCGACATCTTGCTCATTCACAGTCGGAATCTGTTCTTGTTCGACTTCTCTCTTTCTCTCTCTCACTTCTTCGACCTCACAACCTCTCTCTCTATTTTTCTGTATGAACTCAGCCCTTGTGTACGCCGACCAAGGATAGCCACCTCCGAAATCTCCAGCAGCGAGCTCTGTTGCCTGCCTGTCAGCAAGCAATGTATCGTTCTACCTATTGAAGGCTGGGATATACCTTGGCACCTCCCGGAAGTACACCTCAACTCTATCCACGTACATCATTTGTTCGAAATTGACCAATTTTTTTGAGTAATGTATGTAGATAATGGTTGCAACGTTTATACAAGCACTATAAGAAAAAATAAATAATTAATAGCACTTACTAATAAAAATAGAATGGGACCTGTGAATGGCATGGTTTTGTTGCTCTTCCACTTGATAGTGTGGTTCACCAATGATCTCAAGAGATACTCACACCAGTCATATTGACTAACGTTGTCAATCTCGTCCAGACAGTCCATCAAGTTTTTGTAAATATGTCCATCTTCAGAGTTCTCAATCATGGAAATAATCACCAAAATCATGAAGTTTGTCTTGAACCATTCCCCTGCTGTTGTATTTGAGAGTATGCTACTGAGCAATTCATCCTTCGGCATGACCTGACATATTTGGCCTCTAACACTCTTTTGTATCTTCTGTGCTCCTCTGGGAAAATCAAAGATCACAGACACATCAGAGACTTCAATCCTCAATCTTCTTCCGTGTTGCAATTGAAGTTCTCTTGATAGGTCGAAGTTTTCGAGTAGCTAGTAGTTCATCCTCTTTGGGAAATCATATATATCCAAGTAAAGAATGCTGCCAAATCCCAGTTGTCTCACTACTTCCCTTTGTGTTTTGTTCATTTGCATTACAGCCTCTGATAAAGTTGATGGCTATGTTGTCGCTTCTAATAATGGATATCTGTTATATCTATCAATAAATCTATTATCTTCAATCTTTGGGGCAGTTTTTGCTCTTTTCTGTGTGCTAGTTTCACCTTCTCCAGTCCTTTTAGCACATGTAAATTTTTTTATATAATACAGTTAAGTAGACAAAAATAACAATTGCTAAAGAACAGAATCTGAATGCTAAAATATGACATGACAGTGCTAAAACTCTAAACTAGAGTGCTAAAATGAAGAAAATGTGCAGTTGAATTACAGATGGACAAGAGTTTTATGTTTACAAGAAAGAAAAATAATATGAAATTCCTAAATTAATTACAATGCTAAAGAACATGATCTGAATGCTAAAATATGAGATGACAGTGCTAAAATTCTAAAATAGAGTGCTAAAATGAAGAAAATGTGCAGTTGAATCATAGATGGACAAGAGTTTTATGTTTACAAAAAAGAAACAAAATATGAAACTATTAAATAAATTACAATGCTAAAGAACATGATCTGAATGCTAAAATATGAGATGACAGTGCTAAAACTCTAAACTAGAGTGCTACAACCAAGAAAATATGTAGTCGAATCACAGATGGACAAGAGTTTTATGTTTACAAAAAAGAAAAATAATATGAAACTCCTAAATCAATTACAATGCTAAAGAACATGATCTGAATGCTAAAATATGAAATGGCAGTGCTAAAATTGTAAAATAGAGTGCTAAAATGAAGAAAATGTGCAGTTGAATCACAGATGGACAAAAGTTTTATGTTTACAAAAAAGAAACAAAATATGAAACTCCTAAATCAATTACAATGTTAAAGAACATGATCTGAATGCTAAAACATGAGATGACAGTTCTAAAACTCTAAACTAGAGTGCTAAAAGCAAGAAAATGTGAAGTTCAATCACATATGGACAAGAGTTTTATGTTTACAAAAGAGAAACAAAAAAAGAAACTCCTAAATCAATAACAATGCTAAAAAAAGATAATCTTAATTCTAAAATTAAACAACATGTAACAATGTTTTGTTGAAGGGGGGTTTTTGAAATGTTGATGGCATTTTTTTTCATGATAATGCTGAAACAAGTGCACAAGTGCCATGCTAAAATAAATCACGAGAGTGCTAAAATATGAAACTCCTAAATCAATAAAAATGAGAAAAAACATAATCTGAATGCTAAAATATGAATGACACTGCTAAAACTATATTCATAGTGTTGTTGATAATGACGCTGACATTTTTTTTGTTGTAAATGCTAAAAATTGTAATGCTAAAAATGTGTCATGCTAGTGCTAAAATTCGACACGACAGTGCTAAAATAGGGAACGAGATTGCTAAAACCCTAAATTGAAAAATTTATACGTAAATCACACATATGTTGCAAACATTGTTAGGTTTAGCATGTTTATACAAGTTTTACGTCATTAACAGAACAAAATGAAACGGATAAATTATCATGTAATAAAAAGAACAGATTTTTGGTAAATGTTATGTTTTGTATGTCTCCGGAGAAAGTACTATTATGCTAAAAAAACACGAAGAAATTACTAAATCATCATAATATAGTGTGAAATGTATTTTTATAAATGTATTTTTATACACTTAAAGTAATAGCCAACAGAATTTGAAAAAATAAAACAGAACGATATATTACCTTGAGGATTCATGATTTTTGATCGGAAATTTAATGTTCTTCGTGCTTTTGCGATGATTTGAATGGTTTAATTCGACAATTTTGCTGATTTCGCGTGAGGAACTCAAGCAGCTATGGTAGGAAGAAAGCTTTTTCTCTACAAAACGTTTGAAATTGCATGTAGTGTCAAATTTCCAATTTTAACCTCGGTAAGTTTCAGGGGCAGCGAACTTCATAAATATTACAATAATGCCACCGTTTTTTTTTAATTTTGGAACAGATCTTGGCCGTCCAAATCAGAGCAATCTGTGGCTGAGATCGGTTCTCGGTTCCCACATGGGGTATGGTTCCTTCTGGAACCCAACCCTATATATATATATATATATCCTATTATGTGAAGTTGCATATATTATTATATGTTTAGCAATTATAAAACAATAATTATAAAGGGAATATTATGGAATATTTCCTTTTGATGTTGAATTATAGTGCAAATTGTTAAAGATTGAATACAAATTATGTGCTATTTTAGTAATAGAGACGTACTATAGTGCAGACTACTGAAAATTGTCTTATGTCCCGTGCTTTGATAATTTCCTAAAAGCCCTAAATCCTAATTATATCCTCATTCCTAACTACTAACTAGGTCACAAGGCTCACAACTCACATCATGAACGCAGCCACTAGCCCCAACCCCAAATCTCTGACCTAATTTCTCATCTTCTCCATTTCTCTAAGCGATTGAGCGAGAGGTAGCAGCGGCAACAAGAGGCGGCAGTATCAACAAAGAAAAAAACGAAGGTTAATTGTTTCAATTTAAATTTATAAATATAGTAGTTTTAGACTTTTAGGCTAAATTAAATTTGAAATTGGAACGTAGTAGTTTCATATTTCATAAGAATGCGTATTTATCAACTTGTTTTGGATGCATATTTTAGTTAGCTAAAAGCTTTAAATAATGTGTAGCCAGTTAGCCACTTTGTGCATAGTTGTGCAGATTTTATATTGTTCAGTTTTGTGTAGATTTGTGCAGATTTTAATCTAGTGATGTGCAGTTTTGGATATTGATGAGGATGAAGATGAAGATAAAGATAAAGATGACGATCTAGAAGATCCTTTAAATGTGTTTAATGTTGATACTTTGATGAATTAATCTAATGTAGTAATTCCAAATTTGTATTAACTAATATTTGGTTGGTGAATGGTGATTGGTGAATATTAAAGGTTTTTCATTATTTTATGGGTTAATTGCCAAATAAATCACCACGTTTCCACCTTTTTGTAAATTAGACACCACGTTTCAATCTAGCCAATTACAACACCACGTTTTAATTTGTATGGGATTAAACATCTCAAATTTTTCTGATGAGTTAAATATGGCGTATTTGGCCTAAAAATCATGTTGGCAGCCACGTCAATAAACACGTGTAAAAAATGACACCGTTTTTGTTACTTTCTCTTCATTTTTATTGAAAAAAATCATTTTTATATAATTATTTATTTATAAAATAGAAAATATATTGAGAAAACTAATAAAATCAACGTCGTTTGTTACACATGTGTGTTGATGTAGCTGTCCACGTGGTTTTTAGACCAAATACGTCATACTTAACTCGCCGAAAAAATTGGGGATGTTTAATCCCAAATAAATTAAAACGTGGTGTTGTAATTGACTAGATTTAAAAGTGGTGTCTAATTTGCAAAAAGCTGTAAATTTGGTGATTTATTTAGCAATTAATCCTTATTTTATTTGTAAATTTAATTTTGTTGAATATTTCTTTCTTTATTCTGTTGTCTATATTTTATATTGTCTTACTATTACTGTTCATAAACAATAATGTCACAAAGCAGAAAAAAAATCCCGAAAGCCCGTGGGCCGGCCTGCTAGCCTCGCGGGTATATGCAGGGGATGGTAGGACTCGGTTTTTCAGGCCCGCCAAGGACCTGCCCCGCCCTGCCAAGAAGCAGGCTTTCCAAGCCCACGGCTCGCCCTGCCACCCTATTTTTATAGGTCTAAATGAGGTATTGACTGAAATTAAATTTCATTTAATACATTTATTTTTGACAGGTCTAGATGAGATGAGGTATTGTCCAAAATTAAATTTCATTTAATGCATTTATTGTTTTGCGAGAACGATAGGTAAAAATTTGCAAATAAATACACATTAACACACGATGATCATCGTCGCACTACAAAAATTAGATCTAAAAACCTAGAGCAAAAACTCAAGCCAAAAAACTTGAGCAATGAGAGAGTACGAGATTCACATTTTTCGAAAGGAAAGTAAGAGATTATTCGAAGAAAATAGAGCAAATAATTTTCAATTTCGAAAGGTACATTTTGTATTATCTATTTTTTATGAAATTATTTACGATAAGTTTTTCTCATTTATGTTTATATTGCGTATTTAATGTAGAGTTGTGTTTCAAAAATAGGTGAGCATGAAAGATTTAAATTTTTTCGAAAGGAGAGTAATAGATTATTCATTCAGAAATTAGAGCAAAAAAATTTCAATTTCAAGAGGTATGTTTTGTATATAATCTATTTTTATGAAATTATTTAATATTTAATATTTAAAGTTTTCTACGATTAATTTGTATTTGTGAGCTTACGAGTGATTTAAAAAATTAATTGTAGGCTCTGATTAATTTTTTAAATTACTCGTAAGCTTACAATTAATTTTTAGTTTTTAACTGTAAGCTATAATTAATTTTAAAAAAATTAATCATACGCTTATGATTAATTTGAAAAATTACTCATAGCCTTCGATTGATTTTAATCGTATATAATTTTAAATAGTAAGTTATTGGTTATTAATCGTAGCCAACTTTAGATTAATCGTATGCTTATTTGAAGTAATTGTATCTTTGTAAATTAATCGTATGCTTTTTGAGAGTAAAAAAAATGCTATGATTAATTTTAAAAATTACTCGTCATCATACCATTAATTTTTAAAAATAGGCACCGACAAATAAATTCTAATAAAACATAAAACAAACATAAATGTTTACAATATCAAATAGTCAACGTCAGGGACGAGAGCCCACACCCAACTATCTATGAAGTGGTCACGATCGAGGTAAAAAATCATCGGGTATACGAACAACATGTTTGCAACATTCACATAATTTCGAGGGTCTTTGGCCATCCTCTTGTTTGTGAACCTATTGTGAACCTATCATGCATCTTGCTGACGGTCGTGCGCTTCCCTTAAAATATTCGATAAAATACTGCTCTCTCCGAAATCACGTGTGCTACATTCGGAGCAAATGTAGAGATATCGAATGGTAATCCCGACACCAGGTTATATTGATCGGGATTGAAGTGCAGCACGAATCGATGAATGTGAAATAAACACTCTCGTCCCTCCAATGCACGATCCGACACGCGTACCTCGTGACTCATCAACACATGAATTACCTTCTTCTGGACATAACCACCCCTAAACTCCAAAAAATATTTGAAACATCTGGATCTAAACATCTGGACCGCATCATCATCACCTTTTATCTCATGTAATGTAGCTTTGATCGCTGATCGACCTTTCAATTCAACTAAAACTAAACCGCAAGTGTACGGTGCAATTATAGCAATTATGGAAAGCAAGAGTATCGTATCCGCGAAGATTGATTAATTCAATCCTAAGTACTATGATATCAATTAACCTATACTATCTAGACGAACCAATTATCAAGATATGTTCTATAACTAGTTAAACTCAAATTAAACTTAAACAGATAAAATAGAAAGAAAGAAAATAAAGATCACAATCGGGAAGAAATCAATTAAGCAAAGGAACTTTAGGGACTCGATTTCATTGACTAATTAGCATACTTAACGATCACATTCAATGTTCACCATGACTCGTGTTTTATTAAGATGATCACTTAAATAATCTAAACCTTCTCTCGAAGCATTCAAATTGTGGATTACAAACTATAATCAACGTTTCTGTTCAATTTCTAATTTGCAACTCCAAAGAGTTCTCAAGATCAAATGTCCTCATTCTTAATCTCAAATCTCTCGATTTTATTAATTAAGGTGTTAATTGTTCCTAATCATGCATTCTACCCCATATCTCGAATTTTGGAACAATGCATATGATCAATCTAATTAATGGCCAGTTAATGGAAAGCATTAAACACAAGAACAATTAAAATAAAACAAGGTCTGAACATCAAAAGGAAAATCAATTGTGCATCATAGTTAATTACTTTCTAACCCTAGAAGTCAAGATATCTAGCTATCCATGACAAATGAAAATAACATAAAATATTCAGTACAATTCATGTTCAATCTACGATAAAAACAAAATAAAACCCGGAAGGTAGAATTTTAGCTCAGTTTCGATTTCACGTGAATTCTCTTGCTTGTGCTATTCTTGATCTTCTCTCCAATTGTTGCTCTAGGTTTTGGGGTGTGTAGAAGGGTGTTAAAAGGCGCAAAAATCGCCCAAAAAAATAATCCTTTTATAGCTTGAAGGAGTTTGAGTAGTGCTAGGTCTCGTACAAAGAAAGAGAGAAAATCCGCCAAACGCGCTTCAACGCACGCGTCGTGCGCTTGGCAAATACCAAGGCACGGTCCATGCATGAGTTTCTGGATGAATCTAGTGATGAGAGGGTGTACGGGCCGTGCGCTTGGCAAGCATGACCGCACGGGCCGGGCGTCAACTTCTAACGCTTGACACTCATCACCGTTTTGCTCCGTTCTCCCTCGTTTCTCATCCGATTGGCTTGATTATTTTTGCAATGCGCTCCTCACTTGATTATCTATCTTCTTAGGCACTTTCAAGACTCAATTGAGTCTCATAGAATAAATGGCATCAAATTCCTTCAAAATGAATAAACACGTGACACTGCACAAAATATAGAAAATTAAACACAACTTGTTAATTTATTCATGAAATGCTCATCGAATACCAGATAAATGATCCTCAAAAAGCATGAAAATCATGGGTTTATCAAAGCCCTAAACTTAACCTATTGTTCATCCTCGAACAAAGAGAAAAGAGAAACAAAAACTCATGCAAGAGGGGCATTTAGCAATTCACGTTGCTTCAAGCAAAACCATTTTACATCCCATGAAGAAATAATTAACAAGTAAAACCAGACAATGTACTGCAACTACTAACTCGTATATCACCTTGCATTAATGAACCACACAAGTGCATGTAATATCTCAACTTTCAAGTGTATAGGGATATATGTGTATGTTCTCAAATCAAATAACATGCACAGTTTACCATAAGCTTGCTCAAGATCTCATCTCTCCTCCACTTGGTATGAATGTAAATTGAGAATCAGAAAGGTCTTTAAATCAGGTTGTAATGTAGGCTTTTTGGACAAGGTAGGAAAATATAGGCTAAGTAACTAAACTTGGACTAAATGAGTTAGCTACTCTCAAATACTCCTCATAAACACCTCACTCATACAATTCTCAGTAAAGCTAGAGTTTGTCTAACTCTCTTCTCCCTTCCCAAAAACCAATAATCAAAAGTTTTTTTTTTCATATGGACACTTAACTTTTTTTTTTCTAGCTAGCTTCGCTAAGCTTTCATTTTTTTTTGCTTTTTTTTTCCTCAAGTGCCATATTTTTTTCTCAACAGCCACCAGTTTGTTCAACCAAACTCTTTTCACAATTTCCCTTTTTTCAACAGCACCAATAAATTCAACAACCACAACATCATTGTTTCTTTACTCACTCAAGTAGTCCAAGCAAAGAAATAATCATAAAAACAAGGTTAAATTTCAATTGGCTCAACAAATAAAAAGTCTTTAGGCTCAAAAGGGCTTACTAGGATAATGTACGAGTTTTGGTTAACTTTTAAAGGGTAAACAGGGCTAAAGAAAGATGGCCTAACTTCATTTTCTATCTTCACATTCAAGTTGCAAACTCAAGTAGATTTTGAGCAAGTTCTAGAAACTAGTAACATGAATTTGATCAATTCACACAAAAAAAAGGATTCAGGCTCAAGTCTCACCGGGTCAAATTCCTAATCAAGGTAAACAAGCAATTCACTGCGGTGGACATCATTGTTAAACTCATTAACCATTAGTCAAGTTTTTCAAAAATTTGCATCATCATAAGCAACTCATCCAATCCCCTCATGCGAGTATCCTTATGTCAGACTCAACAGAGACCAAGACACAATCACTACCAAGAACTATTCCTAATAAAGCATGCAAACGTGCTTCCTAACAAGACTAGTATAGATGCTTCTACCTAACATGCACAAAAATAAGTAAATACTAAATACACTCAAAATCCACCAGAGCAGCCCCCAAACTTATTCAAGACAAAGTAAAGAATAAGTTTGAGAAAAGTGGTGAATTTTGAGAGTCTAACCAGTCACTTCAGAGATGGAAGAGGAGGCATACGGGTCATGAGCTTGGGCATGGCTCTGAGCGCTGACCGTGCGTAAGGTTCTGACCCCCATCCAAATTGTTTCTTTTCTTTTCTTTTTTTTAAATAAAACAACCTGCAAAAACATGAAAACAAACACAAAACCGAAAAATGAAAAAAACTGTAGAAAGAAAATAAAAGCAACAAGAGTAATAAAAGTGTTGGGTCACCTCCTAACAAGTGCTAGTTTTACGTCATTAGCTCGACGTATTCAAGCTCAAGGTTCTAAAAGATTGGATTGAGTATGTGGAGGACCCCGAATTAGGTTGTAGCTTAGATGTTTGGGAAGAGGCTTCAGCTCCAATTTTTTTGTCTTCTTCTTATCTCCAACCTTCTTCATGGCTTCATTCTCTTCCTCTCTCAAAGGTAAGAAATGGTTGTCTCGCCTTGGAAATTCCTGTGATGAATCAAGAGCACCAACAAAATCCAAAATCTCGGGGTTATCAAATAATGCATCAGAAGGAAATGAAGAGTAAAGCGAATCTAACAAACAGGTCTCCAAAGCATCCCGTGAGGTACAAAAATCACTCATTACTTCCTCAACGCAATAATCAACCACTATCAGAACCTTGCACTCTTCTTCTCCCTTGGACTCCTCATCATCATGAAACTTCATAACATTGTAATGGAGAATGTGATGCTCTCATCATTCAGACAAAGTGTGAGCTCTCCCTTAGAAACACCAATCAGTGCCTTTCCCGTGGCTAAGAAAGGTCGTCCCAGAATCAGAGGTACATTCTTGTCCTCTTCCATGTCCAAGACCACAAAGTCTACTGGGAAAATGAAGTTATTAACCTTCACCAACACATCTTCCACTATACTGATGAGTGCATAAATTACACTCATTTGAACTCATTTTGAGTGCTTTTGCACTTGGTTATCTTGTATATATGTTGTATATATTGTTTATTTTTTGTTTAATCTTTTGATTAATGAATTGTGGCCAATATAGGGAATTTTTGGGATCTAAAGAGTAAAAACAAAGTCAAATTGATAATGGGATCAACAAGGAATACACAAGGCATGGAAAAAAGAAGAAACGAGTAAGAAAATGACCATCACTTGAAGACGCGACCCCCAAACGCGACTTCACGGGGTCGCGCTTCAAAAGCACAGCGACACGCGAGCACAAAGCGCGACCTAGGGGGGTCGCGCCTCGGCCTTGAGCCAAAACGCAACCCCCAAACGCGACCGAAAGCTCGCTTTGCAGACACTTCAGAGAGCCAATTTTCTTCAGGCGAAACGCGGGTCCAAAGCGCGAGTTACTGGGGTCGCGCCTCGGCCTTTAGTCGAAATGTGACCCCGAAACGCGACCTACATCCTATGTTGCAGAGCCTTCAGAGACTTGATTTCCTTTGTTCCAAACTCGACCCTCAAACGCGAGTTCCTGGGGTCGAGTTCCGCACAGATGAAAATAAAAAGTGACTTTTGGCATTCAATTATTGGTCCATTCATTTATATATCATTTGGGCATTTCAAAACACAACAACACACACCCAAAGAAACGAAAATCACTTGGAGAAATAGCAAGAGAAGGGGTTTTTGAAGATCAAGAGAAAGGAAGAAGATTCAATATCCATTTGAGCATCCAAGCCATAGGATTGAAGAAGGAGTATTCTACATTGGGTTTTATCACTTCTTCTTTCTTCTTAGACTTGTATTTAGAATGGGTTATTATTTCTCTTCATGTAATCTTGATTTTATTGTGAATATGGTTGGCTAGAGCCTTAGGGCTCTAGGATGTGGTGAAACAATGTGAATATTGATCTATGATTTGGGATATATATGTGTGTTATTGCTTTGTCAAGATTTTGATCTATGCTAGGGCTTGAATGATGTTGTTTGGTTGGCCATCTCACAAACATCACATGTATGAATCACTTGCATCTAGTCAATCCCGTGATCATAAGCATGCTTGGATCGAATCTACATATTTGTCTTCTTAGTCGAATGTCATTATGTGGAAGGAAATGTGACCCTTAGAGCCATTTGTAGGTGCGACCTTAGAATGCGTTAGAGATAGCCACCTTTGTCGCATTCGCAATTTAAGAGATATTTGAGAGATGCTCTTACTATATTCGTGGTCTTCCTATCTATGAACTTTGCATAAATGTATATGTATTCCCATATTGTAGGTCAATACGAGTGTTGAGTAGCCATGTCCTAGAGTTTCGCCTTATTTATCATCTTCAAAGCTCTCCTTTGTTTAGCATTGATTCTTGATTGAAAAACATATTGATAATTATTGTTGTTTATGTGTATGTGTCTTTTATTCTTGTTTGACACTTTGATTTAGTTAAATCACCCTCTCCTTATTGTTTGTCTGGATATTTCGCTCTTTTCACGTCGTGGTATTTGCGTTGTCTGAATTTTATTCCATTTCCCTGTGGATCGACCTCGTATCATCTTATCTACAATCATATACTTGTACATTTGTAGGCATTGACACGATTATAAATATTGAAACACATCACAGCAGGTTTGAGAGTAAACCAGACCTCTGTCAAGTTTTTGGTGCCGTTGTCGGGGAAACAGAATTAATTTGATAAACGCAATATTGTGATAACGATTGAGTGGATTACTTTAGACATTTTTACTTGTTTATTGTGAAGAGTTGTTTTTGATTTGTTTGTCCTTTGTGATAGGAAGTGTATGCACACTCGTTCTCAAGGAGAACCACCTATTGCATTGGACTTAGAGATTGAAGCAACGGTTCACCACAACAACGCACGTAGACGGAGAAGGATGGCGAATCTACCTCCACTGGTCCAAGACCCGATGATTGCCCAAATGCAAAGGCAATTGGAGGTGATGCAAGAGCAATTGAGAGCCCAAGAGAAGGCTCACAATAGAAATGTGGAGGCACCAATCCGGAACCTTTTTCAACCCGTCGTTGATCAAGGGGTGGCCAATTGACCACCCATTCAAGCCAAAATCTTCGAGTTTAAGACCTCTCTCATACTAATGATCCAACAGAACCAATTCCGAGGGACGCCAATGGAGGATCCCCATGAGCATATTTGAAAATTTCTCAATGTTAGTGGGACAATAAAGATGAATGGAGTCCCGGATGATGCAATCTGCATCCGACTCTTTCCGTTCTCATTGATCGACAAGGCGGAAACATGGTGGTTAAGCCATGCTCAAGGAACATTTCAAACTTGGGACCAATTGGTGACAAAGTTCCTACACAAGTTTTTCCCACCCGGAAAAACCCTCAAATTGAAAGGAGAGATCACAATGTTCAAACAATGGGATGAAGAAAGCCTATATGAGGCGTGGGAGCGCTTTAGAAAGATGTTAAGGAAGTGCCCCGGACATGGGTTTGGAACCGATCATCAAGTATGTATTTTCTATGGAGGAAGCAAAGACGAGGTTAGAACACTCATGGATGCAGCCGCGGGTGGATCATTATTGGCAAGAGGGCCGGAAGAAGCTTTGAGAATCATTGAAGAAATGGCCTCAAATTCCTTTCAATGGTCGGCCATAAGAGAGGGAGTCCAAATTCTAAAGAAGGTGGCTTCTGCTTCAAGTTCGGATGCACTGGGGCTTGTGGCGGCTCAAATGGCAACCTTGAATTTAAAAATTGAGGCCTTTACAAATCCAAAGGCCGAGACATCACAAAGCCAATTTGAGGATGTCAACTATGTGAACCAATAAGGAGGCTTCTCAAATCAGCAAAGACAATTCAATCAGGGGTACAAACCCCAATACGGAGGCCAATATGGAGGAAATTCGGGTTATCAAAATAAAGCTCAACACCCGAATTTCTTCTATGGTAATTCGAACAATGCTATCCAACCACCTCCGGGTTTCTCAGTCACGAACGGTGTAATTGACGAGAAGAAGAAGCTCAAGATAGATGAACTTCTAATGGCATTTATGGGGAAGACGGAGAGTTACATTAAAGACTCTTAAGCGCAAATTGGGAAGTTAGAAAATACCGTCAGAGCAATTGGCAACCAAGTCAACACTTTGGAGAAGCAAATGAGACAATTTGCAACTATCTTGGGAAGCCAACATCAACAAGGCAAGTTCCCGAGTAATACCACTGTGAATCCAAAGGATCAATGCAAGGCAATTACCTTGAGGAGTGGAACCGCTTATGATGGCCCTGAGATGCCGGATGATGAGGAAAGAAAAGGAAATGTTGATGAGCAACCAAGTGAGAAGAAGAAAGAGGAGAGACCGAGTCTAGGGGACTTGAGTCCAAAAATAAAGAAACATGATGCCCTTGAAAAAGAGAAGGAAAAAGAAGAGCCGAAGAGCCAAAGAGGGTGATGCCGGAAGAATACAAAGTGCCCATACCTTACCCACAAAGACTCCAAAAGGTGAAGAGTGATGAGCAATTTTCTCGATTACTCGACATCTTTAGAAAGGTACAGATCAACATCCCTCTTATTGAAGCACTTCAACAAATGCCAAATTGTGCAAAATTCTTGAAGGATGCGATTTCCAAAAAGAGGAAATGGGAGGAGTATGAGACAGTTAATTTGACCGAGAATTGTAGTGCTTTATTGCAAAGAAAATTACCCGCAAAGATGAAAGATCCGGGAAGCTTCAACATCTCGGTTACTATTGGAGAAAATCACGTTGGGAAGACTTTATGTGATCTTGGGGCAAGTATCAATTTGATGCTCCTCTCGTTCTTTAAAAAGTTGAAAATGGGAGAGATCAAGCCTACCACCATTTGTCTCCAAATGGCCGACCGCTCCTTGACATACCCAAAGGGAGTGGTGGAAGATGTGCTAGTAAAGGTCAACAACTTCAATTTTCCGGTAGACTTCGTGGTTCTTGATATGGAAGAAGACAAGGAAGTTCCCCTCATCTTAGGGCGACCGTTTTTGTACATGGGTAAGGCCTTGATAGATGTGGCAAAGGGAGAACTTACCTTGAGAGTGAATGAGGAGAGAATCACATTCTCCCTCCAAAAAGCGATGCAACATCCCGAAGAAGAGGCAAAGAATATCGAGGAATGCAAGGTGCTCCAATTGGTGGATGAATGCATAAAGGAGAAAGAGTTGAGGAACCTAAAGGATCCTCTTGAGATTTGCATTTCTAACTCTATCTTTAATTCTTTTTCCAATGATGATTTTGGTCTATGTGATTCCGTTTCTATGATGAATTCATTTCAGGAATCCTACTTGAGGAAGCCAAAGTTCTTGCCATTGAGAGACGATGACCAAACATCAAAGGAAGAGGACGAGTTGAACGCAAATGAAGAAATGGAGTTGAAACCCCTACCTTCACATTTGAGGTATGCTTACCTTGATGAAGCTAAGCAAAAACCAGTAATAGTTTCTTCCTTCTTATCCAATGAACAATGCGATAAATTGTTAAGGGTGTTGAGAAAATATCAAAGCACCATAGGATGGTCCATTTCAGACCTTAAAGGCATTAACTCTTCTATTTGCATGCATAAAATTTTTCTTGAGGAAGATTACAAGCCTAAGGTGCAAAACCAAAGAAGACTCAACCCTATTATGCAAGAAGTTGTTAGGAAAGAGGTCTTGAAATTGTTTGATGCCGGTATCATATTTGCTATTTCGGATAGTGAGTGGGTGAGTCCTACTCAAGTTGTTGCTAAAAAGGGGGGGGATGACATTGATAGAGAATGAGAACAAAGAAATGATTGCTACTAGGGTAGTAACCGGTTGGAGAATGTGTATAGATTACAGGGCTTTAAATGCATATACTAGGAAAGATCATTTTCTATTACCTTTCATTGATCAAATGCTAGATAGGTTGGCGGGGCATGAATTCTATTGCTTTCTTGATGGTTACTCGGGATACAATCAAATCATGATTGCTCCCGAGGACCAAGAAAAGACCGCTTTTACTTGTCCCTATGGTATATTTGCATATAAATGGATGTTATTCGGGTTGTGTAATGCACCCGCAACCTTTCAAAGGTGTATGATGTCCATCTTTCATGGATTAATTGAAAACATAATGGAAGTGTTCATGGATGATTTTTCTGTCTTTGGTGATTCTTTCGATTTATGCCTTGATAATCTAACACAAGTCTTACAGAGGTGTGAAGACACCAATCTTGTGCTCAATTGGGAAAAATGCCATTTTATGGTAAGAGATGGCATTGTTCTTGGACACAAAGTGTCGGGTGAAGGTCTAGAGGTGGATCGGGCCAAGATAGTGGCCATTGAGAAATTACCCCCTCCAACAAATGAAAAGGGAATTAGAAGCTTCTTGGGACACGCCGGGTTCTATAGGCGCTTTATAAAAGATTTTTCCAAAGTTTCTAAACCTATTTGTTGTCTACTTGAAAAAGCCGTTGAATTTGATTTTGATTCTAATTGTTTGCAGGCTTTTGAGACATTGAATAAGGCTTACGGCACCCGTGCTTATCACACCCAATTGGAGTGAGCCTTTTGAAGTGATGTGTGATGTAAGCGAGATAGCAGTAGGAGCCGCTCTTGGCCAAAAGAAGGACAAACTCTTCCGAGTCATCTACTATGGGAGTAGAACTTTGGATCCCGCTCAAGTCAACTACACCACCACGGAAAGAGAACTCTTGGCGATCGTCTATGCATTCGACAAGTTTAGGCCCTATCTCATTGGGGCCCGAACAATTGTGCACACCGACCACGCCGCTTTGAGGCATCTTTTTGCCAAGAAGGATGCAAAGCCAAGGCTTATCCGATGGATTCTTCTACTCCAAGAGTTCGATGTGGAGATCAAAGATAGAAAAGGATGTGAGAATGTGGTGGCGGATCACTTGTCTCGGTTAGACCATATGAAAGGAGAAGAGGAGACCAAGAGGCCAATCAACGAAAGCTTTCCCGATGAGAGAATCATGTCAGCATCGACAAAGGTTCCATGGTTTGCAGATATTGTCAACTTTCTAGTTTCCAAAGTGAAACCCATGGAGATGGAGAGTTACCAAAGGAAGAAGTTTTTCCATGATCTAAAATTCTACATATGGGAGGAACCTTATCTTTTTAAGAGGTGTGCCGACTCCATCCTTCAAAGATGTGTGTCGGAGGAAGAATGGATTGAAATAATAAAGGCATGTCACGATTCTCCTTGTGGAGGCCATTTTGCTTCCAATAGAACCGCTAGAAAGATTCTACAAAGCGGGTTCTATTGACCCTCCATTTTTAGAAGTTGTGAAGAGTTTGTGAAGACATGTGAACAATGCCAAAAGATGGGCTCGATTTCGAAGAAGAATGAGATGCCGATGAGTTCAATTATTGAAGTATAATTGTTTGATGTTTGGGGGATTGACTTCATGGGGCCGTTTGTGATGTCCGAAGGAAATCTCTACATACTCTTGGCGGTTGATTATCTCTCATGATGGATTGAAGCAATTCCAACCAAGACTAATGATTCGAAGATTGTGCTTAAATTCCTTCAAAGGAATATTTTGACAAGATTTGGGGCTCCAAGAGCCTTAATTAGTAACGGGGGCACTCACTTTTGCAATAAGTGGATGACGAGTCTCCTAGCACGACATGGAGTAAAGCATAAAGTGACGACTCCCTACCACCCACAAGCCAATGGGCAAGCCGAGCTTTCAAATAGAGAGGTAAAACAAGTCCTCCAAAAGTTTGTGAAGACAAATGGGAAGGATTGGTCAAGCCATCTTGATGAAGCATTATGGGCCTATCGAACGGCCTACAAGACCCCATTGGGGATGTCTCCCTATGAAATGGTATTTGGGAAATTTTGTCACCTTTCAATCGAGCTCACTCACAAGGCATATTGGGCCACCAAGAAACTCAATCTCGACTTTGAGATGTCGGGAAAAGAAAGAATTTTCCCTTTGAATGAAATCGATGAATTTAGGCTTGAGGCCTTTGAAAATTCTTCCATCTACAAGATGAGGACCAAACTTTATCATGACAAGTTCTTAAGAAAGAAAGAACTTGCGCCCAGTGATGCCGTGTTGCTTTTCAACTCGAGGTTGAGGTTGTTTCCCGGGAAACTCAAAACAAAATGGGGAGGTCCTTACTTCATCTCAAAGATCTTCGAGAATGGATCAGTGGAGCTGCAAGCCAAGGATGGGAGCCTATTTTTTATCAATGGGCAACGAGTGAAGAAATTCTACAATGCGGAGGAGCAAATTGGAGTGTTTGTCCTCCATTTGAAAAATCTTTGAAGACCAGTATCCCGTCGAGCTCACGACGATAAATTAAGCGCTAATTGAGAGACAACCTAATGGATTTTAAAGTTTTTATTGTTTTGAGTCATTTTTATCTATGTTTTTCTATGTTTTATATGCCTATTTAACTTAATTAGTTAGAGACTACTGTTTTGATGAAGTAATTTACGTTTTTACAGTAAAATGTTGTAGGAAATGGTGTCGAAGTTTGGGAATGTACATAGTATGAAGAAGGATCCCAGAAATGTTCAAAAATCAAAAGAGAATGAAGACGTGAGTACAAAACGCGACTTTCTCGGTCGCGTTTTGACCCACAGTTAAACGCGAGCTCTAAATATGACTATCTAGGGTCACGTTTCTCACCGAAGGCAGAACGCGACTCCAAAACGTGAGAGAAATCTTGTGTTGCAGATGTTTCAGAGGACAAGAATCGTGAAGCAAACACGCGATCCAGAAGCGCGACTTTCAAGGGTCGCGTTTCCAAAGAAGGGCTTGACGCGGGTGTCAAACGCGACCCCTGTCGCGCCTCGCCGCATTCCAGATGGGTTTTATTCTCTTTTCCCCTCATTTTTCACTCACATTTCATACACTCTCTCTCTCACTCACACTCTCACACACGGGCATTCAAAGTTTTGCACCTCCAACACTCAAGGTACGTGCTTTTTATTGAAATTCTCTTGATATTCTACTCCTTGGTATGAATAATTTGCTTTATTCCTGTCCTACATTGGAAATTTGGGAGAAATCTATACATTTAGAACCCTAGGAGTGAAATGGGCGAAATTTTCATGAATGTCCCTTAATTATGCCTACATTGTGCTCACATTTGAAGAATTATACAACTGATGGCATGGGTTAACTGTGGATGGGAGCAATTTGATGATTTATGGTGGATATTGTTAAATTGTGGTGATTTTGATTTGAATTCTTCATAAAATTGGGCAAGAACTTTGTGGACTTAAAATTTTCTTTTGATTTTGGTTTCAATTGTCCTGCTTAATGCTTAAAAATTGATAGTTGCCATCTTGCATAAACTCGAAACCCTTTGTTACTCAATGTCAATACTTAGGATCATAAGGAATGAAATTTTGAGCTTTGATTTTGAAAATGAGGTATACAATGCTAAATGTTTGCATCATTTGATCCTCTTGATGAAGTTTACTTACTCATATTCATCTTTATATAGTTCTAAGCACAAGCCATGAGAATGGGTTTTTGTTGTGAAGCATGCTAGATGAAAAGGGGACCGTGTGATTTGATTTTGTCATATGTATTTGGAGGACCTCTTGCAAAAAGTTTGTACCTATGTGACTTGTGTTTGTGTGGATTTGAGTGAATCTTTAGCATGTTAAATCACTCGGAACAAGCTTTGTTTTATCCTTAACCAATTGAACGGACTTTTGTATTTGATTTTGTCATAATTGTTTAGGTCCTTCCAATTGTGATAATGGTAACAAAGATGTTGCTTTAAAGGCATTTCTATCTTGCATTTGATTTTGATATTGTTAAGAATTGGTTTTGGGCCTTTTATGTCAAGATAAAAATATGTGCTCTACATTTAATGATTGTTGTTGGTCATGTGGGCGAATTTGGCAAATGAGCATCCATAGAAAACATGAGCTGCTTAATGTAGGATTGGAAACTTTTAAATGCAACAAAGCTTAAAGTGAATGAGTTTAGATATTGTCATATGTATTGTTGACTTTATATCTTGTTGACATTGTGAAAATAAATTATACTCTCGTGCCTAAACTTTGTTCCAATCTTTTGTAGGTACAACCCCTACACACTAAAAATGACACGACGAGGTAGAAAATCATCACGAAGAGACGAACCCGAATCTGAGTCCGATCCGGAAATTGAAGCCCAAGATGAAGAACAAGATGAGGATTTGGCGGTTAATCATCCAATGCGATTTCGCATCTACCTCGGAAGTGATGAATACTATGAGAATTGTCAGCGGCTTTTTAATGTCAACCTTGTCACAACAAGGTTCATGTGCAGCGACACGTGTGAAGCACTTGGGATCAAGGACGATGTGTGGAGACTCTTAAACCAAATGTGATGGCTCTAGGCCATGAATAGGAATTGCATGACGTCTCTCTTGATTAGACAGCTACTGAGCACATTCGAGATGAAGAGGATGACAAAGAGGGGGCCAGTCAAATGTACCTTCCGGATGGGAAACACGGACCGTCAGCTCACTATTGAGTAGTTGAACGAGATTTTCAATGCTCCTACAGATGGTATCTATCACCAACCTCGGGAATACAATCAAGATGTTGCCTACCGCCTCCTATGCCTCACAGAGTCCGAAACAGAAAAATACAACTCCAGCATAGCAAAGGCATCTGCAATGCCTAATCCAGTTTTCCGATACCTACATCGCATCTTGGCAAACACAGTGTTTGCACGAAGAGAAAACAGCGGGTTGAGGACTTCCGAGCTGTTTGCACTTTGGGCAATGTTGAATGGGGTCCATTTGAACTTTGGTGCTTTCCTCATGGAGCAGCTCTACAGACAATCACACCTTAACAGCGGGCACATTTGCATTGGAGGGATGATCACTCCAATTGCTAAACACTTTGGCATCAATCTTGAGGATTATCTTGATAACAAAGGGTCGAAGTTGTTGAACCTCAACTATTTGAGGAATGTGAAGATCTTGAGCTCAAACTTACACACATATCTGCTGAACATGAGAACTGGAGGAACGTTCCCATTGCCCAACACGGCGCTGACTCATGTGTCGAACTATCAAGGAAGGACCAATTGGTAGATGGAGACAGTCGCTCATTTGGCGGCTATTGCTGCAGCTGGAGTACCACGAGGCAATCGAGCATCTGTTGAGGACCAAGGAGAGGTCGGTGGTGACAATGCGGGCGAGGGATCTTCTACAGCCGCATTTAGACGAGGTCGGCGGTACTCGGAAGAACAGATTGCTGGTCATATTGACGCATTGGATGGATACATGACCTCCATGGATGAGACCATGCAGCATTGGAGGAGTGATGCGCATGACGAGTTCGGCGCACTGAGGCAGGACATGTACACGAGGTTCGATGATATCCGACACGATATGTATGGCAGGATGGGACAGATTCAGTCCAGCATCGACGACAGATTTCATGCCATGCAGACGGACATTGATGAGAGATTCACGGGCCTCAGAGGAGACATTAGGGATCTAGCTGACAACATGGGGTCATTTCGATCCGAGATTCAGGACCTAGCTGGGATCTTTAGGGGACTGAACACCAGGTCTGGGTCACAACAGCAGCCCTATACCCCATCTCAGCACCAGCAGATGACTCCCTACCATTCTTATCAGCCACAGTAGCAGCCGTTCCAGTCGATGCAGTAATTTCCGACTAGACAGTTTTTGGCGTCCTCCTCCTCTTCTCAGCAATTTCAGCAGATGCTGACTGGGCAGTTCATGGCTACCTCCTCGCAGCAGTTTCAACAGTTCCAGACCTCACAATTTATGCCGTCATCCACTTCACAGCAGTTCCTGCAGCAGTCTCCGCACCACCACCAGCAACCACCCCACTGAGCCGTTAATGACCCTTGCCACCACCTTTTTACCTCCAAACTTATTTCCTCCTTTGGATTGAAATAAGTTTGGGGGAGAGGGAGAGAGTAGTGGTTGGCAAGGATCTTTTCTGCTCATTTAAGACTTATTTATTTATTTATGCTTTCGGATATTGAAGCATGCTAGCATGCTTATGTTTTTATTTATGTTTCGATTATGTTAGGATTTTTATGCTTTCATTGGAATGTATGGATGATGGTAGTTGTTAGATAATGAGATCGCATGCCGTTTTGCTTCATGAGCATGTGATATTTTTATCTATGTTTTTGTTCAATTGCCTTATGATTTTGGATTGGGGATGTTTTGACTTAAATAGGTGTATGTTCTTATAACAATAATCGGGGTTATGAGAGCATGATAATTGATGAAGTTGAAATCCTTGATGAGCATGAGCTTTTGTTGAAATTTTTTTGCAAAATATTGATAAAAAGCATAATGTTATGGCATGATTTTGTAACCAAAGATTCTTTAAGGTCTCAAAGGTACAATTTGGGAAGGAAAAACTTACCATGGAGAGATTTTGATCCAAAGATTACACGAGTGGAATCTTTTCTTTGATTGACTGATTAATGGTCTTCATTGTGCACTAAGTTTCTCTAGAACTTGCTTTGTGACTTAATTGAGGTTACATTAGTGTGTTTGATCTATTGAAAATGATCTAAGGCCATTTGTTGTCTAAACCTCATCAAACATCCAAATTTTTAACCTTCCAATATAAATTTAATCCCTTGCAAGCCCTTTGAGCCTTGAAATTAGTTTATTGATTTTGTTGGGTTGTGAATGGAATAAGTGGCAAGATTTGTGGTAACTTTTTCAAATAAATCTTTTGAGAAATCTTGTAGAATGGAAAAGGTAAAACAATGAATATTCTTGTGAGAGAAAAGAACACAAAGAAGTGAATCATCTTGTTTACAATTGAAAATGAAGCAAAAGGAAAGATAGTTCTACATATACATCACAAACAAGAAAGTTTGAAATATTAAAAGAAATTTGGAAAATCTCAAGGAGATTTTGGTTGCGAAGAAATAAGGGTAGAAGAGAACTTGATTTGTTCTACTTGCTTGGTAATGAAATTGGTAATGTTGGGAAGTCACTTAGCCAAATTTATACCTACCCTTCCGAAAGGCCTTCAATACAATCCCAAAAGACCTTAATGATTCTTGGTTGAGAACACACACTAAGTAGTGGAGATGGAAGTCACTTTGCAAGCATATGGTAGAATTCTAGTGCACTCTCAACCTTGAGTGATACACTTCTAGCCTATACACTCGAGAATGAGCGTCTATTGAACCTTGAGAGAGTTTGAACTTCACAAATTGTATCATGATGATTTTGATGATCTTGTTTATGATTGATTGCCGCTATCATCTATGAAATTTTTGTCTTTTAATTTTTGAAGCAAAATGCCATCTTGATTCCAATATGCTTAATTACCTTGTCCTTCTACTCTTGTTTTTGTTTGAGGACAAATAAATGTTTAAGTTTAGGAGAGTTTATGAGTGCATAAATTACACTCATTTGAACTCATTTTGAGTGCTTTTGCACTTGGTAATCTTGTATATATGTTGTATATATTGTTTATTTTTTGTTTAATCTTTTGATTAATGAATTATGGCCAATATAGGGAATTTTTGGGATCTAAAGAGCAAAAACAAAGTCAAATTGATAATGGGATCAACAAGGAATACACAAGGCATGGAAAAAAGAAGAAACGAGCAAGAAAATGACCATCACTTGAAGACCGACCCCCAAACGCGACTTCAGGGGGTCGCGCTTCAAAAGCACAGCGACACGTGAGCACAAAGCGCGACCTAGGGGGTCGCGCCTCGGCCTTGAGCCAAAACACGAACCCCAAACGCGACTGAAAGCTCGCTTTGCAGACACTTCAGAGAGCCAATTTTCTTCAGGCGAAACGCGGGTCCAAAGCGCGAGTTACTGGGGTTGCGCCTCGGCCTTCAGTCGAAATGTGACCCCGAAACGCGACCTACATCCCGTGTTGTAGAGCCTTCAGAGACTTGATTTCCTTTGTTCCAAACTCGACCCTCAAACGCAAGTTCATGGGGTCGAGTTCCGCACAGACGAAAATAAAAAGTGACTTTTGGCATTCAATTATTGGTCCATTCATTTATATATAACATTTGGGCATTTCAAAACACAACAACAGACACCCAAAGAAACGAAAATCACTTGGAGAAATAGCAAGAGAAGGGGTTTTTGAAGATCAAGAGAAAGGAAGAAGATTCAACATCCATTTGAGCATCCAAGCCATAGGATTGAAGAAGGAGTATTCTACATTGGGTTTTATAACTTCTTCTCTCTTCTTAGACTTGTATTTAGAATGGGTTATTGTTTCTCTTCATGTAATCTTGATTTTATTGTGAATATGGTTGGCTAGAGCCTTAGGGCTCTAGGATGTGGTGAAACAATGTGAATATTGATCTATGATTTGGGATATATATGTGTGTTATTGCTTTGTCAAGATTTTGATCTATGCTAGGGCTTGAATGATGTTGTTTGGTTGGCCATCTCACAAACATCACATGTATGAATCACTTGCATCTAGTCAATCCCGTGATCATAATCATGCTTGGATTGAATCTACATATTTGTTTTCTTAGTCGAATGTCATTATGTGGAAGGAAATGTGACCCTTAGAGCCTTTTGTAGGTGCGACCTTAGAATGCGTTAGAGATAGCCACCTTTGTCGCATTCGCAATTTAAGAGATATTTGAGAGATGATTTTACTATATTCGTGGTCTTCATATCTATGAACTTTGCATAAATGTATGTGTATTCCCACATTGTAGGTCAATACGAGTGTTGAGTAGCCATGTCCTAGAGTTTCGCCTTATTTATCATCTTCAAAGCTCTCCTTTGTTTAGCATTGATTCTTGATTGAAAAACATATTGATAATTATTGTTGTTTATGTGTATGTGTCTTTTATTCTTGTTTGACACTTTGATTTAGTTAAATCACCCCCTCCTTATTGTTCGTCTGGATATTTCGCTCTTTTCACGTCGTGGTATTTGCGTTGTCTGAATTTTATTCCATTTCCCTATGGATCGACCTCGTATCATCTTATCTATAATCACATGCTTGTGCACTTGTAGGCATTGGCACGAGTTATAAATATTGAAACATATCACAGTAGGTTTGAGAGTAAACCAGACCTCTGTCATATACCCCTAGGATGGATAACAGTCCGATCCACCATTTGAAGAGTGATGATAGTCAGCTTGATGGATCCAATCTCCAGTTTCTTGAAGAAGGAGAGAGGCATTAGATTAATGCTAGCCCCTAAGTCACACAAAGCTGTACCAACTTGGTTTTCACCAATAATGCATAAAATAGTGAAACTCCAAGGATCCTTCATCTTCACAGGAAGTTTCTTCTGAATTAATGCACTACAGTTCTCAGAAAGGTTGACTATCTCGTATTCTACCCATCTTCTCTTTTTAGAGACAACATCTTTAAGAAACTTGGCGTAGTTAGGCATCTATTGTAGAGCTTCCACCAAAGGTAAATTGATGTGTACCTTTCTGAACACCTCTAGAAACTTAGAGAACTGCTCATCTATTTTCTTTTTCTGCAACCTTTGTGAAAACGGGACAAATACAAATTTAGAAACTGTAGGGGCTAGAAGTTTCTTACTTGGAGGTGCAAGCGGTGTACGAGGAACTGTAGGAACGACTGTATCACTCTTCTCCACCACATCCTCAATGCTATCATATCTGTACTATAGCAGGCAACGTATCCAGCATCTTGGGATCATCATAGGATGTCCCACTCCTCGGATATATGGCCTTGCACTGCTCTCTTGGATTGATAGTAGGCTGACTTGGAAACTGACCTTTCTAATGTTGATTCCCTACAGCCATGGCTATTTGTCCAATCTGATTTTCCATCATCTTCATTTGAGTTCCCATGGTACTAACAGTACTTTTCAACTTCTGAAAACGGCTTTGAGAATCCACCATATACTTCTCAGTCTTTCCCATGAAAGCCATCAACAATTCATCCATTTTCGGCATTTTAGGCTCATCTATCATTCCATTAGTCACCGAAAACCTCAGTGGAGGCTGCAAGACATTATTAGGATTGACATAGGACAAGTTTGTATGTGAACGGTTACCTGGATAGTATTGATTTCCACCTTGATTGGAACGGTAACCATGGTTGTTGTAATTCCTCTGTTGATCTCCTTGATGCACAAAGTTTACATCTTCCACCACTGACTGTAGCTCTACCATCGGCTTAATCTTTGATGGAGATAAATTTTCTATCTTGGTGTTCAAAGCAGTCAGCTACCCCACAATTAAGCTCATCGTGTCAGGCTCTGAAGTAGCAGCCACTCTTTTTAACATCTGAACATGTCTCTCTCCCGGCCACTCATAAACTGGTGGTCCTCAATGTCCTCAATGACCCTTATAGCTGCCTCATGGCCTTTGTTGAGTAGCGAACCCCCAGCTGCAACATCAAGTAGCCTTTTCACCTCTAAATTGCATCCGTTATAGAAAATGAAGACTTGATGGTTCTCTCCAAAACCATGGTTTGGGCACTTTCTCAATAATTCTCTTAGTCTCTCCCTTGTATCATAAAGAGATTCTTGTTCTCTTTGCTGGAACTGAGTGACCTCTGCCTTCAGCTTCAATGTCATTCCAGATGGGAAGAATTTGTGCAAGAACCTGTGAGCCAAATCCTCCTAACTTGTCACTGAACTAGGTGTTAGAGTTTGATACCATTGCTTAGCCTTGTCCTTTAAAGAAAATGGGAACAGCCGCATCCAGATTGTATCATCCGGCACTCCATTGACCTTTACCGTATTACTGATCTCTAGAAAATGTGCTAGGTACGCATTGGGATCCTCAGTGGCTCGTCCACCATACTGGTTCTGCTGAACCATTAAGATGAGAGCTGGCCTGAGCTCGAAATTATTGGCCTGAATTCTTGGTCCAACAGGAGGTCCATCGATAAGTCCATTTATTTCGTGTTTTAATGGGCATTTTATTCGTTATAAATGTCATTTTTAGTGTGCTTTGAGTAAAAAAGAACCAGGATAAGGTCATAGAGCATTGCGGAGGTCGAGTCTGGCGAAAAGGGCATTTTATGCCTAGTTATTCAAGTAAAATCCAAGCTAATATTCATTCAGAGGCACATGGAACTTCTTCAGCATCCATCATACAATCGAGAGACAGAATGGGCGTATCAGATATGGATGGAGCTGACCAGATGATGTCGTGCCCACTTTGCTCATGCAGACTCGACAACAGGCTGGAATGGGGCATTCGTGAAAAACCCGGAATTTAGTTAGAGGAGAGACACGAGAAAGATAGCTGTATTATCCGAAGAAGAGATGGTGATGAACAGGACTCTTAGAGGCGCTGCAACAATGAGATAAGCCCAATCTCTAAAAAATAGGGATTTGGTCAACTTAAGCTTATCCAGTCAGATTAGGAAGGACATGCCGGTTCTGGAAATCCAGTGAAGACCCCAGTTTGTTGGGGGAACTCTAATTTGGAAATGTAACTATTTAAGCTACTTTATTTTCTGGAAACATAAGTTTGGAGTGAGAAACAATTGCTACAATATTTGCTTTATTTGCATTTCTTTTCGTACGTTGCTTTGCAGCCAGAAATAATCCATCAGCCTTAAGCCTTTGGGATTTAGGATTATGCATCGAAATTTAACGTTTATGTTAAGTATTTTTGCGAATTAATTCATTAAGATTTCTTTATATTTATGTCTTTCATTTCTGCTATTTTAATTATGTCTAGCATGCTTGACTAGACCTTTTTATTCTGGTGTTTGAACAACGAAAATGGTTTAAGTATAAATCTGGACTCGTGAGGCCAAAATGGGCATAGTAATGTATGATAGGTTTCTGTTGATTCTTGTGCCTTGTTCCACGTGAGTGTGTGTCTGAAATGCCCAATGTGGCTGATCACTCATTAGGTAAGGAGGGCACACCACTATTAGTTGAATTGATGAATTGTGACTGTGCGTTGGTTCATATAGTAATAAGGGAATCAATAGGTTGTTGTGGGTACATGAGAAATCGGTAAACACAACAGATCTGGGTTCGTCTAGGGCACACTGCTGTTTGTTCACTTACATCTTTTTGGGGAACCGGGGGTAGGTAACTGATTAGGGATTTAATTGACGAAGAATTGCTTTTAAGTCTATAATGAAAGGATGGATGAGGAGACATAGAGAGGAATCCAGTTTTCATAACTAGGTGATTTATCATGTATGAAAATCGGTGTGCCCATGATCGAGTTGATATATATTTAAACCAATTTCAAGTTCAAATGCCAGAACCGTTGTTATTTGATATTTTCTTTACTTTTACAAATTTATTTCCAGTAGTGACAACAAACCAAACCTCCTTTTATGATTGGTTACTTGAAGGTGGAATCACAATAACTCTCTGTGGGATCGACCCGTACTCATTAGCTGGCTGCGCTCACTGTGGGCACAATAGTTATAAATTATTTTTGAGCGGGAAACGACCGCACGTCATCCATGAATAGGCACATGAGTGAACATCTCACGAATCGACGTTCCTTCAGCTCGTACATGTGCAGCTTCCTGGTCGGCAAGCTGTCTCTGTACTAACTCCAACTGTTGTTGGAGCTGATTAACAAGCTCCTTAGGTGGGATAACATTCAGACCCCTATCAGCCATCCTAATTCTTTGTGCATTGTTATGGTGATAGAATGCTTCAATCTCCGGATTAAATGGTTTTAACGGTTGTTTGTTGGAACGGGTGTTCAAACACTATCTGTCGATGATAAAACGAATAAGAACTAGAATGACAATTAATAAAGAAAAATAAATAAGAATAACTTAGAAGAATAATGTCTAAAGTAGCACAATTAATCTTATTACAATATTAGAATTTAAACTAAATAATCCCCGGCAACGGCGCCAAAAACTTGATCGGCCTTTTAATTAAACTAAAACTAAACGGCAAGTGTACGGTGAGATTATAGCAATTATGGCAAGCAAGAGTATCGTATCCACGAAGATTAATTAATTCAATCCTAAGTACTATGATATCAATTAACCTATACTATCTAGACGAACCAATTATCAAGATATGTTCTATAACTAGTTAAACTCAAATTAAACTTAAATAAATAAAATAGAAAGAAAGAAAACAAAGATCACATTTGGGAAGAAATCAATTAAGCAAAGGAACTCTAAGGACTCAATTTCATTGACTAATTAGCACACTTAACGATCACATTCAATGTTAATGATATTTAAATCAATTAACTCTAAATTTAATGAGTTGTGAAGTATATTTGGACAAAATAAGTAATTTTTTTGTATAAATAGTTTTATATATGTTTTGAACCGTGTGACATTAAATTGCAACATAATTTTACAAATTAATAACTTTAAAAAAACTCACTTTAATACAAATAAATAATATGCCAAAATAATATTTCATTAAATAAATTTTTATTAATACACACACATAAGGGACAATTTTTTTGTGCACTTACAGATGAAAGGAGTACCAATTAAGTTACATGCTAGTGGTACCAATATTTGGATTATTGATATAGAATGATGTAAATTAGTAATTTATAGGTAGAAATTAAGATTGAAGTATATTGAATAAATTCTAGAGATATATAATTTCCAAAAAAATTACTATATTTTACATATTTTGCAATTCGACATGGTTTTTAAAACATTTCAATAATATCACCATTTTTTATTTGTATATTCAACATCCAGGTATGTGAATTTAACATTCGTAAATTGTAATACCCCAGATTTTTGAATAAGGATTAGAGAATTGTTAATCTTAGTTAATTAATTAAAGAAGGCATTTAATTAAGGATTAGCTATGATTGGATGTCAGTCACGACTTTTGGAGTCAATTTTCGTAAAGATCATCTTTCGGAAAATATAATCTTAATTCTTTTATTGCCATTTATGGTTTCTTTAGAAAGGTTTTGACTCAAGGAGTACACCGGTATTTTCGGATTTCAAATCTGAGGTCATTTGAGTTCCCAGTGATGGAAAACGTGTTTGAAAAAGGAAATGAATAGTAACTTTTGCGTGCATTCGTATTTTGAAAAATTTACGAAATCCTCCTCGTTTATTCAAGTTCGGTTCTGTTAGGCCCCTCTTGTGGGAAATGACTCAAGGATTCTGTTGGCGTTCACGGATTGTCATTCTGATGTCAATCGAACGCTCGGGAGCTGAATCTGTCAGTCCGAGTGAATAGTAAAAGGTAATTCCAAACAGGAAATCTTTGCTCGTCTTTCTTCTGACGAACCCGTCTTCTTCATGAATCGAGTTGGTTCATTAGTGTTCGAGCCAACGAGTCTCCCGGTATTTTTAGATTTCGTGTCTAAAGTCATTTGGACCTCGACATCGAATAAAGCAACTTTTAACCGAACCCGGGATAGCTTTTATAGTATTCCCGCACAGCAATGGCTTCCAAGGGAAGCCAAAGCTCTTCCTATAAATAAGGGACCACCCCTTTGCCATTTCTTACTCATTTTACTTTCACTTCACTCCTAAATCGAGAGGGTGAAACACTTTGAAAGCCGAGAAGGTTCTGCCGAAGTAAAAAGCGTTCTTCGTGAGTGTTCTTCAAGATGACGACTGGAGTGGCGTTGAAGGGATGCGGTGAGGGAATGTGCTAGGGGCGCCGTTGAAATCGTAGCAGGCGGCTCTGCCGCCGTTGTAACTCGACGAGATGCCGAGCTAACCACATTCCTTCGACCCACCTGATCCCGTCCATTCTTGTTCGTCGGTCTCGACTCCATTTCTTTTTCGTCTTTAAATTCCGCATTTACTTTTCCGTTCTTTACGTTCTTCGCGTTCTTCATTATTGCTCGTCTAAAGTTACATTTTGATTTCTGTTGAAATTCTAAGTTAATAATGTTTATGTTATATTTCTCATTCTAATTCCGTTATTATTATTCTAAAGAAGATTAGCCTTGTTATTCTGTTAAAATCCGTTCAAGCCACACTTAACGATTTTGTCATTATTCTAATTTAAGGGAGGATTATCGTGTTTGTGCCGTTGTAATGCCAAAATTCTTTTTAAGTTACAAGCATGTTGTTGCATGTTAAATTCAAGTACGTTGTTTTTATAAAATTTCAAGTTAGTTGTTCTTCGTGTTCATCGAAGAAATCAACGAACACGAAGAACAGTTGAAGAACGAAGTTGAAGGAACCCAGATGAAGAGAGAGAGAAAAGAGAAAGAGAGAGAGAGCCCCGCGGGGGGGGGGGGGGGGGGGGGGCGCCGCCGTGCCACACCTCCCTCGGCCGCGCCCCAGCCCGCCGGGGCAAGGCGGCCCCGTGGCGATGGGAAGCCCGCCGGGGCAAGGCGGCCCCGTGGCGACGGGAAGCCCGCCGGGGCAAGGCGGCCCCGCGGTGCCCCCCTTCTCCGTGTTGCTTTCGTCCGCCGTTCTTTTCGGCTATTTTCGTACCCCTTTTTTCCGATCTTTTCGAGTCTTTTAAGCCATATTCAAGTTTAAATTATAGTAAGGTGATCAAGCTAATTTCAACTTATCTCGATTAAGATATTCAAGTTATTTTCCGTCTAAAAATTTAAAGATCGAGTCAAGAAGTTCCTTAAATAAAATAAATCATTCTCGATCCCTTATTAAGTCAAAGTCGTGCTATCCATGTTAAGTCCTAGCGAAGGGAATATTAGTTGGGTATTATTTAATATCATGTTATTAGAAATCTTCGAAGAAGACCGCTAAGTCGATGATTCGACTTTTGTAGGAGGAATCGAGCCTCGGAGAAATACTAAGGAAGACCACCAGCTCGTTGCCTCGACTTCCATCCCGTAATCAAGGTGGGTAAATCTATACTCATCTAAAGTTTGAGCTAATGAACTCTAGAAGCATGTTAGGGCAAATGAGATATCCAATAAAGTATTTTTGCTCAGCCTGATTGATCTCTGTACAAGGAAGGAAGAAACAAGATATTATGTTTTACTTGAGCTCTCAAACATGTTTAGAAATGATAGAACTACTAGAGTATTGTTATGCTTAGCATGAGATGTTAGAATTATCTTCGATTTATACTTGTTTACGTTGTTCTCCTGTAATTTAATGTTTATGCTTGTTAAGCTCGCAGAGTTAAGAGTTAAGGTTTGCCTTGTTAGGGTAGCATCAAACCCTTTATAGGCCGAGATCATGTAGTATTAAAGGATTAGTCTTAGACATTGTTCTAAGCTTGGTATTGCTAGCAAGGATAAGAAAGGAAAGAACTTAGCTTTTCAATTAAGCAGGATATGAGCTCGGAACCATTAAGGGAGTCACTGCTGAATTTTTCCTCGCAAACTCATTCGGATATTTGAGGTAACCCCTCTTCTATCCTATGGCATGCCTAAGAGTACAGTTGATGTCAGGTTTGAGCCAAGATGGGCCCAAAGGAAAAGAAAAGATTTTACGGATATGGAGAGGGCTTTAGCGTTTTGCTCTCCATATACCGTCAGTTGATTATTGGATATCTTGAAGTTTATTAAAGTATTTTACTAAAACCCACTGAGTACATTAGTGCGCATGCCCCCTCTTTTTCAAATGTTTTCAGGTTGAGATGTTGAGGATGTTGGTGGCTGTGGATGTGGGTTGGCTGACAAGACTGTTTTGCTATTATCTAATAATTCCTTGAAATCCCACTATGTGATCTGCTACTTTGATACACTCTTTCTAAATTCCGTTGATTAAGTCTTATTATGATTATCAAGATCCTATGAATGATATCCCAGACATAATTATTTTAGTATAAGATGCATACTAAGTTCTATTACTACTACCCGAGTATGATTTCCTTTCGTCTAAATAAATGGGTTTGCATGTATTATTAACTACCGTCATCAATGTTGATTGGTGTCAAACTATCCGATTTATTTACCATCTAGCAAAAGTGAATATGAGTATCCCCGTCTAATCCCCAAAGGCATATCTCGACTGTCAAATCATCCTATTAATCTTCCATTTTACTTCATTAACCCTTAAATGACACCCTGTCCCCATTCCTAAAACCCTATCTCGGGACCGGACTGTTACATAAATTGATGTTAAGAAACATTTTTTTTACATGAACACATGGGCAATGCATTTATGGTTAATTCTTAATTCATATCTAATCAATGTATAATGAGTTAGTGATATTAATGAATTGCCTATGATTCTATATTAAATTAGAATATGTAACTGAAAGAAATATATATATATATATATATATATATATATATATATATGACATCATTTGAAATTAATATCATTTTATTTTAACTCACTTTTTTAGAGTGGACACTCTTTTTCCTATCAAAGATTCTTTCATTGGGGTTTTACTCTGCTGGGGTTTATTGAGGCATACCCTCTAATGTCTTGTTTTGAGCATTTGGTATGTTAGTATTTTAGTTTCATGGTTTGTTCCTTTTTTTCCTTTGTTTTATTAATAAAACACAACTAATTCATGCATCATTCAAAATTAAATATATATTTTAATATAATGGAGCCAATAATAATGTCTTAATGGCTTCCATATATCATATACAATGAAAGCACCAATATGGTCAAAATCTCATAAATGATTATTTTGTTTGTCATTAAAAAGTACTTTGATTTTTTTCTTTTAATAAAATGCACATGTAAACTATATTATATTATTCTATTATCTTTAAATAAAATGCAATATTGGGATATCGCAAATACTCCTGTACATAAGATGTACATCAGACGATCAACGCGTTGACCGGGTTAACGCACGTTGACCCGGTCAAAGTGTTGACCAAAAAAATCATCAAAATCGGTGATACTTTTTAGGGACACAAGTGATAATTTTTTTAATTTTGAATGATACTTTTTGGTGTTTAGATTGATACTGATTTTAACAATTTTTTCTTTATTTTTTTTTCTGACCGATAATTTTTAATGATACAAATGATACTTTTTTGTTTTGAAATTAATATTTTTCAGTATTATGAATGATACTAATTTTGACGGATTTTTTGGTCAACACATTGACAGGGTCAACACGCGTTGACCCGGTCAATGCGTTGACCGTTTGATGTGCATTTAGTACACACAAGACTTGCATTTGGGATATAATAGGCAAACAAAAATTTACAAAACTCTTTTTATATAGTAGATTATATTTATAACTCATCAATGTAGATTATATTTTGATATTACTAAAAAATTAATAAATAATGTAAATAAAGTAGGAGCTTCTTTTCTTATGTTCTCTATCAACTATAGGCCTTTAATGTCTTGGTTGTTACATTTTTATAAATATTATAGCATTTTATGAATTTTATTTAATGAATAACTTGTTTTATTAATTAAGATTATGAAATATGTTATATAAAAAAGGGAAAATGTACAAATACCCCGCCCCCAACGTTTTCCTCAAGGAACAGATTACCCTCTAACATTTTTTTTTTGGACCAAATCAATCCAAAAAAACATTTTTATGGGGCAAATCAACCCTTCATCTCACACAGTGAGTAAACAGAGATCCACTTTACACTTTTTTATTTTTTTTTATTTTATGATCCCTTCTTAGAGGGATTTCTACCGCCAACTCATTCATAAGAAAAAGGATTTCTATGCCAACACTCAAAACCCTCATTGATAAGAAAAGAGATTTCTACCGCCAACACTCAACACCCTCATTCATAAGAAAAGACACATAACTGGGATTGTGCAATTTTTCAATTCCATCGGTGGAGAGAAATCTCCAAAAAGAAGAGGGTTACTAAGAAAGGTTAGTGATGTGTTTGTATAGTTCTAAAGCTTTTCTTCGTGTTAGTCTCGCTCATCTTTATTAATTTTTTTTTTACTACAGCATGAATGAGACTTTCCAATTTTGGTATCATTATATGGGAAATTGGATATATGATGATGGATATGTGCTTTATAAAGATGGGAATGTTGATATTATAATTGATGATGTGAATATGATGACGTATGATCGTATTGTGGAAAAATATTTGGAGTTAGGTAGTGTAAATGTGAAAAATATATTTGTGCAAGAATCTGGAATACCTTTGAAGGTTGGTTTGTTTAAAGTGGTGGATGAGTATTCTCTTAAGTCAGTTTTAAACTATATTAAAGGACATAGATGGAATGAAATTAAGGTGTTTGTTGATCCTGATAATGAAATGCCTTCTAAATTCATTCCAAATTTTTTACCAACTGAAAGATCTACTTTAAATTTGGGAATGAATGATGTTGGTGAAAGAATAAATAATGATCTAGAGCTTCTGCAGAACACTTACGTTAGTCCTATCGGCTTTGTTAGTGAAGAAGAGGATGATGATAATGACAGTGATGCTAGATCTGAAAATAGTGATGATGAGATCAATGAAAACACACAACCAGAGAGGTCAATGTATAATAAAGATGATGGTAAAAGTTGTTTTATGCTTGGAATGACTTTTGCCAATGCCAAAGAGGCAAGAGAGGCTATCAATGAATATGGAGTTATGTTTGGATATAAATTGAAATTTGAGAAAAATGAGACTACTAGATTACGTGTGTACTGTTTAAATGAAGCAGGTTGTCCATTCCAACTTTATATATCAAAGGATAGATACAAGGGTGGCTTAGTTGTTAAAACTGCGATGATGGAACACCGATGCTTTAGATAGTTCTCAGTGCCTAGTGCTAGTCAAAATTTCCTTGCCAAATATTTCAAGAATCAGGTTTACAAAAAATCCCAAGTTCTCAGTTAAAGATATGCAAAATGAGGTTGAAAAGCATTTGAAGATTCATGTCAGTTCTTCCAAGTGCAAGAGGGCAAAGCTACTTATAACTCATGAACTCGAAGGCAGCTTCAAGAAAGAGTTTTGTTATTTAGAAGCATATGCTAATGCACTGAAAAAATACAACCCGGGGACTAAAGCTGAGATTCAATTGTGTGAAGAAGGGCTGAAACAAGAGAATCTTTAAGAGAATGTTTATCATGATGGATGCTTATAAAAAGAATTGTTAGGTGGATATAGACCTATTATTTGTTTTGATGGCTGTTTTCTGAAAGGTGTTAGCCAAGGTCAATTACTTGCTGCTGTTGGCAAAGATGGAAATGGTCAATTGGTGCCTATTGCATGGGCCGTTGTCAGCAAAGACAATAAGGTGAATTGGAGATGGTTTTTGTGTTGGCTTACACAAGAGTTGGAGCTTGGAGATGGTTGTCATCTTATTGTTATATCTGATATGTAAAAGGTTAATTATTTTGTTTTACTTTGAGTTAAATAATCATAATTTATTTTGATTTAACACTCTAATTTCTTGCTTTATAGGGTGGTGTGCAAGGCATATATCTGCAAATGATATATCTGCTATTACTATGCAGTTGCTATGATATTACCTAAAGTAGAACATAGGTGGTGTGCAAGGCATATATCTGCAAATTGGTCTAAGAAATGGTACGGAGATGAACTTAAGAATAAATTCTGGATTTGTGCATGGAGTACATTTGAAGAAGAGTTAAAAACCAATCTCATAAAACTTGGTGAAGTGCATAAAAAAGCAGCTGAAGATTTATTGAGATACCCTATCCAGATATGGTGCAGAGCATATCAAAGTAATAGGTGTTGTAGTTACATGGTTGATGACAACATCAGTGAATGTTTTATTCATGTTTAGCTAATGCAAGACATAAGCCAATTGTGAGCATGCTTGAAGAAATTAGAGAAAACACAATGGATAGAATTAAAGACAAAAAGAATTTGTGTAATGGATGGTTCAATGAATGGTCTCCTGCTGCAATGACGCTATTTCATGACAATAGAAATGCTGCTGTTGGGTGGAAGGTTGTTTTCAATGGTGCATTAGGGTATGAAATAGGAGAAGGTGAAAATAAGCATACATTGTTATTGGATAAAATGGCATGCACTTGCAGGGGATGGGAACTAACTGGAATACCATGTATGCATGCAATCTGTGCTATGTATTATTCCAAACTAGATTCTCTGTCATTCATGAGTAAGTGGTACCACAAATCCACTTACCAGAAGGCATACTAATATCTAATATTACTTGTTCCTAGTACTAAGTTCATGAAGATTGATGAATTTGCACCAATTGAACCTTTACCATTTGAGAGGATGCCAGAAAGGTGTAGGAAGAAAAGAATCAGAGCCTTCAATGAACCGGCCTCATCAGGATCAAAACTCTCCAGAAAAGATCAGTTACAAGAGTGTAGTTGTTGCAAATCTTTGGGCCATAACAAAGTCAGGTGTCCAAACAAGGGTAACTTACTGGTGATTGTCTAATATCTAATTTTTTCTCTTATAAACTCCTTTTATTGGCTAATATCTAATTTATTTTTTGTTGTACCATTTTTGTTAGAACCCAACAAGTTCCAAAACTACAACCACAACCATTAGGCCAAAAAAAATTCAATGTCGAAGATAATGGAACACATCAAAGCAAACTACAGTGGTCGGAGTTGGATGTCATGTTGATTTAAATAGTGGCAGAACTATCAATGTGAGTATGATTCATTTCATTATTAGTGTTTTACTTAATATTAGTGGTTTTACATTATTGTGAATGGTCTCATTGCAGCCAGGATTATCATCTGAAAGGGTCATAATGAGAGGTGATCAACTAATTCCACAGTCTAGTGATCCTGTTGTCAGATTTTCTGTCCCAAATGAGAGAGAAATAAATAGAAACAAAACAAAATAAAATTGCAGCCCAAGTATTTTTAGAACTATCTATTTTAATGGAGAGGGCTCAGAAGTGAGAATGCCAAATCAATTGCCTTTCAAACCTCCAGGCTTACAATGGAAAGGAGGACCAACTGTGACCACAAGACAACTGTTGGAACAGAGAGAAATTAGAAAAATGAAAAGTGACACTAGAGATAAGTCTGGAGCACCTTCCAGTAGTTAACTACCTTTGCTGATGCACTACATTCTGGCTTGCTTTTTTTTATGAAAAACTAATTAGGAAGAATGATCGTTCGTTGTTGATGGACCACTTTTTGACTTATTTTGTTTTGACTCTATTTGTGGGACCAAATTTTCGCAGCCTAATTAGAAAAACTATCCATTTTTTTTTGTTTTGCACTTGATTTATATCAAGTTAGATGAATATTTCTGCTATCTTTCTGGTTACTCAGGAGGTATTGTTAGTGTGATGTGCGTGTATGTATGTTATAAGAGTGGTAGATGTGGTTTGTGTTTTTATTAAAATCATATTGCACCTAAATAGTTAGTGCTTAATGTTTTGTGCAATCTTTTTAATTTAGAGGTTTGTTTCTTGTCATTATAAAATGCAGTTGTATTTTTTTTAAGTATAATAGTTTTGTGTGTTGGCAGCATAAATCCCATTCAAAAGGGATTAGAAAATAAAAAAAATTAAAAAGTATAGAAGTGGATCTTTGTTTACTCACGGTGTGAGATGAAGGTTTTATTTGCCCCATAAAAACATTTTTTTGGACTGATTTGGTCCAAAAAAAATGTTAAGGGGTAATTTGTTCCTTGAGAAAAACGTTTGGGAGGGGGGGTATTTGTACCTTTTTCCTATAAAAAATGGTAGTAAATTATAAATGTATCGATTTTCCCTTTTAATTTGGTAGATAATTAATCATGCCTTTGAAGTAAACTAATATTTTAATTAGAATTTGCTTTTGATTAACTAGTGGTTTACAATGTTTAGTGTTCACGTGAGGTTGCTATTAATTTATAAAAATAAAATGAACTTCATAGATTATGGGATTGTTTCGAAATTATTAAGTGATATGATCCTGAAAGTTACTTTAGCATGTGTCCCCCCTTTGTTTTATCTTAAACGTGTACAAAATTATGAATTTTAATAATGTATTTGAATTTAAATGAATTATTATGTTATTTTGATAGGTTTTTAACGGACTATAATTTTTAGGATCAGAATATTAGAATGCTAATAATAGATTAATTACTAGAATACAAAGAATAATAAAATATTAAATAATATAAAATGGTTACATTATTACCCTTAGATAAAATTTAAAATAAATTTATAATTGGTAAACTTATAATTATAAAATAACTATAGTACAAATAATAAAATATTAAATACTATTAGATGATTATCTTATTGGCCTTATGTAAAATATAAAATAAGGTTATAATATGTAAACTCAAAATTGTAAGATGTTGTAAATATATCTAATAGATATATATGATATGAGTGACGGCCAAGTTACTAGCCCTAAAACCCTAGCTCTTATACCATTATATATAGAGGCATTTGGTCCTCATATTAAATACATACAATTGATATTCTCTCTCGTCTCTCTCTAGTTTATAACACATTATCAGCACGATTGTTCTACCCTCTCCTTCAATTCTAGAAGTCCATCGATCCTAGAAGGTGCATTCTTTAATTTTCTTTTCATTCGTCTAAATCGTATTGCCGTAAATCTGTGAATTATATGCGTGATGTCAGAGTTTGCTAATGAAAAATATTATATCATCTTTAATGATTGATCCTCGAAACATGATATGTCTTTAATCAAACTTTGAAGTATTATAATATTTTATTGTTAATATGCATGCTCAAATCAATAAAATTGAAATTCTTTTTCGTTAAATCTTCTAGAATCGTTTTCCAATAATTAAGAATATGATCAAAGCCATGATTCTTTTTAATAAATCTTTAGTTAATCGATTTCTGTGTGCAAATCTATTGTACTATTCTTGTCTGATAATATTTTGGATTATGATGGACTCAAACTGCAAATTTCTTTAACATCATGTTTATTGGCTTTAATATGTTATGTCTGTTTTTTTTATTATTATAATAATCGGTCTTTTCCGATTTAATCTTGAAAAATTAAATATTGATGTTATTCGAGTAGCACAAGTAATATTCATGAAGAATATTACATGATCTAAAGAGAAAATAAATTAAACATGTGGATAATATATCCTTGATTCTTTGTGCAGAATTGCACGAATGACAAACATAGCCAAACTTGAGTTCATTGCTCTTGACATCTCGGGCAAGAATTATATGTCACAGACTCTTGATGCTGATGTTCACTTGATCTCAAGGGGTCTAGGGGAGACAATCAAAGAAGGAAACAAAGCATCTCAACAAGATCACGCTAAGGCGTTGATTTTCCTTCGTCATCATCTCCATGATGATCTAAAGACGGAATATTTGACCGTTAAAGATCCGAGTGAGTTGTGGACAAACCTGAAAGAAAGGTTTGATCATCAAAAGACTGTCGTCCTTCCTAAAGCTCATTACGAGTGGATGCATCTTATACTGCAAGACTTTAAGTCTGTGAGTGCTTATAATTCTGAATTATTTAGAATTATTTCAAAATTGAAACTTTGTGGAGAGAGTATCACTGATGCTGATATGCTTGAGAAAACATTCTCCACTTTTCATGCTTCTAATATGTTGTTACAGCAACAATATAGGGAGCGTGGTTTCAAAAAGTACTCTGAACTAATATCTTATTTGTTGGTTGCCGAGCAAAATAATGAATTGCTCATGAAAAACCACGAACTCCGCCCCATTGGTTCCGCTGCATTGCCTGAAGCCAATGTAACTTTCAATCATGATAATGGACGTGGTTGTGGGAACCAACGTGGGCGTGGATGTGCACATGGATATGGTCGCAGTCATGGATGCGGTAAAACAAATGATGCAACCTCTAGCAACAAAAGACAGAAAACATCCAATGAGCACAATTCATCCAAAAAGGAAGCTGCATGTCATAGATGTGGCATGAATGGATATTGGTCACGTACTTGCCGAACGGCAAAACACCTTGCAGATCTATATCAAGATTCGATCAAGGGAAAAGACAAGAAGGAAACCAATATCATTGACTTTGACAGTCCAATTGATACTACTCACTTAGATGTCTCCAACTTCTTTCATGACCTAAAAGGAGATAATATGGATCAATTGATTGGTGGTGGTGTGCTTAAAGATGATCATATGGACATTGTTTAGTCCTTTATCATTTATTTCTAATTGATAAGAATACATTGCTTATTTACTTTCACATCGTTGTTTTTCCGTTAAAAACAATTGCTTATTTTCCTTTCGTATTTTTACTCAATAATAATTGATCTTTTTTAAAAATGTCTCAGACATTCAAATGGAATCTTGTGATATTGTCTTGCTGATAGTGACACTACACACACCATTCTTCAAAATAAGAAATATTTTCTTAAGTTGACATTAGCTGAGGATAATGTTAACATGATATCAGGTGCATCAATCATCATTGAAGGCTCCGGAAGAACTTGTATCATTTTACCAAATGATACTAAATTAGATATTGAAAATGCCCTGTATTCTAGTAAGTCCAAAAGAAACTTACTAAGTTTCAAGGATATCCGCTATAATGGATACCACATCGAGACTATATCAGAAGGTGGAAATGAATATCTCTACATAAATTCTTTTGTATCTGGCCATAAGAGAACAAAAGAAAAATTATCAACACTACCTTCTGGGATGTATTACACATTCATAAAGGCAATTGAGACAAACCATGTCATGAACCTGAAGTTCAACGACATAAAAATCTTTATGCTTTGGCATGATAGGCTTGGACATCCTGGAGTAACTATGATGCGCCGAATAATCAATAATTCATATGGGCACAACATGAAGAATCAAAAGATTCTTATGACAAATGAATTCCCATGTGATGTTTGTGTCCAAGACAAGTTAGTCATTAGACCTTCATACACGAAGGTTAATATTGAATCTCCATCTTTCTTAGAGAGAATTCAAGGAGATATTTGTGGACCTATACATCCACCATGTGGCCCTTTTCGATACTTTATGGTATTGATTGATGCTTCTTCTAGATGGTCACATGTATGATTGCTTTCTACTAGAAATGCAGCATTTGCTAGACTACTTGCTCAAATTATAAAATTACGAGCTCAATTCCCAGACAATTCAATTAAAAGAATTGTCTTGATAAGGCTAGTGAGTTTACGTCTCAAGTATTTGAAATCTATTGTATGGCTATTGGAATTGAGATTGAACATTCAGTTGCTCATATCTATACTCAAAATGGTTTAGCAGAATCGTTTATTAAACATCTTCAACTTATTGCTAGACCATTACTTATGAAGTCAAACCTCCCAACTACTGCTTGGGGTCATGCCATATTACATGCGGCAACATTAGTTCGTATTAGACCATCGGTCAACCATGAATACTCCCCAATGTAAATTATTTTTGGTCGAGAACCAGATGTTTCTAACTTACGAACTTTTGGTTGTGCAGTTCAAGTCCCAATTGCACTCCACAATGAACAAAAATGGAAAAATGGATCCCTAATGAAGGTTTGGGATATATGTTGGATTTGATTCACCTTCGATTATAAGATATATTAAATCTTTAACGGGTGATTTATTTACTGCACGTTTTGCAGATTGTCATTTTGATGAAATGACATTTTCAACATTAGGTAGAACGAATCTACATCCAGAAAAGCACAAGAAAATATCTTGGAATGAGAAAAGCTTGTCACATTTTGATTCTCAAACTAATCAATGTGAACAAGAAGTTGAAAAGATTATTCATTTGTAAAAGAGTGCAAGCCAACTTCCTGATGCTTTTGTAGATACAGGAAAAGTGACACAATCTCATATACATGCTGCAAATACTCCAGCCAAAATTGATGTCCCTAAAGGAAAAATAGCTTTGGCAGCAAATGAGTCTAAAATTCGTTAAAAATGTGGTCGACCAGTTGGTTCCAAAGATTATGTGCCTAGGAAAAGAAAGGGGCAAGATGGAAACCAACCAATGACGAAAATGATTAATCAATCAAATGAAAGTGATGTAATTCCTGAAGAATTACAAGTATCTGAAAATCATGAGATCTCAATAGATTATTTATCTTCCAATCAGATACTGTAGAGAGAACATATCATTATAGATCATATATTCACCTTTCATATAGCTCATCAAATTTTAAATGAGGATCCTGAACCAAAATCTATTAAAGAATGTAAATAAAGAAATGATTGGCCAATGTGGAAAAGAGCTATGGAAAGGGAATTAAATTTCTGTGATAACCGGAAAGTATTTGGACCAATAGTCCTAACTCTGGAATCTAAAACCCCTGTTGGATACATATGGATATTTGTTAGAAAGAGAAAATAGAAAAATGAAGTTACGAGATATAGAGCAAGACTCGTAGCACAAGGTTTCTCTTAAAGACCAGGAATTGATTATGAGGAAATATACACTCCAGTAATGGATGCGATTACTTTCAGATTTCTGATTAGTCTGGATGTGTCACAAAGGCTTGCTATGCGCCTTATGGATGTAGTAATTGTCTATCTATATGGGTCATTAGATAATGACATATATATAAAAATCCCTAAAGGATTTAAAATACCTGAAGCATTAAAGTCAAAACTCAAAATCATGTTTTCGATTAAACTACAAAAATCGTTGTATTGGCTAAAACAGTTTGGCCATATGTGGTATAATAGATTGAGCAAGTATCTGTTGAAAGAAGGATACAAGAATGATGATATATGTCCTTGTGTTTTCATAAAGAAAACCGAAAGTGGATTTACAATTATAGCAGTTTATGTTGATGATTTGAATTTAATTGGGACTCCTGAAGAGCTCAATAAAACTGCTGAATATTTGAAGAAAGAATTTG
Source organism: Perilla frutescens (assembly GCA_026008535.1). Classification (NCBI taxonomy): domain Eukaryota; kingdom Viridiplantae; phylum Streptophyta; class Magnoliopsida; order Lamiales; family Lamiaceae; genus Perilla; species Perilla frutescens. Next base: position 50,812,226 of record BRKX01000006.1, read on the forward strand.
AGATGAAAGATTTGGGAAAGACAAAATTTTATCTTGGTTTGCAAAATTGAACGTGTCCGAGGCGGAACGTTTATTCACCAATCCACATATACAGAAAAAGTGTTAAAGCGCTTTTACATGGATAATGCACATCCATTAGCATCACCAATGGTCGTTAGATCTCTTGATACGAAGAAATATCCATTTCGACCTATTGAAGATGGTGAAACGATACTTGGTCCTGAAGTACCATATCTAAGTGCAATTGGAGCATTAACTTATCTGGTTAATTATATTAGACCAGATATAGCTTTTTCTATAAATCTTCACGCAAGATATAGCGCTGCACCCACTTTGAGACATTAGATAGTGTTAAGCACATTCTACGTTATTTGAAGGGTACCATAAATCTTGGATTATATTATTCAGAAAATTCTGATTCTTCTCTGGTAGGGTATTCGGATGCAGAATTTTTATCCGATCCACATCAAGCCAAGTCACAAACTGGCTATGTTTTCACATGTGGTGGAACTGCTATATCATGGAATTCTGAGAAGCAAACCTTAACTGCAACATCCTCAAATCATTCTTAAATCATTGCAATCCATGAAACAAGTCGAGAGTGTGTATGGTTGAGAAATATGACAAGTCACATCCAAGAGTCGTGCGGATTAGCTTCATCAAAGATCAATCCAACTCTTTTATATGAAGACAATGCTGCTTGTATCGCGTAACTTAAGGAAGGACACATCAAAGGTGATAGGACGAAGCATATTTCTCCCAAGTTATTCTACACACACGATCTCCAAAAGAGTGGCGATATCAACGTCCAACAAATTCGCTCAAGTGATAATTTGGCGGACTTATTCACAAAGGCATTACCAACATCAACATTCAGAAAGTTGGTACACAAGATCGACATGCGCTGATTCAAAGATCTACAATGATCTCAAGATCAGGGGGAGCAGTTGTACTCTTTTTCCTTTGACTAGGTTTTTTTCCACTGGGTTTTTCTAGGAAGGTTCTAATGAGGCAACATTTGTTTTAGGGATTGGTCACTCAAGGGGGAGTGTTGTAAATATATCTAATAGATATATATGATATGAGTGACGGCCAAGTTACTAGCCCTAAAACCCTAGCTCTTATACTATTATATATAGAGACATTTGGTCCTCATATTAAATACATACAATTGATATTCTCTCTCGTCTCTCTAGTTTATAACAATAACACACTTTTTATATCAATATAAATACATATAGATTATATACCCCTATTCAATATGCTTGCATTATATTTAAATATTAATTCATTATTAAGGAAATAAATATGTGAATATATATTAGGAAGTTTACTTGTTTAATTATCTATTCTATTTATTTTTTTTATCACAGTGAAAAATTCAATTAGTCTATATGAATAGGACGAGGGTGTCTTGTAAAGGTAATTAATTGAATAATTAAGTCAGGTCTCACGCTAGACCAAGACGATCGTCTTCGCTCCTCCTTCGGAAAAGCTACATACCAAAGAGAAATCACCATTCAGATTCAATTAACTTATAGGTTTATTAGCTTTTTGCTTATTCTTTATATGTGATTATTTTACTGATTAAACCGTCAGAGTTCGTCTGATCGACACTGCCGGCGAACTTCGGCTTCACGGGTTAGATTATTTGTTTTGTCTAATGCAGATCCTCGGTGCTCCTAACTCCATTCGACTTTAATTGTAAATTTTTGGAACCAAACGTGGCACGTTATCAATCAACTTTTCCTTTCTTTTCTTCGAAGGAAATAAAAGCAATTAGAGAGTGACAAAGTCCAGATATACCAAGGACTAATATCCTCCTTTCTTTTTCTCAGGATAGTATTTGATAACAAAAAAAAAAGAAAAAAAAAAAAGATCATGACTTTGTACATGAATTGAAATCTTTTAAATCTAATTAGTTGATTTCAATATAAAGCAACAATCAAAATCGCAAGAATTAAAGTTGGCAAATTAAAAGTGCTTCTTGATGTTGAATATTTTGATTTGTCACCCTCAATGGAAAACAAATCTGATATATATAAATAGTCGTGTAATTAATTACTTCAATTACAGGCTGGATTTGTGTTTCATTATAGTGCGACAAAACATGATAAAGCAGCAGCAACAATCATATTACATCTCCTACAGTTGTAGCCGCACGTCAATTCTTGCGGTCATAATTACTTGAAAAACAAAATCACTTTTGTTACCCAATTATTTTTTTTAAAAATAAATATCTATTTTTACTAATATAAATACGTTAATTATAATTTAATTCTCAACTTTTGAGTATTTTAATCTAATTAAATGATCCAGCATTTTAATAGTTATAATATATTTTCCAACATTTGCATGGATACTTTAATAGAAATAACCCAACATTTTAACAATTACAAATAAATCCCAATGTTTGAATATTTTAACATAATTAATCATAACTTAACGTTCACGACAAAATTATCATTCCCGTTGATTTTTTCAGAAAAGTTAAAAACGCTCTTACATTAATTATACAAATCGTCTTCTTTACTTGATAGTAAAGACAACTCTAACACCGAATGCATATTCTAGTCAAAACTAGGTCCGAAAATGTGATAAAAAAATTAGAGTAAAAATTTAAGTATTCATTTGAAACTTAAGTAATTTTTGACTGAAATATACATCCGAGATTAGATTTGATTAAATTTTTACATAGTTTGAATATTTATTGACAAAAGTGTTAGTTTAGGATAAATTTAATTAAATGAAGAAAAATGGTATATAAACAATAGTTTACCGCTCACTTAATATAATGCGATCTATCTTTTTTTATTGATAAGAGTAACCTGCAATCGTTATCCAATAATGTGCATCAAATAAACTTATTTATGTATAATAACCTGCAAATCATACAGAGATCGAAGAGGTAAACCGGCCACGCTTTAAATATTCGCGAATTTGTTTGTAGAAATAGCGTCTCATGTAAACGCTTAAAGCTTTGTGCGCAACTACATGAAATAACTTATGGCATTACAACTTTGCTTTTGCTTTTAGTACTCACTTTATTATAATTATTTTCATTCTTTTTTATGGGTAAAAATATATATAAATAAAGTGAATACCTAAAGCAAAACTCTCTATTTCCGAGGTAGGGGTGAGTTTTAGTAGAACGGTCACCACACTTCTCTTTCTTCTTTATTTTCTGATTCTCATTATTATTGTTGTTGTTGTTGTTATTGGTTTGAGGTGATTCTCTCTCTTTTTTTTTTTCATTGTCGTTAATTTATTGGGCCAGTGCATATCTCAAGTCATCTACCTGAACACTTAATTAAAGTCGGGAGAAATAGTTAATCTATATTTATATTTATGTCTTAGTTACTACTTACTACTATTAATATATCCGACCGACTAGGGGACTTGTATAGTCCCAAATTAGTGCAATCGAATTGAAATATTCATTGATCGTTTCACTTTTGTAAGACCAAATCTTCCGAGAAAGATTTTGGTACAATACTAAAGATTATACTCTCTTCGTTCCACTTTGATAGAGACTTGTTTTCCTTTTTGGTATTTCCTAATATATAAACATATTTCTATATATATTTAGCTAATTTACTAATATATACCCCTATTTAATATGTTCACATTAGATATTAATTCAATATCAAAGAAATAAATAGGGGCATATTAAGAGGTTTCTTGATTAATTGTCTTTCCCAATACTTTTCTTAATCCCCATGAAAAACCTCAACCAACCTATTAAAATGGGACGGAATGAGTAATTATTTGAGGCTGGTTCAGTTTATATTAATCTTTTGAGTTCGGAGGGTGGACCTTTGTTTTAAACTTTTAATGTTAGTTTGTTACCACTAGCATGTAATTCAGTTAGAATTTTATTTGTTTTCTCACATTTATAAGTGTGAAAGATCCGAATACAAATCACAATCCCCCTATTCTCGAACTAAAAAATGCTAGTTTGTTGTTCTCTCTAAAAAAAAAAATAAAAAAATCATACAATAGTTACCCATATGAATTGAATAGTTTAAACTATAATTAATTTAAAGAATTCTTTTATGATACATATATATACATCATATTTACTTTCTTACTTTAATATGATAAATTGCCGTTTCAACTAATGTTAATGGCGTACAATACTAAAACTATTTTAAAATTTGACAAATGTATAATTAATAATTTAATAGTAAGTTTTTGGTCCAAAGTACTCTATCGTGGGTGTGCAAAATTGAACTAAAATTAAAATTTTGAATTTAACTAAACTATTTAGTTTGGTTAGTGTTGCAATTTTTATTTTGGTCCCATTTTGAATACTAGAATCAAAATACAATTTGATTTGGTTTTAAAATATTTCAGTTGAAGCCCAACAGACCAAAATGTGTATATATATATATATTATATTGTTCTAATTTATATTTTATAATTTATATTTCTAATATTACATATACATTAGTAAATTTCAAAAATAGAATTATATAACCATTACTTCATTAGTGAACTACGGAAAAAGGCAAAAGTTTTTTCAACTTCAAAATGTTTACTTTTTCCAATTTCCAAGTTGTAGGATATTATTTTATAACATTTGTGAGATTTTTGTGTGTTGAACTATTAACTGTTAAGTATATTTATGACTTGTGATATTATTATCAGTTGACCGTACTAAATTGAATCAATGGATATTTTATTGTTGTTTATTCAATATATTATTGTTATTTGTTGAATTATGATATTATTTTTGTTTAGATATAATTGTTTAGAAAAACAAAAAAATAAGCATTAAAATATGTTAAAACCGAAAACTGAACCAAAGAATTATGGTTAGGTCAGGTTATATCAATTACTTTAGTTGGTTTAGTTTTCATTTTCTTTTTAAAAAAAAAATCAGTATATTATTTTGTTGGTTTGGATCTATTTGTATATTAAACCAATCATTTGTACACCTCTACTCCAATGAGACCTGATTGCAACGGACCAAGTAGGGATGGTAATGGAATCAACCTGCTAAGATTGCCGAAGTATTTGGTGCCATATATTTTTCTCAAATTAAAAATTTACGGCCATTTTCCTTATTTTTTTTCATAGTCTATTAGGTTGGTCCATGAGTTTCGGACTGTATTGACATTCTTAATGATGGTTGTTCAGTAGTGATAGTACAAAAGCAACAATGACCACTAATTACATGTTATTGTTGTTGTTATTGTTTGCTCTAATTTATAGAGACGACAGTGTCGGATCTGGAGCCGATGATGTTGGCCGGAATTCAAATGGATTGGGGTTTGATAGTGGATTTTGAATCAATTTAGGATTTATGGTCGTGAAATTTGATAATTTTGCAAATTGACTGAACACTAAAACCTCAAGTGTGGTCGAGTATTATTTTTCTTGAGAAAAATGTAATACTTATTAGGGAGGTTAGGCACACGCCCACAATCGGCCCGAAGTATCTTATGCAATGTTTTTTCATCTAGAAATATTTATGATAAATTAATAATAACATAATTTCAATCCATTATAAAAAAAGTTGTCAATGTTTAGGACTTGAAAGATAAATTATCTATCAATCTAAAATCTGAAAGATGAAAACTATCAATTCAATTAAGACATGAAAGATGAAAATTTATTCGTGCTATGTAATTCTTTAAAGTGAAAAAAAAACACTTTTTGACAAATAAAAGTTTTCTTTTTTAAATAAGAAATTAAAGTAATAATTTATCAACTCAAAAGTGATACTAATAATAAGTATTTTACTATTAACTCAATAAATTATACTTTTAGCTAAAAAAGTGACAATGAGAAAGTATAACCATGAGAGAAAAATTAAACTACCCACATCCCTCAACTAAAAACCCCCTTTACCCACTTTCTTACACACATTCAAGAAATATCCACTATGTCTATTATATCCCTACTTTTTCATTTTTCAATGTAATCAGATGTGGGCCCTCTCATTTTTCAGAAATTGTAAGACAAAGTACTCATTTTCTGTCTCAAATCAGACTCATAAATACGTAAAGTTATTCCTCACGTGTGCGCTCAAATCTCGGAAACTGCAATACCGTTCGAAACCCATAATTTTGAGACGGGCGGTATCCCAGCGGTATTGCATGGGAACTGAAATAGAGTTGAAATATTTCAATACCGCTCCAATACCGTAATTATATTATGGGCGGTATTCAAACGGTATTTGAAGGGAACCGAACATGAGTAGAATATATAGGGTGGTATTCAAGAATTATCGGGTGGTATCCATTTTAAATAGAATACCGTTTGACTGCAGTTACACATTCAACGGGCGGTATCTATTTTACATAGAATACCGTTCGACTACCGTTTCACAATCAACGAGCGATATTCATTTTAAATAGAATACCGTTCGACTACCGTTACACATTCAACGGGCGGTATCCCTTTTAAATAGAATACCGTTGCAAAAATGTTCAATACCGTCCTATTTTAATACCTTCAACAAATATAACGAACGGTATCCATTTTATATAGAATACCGTTCGAAGACTGTCAAACATTCAACAGCGGTATCCCTTTTAAATCGAATACCGTTGGTTTACCGTCCCACATTCATCGGCGGTATCCCTTTTAAATCGAAAACCGTGGGTCCCATGGTGGCAGTTATTTATGGTAAATTTCAAATTAATAATCTCACCACTCCTTAAGTCAAAAGAAATCAAATCAATTTCAAATACCGTCCCCAAATAGAGAGCCATAAATACACGAGCCCTAAAATCAAACCAAAAGCCAAAATCCCCAAATACACTACTTTTTTTCTCTCGAAGAACATCAATGGAGTTCGGCGAAGGAAGTGGTGCTCATCAATCTGACAATGAGCAGGTTAGTTATTACATCTCTCTCCTAAAATACATGAATACCGTCGGCGGTATAAGTTTTTTTCTAGGCGACGGTATCCAAAATTTTGTTGATAATTGATGGATTATGGGTGTCTTTAAGTTTTAAGTTGTAGTTAGTTTTGTTTCTTGCTAGATTAGAAATAGTATACGAAAAATACTGTAGTTAGTTTTGTTTTCTGCGATATATGAACGGCATTACCTCTTGCGACGAGCGGTATTACCGATAGTATACTGCTCGTCAATTAGGATGCTGTAATTAACTTGCTCAAGTTTTAATTTAATTTTTGGACCTTGATGTTATGATTAGTTGGTTAAAAACATTGAATACCGTCGGCAATGGCAAATGCCGTTCGGATACCGCTTAATATTGACGAGCGGTATACGAACGGTATTGTACCGATAGTATATCGCCCGTCAATTAGGATGTTGTAATTTACTTGTTCAAGTTTTAATTTAATTTTTGGATCTTGAGGCTATGATTAGTTGGTTAAAAATATCGAATACCGTCGGCAATGGCAAATACCGTTCGTATACCGCTTAATTTTGACGAGCGGTATATGAACGGTATTGTACTTGCATGACGGTATACCGTCCTCATTTGATTATTTTTCTCATTATTTTTACTGCTTAAATGGTATAAAACATTGAATTACATGGGTTTGAACCAATAACGTGCGGTATTCAAAGCTTTTTAAACAATACTGTACGGATTTGTACTTGAATGACGGTATACCGTCCATCAACAATGGTACCGTGTATTAAGTGTTTATCTCCTTCTCAGGCGCCTTGGAGTTGGAAGAGAGTAGAGATGCAAAATTATTACCAAATTGTGAATCTCTACTACAGGCCCAAGGTATTAACGTCGATATGGACAAGACTGATGAGAGTTGGTGGGCAAGAACTCATGGGGAGATTCGAGGAGGGGTGCTTCGGTCACCTCATAAGATGGAAAAACAAGTCGAGCAACGGTAGAGCCTTGCATGCTTTGATCTCTCGTGAGATCACTATTTCCGGTGCTCCGGCTCATGAAGTATGGTTCCGTATTAATGAGAGCCATATCAGATTTTCGTTCCCCGAGTACGCTCCGGTGACCGGGTTTCGATTCGGATCATCGGCTTTTGATCTGAATGCCGAACATGATCATTCCAACGTGGGAGTGTTTAGGAGATTCTGTGGTGGCAAAGATGTCAGCATTCTGGATCTGTGGAATATTTTTGATGGAAAGGATCGCAGACTTTCGAAGAAGGCTACCCCAGATGATTATTTGAAAGTGGCTAATATTTTAGCCTTTTATTTTTTTGCTTGTGGGTACGACACTCCAAGAAAGGTTGATAGTTTTGTGTGGGTGTTGGTCGATGACCTTGAGGCATGGAACAGATTTCCATGGGGTGCCTACACCTATCCTATTTTACTCCATTACATTGCTCGATTGCCGAGGTCGACTCCTAGAAAGTATCATTTCTATGGCCCTGTGTGGGCTCTACAGGTATGCATAATTTGATGAAAAAATATTGAGAATAATACTAGTATTAATTATACTGATTAGGTTGATTTTAATATCACTTTTACAGATTTGGGCATATGAAGCTATACCGGCCCTTGGAAGAGAGGTTGCGGAGGTTGCGGAACCAGTGGCGTTGCCTCGTTGCTTGAAGTGGTTTTTTACTCCTTCAAATGTGCAAGATTTTCATACACTATTGAATGATGCGGTAATGTATTTTAACGATAAAAATATTAATTTTCTATTTTAATTAACTAAATATGCAATACCGCCCGGTACCGCCCCAACACCGCGGTGTACCGCCCGGTACCGGCGCAATACCGTGTTGTACTGCCCGGTACCGCCTAGTACCGCCCGGTCCGCCTAGTACCGCCGTGTACTGCTCGATACCGCTCAATTTAATAATTAATATTTCATCGATTATTTTGTAGGGTGAGTGCCTAGAAACGCTTCATGCGGGCGCGGATGAAGAAGTACGTGACTACTGGATCAACGTTCTGGTCCCCGATGCACTGGGTGTTGTTTACCATGCACCGGTAAACCCTGTGAAGGCACAACGCGGCGGCAACGATATCGTGCAGCGCGTCATGAGAACTACAGCACGGGTGCGAAATATATCATGTCGCTCTGCATCTTTAGTTTCAGCAAGTGCACCGAAACGACAGCCCCGAAAAAAGCAGAAGCAGGCTACTCCGCCAGAATCGGAGCCAGAGACTGAGACTGATGGTGATGTGAGTGAGGCAAGGAAGAAGCATACTCCTCCACCAACTTCGAGAAAACGGGCTAGGGAATCGAGCTCGTTTTCTTTAGGGAGTCATGTTTAGGAGAGACGTGAACGCGGTCTTATTTCAAAGTTGCAGGAAGCAGTACTGCCAGATTTGAAAGATTACATAAGGTATGAGTTGCTTCCTGATCTGAAGAGTTGGATGCAATCACTTTACCATGGAGACCACCGACCACGATCAGGGCACAGTCATCATTTGCATCATTCTGCTCAGCCATCCCATCAGGCTCGTCATCCCCATCAATCTCGTCAACCAGAGCCGTCCCATCACTCCCATCAATCTCATCAGTCTCACCACTCTCATCATCCCCATAAGTCTCACCACTCTCATCATCCAGAGCCGGAGGATCATTCTGCAGATCAGCCCCATTATTCGTATCAGTGGGATCAGTTCGATCAGAACTATCAGTACACTGGTCATCGTGCCTCGTCTTACATGCCAGAGACAGACCGCACATCTGTAGACGGAGGACTTACTCGGAGATCACTACAGATGCAGATAGACCCCCGTGAGCTAATTGACATGGAATCATTTTGGAGGTCTATGGTGGGGGTACATGCTACTGAGGTGCCTACCGCCTCTGCTTTCCCGGACCATGATAACGACGTAAAGTATTGAATTTTTTCAAAATTATAGTTTAATTTGTTTATTATTGTTATTACTTGTTAAATTAGTGTTAACATTAATTTTAATTTTAATTTTTGGTTTAATTTTTATTTGTTTCAGGAAATTCAGATTGATGTTCCCGCTCAAGACGTAGGTGTTGACTCGGACGAGGGTAGTCCACTCTGTTTCACTCGTGCGGATAAAGGAAAACAAATTGTAGAAATCGATAATCCTCCACGTCGAGTAAAAAAGCAATCCGCCGCGCTTCGCACGCCATACGTAAGCACGATGCCGACTCCAATCAAAGCTGCAGCTCGTAATGCTTACATAAATTGGCGAAAGAAAAGACCAACTCCATTTGTCCGTACCCGTGCAACTAATTTTGAGTTGGATCATGCATTTTTTGATCGAGAGGAGAACGTCAAGTCCGCCATGGATGCCACGGTAAATCTTTATATATTTTTTATGTAATTATTATTCCGTGCCAAATATGGGAACTATGTCGAATTGAATTAACTTTTTAATTAAACATAACGTTACAAATAATTGATCTCTTCTGCGAAGCTATGGTTGCCAAATTGGAGAGGGGCAAACAACTATTAGATGGAGTAGATGCAGGGAGTACACGCATCGTGGGACCTTCATTCTTTATGAGTATCCAACTTTTTTGGTAAAGATAATAATACCGTCGGTATTAAACGATATTTATTTTTACTGATTAATAATACCGTTCGATTTTTATTAAAATACCGTTCGATGTTCATTAAAATACCGCTCATATTTTCGAGCGGTATTAAACGTTATTTATTTATACCGTTCGATATTATCATCGAATACCGCTCGAACAATAGGCGGTATTGAACGGTATTCTGCTATACCGTCTGTCCGTAGTATTATACCGTTCGATAAATTCGAGCGGTATCATCCAGTTATTTCTCTATACCGTTTGATTTTCAATTTTTTGTTTAATATATAGTTACCATACTAGTAATCTAATTTCCAAGTATTCAACAGTTTCAGTTACAAAAAGAATGGCGGAAGACTGTCGACCAACCTTACTCTGGGCATTGGAGAGGTGAACATGCAAACATTTATTGGTGGTGTCCTCTCTCCAGTATGGTTCAAATGGTTCAAGGGCGAGACGTTCCGGGGGCTCGGCCGTGGTGGGATGCTAAACAGGTAAATACCGCTCGACAATCGAAATACCGCTATATTTTTATATTTTGATATATAATGTATTTTTTTCAATGTACATAATCTTCGTGTGCAACGTTGGTTCACATTGGGTCACCGTGTTGCTTGACTTGATCGAATGGAGAGTCGACATATACGACTCCATGTTTCATAGGTTGGACCCAGATGACAACAAAATTCGAGGACTTCAAGTGAGGCCACTGACAAAGTTGATGAAGCAAGTCTTGCACTATGCTGGTTGGTTTGTGCAGAATGTCCATGAGATTAGGAGACCCCGAACACCTTCCTTGCCTTGCCGGATCATGACCAGCAATTTCAAGCAAAGCGATGATGTTAGTTGCGGGCCTTATGCGTGCATGTATATTGATCGACTAATCACAGGTTCGCCAAAGCTTAAATGGGGAACAAAATTGCTAACGTAAGAGATTATCATTTTCAGATGGTAGTTAGAATATTTGATTTGTATTCTCAGTAGAAGAAACGTACTTTGAGACATTTCTTTTAGAATCAGACTAATTTTCGTTCTCGTTCTTCAATTTATTGAATATTATTATATTCCAAATATATGACTATGTATTTCCATAAATATTTATATTAAAATTATTATTTTCAAATCGCGGTATCTCGGTATCTGCTCGTTACCGCCCGTTACCGGTCAATACCGGTCGGATACCTAGCGGTACCGCTCGGTACAACTGTACCGTTTAATTAATTAATTGAATGATATTAATAATGACTTTGTACATTCAATAGTATTCATAATGACTTTGAAAATTGAATTGTCTCTTCAATATCACAATTCATATAAAGACAACATATAAAGACGTGCAACACCATTTCACTATTGAAATGTCATGTCCAATCACAATTCATATAGTTTGTTTTTTTTATGTGACATGCATAGTGGAATCCGAAATATATGACTATATATTTCCATAAATATTTAAATCAAAATTTTGATTTTCATGTAGCAGGTATCTGCTCGGTACCGTCCGGTACCGAGAAATACCGCTCGGTACCGGTCAATACCGCTCGGATACCGTCCGATACCGGTCGGATACCGGACGGTACCGCGTGATAATGCTCTACCGTTTACAATTAAATATGCAAATCAATATCGGAACATTAAATAAATAAAGTCATTATACATTGAATACTACTCATAGTGACTTTATACATTGAATTGTCTCTTCAACACCTTGTTTTCTTGCGAGACAACATATAAAGACATGCAATATAGTGGTTTCACTATTGAAATGTTATGTCCAATCACAATTCATATAGTTTGTTTTTTTATGTGACATAAAGAGTGGAATCTTATGTACCGGAAGATACCGCTCAGTACCGGTCACATAAAGACGTGCAATACCGATCCATACCGCTGCATACCGCTCGTGTATCGAACGGTATTCATATGTACTTTATAGAATTAATGGGGAATCTACATTGAATTGTCATTTCCAATCATAACTAATATAGTTTTATTTTTTTATGTGATAAATAGTGTGGAATCTTAAATAGTTGACTATTTGTCCTCATATTTGTTGTCCACATTAGAAAATAATGTAATGACATGTATTTCTTCACAATATAAATAAGAGTCCTCATATCGTAAACCTTATTTCGAGCTTAGTAAATATCTTCACCGATATTCTTAATCCCGAAAGCGGATGAACGTCAAGGTTTATTGATCAAGCTTTCGGTGTTAAGAAATTGGTAAAGAAATTTATGAACTCGCTTCAAGTGCAAAATTTTCTTCACATATAAATAAGAATTGAAAACCTTATTCCGAGTTTGGTAAACATCTTCTTCAATTTTCTTTATCCCGAAAGTTGATGACTGTCAAGGTTTATTGATTGTGTCAAGCTTTCGGGGTAAAGAAATTGGAGAAGAAGTTTTTCGGGGTAGAGAAAATTGGAGAAGAAGTTGGCGAATACCGCCCGGATTCCGCCCTGCACACTAAATCTATCTCTCCGGAAACCTGGCTTGTTGTAACAGTGAGAAGCAACGAGCAGTTTCCGAAGATAAGGGCAATGAGAGACGAGGGAGAAGATCATTTCCCAACTTCGACATTTTCCTGTCTCCCTTTTATATTTTATTATAAAAGTAGTGGACTCACGAGGGTACCGCCCATATACCGCCAAGATTGGAGAAAAAGTTCTCCGCGATAGAGAAAATTGGAGAATAAGTTTTTCGGTCTAGGAGAGACCAAGGCATATGGCTAGAGAAACAACGAACAGTTTCCGAAAGTAGTGGGCTCACGAGTGTATAATTCAAGCTTTCATTTAAAAGATTACATTGTAATTTGACCATCTTGTAAAATGAATATATTTCGCATAATTATAAAAGCATTTGACTCACGAGTGTACAATTCAAGATTTCGATCACATTGCCAATGATCACTTGCAATACTACACTAATGTCCCTAGTGTGTATTGCTAATGCCTCGAGTGCATAGTGGCTTGGTCCTCACAAGTGCGAAATCCATAATATGTTGAAAGATTACATTGTGATTTGATACTCAATTCATATATGATGGATAATCGAATCCAACCCGGCCATAATTGGCTCTAGAATTCACAATACCGCTGAGGAAGCTCAGTACCGCCCGGATACCGCCCAGCGGTATCCAATCGTGATTTACTGGCTTGTAGCGGTATTTAATTGTCTCTACATAGTTTAAGTGTAAATTCAGTCCAAGGAACACCTGGAAAGGAAGGACTATGTAATTTACAAAGTAATTAATCATTCTCAACCTCTTTTCGCATAATTATAAAAGCATTTGACTCACGAGTGTACAATTCAAGATTTCGATCACATTGCCAATGATCACTTGCAATACTACGCTAATGTCCCTAGTGTGTATTGCTAATGCCTCGAGTGCATAGTGGCTTGGTCCTCACAAGTGCGAAATCCATAATATGTTGAAAGATTACATTGTGATTTGATACTCAATTCATATATGATGGATAATCGAATCCAACCCGGCCATAATTAGCTCTAGAATTCACAATACCACTGAGGAGGCTCAGTACCGCCTGGCGGTATCCAATCGTGATTCACCGGCTTGTAGCGGTATTTAATTGTCCAATCATAGTCTTTTTTTATTAGGTCAAAGATTTGGCATGTGGATCCCTCGCGAGAATATTAGGGTCCCTTTCAAAGCCCAAATAAATCACCCTCTCTTTAACTCCCTCATTCACACCCATAAAAAACACTTTTTTTCGAATCCCATTCCAAAACGGTAATTGCTTGGACTACCTATTCGATTTTCACCCAGCGGCAATGTCGAGCGGCGGAAGTACAAGTAGTCGAGATGATTCTGTAGAGGTATTTGTGAAATAAAATTCTATTTATTAATTTTTTTTGCGATTTATCAGATACCGCCGGACGGTTGCGCGCGGTAGTTACCGATAGCATTCGGAAACCTTCGGTGGTTGACGACGGTACTAGACGATACCGTTTGAATACCGCCAGGCGGTACCGATGGTATGTTTTATTTCTTCCGATTTTTCTATTTATTTTTTATTTTTCGATTGTCTTTCGCTTGTTTGTAGCCTTCTTGGACATGGAAGAGATCTGAAACGCAATTAATGGATCCCGTCATTAATCTTTACTGCAAAGGAAAGATTTTGAACAAAATTAGAACACGATTATTAAAAGTTGGTCGTTTGGGCCTACTACCAAGGTTTGAGGAAGGTTGTTTCGGCCATCTCTTGAGATGGAGGGAGAGTCGGAGTTGCGGCAAAGCGCTACATGCTTTCATTTCACGGGAAATAAATCTTGGAGATGCTTCGAAGTATGAGGTATGGTTCCGTATTAGTGGGAATAATATTAGATTTTCATACCCTGAGTTTGCGCTCGTGTCCGGATTTAGATTTGGAACATCTAATTTTGATCCAAATGCTTACCACGACTGTTCTAATATCGGCGTTTTTATGAGATTTTGTGGTGGGAAGTCGATAAGAGTTCAAGATTTATTGACCAAATTTGAAAGCGATGTGGCTAATGCAACAAAAGATGATTATTTGAAAGTTGTTAATGTGTTGGTCTTATATATGTTTGCTTTGGGATATGACCCTCACCGGCAAGTTGAGAGCTTTGTTTGGGTTTTGGTCAACAACCTACGAGAGTGGGATAGATTCCCTTGGGGTGCCTACATATACCCCACTTTACTAAACTATATGTCTCTATTGCCGAACACAACTATCGAGTGTGGCTCGAAGTATCATTTTTATGGACCAGTGTGGGCTCTACTGTTACTTTACAATTATTTAGTGTTTTTAAATCACAAAGTAAATAATAACAATATTATTTACAATTTTCTCATATATTTTGTAGATTTGGTCCTGCGAGGCCATTCCAGATCTTGCCGGTGAGATTGCACAATGCGTTGACCCGCATGCTTTGCCTAGGTGTTTGAGATGGCTTTTAGTGCAGTCTTCCATTGATGACTTTGATGCGTTTTTCAAGGCTGGGGTAAAAACAAGTACCTTTAAAAATTCAAATTTTTTGGTATGTATAATTACTGAATAGTTTTTCCTATCATTACAGTTCGCGCATCCGTGTCAGCAAACATTACAGGTAGAACCCGATGAAGAGCAAAGCGACTACTGGATCAGCATTCAAAGCCCAAATGCACTTGGTGTTCGTTTTCAGCCCCCGGTGATTCGATCCAGGAAGATGGCGGCTAGAGTGCATGCAGGAGAAAAACAAAAAAAAAATGATCCTCATTATTTTGCGGAAAATGTCGAAGTTCGACGCAAGAGAAGAGAGGATAATGAAAACCGTCATCAAGAGAAAACATTCTCGTCTTCACACAGATGGGAGAAACGTGAGGCTCGTTTCATCTCAAGAGTTAAGAATGAGTTTTTACCCGACTTGAAGGACTTTATAAAGGTTGAGATGAAGGACATGATCAGAGCTATCTGGCCTGGTTCGAGACGATCAAAGTCGCATCACGGTCATCATACTCACTGCACATCCCCGAGAGCTCGATCACCCCCCTCCGTCCACATCCCCGCTCGTGCCTCGTCATATGTTTCTGGCCGCCAATCTCCAAAGCAAGATATCCCTGGGAGGAGTTCTCTACAGATTGAAGTAATGCCGACACCTATGGATATAGATGAGTTTTTGACGACAGCACAGCCGTTGTAGGCACTATTCTAACACGTGATATTTTATTTTTACGATTGATTAATGTAAGAATCGCTCAATTTAAATTATTTTACATGTTACCAGGTTATATCATTCTGTCCAAACCTCGAGCCACAATACGAGCCTGGTGTTGATACATCCTCTAGAGATATACAAGATCATGGTCATAAGGTATAGATTCTATTTTCATTAATTTTATTATGCAATACCGCTCGGCTATCGCCCATTTAATTAATTCAATTATGCAATTTCTTATTTTAATTTATATCATTGTGTCAGGATGTAGTATTTGGTTCTGTACAGGAGACGGATCATGCGCCTCACACAGTAATTGAGGTGGAGGAACCTCATAAGGTATAATTAGTAATTTAGTTAACTGATACCGTCAGTATTTTATAATACCGCAGGAATACCAGTCGGTATACCATAATACCGCTGGATTTCTGCCGGTATCAGGAACGGTATTCCAGCGGTATACCGTAATACCGCTCTCGTAATACCGACCGATATTAAGTAATATCGTTAAGATACCGGTCGAGTACCGCTCCCCTATCGCTGGGTACCGCTGCGCTACCGCCCGGGTACCGTCCGAATTTTGCAAATTGTTAATTTAATTTATATCATTGTTTCAGGATATTGAGGTGATTGAGGTTGAGGAAAATAGCCCCCGTCACGATTCACACGTCGGACTAAGGTCAAAAAGAAGGGAGCAAAAGGAAAACAAAAAGTAGTTGAGCCTGCTCCTTTCCATTATGATAGTTCGACCATACCTTTCGCTAATGTCGCGCCTCCGATACTCCCTATCGAACACCGGATTGCATATATTGAGTTCCGTAAACTTGGAGCAAGAGTGTCGGTCAATCTTGCATACAGTGGTCACCCACTCAAACAAGTGTTTTTCGCCCGGTTGGAAGACTATAACACCGATATGTAGTTAGATGTAAGTTTTTCTCAAATCTCAACCAAATGTTTTTCTCATCTAATTTTTCTAAAAAAATTTCTATACAGACGGTTGCTATCATGATGGAGGTGATGCAGAAGAAATTGGTAGATGGGGACCATATCTTGCCAAATGTGAATGCCACTAACACAATTATCGTTAGCCCAACATTCTTTGTAAGTCACTAGTATATTTTTTTTTGTCTAAATCTCTCTTTGTGAATATGTTTATAACTAGATTTCAAATTCAAATTACAGACCAATTTAGAATCTGAATGGCTACGCAAAGTTAAAGATCCGAGAACCGGCAAATTAAAAATTACAGAATGGAGTCCGACGGAATCGCTGGTGCAAGTTATCCAAGGATCCGAGTCCGCTACCTCATAACCTTGGTGGGGTGCAACTAATGTAAGGTTTTTCAACACTATATTGAAAATATTGGATACCGCAGGAATACCGGTCAGGTACCGCTCGGATACCGCCCGAATACCGCCCGGTACCGGTCGAATACCGAAGTGATACCGGCCGGTACCGGTCGGATACCGCTTGGTACCGGTCCCAATACCTCCCAATTTAGTTTCTTCCATTTGTTCTAATAACTTTTTTATTTTACTTAGGTTATCACCGTGTGTCTCATTGGTCGGCATTTTGTAACGGTGCACATTAATTTGAGTGAGTTGCGTGTGGTAGTATATGACTCACTTGCACATACACTGGAGCAGTCGGCTCTCAAGATAAGGAAAGCTCAGTTGATGCCATTACTTCGATTGCTGGAACGACTTCTGGAGGTGAGTCTATATTGGGACATCAACCATTGGTCGTTTAAGCGACCTCGGAAAATGTTGGGAATTAAGATGGGAAATGATTCAGAGCAGTTTTGGCAAGTCGATGAACATAATTGTGGCCCCTATTCGTGTATGTACGTTGAGCGCCTAATCAGTGGTAGACCAGCTATATCTTGGGGGAATGTGGTCGAAAATCTAACCATATATCAGCGGTACATTGCACAGTTGATATTCGAGATGTGTACCGGTCGTGTGGATCCATTTTGACTATTTCTTTAGTTATTATATATAACTTACAATTTATTTTCACTTTCCATATTGACTATTTCTTTTGTGATATTTATTTATTTTGAAAATCATTAAATTTTGCTAAACAAAAAAGAAATTTCAATACAAAGCAAACAATAATTAATACTTCTCATACAACTGATTACCAAATTAACTAATAATGTCTACCATTTTTGCAAGAAATAAATACGACATGTGGTTCATCTATCTCTATTAGTGCAATTATTTCTAGTGTGATTTGGATCGCGACATATGCTGCACTTTCTCGGTCCTCGACATCTGCGATCAGCTGCTTCCGCCCTAGATGGATGGCGACGTCCTGGGGGACGACCAACTTGACGGGTCACTATAAGTGGCGTCACCTTTTGCTGTGCAATGTGATTTGGTACCACCCACTCGTCTTGATGAGGCAGCGACCTTACTGACCCTTCGTATATTTCACGCCAATTATCCATCGTGTAGTATGAAGAGACATAGTCAAGAATTGATTCACCATTTTTCCTGCATAAATAATAAAAAAAAATTAAACAGCGTTACAATGTAAATATTCGATGTACCGGTGCATAATATATAATCTGTACATAATAGCAGCAACTGCATGAGAGCATGGCATCAAATCCAGCTGAAACTCGCGACATTTGCATGATTTCTGATGAAGATCAACAATGAATGTTTGCCTGCCATCATGAACTTTGAATGTTGAATTTAAGGTTGGGACAACGGTATAAGTCCGAGATTTTTCCACTTCCTCACTCAGTTTATTTAAGGCTTCTTCAGTCAAAGCATTATCACGTGCATTTGCACATGCTCGTCTAGAATCGAACCACTGCTCGATCACATGCCTGATGCACTCAATTAATGAGCAGATTGGAAGACGCCTTGCCCATAACAAACGTACATTCAAGACTTCCGCTGCATTGGACGTGAGAAAACCATAACGGCGTACTGGACATTTTGATCGTGCCCATCGCTCTGGTCCAATGTCCATCAACTTTGTATAAGCTCCATTTGGGCTTAGAGCATGTATAGCCGCCATTGCCTTGTCATATGTTGTTCGGCGATAACTGTATGCAGCCTTGTAGAACATGCTTGTAACGCCTTTGCCATACCGCGTGAACTTGTTTAACAGGTGATAGTAGCAAAGTCCGTGGGGTGTGCCGGGAAACACTTCTTGAACGACATTACTTATACTGATGCGAGCATCAGAGACAATCAATGTCTCGGGATTGCATCCAAATGCTAGTCTCACCCTGTTCAGAAACCAAGTCCATGACCGATCATTTTCGATTGCTCCAATACCAATTGCTAACGGAAAGCACTGCTCATTTCTGTCTTTCGTTACTGCAAGAAATAAAATGTCGTTGTTCTTTCCCTTCAAATGTGTTCCGTCCACAACTATCACCGGTCTTAGAAACATGGCATATGCAGTACGACAAACATTAAGAGCAACAAACACGTGTTGGAATTGGTTATCAGGCCCAACTTCTAAGTCAGTAAACGTACTAGGATTGACTTGTTCCAAATGTATAGGTAGCTAGGGAGCATCTTAAAAGAATCTTCATGCCCACCATAAATCATCTCGATCGCAGCATTTCTGGCACGAAGTGCAACGCTGTAACTGGTTCGGATACCAAACTCTTTCAACATCTTCGCCTTGATGTCTTTTGGTTTCATTATCTGGCCCTCATCACGCATTTTTTTGGCAAAATACGCTGCAATCACTTTTGCATGGACTTGTCTCGGAGCGACACTACTCAATTCATTCATGCATGTATGTTCTTCCGTGAACTTATATACAATCCAAAATGTTTCTCTCAATGTGGCGCGCACCTCAAAAGGACAACGATCTTCATGTTTGCATACGATAATCAGACGCTTTGAATCTGAACGAGCCACTTTATATTCAGCACGATGATGAATATTCCATAATCCCACCGTGATTGACAAAGCATCTTTAGTCCAAAAGGTGGACCCTTTACAGAGTTGGTCGTCTGGTATCCCCTCCAAATCAGATATCAGAAGTGAATCTGAAACATCAATGCGAATCATCGGTATTAACCAATTTTCATTTAGCTCTTCAGTTGGGTTTGACTCTTCGGGTATTGGTGAAGGGTTGTTAATCCCTAACATAGACAACAGTTTGTTTATGCCACCCTCTCTACGAATCCATGCAGCAAACTGTACAAATGTAGACTATGTAAACCTATTGGCAAAATCAGCTTCTTCATCTTCCTCATCATCCTTATCCTCATCCTCATATTCATCATAATCTTCATCTGCATCATCATCATCATCATCATCATCATCATCATCATCATCATCATCATCATCATCTTCCGGTCGCTCAGCCTCAGCCTCATATTCGTCTTTATCTTCATCATCATCGTCCTCACCATTGCCTCTCCCATCACCATGTATATTCTGTGAGGGGTTGCCTCCAGCGTCATCTTCCTCACCATTGCCTCCAAAATTACCCACGTACTCATATGAGCCTACTGGTTCATGATTTGATGTGGTAGTTGGCATACTGCGGCTAACACTACAATGCGGGTCACTAAACCAATCAAATTGTGAATATTGTGTGCCACAATTATCAAACTGTGAATATTATGTGCCACAATTATCAAACTGTGAATATTGTGTGCTATAATTATCAAACTGTGAATATTGTGTGCCATAATTATCAAACAAAGGACTTGATTAATCCACTGATGGTACATATGGATCTTGCTGATGGCTTATCCTGATGTCATTTTGTATATTGTGAACAATATACACTGTCGATTCACCTTCTCGAATGCACAACCCCTGCAGATCTTGATCAGTACTCAAGAGAGACCTCAATAATCTACCATTTCGAGTACGCGATAAATAATAGAGAAGATAATCTGCACCCAGTGAATTGGATCGCATGATGTAATTGATGCGCTGGATTAACTCGCCCAAAGATATAGGTTGAGCAGGAATGTGTACAAGTTGCTCATCACCGCCTTCGTAGTCGGCATTTTGCTATCGCCCACCATATTGTACAATGATACTTTGCCAATGATCCATCTGTAGACCCAACAAAATATAATGTCAATGAAAACATTACTCACTTAAGATACCGCTCGTTATCGCTATTACAATGACGATACCGCTCGGTAGCGCTATTACCGCTCGAATACCTTTTAAATAGGGTTCTGAACGGTATTCGAGCGGTATATATTCTGCATGAAAGATTCAAAATATACCTGATGAATTTGTGTTAGACTGCACGAGGATTGTTTTTCTTTTTGCTAGATATTGTTGTGTTGTGTTTTGTGTTTGTTTGAAATTGATGTGTGTAGTATATCCTGTATATTAATGCTTGAATATGAAAAGAATCTCACCGTTCTCTTACATCCAGCATGTGTGTAAAAGTATAAGGCAATATGATATGTCGTTTTCAATGTACAAACTATTCAGTCTACCATGTGATACCAGTCGAATACCGCTGGATTTTATTGATATCCTATGGTGTAAATATGACATGTCTTCAATCTCACCTACCCCTTTTACATCCATGTACTTCTTCAATCGTTTTGTTATAAATCAAAGTACATTCGTGTAAGAAAACAGAGTACGTTGTTATGAATCAAAGTACAATCAAAGTTCTGAACAAGACATGTGAACAAGACAATCTTCAAAAGTGAGGAAAATCGAATACCGTACGAATACCACTCACATACTGCCGGGCTACATTGATACCGTTCGCGTATTATGTAATACTGGCCGGTATTATGTAATACCGCTTGAATACCGGCCGGTATTATGTATTACCACTAGAATACAGGCCGGTATTGATCCTGTAATCCAGCGGTATCAAATCATTGCACAGATCCCGGTCGGTATTATGTAATATCGGCCATTGTTATATAATACCACGTGAATACCGGCCGGTATTATGTAATACTTCTTGAATACTGGCCGGTATTGATCCTATAATCCAGCGGTATCAAATATACCACTCGCATACCGGCCGGTATTATGTAATACCGCTTGAATAGCGCCCGTTATTATGTAATACCGTGTGAATACCGGCCGGTATTATGTAATACCACTGGAATACCTGCTGGTATTGATCCTGTAGTCCAGCGGTATCAAATATACCGCTCGCATACCGGTCGGTATCTCCAATACCACCCGAGTACTGGCAGTATGATGTTATACCGCTGGAATACCGACAGGAATTTTTCATTCGGGATCTGTGCAATGATTTTTCAGCCAATGAGAAGTCTTCATTGTCACAAGTCTCTGTAACATCTCTAAGTAGATTTGCCTTGGTTTTTAGCACAATCAAGTACACTTGTGTAAGAGATGTGTAAGTAACACCTTTTTGAGGGTATTTTAGGGACTTTACACTAAAGTTGGGTAATTGTTGGATGTGGGTAAGGAAGTGGGTAAAGGGGGTTTTTAGTTAAGAAATATGGGTAGTTTTATATATTTCCACTATAACCATTAGGGTACCCACAATTCATACGTTAAAAAACTCAACTTCTACATTGACATACCGGTACTACATCAAAAGTTAACATTCACCAACTTCTATAACTAATTCTTGAGTGCAGAATCCCTAAAACAACTTCAATAGAGATAGAGGTCCCACTAATATACATCTCATTTATTAATTATTTAATTTAACTATATATATTTATACTTTATTTATTAACTATTTAATTTATTTCAAGATATATTCTAAAATTTAATTTCAAGATATTTTATAATTTCAAGATATATTCTTTGATTTTGGAGAATGAACGGCATTGGCAGTTGAGTTGCTTGAACTGTGGTTGCTCGTCTTTGCCTTGGCTTTTCTCTTTTTCTTCAGTGACTGAAGATGGGCAGTTCCTTTCTTGGGGATCCAGTCGGAAATGAGAACTGATAGTGTTTCATCACTTGGGAGTTTCAGCAAATCTTCAAGCATTTTGCTCATTCTTAGAGCAAGTCCTACCTTGGACTCAAATTTGCCAGATTTCTTTGAGTCGGAGGCCTTGATGACTTGGTGCTTGAATTGTTGAAAGACAACTTCTGCCCAGTTTGTTTGTCGTCCTTCAGCAAGGTGAATCATAACTTTGTATCTCTCTTGAGTGAGTTGACTTAGGCTTCTAATGGCCTCGAACATCATCTTGTTCGTTATGTCAAGTAGAACTCCATACTCGGGCTTGAGGTCAATTTTGGCAGTTGTAAAACTGAATTGCTTGTTGCAGGTTGAAGCTTTCCATTCTCTCCGGTATGACTCTGCAGATTCCTTTAGCTCTTGAACGGATGAACCTTCTTGTGGAAGTTGGAACACTTCAGCAATTGTTTTCTCAGTGATGTATAACAGCTGACCTTGAATCACTGATGATATCATCCTTCCATCTGCAGATAATTTTGCTTGAAGCAAAAATTCACTCACCAAGTTTTGTCTGAGGAATTTTGGTGGTGTTTCCAGGTAGTGAAGAACTCCTGTCTTTTGAAGATTTGACAGAAGGGTTGGATTGTTTGATTCATCTAGAATCATTTGAAATTTCTTCCTATCAAGGAATTTATCTCTCATAAGTTGTTCCTTGAAGGAATTTGAAGATCTGGATAATTCGATCATCTTTGAGGTTAGCTGAGAATTTGGGAATTTTAAGATCTTTTGAGAGAGAGAGAGAGTTTTTGAGTTTGTAGGAGGATGAGGCTTTTTTAGAGGTTTTGAAAGAGAGGGACTTTTTATGAGTGTTTGGATAGGCTCATAGATCTGATGGTTGGAATGGTACTAGCCTCTGGTCTCTTTTGGTCGTTAGCAATTAATAACTTTGACACGTGTCATTATTTTGCAACGGTCAAAATTTCAAAATAAATGTGAAGCTTGACATTTATTTGAAATAAAAAAGATAAAATTTTATAAATATATCAAAAGATAATTACAAACTGATTAACAAGAAGTACACTTAGGGATTTTCTAATCAGTTTTAACTTGATCAGCCACTTAGTCCTTCTTGTGATCAGTTTTCCTCCTCTTGGCGAGCGGTTCTGAGTTGTCATCTTCTTCATCCTCATCGCTGTTTGCTGACTCAGTTTCAGCTGACTGGAGCCTTGGATGAGCTTGCAGCTGCTTGATCTGATCAGTGTGCAGTTTAACCTATTGCTGCAGGGTATGCTCAGTTCCACATAATAAGGAGGGAGCTGGACCGTGGAACTGCTCGGCTGAGCGTTGAACTGAACTGCTCTAGAGTCTGCTTCCTCTTCTGCTTCGGTTCCAACAAGTTCCTTGCAAGGAACTGTGTGTGATATCTCATCCGCTTCCATAATGATGGTCTCATCATAACTTGATTCTGATGAGATCTCTGGTGCAGCAGTTTGAGCGGCAGCTCGAAGGGCTCTTTGAATTGGATCAATGTAAACAGTTATTGCTAGTGTACCTTGATATGCAGGTTGTTCATCTACTTGATCCATCTGTTCAGCTGGTTGGTTAGATTCAGCTGACTTTGGAGTTGACTCTTGAGGAGGAGCGGTTTGAGTCTCAGTTGGCTCCTCGGGCAGTAGGGTCTTTTCAGTTGACTCCTGTGGCTCTTTGTTACTCGGGTGATCTGGCGGAATGGGAGACTTGAGCATTTCTTCAAATTCCAGATCACTAGCTGTTCGCTCATCAATAGCTTGCATCTCAGGGGAATCATCAAGGAGATCGATGATATGTCATCTGGTTGAGGAGATGCTTCGAATGTTAACTGTCTAGCCACAGATGCTATGACAGTTTATCTTGGACTGTAAGCTGCAGCAGTTCCAGCCCCTTGTTGACTGCTTTGAGCTTCTTTGTTGAACTGGTTCTGCACCTCCCGAAGCTGTTGTTATCTGAGTTTTAGCAGTTCATTGAGCAACCAATGCTGTTGAACTTGAGGAGTTTTCCATTATTGCTTCTCAGCTTGAGTTTGCAGATGTGGCAGTCTGATGTTGGCCCAGTTGAGTAGGTCATTCATCACATCCAACAGGGTTTGCTGATCAGTATGTGGGTGGTTCCTATGAATGGCAAGCATTCTCTTCAAGGTAAAGACTGGATTTTGCTCAGGAGTCTCCTGTCCAGCCCATTGCATGCTCCACCTTTCTTCCCTTCTCCAGAAGCTCATCCCGTGGAAGGCAGTTAGAAGGAAATGGGCTTCGGAGTTGAAGCAATGTCTCCAAAGGTACCAGTAAACATACCTTGATAGAGCTGCATACAGTGCAGCAGTGCCAATCACGTCTTCGATAAAATTTTCAGCGATGAACTTCTGCACTTGTTCATCAGCTCAACATTTGACAATTTCAGCTCTTGATAGAGCTCTTATGTTCTCTTCAGTCTCTCCCATCGGGGGGCACGCAGTTTTGAAGAAATCGGCTCATGTGTCCTTTGGTGGAATTTCCCTGTCAGGCACAATGTCATCTCCTGCGACTGGTGCCACATCAAACACTTTGATATTGTGAGGAGGCAATTTTGGAGGGGGTGGAGGTCCAGATTTCTTCTTCTTCCCTTTTGGTTGAACTGCTGCGGGCTTCTTTTTCGACTTGTCAGTTCTTTCCTTGAACTGAACTAGCCTGGTAGAAAGCTCTTCTTCAGATAAATCAATAGTTGATCCACAACGGACTTGGTGCAGTGGCTTAGCTTTAATTGTGCTTCCCAACATTTGGCTTATTGGGAGATTGTCTTCTGAATCGGAGTCTTCTTGCGGCATCTAAACGGCAATTTCTTTGCCTTTTCTTCTTGTAGGCTCCTCAGCTCTCTTTGAGAAGGCAGCAGTTGGCTGACTGCTTTTGATGGATATGGGCTTTGCAGCTGGCTGCCTCTTGCTGGTAACTGGTATAAAATCCAGTTTGCCGATCATCAACTTGTCAGTTTCCTCTGACATGGAGTTAAGAATACTCTCCAATATGTTACTTATTCTGCTTGGGTAGCACATCTTCTGACGAAACTCAGTTGTTGACCAGTGCTTTTCAACAATGTCGACGTACTTCTTTATTTGCTCAAAGAATTATTGAGCCCAGTTTACATTGATGCCTCTGATGATTGCTACACAGATTTTATACTTGTGCTCCGACATCTCTGAATGGCTTCGAGTCGTCCCGGTGATCATTCTAGCTGCAACGGATGCTAGAACTCTGTACTCTTCTTGGAGACAGAACATGAGTGTACTACTCTGATAAGGATCTGCACATCCCTCCCGCTTCCACTGGCGGTAGGCTTCCTCTTGATCAACTTCTACATCTTGCAACCGTGTTCCAGTAGTTGGCAGTTTGAATAATCTTCCTAGTAGTTCTGGAGTTATTACCAGTTCAACTCCACGAACTTCAGTTACTACTTTGTCATCATGACCTTTTGAGTTTAAGTAAAACTCAACCACGACCTCTGGGTAGATCTTTGATGGATATTCTTCAGTGAAGCTTTTCAAACCGTTTTGCTCTATCTTTGTGATCAGTAAGTTGCAAAGAGGGGAGTCTAAGCACCTTTCTCTATAAGCATCTAGATCCAGGAACTTATCTCTGTAGAGATTCGTTTGGAATCCTCGTGAAGATTCGCCAGTTCTTTTAAAGTCGAACTTTCGTCGAACAGCTGGTGTGTGTCTGTCAGTCATGGGTTTTTGAGATGAATGGTTTAGAAGGGATAAATTGGCTTTGACTGAATTTCAGAATTGAATATTTTTACTTTCGTAAGTTTTGCAGAACAGTTTCAAGAAATAAAGGAGGAAAAATGCTTTAATTCTTTATTGAGCTTGAGATCGGTAAAAGTAAAAATGAGAGTTCAGTCATCTCTTTTATAGAATATGATGGGGTTCATCCAACGGTTGAGTCGCTTCATATGCCCAATTTCAACGGTCGGATTAATTCAATCGACCCGTCGATTGGCCTTTCATTTCTATCCGTTGGGGATAAATGAGGAGAGAGAAAGATTCAACGGTAACATTTGATTGACATGTGTTTTTACCGTTTACACTATTGAAATTTTTTGAACTTATCTTTTCTCTCTAGCAGTTTCTCCTTGGCTTGAAACTGATTACGTCATCAGTTGGCTTTGTGTGTAATTGATGATCTTTCTGTTGATCAGTTCCAACTGAGATGTCTTCTCATCAGTTCCGAACCGGTCTTGACTACTCGGACCTTCGTTCAGCTGCTCCTCAGTTCAGCTGTTCTTCTTCAGCTGGTCTTTTGAACTGATATCTCCTTTTGAGTTGATTCTAGTTCCTGTGATTCCTTTATCAGTTTGATCAATTTGCAGCTGTTATGTTCTGCACAGCTTACTGGATCATCAGTTTGAGCAACTGAACTGATGACTCAGTTGAGCTGATGGGGTAAACTGATCATCTCCAGTTTACTTTCTCTCCACAGCTTCTTGATTTACTTCAAACTGATGGCTTATGTGTCCAACTGATCAGTTTCTCGCCTTTTTGCTTCAGTTCCTCTCTTCAGCTGGAGTAATTCCTTGGCCTTTTTCTTCCAGTTGATCATCTTCATCTTGTGAGGTTAGCTCAAGTAGTCCCAACTGTATGCATAACTCCATAAACCTTGCTTCAGGTAGTGGTTTGGTGAAGATGTCAGCTATCTGCTTCTCAGTGTTGACATATTTGATACATATGTCTTTCTTCTCGATGTGATCTCTCATGAAGTGATGTCTTATGTCAATGTGCTTAGTTCTTGAATGCAGAACTGGATTTTGAGATATTGCAATTGCACTATTGTTGTCACAGTAGATAGGGACTTCTTCAGTTTCAACTTTGTAGTCCTTCAACTGTTGCTTCATCCAGAGTATCTGAGCACAGCAGCTTCCCGCAGCTACATATTCTGCTTCAGTTGTTGACGTGGCAACTGAGTGTTGCTTTTTGGTAAACCAGGATATCAGTTTGCTTCCCAGAAACTGACATGTTCCACTGGTGCTTTTTCTATTGATCTTGCATCCACTAAAGTCTGAGTCTGAATAACCAATTAGACTCAAACTGTCATCTCTGGGATACCATAGTCCAAGATTTATGATTCCTTTGAGATATTTGATAATCCTCTTTGCTGCTTCAAGATGACTTTTCTTTGGGTTAGCTTGAAACCGTGCGCATAGACCGACTGAATAAGAGATGTCTGGCCGGCTAGCTGTTAAGTAAAGTAGCGACCCAATTATTCCTCTGTAATATGTTTGGCTAACTGATTCTCCTTCTTCGTCGAGAGTTAGCTGAACTGATATGTTCATGGGAATCTTGAGAGTTTTTCCTTTACTAACTCCAAACTTCTTGACAAGCTCCTTGGTGTACTTTGCCTGGCTGATAAAGATCCCATCTTTCAGCTGCTTCACTTGGAGTCTTAGGAAGAATGTCATTTCTCCCATCATGCTCATCTCAAATTCGCTTTGCATCAGTTGAGCGAATCGTGTGCATAGATCCTTACTTTTTGATCCAAAAATTATGTCATCCACATAAATTTGAACCATCAAGATCTCAGTTGATCGTTCTATTCGGAATAGAGTTCGATCAATGACTCCTTTTTTAAACCCATTTTTTAGTAAAAAATGTTGTGAGAGTTTCATACCACGCTCTAAGAGCTTGTTTCAGTCCGTAGAGGGCCTTCTTCAGTTTGAAGACTTGATCACCAATTTCAAAGCATGGCGGTTGCTCGACATACATGTCCTCTTTGAGAATTCCTTGAAGAAAAGCACTCTTGACATCCATTTGGTAGACTGTGAAATTGAAGTGAGCTGCATAGGCTAGGAACAGTCTGATGGCTTCCAATCTTGCAACTGGCGCAAATGTCTCATCAAAGTTGATCCCTTCACTTTGTGAGTATCCTTTGGCTACCATTCTAGCTTTGTTCCTTGTGATTACTTCTTGTTCATCCATTTTGTTGCGAAAAACCCATTTTGTACCAATGACCTTCTGGGTTTTTTGGCCTATCAACAAGAAACCATACGTCATTTCTTGTGAACTGGTTCAGTTCTTCTTGCATGGCCATGATCTAGTCTGAATCTTCTAGAGCTTCTTTGACATTTGCTGGTTTAGTTTGAGATATGAAGCATGTGAATAATGCATGCTCAGTTGAACTTCTGGCTTGGACTCGACTTCTTAGATTACCAACTATCTTGTCAGTTGGATGGCTTCGGAGCCATTTGGGCAAGATAGCTTCAACTGGATCTTCAGCTGGCTCTTCTGTGATGACGTCATCAGTCGCCCTTTCATCAGTTGGTTCGGCATTTTTGTCAGTTCTTCCCCCTGTTTCAGTTGTAGGGTTTATGGTCTCAGGACGATTTGTGTCTTCATTGACCAAGTTGTTCTCAACTGGTTTGGTACCAGTTTCATTACCTTCTTCTAATGAAACTTCAAGCCGCTCTGGAACAATGTGATCCATATAGTCCTGCGAGTTCTCAGTTTCACTAGGTAGTACTTGAACTTATGTGTCTATTCTTTCTTTGTTCCTGTACTCATTAGCAAACTCATCAAATACCACATGACATGTTATTTCCACAATAAGAGTTCACTTACTGAACACTCTGTAGGCTTCTGCATGAGGAGAGTTATACCCAAGAAATATTCCCTCATCAGCTTTAGCACTAAAAGCTTTTAATTGAGTCTTGCCATTCTTGTGAATATAACATTTACAGCTAAATATTTTAAAATATGAGATAGAAGGCTTACGACCCTTATACAGCTCATAGGGTGTTTTATCATGGGTTGCTACAATGGCACTTCGATTTTGAGTATGGCAAGCTGTGTTGATTGCTTCAGCCCAGTACCCTTCAGCTATGTTGGCATCAGCTATCATTGCTCTAGCTGCTTCTTTGAGTATCCGGTTACGCCGTTTGGCTATACCATTTTGTTGTGGAGTTCTTGCAGCTGAGTGTTCATGAGTGATTCCAAGCTGGTTGAGGAAGTTGATCATTTGCTGATTTACAAATTCAGTTCCATTGTCGGAGCAAATCCTTTGAATTGATCTTTCCTTTTCAGTTTGTAGCCTTCTGATCAATGTCGTTAGCTTGTCATAAGTTTTATCTTTGCTTCTCAAGAATTCCACCCATGTATATCTTGAGAAATCATCAACTACTACAAGAGTGAATCTTTTGCCTTTTGGAGTTTGTGGTCTAACTGGACCAAACAAATCCATATGTAGCAGTTGGAGGCAATCAGTTATTCCTGGTGGATGACTCTTATTCTTGAATGATGATTTCACTTGCTTCCCTTTTTGGCATGGTCCACATACACCTGTTTTCTTGTATATTTCCTTGGGAAGCCCCTCAACTAACTCTTTCTTGGCTAGGTAGTTTGATTGTTTTGAAGTTGAGATGGTTCAATCGTCGATGCCATAGCCAGCTTGCTTCAGTTGATCCTTTTGAAAGGAAGCAAGCTTCTGAGTAGCCGGTTGACCAGTCAACAATGTGCATCTTGCCTCTCCTTATGCCAATGAGAAGAATTATTCCAGTTGACTTGTCTCTTATGTTGCAAGAGTTTTTGGTGAAGTCAACTGAGTAGCCATTGTTGCACAGCTGGCTGATGCTGAGTAGTTTGTGCTTCAGTCCATCCACGTGGGAGACTCCATTTACTACTACTTTTTCCTTGACTACGAACCCTTCTCCAATGGTTCAGCTTTTGGAATTGTCTCCAAATGTGACAAGTGGGCCTTTAATTTCTTCATAACCGTCGAGATCTTCTCTATCTCCGGTCATGTGCTTGGAGCACCCGCTACCTAGATACCAAATATCTTTGGTTTTCTTCATAGATAGGATGCTCTTTTCCTGCAAAGAAAATGATTAGCATTTAGGGACCCGTTTCATATCGGGTCCTTGTTGATACATCAAGCTTTTTGGAATCCAAACTTGCCAAACTTTTGGCTTTTTATCACTCAGAGAGTCAACTGATTTGGATCGTTTGATCAGTTTTGACTCTTTTTCAACTTTTCTAGAACCAGTTGAATGATACATGCGTTGAAAGTTAGTGGGATAAAACAATTCAACTAATACGCAGTTATCTCGAGATTTTTGAGTTCTTCTATCAGGCCAATGCCTTGTGTGTTTCCAGTTTACTGGATTAAACCCTTTTGGATCAGCTCTTGGTTCATTTCTTGAATCCAGATACTCATTGTAATGATGATAAGGTTGAAATGAGTTTCTTTGATCTCTCCTAAAAGTGCCTTGATTGAACTGCTTGGTAGGGTAGGCTTGAGATCTAAACTGGTCTTTCTTAAAATGAACTGATCTATCAGTTTGTCTTGTCGGCATTCTATATTGAGCTGGTGGCCTTTGTTGAACTGGAGGCTTTGGACGATTAGATTGACTTGAATGAACTGATGGTCTTGGCTGGAAATTGGGCTTCAGCTGACTTGGTGTTTTTGGTTGGTAGAACTGACCAAATTGTTTAGGCTAAGTTTGGGGATTTTTCAATATTCCTTTTACTTTGGTTGGCTCAGCTAGCTGATCATGAGATCTAGTGAACCCTTATAGGATTCCCTTATCACTGGGTTGAGCAACTGCTTTTCCCTTCTCTAGGGCAGTGAACTTGTTATATCCTAACCCTGAGTTTCTAGTTCCAGTTCTTTGATGATTTAGTATCTCATCTAAAGTTTGAGATCTCTTTTTAAACTTCAGAGATACTTTTTCTCTCTCATGGATCTCTTGTTTGAGTCTTTGATTTTCAGCCTCTAGATCAGCAGTTCTCAATTTCAATTTCTCAAATTCTATAAACTGAGACTCAAGATAATTCAATCTTTCATAATCAATACTCAGCTTTCTAACTTTATTTCTCAGTTCATCATTTTCATCTTTCAGTTCAACATGTAAGCATAAAATTGAAGCTAATTGGTCTTCTAGCATCATAAGTTTCATATCAAGTTCATTACTAAAGACAGTTGCTTCATTTATATGATAAAAAGAGGTTTGAGAATCAGATGTACTAACCTCTTCATCATTGTCAGCCATGAGGCAGAATAGCGCTTCATCATCTGAGTTGTAGCTGTCAGAATCAATTCCAGAAGGATAGTCTGAATCATCTAGCACGGCATTCTCAAAATTTACAACCATTACTTTTCTTTTGAAGAAGCTTCTCCTCATCTTGGCTTTCTTGTCTTCAGGGAGTTCTGGACATTCAAACCTGTAATGTCCTTGTTTGTGGCAGTGAAAACATTCTTCAAGATTTCGGTTGCCACTCCTGAATGGTTCAGTTGATCGTTCAGCTGGTTGATGAGTTCTCTCATCTTTTGGGATTTCATCAATTTGAGGTGGAACTGATTGTTTATCCTGAACTCTCTTAAACTTTTCTAGCAACCTGGTGACTGATTGGATTTGATCATTGATGTCATCAGTTAGATTCTCTTTCTTTTCAGTTGCTTCTTTTTTTTCGTTCAGTTGAAGATCCGCCTTGATTTTCTTTGGCTGGTGAGCTCCTAGGTCGGAAGTTGTTCCTTCCTCGAGTGTCCCTAAACTGGTTCTTTTCACCACAGAAGGCTACATCTTGAGCTGACGATGTTGATGCTTCCTTCTTTCAGTTTAGACTGTACTCATGAGCTTTGAGAGAACCAAATAGTTCCCTTGGAGTGATGCTATTTAGATTTCTTGATTCCTTTATAGTTATCACTTTCATATCTCATTCGTCAATGAGATTATCCAATATCTTGGAATTCATCTCAGAATTGGGATAACTCATCCCGAGGTTATTCATCTCACTGATAATGCCTAGAAATCTGGTTTCAAGGCTTGAGATGGACTCTTCTGGCTGCATTTTGAAGGACTCGTATCTGTCGACTGCCAGTTAGAGTTTGTTTTCTTTGATGGCTTCGGACTCTTTGTATAGATCTGCTAGTATGTCCCATATCTCCTTGGCAGTTGTGCAGTTCTTTGTGTCCTTCATTCTGTCTTCATCTAAAGTTTGGAATAATGCGGCTTGAGCGACGAACTTTAGATTTTTTAGCTTCTTCTCTTCGCTGGTGAGAAGATTAGTTGGCTTTGGAATCCTTGCCGGTTGATTGATATCAACTATGTGAGCATCATTGTCCATCATGATGATAATTGGACCATCTTCGATGCCTTCCCACATATTCTCATGAATTGAGCAGAGATGCGCCTTCATTCTCATGCTCCAGTTATCATAGTTCTCAACTGAAAACAAAGGTAGCTTATGGTGTCCCATAGCTGGAATGTTAGCACAGATAAGTAGATCTGATTCAGTTGATCTACAGAAACGGTTGATCCTTAGAATCAACCTGGCTCTGATACCACTTGTTGGTCCCGGGCGAGTCGATATCAGTTTAGAGGGGGGTGAATAAACTGATTAAAACTTTTTACTTCAAATGCGGAATAACAGGGCCCTTTGACTCGCTTAGTAAAACTTATCTATGCACAAACTTAATGATCAGTTAAGACAGTTTGAGTGCAGCTTGTGTGATATTTGTATGCAGTTTAAAGATATGCAATAACCAAAACAGTACAGCACACAAGCGATTTATAGAGGTTCGAAGTCTCAAATTTCTACGTCCTCTCTTCCTTCCGCAGAAGGGCAACTTCACTATATAACTTGAGTTTCTTTACAAATTACACAATAAAGGACAGTTGGCTGAACCTGGTAACTACTCGCTACCTCAGTGGGTCGATGGCTCACACTTGAAGTCCCTAACTGCTCGCTAGGAAGGTAGGTGCTAATGTCGTCGTCTTTACAAGATTTTAGATCTCTTTCGATCTTCAAGAGGTTAGTCTTGAACACGGGTTATCAACTGATGTGCTCCTTCAATTGAGCTGGGTAGTTGATCGTTGTATAGCTGGAACTGAGAAGACTGCCCTGGCTGGATCGTCAACAGCTGGCTGAATATCTTGACTCTGTGAATTCTTCTTCTCAGTTGGACTCTCGCAGTTTCTATCAAATGCTGAACTTGAGCTTAAGTGGGAGGAAGAAAGAAAAGCTCTTGCTTGTATATGCGAAAGTTGTGAAGGTTAAGAGTTCTGTTCAGCAGAGAGTATTTTAAACTCTGATTTACTCGTCTTTTATAGAGGAGTAATTTTGTGACCGTTAAGTTTCATTGTCCATTGATCGGTGGCTCTGTTGGCTCATCAATGGCAGGTGGTCTTTAATGATCGCTGGAGCTTTTAGTTGAAATAGTCGTTACTCTGCCAATCGATCTCCATTGGATATTTAATTCCAGGATCTTTGTTGAAGCATTTATTCCAAGATTCGGCGGTTTGATCAATGAACTCCAGGGTTCTCTGGCTTCAGCTTTCTTGGCAGTTTTGAGCTTATCAGCTGAGTTTGGCTATTACTTCAGTTGGCAGTTTTGAGTTTATCAGCTGAGTTTGACTGTTGCTTCAGTTGGCAGTTTTGAGCTTGTCAGCTGAGTTTGGCTATTGCTCTAGTTGTCAGTTGTGAGCTCGTCAGCTGAGTTTGGCTATTGCTCCAGTTCGACTGATCTCAAGTTCTTGGCTATTTTGTCAGCTTGACTGATCATAAGCTGGCTGACTACAGTTCTAGCCTTCAGCTGATCTGTCTTGTTTACTTCAGTTTGGCCATCAGTTGGATACTTCCAGTCTCTAGTTTAAACTGATGTTTTATCTGTTTCTTCAGTCTTTAGTCAATTCTTTTCTCCCTCAGCTCAGCTGACTTAGTTGTCAGTTTGCTTTGACTGGTTCGGCATCTCAGTTGAGTTGAATTTTGACTGGATGACGTATCCTTCAGCTTGTAGACCATACTTCTGATTGGTTGATTTTGACTTTACTTGAGTTCCTTTTTGATGCCCTGGATTGGTCAGCTCCGATCTACAACTTGAATTTTAGTCAATTTTTCATAAATAGTTTTGACATCTCATCAAAACCTAATCTAGGGGCTCCTTGATAGTTTTTCCTAACAGTTAGGATATGAGATTTCATGGAACCGTAAATGGTGGTAGGAAAGGGTAGTGGTGAAGGGATATCTCACAAAATTAGATCCGTGAAATGATCACACATAGTTAAGTTTTTGTATTTTCGTAATTAGATCAAGTATATGATAATAATGTATTGTGTTGTGTTTAAACAAAATCATATTCATTGCGTGCATGAAATTCCCACTAGTGAGCCCAATACCAGATAAATAATGCATTAATTATTTGGTCTGTTTATTGACATAGACAACACATTTTGACGTGTGCCGGTGTGAGGAATATGAGTTCAAATATCAATTTCTGATGGTTCAGAAAATAGATATTTACATGTTACATGGATTTAGTACTAGACAAGATGTCAAGTTCTTTCAATTCAGCTTTCTTGATATTTATAATCATATAGCTGCACACAAAATAAATTAGGAATCCCCGAATCCATGATGTTTGGGTAAATTTGATAGTAGACCACCTCTAATGCATCCTCACTCTATTTACAGCCATTTTTTGTGCTATTTTCGTTTTTTTTATCAGCAGCCAATGAAAAAAATTTGGAATCTGAAAATTTCAGCATTTACAAATTGTGTAATATTATGAACAAATTCTGCCAATTTTTTTGCTGAAATTTGTTTTGGGCAAAGTGAGAAGAACTATAGAGTATAAATAATCAAATATTATGGGACCATGGGCAATTTCTATATATGCTACTTATGTGGGTAGTGCTTATCTGTCATAATAGAATTAATATGACACTTCCATATATCACAATAGATTTCAATAAAAAGAAGATCTATTATGACACTGCGGACACTACTACTCACATGGGTAGCATAGAATTTCCCTCCCTCGTACCATGAACACTTGTCGGCAATTCATGGAAATGATTCGCAGGCGGTCTACTATGGAATTTACCGTACGTGATGTTTGTGGAGATACTTTTGACACAAGTCACACTCCTGCAATATGCCACCATACGTGCATTAACCAATCAGTGTGAAAAGGGGTGTCACACCTCGAATAATGTACAAGAATTCCAATCTAGGGAAATTAAATTAATTATACCAGAAAATACAAAAACAAAACAATATTCAAATGCATATATCAAGTGGATTTTGAAGAAGAATTAAAAAGATGCTACAAATTTGTGGAATTCCCAGTCAGCTAGTTAGCCTTTGAGTAGAATATAAATTGGGTTAGTTGAATTCAATGATGTGATCAAACTGTTGATGAATAATATCTGCAGTATCTCTAAAAGGTGAAGAAAAGGAAATGTATTTGTTATGTTATGTGTTTTCACAATCGAGCTAATGCAACTTGCCTCATTAGATAACGCGGTTTCACACAAAATAATATTCTTCATAAAATAGTACGTACGACGTGACAAAACATAATTAAGATTCTAGCTAGAAGGAGCAGATGATAATTAAATGAAGAATACATTACATAAATCAAATAAAAAGATATATATGCCGCTAAGCACAAATTAATAACAAGTTGATGAACATAATTAATATTGTAGATACACAGACTTATTCCAGTATTCCCTCTTCAGAAATTCAACTAGAACATATATACATATATATATATAAGCATGAAAGCAGTCACTTTTGACCATAGCATTTCAATGCACAATCTAATTAATTACCATATATATATATATCTCCGTCTCTACGTAGGCATATAAAGACTAATTAATTAAAGACTCTGCGTGGCGACGTTACATGGATATGCAAGGAAGGAGTCGAACACCATTAAAGGTCCTTGGTCGGTGTCATTCCAGTCCAACAATACTTGTGCAGGTGTGTTTTGATCAGCCTTGTGCAGTGATGAAATTAGTTCCTCCGATTTATGAAGAGAAGGCGCCGGTGTGGCCTCCTCAGATTGAGAAGAAGCTCCGGTGATCATATGGATGGATATGTCGTGGATGCTAGGCCGCCTCTTGTCTTTGCCACCGGAGAGCTGCCGGAGATAGTACTTCTGAGCATGGCTCGCCACTTGAGTCGGGGTTTTCGAAACAACGAAGTTCCTCGAGATGTTTTTCCAGTCACCTTTGCCATGCTTCTCCAGTCCCAGAAGGAAACGCCTGCGTGCGAGTTAATTAACAATTTGAGTGCATCGATATATATAATTTAGTGGTCTGAGTCGAGATGAGATGAAAAATGAGTCCCTATCCCTCACCTTCTTTCTCTATTTCAAAACTTCTTACCACTAGCTAACTAGCCCAATTTCACATTTAAATTATTTTATTATTTTTACAACTAGACATTTAATACTATGTGCCCCTAAACTTTAGGGATGATAAATGACTGTCTCACTTGGCTCATGCAATGCAAGTAACAGCTAGTTATATAGCCCTGGATATAGATAACCTTTATTTGGATACAAATAAAATTTATATATATGTGTATACCTGTGCTCGTCTTGAGTCCAAGGGACGCCTTTCTTTCGTTCTTGGTCGAAAGCTCTGGCTGGCTTCCTACACAGATGAAAAGGAGGATGCAAATATTCCAAGGTGAAGGAAGAAGAGAAGTAGGCGGGAATGGGGACCAAACCAGCTTCTATATCACTAACATCGGCCACCAGTTCCCTGTACTGATTTATTACATCGTAAACAGACTTGCCTGGGATCATGGCTGCTACCTTAAACCATCTGTCTGGTGTTTCTTCGTCGAAAATCGCAAGGGCGCTCTCAAATGTCTTGTTCTCTTCTTTTGTCCATGGCCTACTCTTCCCCTCCCCCTCATGCATCAACCACCTTGAGTTTGATACTAGTGAGCTTGGAAAGAGAGTTTCCATCTCCCTCTCTCTCTCTAGTTATTTAATCGAGAAGAATTGATTTAGGTTCTTGCGATGTTGTCGTTATATAAGCTAGCTCAATAAGGTGGTCGATCCATGGGGTCGACCTTGATATTTGGAGTGTGGAGAAAAAGAGTTGGGATCTATACTGTGATCCAAAAAGCACTAAATCATCGGAATCCTTTAATGGGAATTGAATCAATAATTCTACTTTTCCAAGAAGAACAATTTCAAGAATCTGGAAAAGACTTCACCTTTTTCAGAATCTTTGAAAAATATGACTGCATAGGCAAAATCTATATTCTAATTCTCCTGGTAATAATGAGATAAATGTAGTCCAGAACCAGCCTTAAGTTGTCTAGAGAGAGAGAGAGAATTTGCAGTTCCTCGAAATGTATGGTTGGTTCCTCTTATTGTAGTGAGTTAAGTGAAGTTGGTGGGTTAAGCAATGCAATGAATACCACTTTTAGTGACAACTGTCAACGAACCATCAGCAGCACTCACAATTAGTTAACACAAGATCTGGCATTCCCCTTTTTATGCCCTTTGTAATTAAAGTAGAAATTAAAGATTCAAACCTCTCAATAAAGATGAAAAAAAAGAAAGGAAATTAAAGAAGTGAAAAATTAAAGGATGGTGGAATATCTTATTCAAGTTGAATGTTGGTGTAAAAGTGCAGCCAAAATCTCAATTCAGCTGGATTCCATGATCACAAACGATATTTCTATTCGTCTAATGGTTTTTATTTAGTGGAAATCCCCCCCCCCCCCAAAAAAAAAGGAAGATGAGGGTTAGGCTTTCCAATTTTGATTTACATCCTATAATTCTCAAGAGATAAATAGCACTTGTAAGTACTAATTTGTACCGCAAACAAATATAAGAGATTTTGGTGGCTGATACAGTAAACAACCGTTATTTTAGTGGTACACATCGGATAAACTTCGTAAGATCTGTAACTGTAAAAAATTAAAAGGTGATATCGTATTTGTAAGTTTGCAATGTTTTAGAAGTCATGTAAAATTTACAAATTCAAGTAAATGTTGTGTTATTAACATCATATCTTTTTATTTCTAATAAGTGGAATGGAAAGTCGAAATATTTAATAATTTGATGTGCTAATTAAATTGAGTTCCTTTAATGTTTAATAGGAAGTGAGTTCGACTTATTTTAATTTTATCCATACAGCAGTTTCCGACAGCATGTGATTTCATATTGCACTATTTATATTACGCTTCGTGTTGCACTTTCAAATTAATTAAGAGTTTTTCTTGTATTTTTTGCTTCAATTTTTTATTTTTATTTTTGTGATTTTTACGATTTTTTAGGGTTCATCCCACCAATTGGGAATTATAATGACTTTTTAGTATTTAATTTTTAGTTTTCAATTAATAATTCATTATTATGGTTGATTACTTCAAAATTATTTTTTATTTTTTTTAATTCATTTTTTTGTTTATAAATATTGACTATGATTATTTATGTTAAAATTATTATTTCATAATAAATATTATTAAAATCATAAATTTGAAAGTGAAACATGGAGTGTAACACGGAGAAATGCAACATGAAATTTGAACCAATTTTCGACCAGCTGAAAAGTTCGGATGAGATCCTCTATTCTATATTTGGCATTATAACTCGTATTCCACGATTAAATTTATCAGTCTTCTTCCATTTTTTTTTATAAATTATGAGTTATTAGATCTTCCACAAAAAGTTGCATAAGGACATATGCCCTAAGTGGAACCTTTAACAGTTTGAGTTAATTATTTTCATAAATAAATAATAAATATAATGGATCGAATTGTATTATGTCGTCATCATCTTGGTGCTAGACCCCATCCCTTATAAAGGGTTGGCCAATATTTGATTGGAGGTTTAGTGATTTTTTCGTAGGGATATTTTTATAGTGTACTTCTTCTGTTAAAGAGATCATTGCATCTTATTGTTAGGTCAAGGGTCAAGGATCAAGGATCAAGGCCGGTTTCAGAACTAATGGACACCAATTAAAAAGTAGCTAGGATTGAAGATCTCATGTGTCTCGTATATATATAGCCAAATGTATAATTACTAAATAATTTGTATGAAACTATTTGAATAAGTTCTTAATGAGGTTTAGTTTTAAGAACAAATTAAGAAACACGTGTCAATAGAACTCTATATTCAATTATATGAATCATGAGTTATCAATTTATCATACAACGTACGTACTCAAAAAAAAAAAAAAAAAAAAAAAAAATTATCATACAACGTACAAGTCCTATTAATTTCTGTAGTAGCTCTAATAGTTTGAGGTAATATATATATATATATATATATATCGATTTAATTTGAACAAGTCAATAAACATTCAAATATAACAATTACAATTTGAAGACTAATAGGCCATTAAATCGAACAATTATTCCTCATGTTATTATTATTAATTTTGTGAAACAAAGTCCAACGAAGCGCCTGTAGCTCAGTGGATAGAGCGTCTGTTTCCTAAGCAGAAAGTCGTAGGTTCGACCCCTACCTGGCGCGACATTAATTTAATAATAATTTAGTTGTTACTTTTATATTAGACGGGTCAAATAATATCCAAACCCGCCCAAAATCCATTTCCACGCGCCTGTTGCCCTTTTTTTTCTTCTCTTTTCAACCAGTTTTTCTTCTTTTCTTTTTTCTTTATCATTTCTTTTCGCTTTTCAATTTAATTTTAAGGTTGGTTAAAGCTATGAATCTAGAGAGAAATTTGGAAGAGAAATTGTATGTGTAATCTGTAAATTTCATTGATTGAATAAAGATAATTTGTACAGCATTTGATCTACTATTTATAGATACAAGGAGTCGAGAAACTAGCTAACTAAATCTGCTAAACAAACTAACTGCTTTTGTAACTAACTAACTAACAGATATCCTAACTAACTTCAGCTGGCAGCAACTAACTATTAACTGCTAATACAAAAGCTTTGCTAATACAATCTAACACACCCCGAATACTCTAAGCTGGTTGAAGAAGATTTAGTTTTTGTCTTAAATCAAGAAATCGATTTTCAGACAATGGTTTGGTGAAGATATCTGATATTTGATCTGCTGAGGGAACATATCCGACTTCAATGGTTTTGTCAGCAATTTTTTCTCTAATGTAGTGAACATCCGCCTCAATGTGTTTAGTTCGAGCATGAAACGCCGGATTGAAAGCTAAGGCAATGGCGATTGTATTGTCACTCCATAGCTTAGATGAAAACTGCAAGTTTACTCGAAGTTCTTTACATAGACTTTGCAGCCAAACAAGATCAGTGGTACCATTTGCTATTGCTCGGTACTCAGATTCTGCGCTGCTGCGTGCTACAACATCTTGCTTTTTAGATTTCCAGACAACCAGATTTAAACCAAGGAAAATGCAATGGCCTCCAGTAGATTTGCGGTCATCCAAACAACTTGCCCAATCTACATCTGTAAAACTGTGAAATGTAGATAAAGAAGTGGATGTGAAAGTAAGAGCTAGATGCTTAGAACCACTGAGATAGCGTAGTAGATTCTTACAAGCCCTCCAATGAACATCAGTTGCATTTTGTAGAAATTGACCCAATTTATTCATAGCAAAAGCAATATCCGGTCGACTTAGAGTTGTATATTGCAAGGAACCTATAATACTCCTATATAAAGAAAGATCATCAAAGAGATTACCATCTTGTTTTGATAGCTTTTTGGATGGCATCATAGGTGTGGCAGCTGGTTTGCAGTTGAGAAGATGAGTTTTCTTAAGTAAGTCCAATATATATTGAGATTGACATAAGGAGAAACCAGAATCAGTTTGTGTGACTTCAATTCCAAGGAAATAATTGACTGATCCAAGAGTTTTAAGAGCAAAAGCATTGTTCAGTTTTGAAATAAGATCATTGACAGCCTCTGAATCATCACCAGTAATAAGAATGTCATCCACATATATGAGAATAAGAAGAATCTTGTCAGCACTTATATGATGAAATAAGGAAAAGTCAGAACTGGACCTTGTAAATCCCAGAGAGAAAATGAATTTTTTAAACTTGTCATACCATGCCCTTGGTGCCTGTTTTAAGCCCTAAAGGGATTTCCGTAGTTTGCATACATAATGAGGATGTGTATGATCTTCAAACCCTGCAGGTTGAAGCATATATATAGATTCAGCTAAGTCCCAATTTAGAAATGCATTGTTGACATCGATTTGTTGAACATTCCAATTTCTTGAAGCTGCCAAGGTGAAAACCAATCTAATAGTAGAAAATTTAATAACAAGAATAAAAGTTTCCAAGAAGTCAATCCGAGCAATTTGCTCAAATTCCCTAGCCACAAGCCTAGCCTTCAACTTATCAAGAGAGCCATCTGATTTTGTCTTAACTCGAAAAACCCACTTGCATGAGATAGGATATATATCAGAGGTTGGAGGAACAAGAGTTCATGTTTTTGTTGATGTTAAAGCTTGATGTTCAGCCTGCATGGCTTGGAACCAGGCTGGATCAGAGATAGCCATTTTAACTGAAGTAGGAACTATAGGAAGAGCAGAAACATGATAAACCTTAGGTTTGATAATCCCATTTTTAGCTTTAGTAGTCATATGATTAATAGTTTGGAAGGGATGAGGAGAAGAAGAAGATGAAGAAGAGGATGAGGAAGAAGTGGAGGAGAGGGAGACCTGCAGAGATGAAGAAGAAGAAGAAGAAGAAGAAGAAGAAGAAGAAGAAGAAGAAGAAGAAGAAGAAGAAGAAGAAGAAGAAGAAGAAGAAGAAGAATGAGAGGATGAAGAATGAGGAGAATGTATAGAAGGAGAGTTCTGAGGAAGAGAGGAGGAAGAAGGTTGTGGAGAGTGTAAAGGAGGAGAAGAAGAAGATTGTTGAGTATGTGCAGATGTTTCAACAGGGGTATCTGTAGTAGCAGAGGTGGGGATGGAAAAAGAGTGTCAGAGATAATAAAGGAAGGAGGAGAGGAGGAAGAAGGGAATAAAGTGTTGTAGGGAAACTCAATTTCATTGAATTGAACAGTTTCAGCTATATAAATTCTGCCAAAAGGACTGAGACACCTATAACCCTTGTGAGATGGACTGTAGCCAAAAAACACACATTTGGTAGACTTGAATTAAAGCTTGTGCTGATTGTAAGGTTTAAGGAATGAAAAGCAGAAGCAACCAAAGGTATGGAGAAAGGTGTAATCTGGTAGAAGAGAATGAAGACGTTGATAATGAGAGGTATGTTTTGTAGTAGGAGAGGGTAATCTGTTGATAAGGAAAGTGGCATCAGCAACTGCATCCCACCAATAAGAGAGTGGCATGGTTGTCTGTGCCAGAAGAGTGAGACATGTGTCAAAGATATGTTGGTGTTTTCTTTTAGCTTTGCCGTTTTGAGGATGAATATGTGGACAAGGGTGCTAAAATTTTATACCTAGATCAGAAAAGTAGGAAGCCAGAGGCCTAAATTCACCCCCCCCCAATCAGATTGAAAAGCTATTATAGAGGCATTATACTGAGTTTTGATCAAGGTAAGAAATTGTTTAACAATGGAGGAAGTGTCAGATTTATGTGTGAGAGGATAAATCCAAGTAAATCGGGTAAAATCATCTATGAAGTATATGTAGTAATTGTAACCAAGTGTACTAGGAGTGAATGCAGGTCCCCATAAATCTAAATGGATGAGTTGAAAAGGAGCCTTGGTATGAAGAGATTGAGATATATGTTGTTTCTGATGTATTTTTCCAATGCTACAAGCATCACAAAAAAGAAGATATTTTTGATTGAAGGAAATGTTCAGAAGTTTACATATTTGAGCTAGCACACTGGAGTTTGGATGGCCTAGCTTTCTATGATAAATATTAATATCAGAAGTACATTTAGACAGGTATATTGAGTTTGGCATAAAAGAGTGTGGTAAATTTTTTGGTTGAACATATTTATTTACATCACCGGAACTATTTGGTATCTGATTTGAGGAAGAATTTCCTTGCAGTTCAGAGCGAGTAGCAACCCCATTAAGCTGGTAGAGTCCCTAGGAGAGAGCCCCATTCATCAGCACCTTGTTGGTTTTGATGTCCTTGACACAGTAATAAGTTGGATAAAGCTCCACAAAAACATTATTGTCTTTAGTAAATTTAGATATGCTTGTTAGTGCCATCGTTATGCACTAATGTTTAGTTCGTGTTTGTATTGACGAGATATAGAAGACAATGTGTTCCAAGGTATGCCTGAAGACAAAAGTTCCGATGTGAAAGTTTTGAAGAACAATTGGTGAACTGTTCGCTCTGATATTTCTGACATACCCAGGAATAGTTTAATTATGGCAGTTTCCATACCGGAAAGATCTTGCATCGAATCAGTTTGGAAGGTTAAGATATAATCGTTTGACTATTTTGTAGTGTAGATAACTAGACATCGTACTGAAATTAACCCTACTACACATGGAAAGTATCTACACATGTTTGGAAGGATCACAAGCCAATATTTGCTTACCTATATCGGCTGATAGTGACCAACGGTGTCGTTGAAGTGAATGATATATAAAGACCGATTCATTGTGCAATCAGGTGTGGACTTTATTAGATTCTCTTAGCATATTATTTGAGAGTCAATTTCATTTGTGATACATATGTATTAGCTGGTAGTTGTTCCTTCAATAGTTTAACATGATATTCTAGCAAGTTAATGTTTTGAGTGAAACACGTGAAAGGTTGTTTAATCCATTTTGTATGCAATCTCGGGAGAGATTGTAAGTTGAAGTCGTGGGTAGCTAGAGGGAGTCTAGTGTTACGATTGTGAGAGGATCTCACAGCTTTCGTTTAGTAAAAGAGTTCGTGAA
The DNA here is from genome assembly GCA_026008535.1 of Perilla frutescens. NCBI lineage: Eukaryota > Viridiplantae > Streptophyta > Magnoliopsida > Lamiales > Lamiaceae > Perilla > Perilla frutescens. The sequence continues at coordinate 50,856,767 of BRKX01000006.1, forward strand.
GAAGAACGGATAGCATTAGAAGGGAGTCCTGTATGTGTAATAGCTTAAATACACTTCATGAATGAGTAGCAAACGAATCTTCAAGTTTGGGCGAAGTCCCTCCGGAGTAGGTTGATTAACCGAACTGGGTTACCAATCTCGTGCATATATTAACTGCCTTCTATTTACTATTCTTACATTTATTCCCAACATATCGTAGAACAATTGTATGCAGTTTTTTTAAATCACACTTAGCACGGATTGTCATTTTTCAATTGGTATCAGAGCGGGTCACCAGTTGTATAGGTGTGATCTTAGGATTTTAATCCGTGTTTTTGTGTTTGTTTTGCCGAGATGGACATGATGAAAGAAGGAGCATCGACGGTGTGACCTCCGCTTCTTAATGGTAATAATTATGCCTACTGGAAAGCCAGAATGACTGCGTTCATTCGTTCAATTGATGAACGTGCCTGGAAGATGGTGACCGAAGGATGGAAGCCTCCCACAAAAATGATGAAAAGGCAAAATTGTGATGAAGCCTGACGAAGAGTGGGACAATGATGACTATCAGGTGATGGGGCTGAATGCTAAAGCCATGAGTGATATCTTTTTGGCTGTTGATATCAACGTCTTCAAGCTTATCTCCACTTGTGATAAAGCTAAGGATGCGTGGGACATATTGCAGACCACCTATGAGGGAACACACAGTGTTTGTGCCTTATGGATGCAACTACTCACCACCAGATTCGAGAATCTCAGGATGGATGAGGCTGAAAAACTTACTGATTTTAATGCTAAAATTTATGATATTGCAAATGAAATCTTTGCCCTTGGAGATGCCATTTTTGAAGAAAAACTTGTCCAAAAAGTTCTTCGCTCCCTGCCCAAAAGATTTGCTTACAAAGTCACGGCTATTAAAGAAGCCAAAGACGTGAGTAAGATGAAGCTGCAAGAGCTGATGGAGTCATTGCGAACTTTTGAAATAGGTCTGACAGAAGAAGAAACTGTATAGAAGAAAACATTGCTTTTCAGGCTGATTCCAGTGCTGATATTCCCAGCAATGTTCCTGACAAAGCTGACCTTGCAAAGTCAATTGCTATGTTGTCAAAAAATTTCTCAAAGTTTGCAAAATGCTATGAGAAGTCTTCTCAAAATAATGCTGGCAAGAACAGGTTTCCTAAAACTCGAAGAACCAAGGATGAGGAGTCAAATGAAGACCGACATAAGGAAGTGAAGTGTAGAGAATATGGTGGTTTTGGTCATTACTAAGCTGAGTGTGCTAACACGCTAAAAAAGAAGAACAAGTCATATTGTTCTACCTTAAGTGAAAGCGATGATCCTGATGATATTGCTTTCATGACACACTCTGTCAAAGAGTCTATGCCTGCATCTGTTTCTGACAATGAGGTCGAGAAAATTTCTGAATGCAGCGATGATGAGATTTTACTGAGGAATCTGCTATGGAGGTGTATAAGAAGCTGCATTCCAGTTGGATCATGGTGGTTAAAGTCAATGAAGACTTGATGAAAGAGAATTCCAATCTCTTGAAAGAAAGAGATGATCTCTCTACTCACCTCAATGAGTTGCAGAATAAACTGTTGCAGTCCCGGAACAATTCGAATGCTCAAACTGGTGAACTTCTACATCTGAAAAAGCTTGTCAAAATGATGAACTCTGGCTCATCTCAGCTTGATGAAATTCTTTCTAAGGGAAAGAGTCCTCAGGATCATACTGGGCTCGGATTTAATGGTGGTCATTCTTATAACAAATTCTGTCAATGACAGTCGTCTGGAACAAAAGATCCAACTGTCCCAGAACCAAAAGCTGAGCCAAAGAACAAGCAGCAGTAGCAAAGAAAGTCTCCTCAAAAGATACGTGTTGTGTGTCACTACTGTGTGTCACTACTGTGTTACAAATTTTGGCACGCCCTGTAACACGAATTTTTGTATTTAATTTGGTAAAACACAAAACAGTGTACAATAAAATGATTTCGGATCAAAAGTTCTTATACGGATCCAATTTCTATTTTTCCTCTGATTCTTCTCTTCAAAACTTGATTTTCAAACGGTCTTTGAAATCTTCAGAGTAAATTTATCTCTTTGATTTTCTCGGACTTGTTGTTTGAACTTGGCCTTTGAAGTTTTCGGGGAAGATTTGTATCCTCGATCTTCTTTGACTTGATCTTTAGTCTTGATAACGTTAACTCGGAGGGCCGATTCCTTGTTTCCGGATCAAACGCTAATTTCGGAATGAATTTGATGAAGAACGCCTTTGACTGCCTTGCTTATGGATCAAACGTCGTCTTCGGGATGATTTTGATGAAGAATGCCTTGAATATCTTTGAGAATTTCACTTATGGAAGTTCTCAAATTCTTGAACTCTTCAAATGACTTCTGGTGTGTTTTTCAACTGATATGGAGGCCCTTATTTATAGTTGTGGGAAGAGAGATCTAGAGCTGATGTAACACTATCTCATTGGCTATTGGAAATTGATATATATCTTGAAAGATATTTACTTGTTTCCAAAGAACTTGATGTTTATCATATAATAATATCTTTATTATTTAAATATTTTATTTAATTTTGGATTTGATATGATTCCAAAACTAAATAAATATATTAAAATCAATAAAAATATTATTTATAATATTGAAAAATTTCACCGCCTACAAATGCCCCCTCGAGACTTGTTCATTGATGACTTGTCATTTGAAATGAATGAGTCTCGAAAATTGATTAGATAGTGTAAACTCGTATCAAGGAGTCTTGAACTTGAATTTATTAGATAGTTTATACTCGTGTCAAGGAGTTCTTGAATAGTTTATACTCATATTCAAGAGTTCTTCAATTTGAGTTTATTAAATAGTTTATACTCGTATCAAGGAGCCTTCAATTTGGATTTGAATTTAGATAGTTTATGCTCGTATCAGGGAGCTTTCTTGAACTTGGATAGCTTATGCTCATATCGAGGAGCCTTCAATTTGAATTTGGACTTTGTAGACCTTTTATACTCGTGTCCGTGAGTACTTGGATTTGAATTTGGATTTGTAGACATTTTTATACTCATGTCAAGGAGTCTTGAATTTGAATTTGTAGACCTTTTATACTCGTGTCAATGAGTCTTGGATTTGAATTTGAATTTATAGACATTTTATACTCGTGTCAAGGAGTTTTAAAGATAGTTTAGACTCTTATCGAGGAGCATTGTCCTTTTTTATTTTCATTGATTGTGACATATGTTGAAAGACTTGAATTGGCCCATGATTAGATTTGTAGCCGTTTCATCATCATCATCATCATCTTCTTCTTCTTCTTCTTCTTCTTCTTCACTTGGAGATTCCTCAAAATGTTTGCCCCCATCATTTATTTCTGACTCTTCTTCAAAGTTGTGATGCTTTTGTATCGACAGTTCTTGAACTTCATTTGCAGCCATGCTTAACTCCATGTCGTAAGCTCTAGTGGCCAATTCCTCGAAAGTCTTTGGCTGAATCCCTTTCAAAATATATCGAAGACCCCAACACATGCCTTAGATGCACATTTCAATTGGTGAAGTTTCTGATAATTGATCTTTGCAATTCAGGCTTAAGTTTCTCCAACGGTTGATGTAGTGAATGACGGACTCTTCTTTTTGTTGGTTTGTATTTGTGAGTTCAACCAAGCTAACCGACCTTTGAGTACTGTAGAAGCGGTTCAGGAATTCTTTCTCCAATTGCCCCCAACTATCAATTGAATTTGGCTCCAAATCGGTATACCAATCAAATGCGTTGTCTTTTAAAGAACGAACGAATTGCTTCACCAAGTGATCTTCGTATGTCCCAGCATCATTACAGGTCTCTACAACGTGAGCCACATGTTGTCTTGGATTTTCTTTGCCATCAAATTGTTGAAACTTTGGCGGCTGGTAGCCATCTGGCATCTTTAAGTTGTCAATTCTTAGAGTATATGGCTTGTTATAAGTCCATAGTGATTTACGGCTCTCTCCAGACTTGTCCTTGATTATCTTCAGTATGAAATCTTTGAGTTGATCAACTTGTATTGAGCCATCAGATGAGATTTCAATTTCTTTGGTTGTAGATTTTCCACTTTTATTGTCATGTAGCTTTGTAGATATCTCAACTTCAGTATCTTCATCAACTTGCTCGCCACATGTATCAACAATCATTTCTTTTTTCAGTTTCAAGATTTGAGCATCTCGTTCTTGTATCCGCAAAGCAAGTCCTTCGGCAAGCTTCGTTAAGTTTGCAATTTGCTCTTCCTGAATTGTAGACATTTTGATGCTTGAGGAAATTGATGAAGATGAGAGATGAGAGGTAGAGATTGTCCCACTAGGCGTGCCAAAATTTGTAACACGAATTTTTGTATTTAATTTGGTAAAACACAAAACAGTGTACAATAAAATGATTTCGGATCAAAAGTTCTTATACGGATCCAATCTCTATTTTTCCTCTGATTCTTCTCTTCAAAACTTGATTTTCAAACGGTCTTTGAAATCTTCAGAGTAAATTTGTCTCTTTGATTTTCTCGGACTTGTTGTTTGAACTTGGCCTTTGAAGTTTTCGGGGAAGATTTATATCCTCGATCTTCTTTGACTTGATCTTTAGTCTTGATAACGTTAACTCGGAGGGCCGATGCCTTGTTTCCGGATCAAACGCTAATTTCGGAATGAATTTGATGAAGAACGCCTTTGACTGCCTTGCTTATGGATCAAACGTCGTCTTCGGGATGATTTTGATGAAGAATGCCTTGAATATCTTTGAGAATTTCACTTATGGAAGTTCTCAAATTCTTGAACTCTTCAAATGACTTCTGGTGTGTTTTTCAACTGATATGGAGGCCCCTACTTATAGTTGTGGGAAGAGAGATCTAGAGCTGATGTAACACTATCTCATTGGCTATTGGAAATTGATATATATCTTGAAAGATATTTACTTGTTTCCAAAGAACTTGATGTTTATCATATAATAATATCTTTATTATTTAAATATTTTATCTAATTTTGGATTTGATATGATTCCAAAACTAAATAAATATATTAAAATCAATAAAAATATTATTTATAATATTGAAAAATTTCACCGCCTACAGGGATATAAGTGGAAAAGGATGTGGTGTATAGAGCAAAAACAATAAAAAATTTTTAAAAATTGTGGCGTATTAAGTAAATGTGGTGTATAATGAAAAATTGATGGTGCAAATAGCAATGTATAATTGTAGATAACTATAGCGAGGAAAAAGAATAATAAAATAAATAAAATATTTGCTCGATCAAGGTATATGGTACATGATTTTCTTTTTATTATCAATATTAACCTTGACGTTTTCTATGTAAGTCAAAAATAACAAATCCAATTCTAACAAAAAGAATTGAATATATATATATATATATATATATATATATATATATATATATATATATGTATTCAACAAATTATTATTATTATTATTATTATTGCAAAGATGAGTATAAAATATATGAAATTGTCTATTACATTTTTACATTTCCATATAATTTCAATTTATTGTGCTTTAGTTTAATTTTACTCATGTTATTATAATTTTTTTGGTTTCTAATATTTTAAATAATCAATTAATAAGCAAAAACTGAAAATTAAATCTAAAAAATTATGAGAAACCATAATTAGGTATGATGAATCATAAATAACAAGTGTAAACTTAAACTTAACCAAATTAGAGAAAAAATAAAAAAAAATATAAAAATATTAATTGTGCAATAGAGAATGCAACACAAAAATATAATAACCTATTTCATCCGAAATTATACCACCTGTGATGCTAAATTTAAGCCGAAATTTTATTCATTTTTCCAAATCTTTTGATGGATCTACAAATAAATGAAAATTAAAGACAACGATCATATACAATATCCCAAGGAAAATAAATGCAATAATACAAAAAATTAAATTATTTTTTTTCACCTTTTTCTGGTATATGTTATTGAAGTGCAGCTTGAGCAGCTTCATCCCCATGACCCCATCAACATTTCTGTTCACTCTCAACAATCAAAAACTGTCCTCGTAATAAAATAATTGTTAATTAAATGGTCAGCATTTTGGCAGATCTTTTGGAGGAGGCAAGATTGATTGATCTGGTCCTTTCCCATTTTCCACCAAAAATGCCATCTTTAGCCCCCATGTTGTGTGAATTTCCAAATGACAATGCATAAACCAAACCCCTGCATCAACATATATTTAATTTGCATATTATATATCCAATTCATGCACTCTAAATTAATTTCTATTCGATTTCACGTACTCTAACATATTCAATTTTCATTTCTCATTTCTTTTAATTAATTACTCCTACAACATTAATTGTGGGATTGAGTTGAAACCAAGTGGATGATGTGTCATGCTATAATCAATCAAGGAAATCTCTCTCTCTCTCTCTCTCTCTCTCTCTCTCTCTCTCTCTCTCTCTCACCTGCATGAAAACTATATCTCACCCTCGATGATATAAAATATAAATGCACCTAAAATATAATAAGTAGAAAGTAAACTATAATTTCAATTATGCCTATAGACGACCCTAAATCTTTTCGTCCTCTATTCCAATACGATCAACACACTTGCATTCTCGAAAACAAAACAAAAACAAAAATGGAAGAAATTAGACAATGCACCGTACCTGGATTATCAGCCCGGAATCTGATAGCAGTCCATCCAGCAGTGGGCACGCTTATAGTGTTCCTCTCGACCGGATCAACAAGATTAAATTTCTTCGCATCATTTACCGGATCATAATTCCCAACTCCTTTCCCAACGGCGAAGAAATTAAACCCATGCAGATGCGTCGGATGGCTCTCCGGCGCTATCATCGACGTGCCCTGTATCACAATCTGCACCGTCGAATTATACCCCACTCTATACACCTTCGTCCCGTTCAACGTCTGCATGTTAGCCGGCGCCGCCCCCGTGTAGTTGTACGGCATGGCCGGAGTCGCCGGGAAATCCGTCGTGTAGACTCCACTTATGTTGTAGTAATGCGCCTGGAGCAGCGCCGTCGTGGGCATAACAAAGCTGACGTTGTTGATATCCGCCACCACACGGCTGCCGTTGACACACGTGGCGCAGGGGTTGACCCCGACTCCGATGGCGAAGAGGAGCGAGTGGTCGACGGTCTGCGGGACGCTGGCCGGGTAGTCCCTCGAGTTGAGGCTCCTGAGGGAGTCCATGAACGCCGTTGTGACTCGGGTCGCGTTTTTGGAGGGAATGGCGGTTAGGCCGGTCGGGTAGAAGGCCGGGGTGCCCGTGTAGCGGAGGCTGCCCGTGGCGATTTGGTTGTCCGTGGCTACAATGGTGTCCATGAAGGGTGAAATGGCGATTATGTACTTGCCGGTGGGCTGATCGGCGTGGAGGAGGGCGGTGGTCGTCTGCCCGGGGCCGATGAAGAGGGTGTCCGTGTTGAAGGGCTTCGTGTAGGCCGCATCGACTTCGACTATTGTTAGAAGGTGGCCTGCGATCTTGAAGAAGAGCTCTTCGTTCACTGCTGCATTCACTATGCGTAGGAGGTATGTTTTGCCTTGCTCTACGTGTAGAGTGTAGCCTACACAGAGAAAAGGTGTGTGAAAAGGTCAGAATGTTTGTGGAAATTAAAATGTGTGTTAGTACCTTGGGAAGAGCAGTTTGGAGCCGGTCCGGGATGTCCGTTGATGGTGTGGGCATCTGACACGTTGGGCGGTTGGCCGGCTTGCATAGCCTGGTTGATCACAGCTTCCACATCCGACTTCCACCATTCACCTGCACAATATGTACACGAGATTCATGAAACACTGTTTGTAATAGAAGAATTAATGGGGATCAACATTGTGAAAAGAAACCTAATATGATGATTTCTTCCTTGTCCGGCTTGGGAAACGGGTAGGGAACGCCGAGCTTGGGGAGAATGACAATGGCGCCATGCACGGTGGCTCTCTGCCAGTTTATATGTGCATGCCACAGAAGAGTGCCTCTCTGGCCTGTGAGGGTGAAGTTGTAGATGAAGCTCTGCCCCGTCTGAATGGGGCATTGCGTTATATAAGCAGGCCCGTCGGACCAGCCCGTCCTGAGCTGTCTAACACCATGCCTACATTGCAACACCATTGCAGAGTTACTAATCTTGAATCAATGCTAAATCTATAGAGCAAAAAGGTTTGTCGGTCTAAGGTTTTGGAATATGCTTAACCAGACCAGTGTATTGTGACGTTGTCTGAGACATGGTTAACGACCCTCACAATCACCGTATCATCTTCTCTTGCATAGAGAGTTGGCCCTGGAAACTTCCCATTCACCACGATTATTGGCTTGCTCGCACATAGCCTCGTTGTGTTTTTCCTTACAACCTAAAATAGAAACAAAAATGTGAGATGAACATGATTATTTCATTAACTGCTACTTCTGTTTAATTTCAATGAGAAAGAAACTGTGAAATAATGTGCTATTTGTAATGTACTTACGCTGAACTTATAATGTCGAATTTTGGACTCAACAAGCGACATAGAGCAGAAAACTGCAAGCAGAACGAGAGCCAGAACTGCGCGATTTCCCATCATCTCGGTCTCTTGCTCTCTTTATTTTTTCGTGTAAAGTCTCTGTTTCAGACAAAGATTACATGAAGATTGAAGCGTTTATAAGGGAAGAAACTTCGGTGCTGCAACATCGTTTTAGTAAGTTAGGTGAGTGGAGCTAGACAGCCATGCAGTTTTCCAAGTTTTCTTGCATATTACACAAAGTGGTTATGTGTCAAATGTATATCCCCAGATTGATACATTTTTTGACTCAATGCAACTAGCAGTATGTCTTGAAAGGTATGTATAATCTGTATTTTTATTTCTTCCGTACATTACTTGATTATTGTGGTTGTCATTTTGACAAATTCTTCTATCATACTTGAAGTATTTTGCAATCAACACATGATACCTCATTTTGCAAATTTCTGTCATTTTGCAAAACTAATTGTGTGTGATGTGTATCTACCTTAACCTCTTCAAATCTGCATTATTTTTCAATTTTCACAACAGGGAATTAAAAAGAAAACCTTGAAAAAGAAGAGCTAAAATTTGAAATTAATTAGGCATATCAAATACAAACCTCAGTTGGCAGCAGCTACATGTAGTATCATAGTGAACATATATTCAACTGTAAAAAGCTAATCAATTTTCTCTACTCATGTAGTTTTATCGGATTTTGTGTGTATTGATTGGAACTATATCCATGCAACTATCAAACGTCGTATTCCATGAATTGATTGCTTAGCTGCAACGTTCGTAGCATGTAGATTTTCTATGCAGTATAGTCCTACTGTATTTGCTAGCTTCCAGAAGAGTATTGATTTGAACTGTGCAGGAGTTGGTAATTGTGGTTAAAAGCAATAAAAAGATGATTAGTTGAGAAATAGTTTTCATTAAAACATGCATTAATGTGGTAACACCTATCACCACACCTTTAAAATAAGTTAAATGGATCATTAGATGAAGTTGTAAGCAACAGCTCATTCCACAACTAAAAAAGGAGCAAATTTTACTGCATAGTTGTTTCTATTTTCCACAACAGCAAAATTATGCCTCAAAAATGTCATTTTACAATGTTGAGAGAAGTTACGTATCATTGTCTTGACCACAAGCAAATTCTTGGTTCAAGAATGTGACAGAGTTTCTAGATGAGATCTGAATAGCACCCTCGATTCTATTAATACAAGACTTGTACAGATATCCCAAGTAGTCCACTATGTACTCCTCTGAGATGCCTTCGACAGGGCTGATCTCGAATGTCCAGTCCACTAGAGTCGAGCCATCTCCGTAGTCTGTGAGTTTGAGTGAGTTTGAAGATCCATCAAGGCCTACATTGCTTGCTTCCATTCGATATATGTAACTGTGAGACGGAGGGTCCATGAGAACTAGCCTTTCCTTGATCCATGATCTGTCCTCGTCTTTCTGTGGGAACATGAAACCTGAGACTAACCGGATGTAGCCTGGGACACCTTCCTCTCCTGCCAAATCAGTGCAGTTTTCGACCATTGGCATCCATTCGTGTAATCTGCTGCTTCGAGAAACCATATTCCACACCTTGTCTATTGGTGCATCAACAATGCCTCCTACTGATCCATGCCATTTTTGGTTCTTCGCCTCATTTCCCTGTCGAATATACAACCATATAATGAAAGTTCTGTTATAAGTAGTAAGATTGTTGAAATGGGCTAAAGAAAGCAATAGTTTCAATCAAATGTTTTTGAAGCCATACCTTATATGGCTCACCCTTCTTTTCCATGATGTTAACATAGGATTAGCTCACAAGAAACCTTTGCTTCTTGCAACTATTTATTACGACAGCCTGCTTCAAGAACGCGTTCACATTTTCTTGTTAGTGTATCCTAACAAAAATGCGATAGGATGTGTTGCATAGGGACAACAAGGGCAATCTGAGATTCCAAGAATGATTCTAGCACAAAAATTTCTTTGGAAACTACGAAGTTTGGAGATCTAATGGAATTTTAAAAAAGGTATTGTAACATAGTTCTTGGGCATAAAAAACAAAGAAAACAGTATGACAGCTATGTTTCTGGTTTATATTTATAGGGAAACGCAGCTCTTGTACTAGACTATTATGAAGAATCAAACTTGGATTAGGACAATTTCATATAAAAGAATTTGAACTGAAGAAGCTTCATTGATAAAGTGATATCATGATCATAATATACCTGCATCTTCAGTTTTCATCAAGACATAATTTTATAGGTCTGTGTACAAAGCATTCACTCTAGCTAAACAAGAATAGAAACAGCAGGGAATTCTCGAATATTTGGTGGGGAACGACGTGGTCAAGCAGCAGCTCCAACTGGTTGAGAGACCTTGAGTCTGGAAGATCCATAGAGAGTTTCCTCAAATCGAATGATCTCATTCTTGGATCCATAAGCAACTTGAGTCCTCTCATCAAGATTGTTGATCACCTTGTCCAGCACAGATTGTTTGCCGTCGCTGCTGTAGCCGCCCGCCTTCTCAATCAAGAACCCCAAAGGAGCCACTTCAAAGAGCAGCCTCAGCTTGGCTTTGGCAGATGGTGATATCACATTTGTGAAAATTCCCTTCTCTTTCACAATGATCTGCACAATTTGATCCCCAAAAACACTTCTGTTAGCCTAAAATCGACTTGGTCAAATGTTCGTTCTACACAGACTACAGAGGAGGAGGAAACATACTTGATTAACATCAGGCACCATTCCTCCTGTGTATCTCAGGGTGTATTTCTCATTGACATAGTAGTCGATCAGCTGTGATTGAACACGCTTGTCATTACACAGATTCATAGCATGAAATTCGAAAGAAAAATAATGTTGAAAGGAAAAGCAGAAGAGAGACCTTGGCATATTCAGGGTTGTCTGAGGTAGCCCTCAAGTTACCAGGTGAAAACATCTTTCCCTCTCCAATTGATGTAGTGTCTTTCACATGTTGCCATTTTCCTGCAAGAACAATCCAGTAAAATGAAAATGAACGAGGTTTCACGCTATATTTATAATGCAACACAATTGAGAAATTGCATGAAGAATGTTCAAACAAACCTTCATCAAGCAAGAGAAATTCATGTGTTCCAGGAATATCCTTGAGAGCAAGAACATAAGTAGTTCGAGGCCCGAAAATCCCCATGGCAGCAGCAACTTGTTGAGCTCCAGTCACTCCAGTGAGCTTGTCACCAGGCCATACTCCAAAGATTGTACCAACAGTGAAATTTGTGTCAACAATGCTGGAACCATCGAGTGGATCAAATGCAACACTGAACCCTCCTGCTCCAATTCGACAAAATCAAGCCTCGTTGCAAACACGGATGAAATAAAATACGAGATTCTTAATTATACATACCTTCAACAGGCCCTCCCATATCTTGGAGCTCAGGCACTTCCTCAGAGCAAGCATACTTGCAGAAGTGGGAATATTGCAATGCCTATACATCATCAACAAGCAAAATACATAAATTTTCTTGAATCATGGAACTTTTATAAATCTGTTAGAAGATTCTAAGTTGTGAAACTTAGTTCATCAGCTCAAGTTTGCCAATCAAGTCCCTGCTACTAAATTCTAATTCTGTCATCACTAAATAAAGGCACACTTGGCCTCTAATATGCTCATCAAAGAGTTCAATGGATGTCAAAAACTAGTGTAATAATCAAACACACACACACACACACGCCTAAATAAGGCTGCAAAACAGGGTGAAATAAGAATCCAACCTCGAAAAGGAGATTGTTAGCAAGCATATCAACAGCAAGTTGCTCGTCTCCGAAAGAGTTAACACAGGCAGTTCCACCACAAGAAGCTGTTCTAACTTTGAAGGCAATAGTTCTAAGTGCCTCTCCCATGCACATCATAAGCCTAATCAGCCCCTTATCCGAGGTCGATTTTGAAAGAAATTCTTCCTGCAAACAATCAATCACAACATTCAAAACAACACAAAGAAGAAGAACCCTTCATCACATCACATCATATCATCTCTCTCACTACAGGATTCTTTCATGCTTTACTCACCAGACTGTCACCAATCTCACACTTGGTCACAAGGGAAGAACTCTTCCCCTTAGACACCTTCGTCGATGATCTTGGCGCCACACGCAACGACTCCCCAAATATCGAGCTACCTTTCGAACTCTGCGCAATGAATCCAAACCACTATTTTCATGCTTAAGCAACCAACTTTTCTTCGATAAACCAAAACCATAATCTTCAAAAACATTACTACAAAATCTCGAACTCTGTTAATCATGCATGGTTGCATTCATTATAACATTGGCATAATTTGCAGGAAAAAAAAAAAAAGCAGCAGCAACAATAATTTAAGAAAATTAAGCAGAGAGTCGAAGCAACAAACCTTGAAGCTGAAAGATTGATAAAGGGAACGGGGTGAGGCGAGTGCAGCTGAATATTGCTGTGAAGAAACATTAGGCAAAATTGCTCCACGAGCGCAGCATGCAATACTAGTCTCCATTGTTTGATTTATTGGAAGAAAGTTAATGTTGTTTGCTAACAATTGTAAGTAGTTAACAGAGTTATTTGGGCTTCAACAATGGGAGTGGAGAGATAGCAGATAAGCAGCTGGTGATGTGTTGACACGTGGCACCAGCCCAGTAGGAAGATGATTTATTTCTATCTCACATTTATATGTGGCTCAAATATTAGTGTTACATGCTCGAGATATGGTGCGCAGTGGCTCGCATCATCATTTTGTTTGTATATGCAATTTGCCACTTCAATTTGATATTTTGGATCTTGAAATTTGTGAAGAATTACACATTATCATCATCTATTTGATGTAGGAACTTAGTCGAGTAAATCTTAGGAAAAAAATGTTAAAGTAGTCAAAATTATATGTTGTTTTTTTTTTTGTTAGAAAAATATTTTGATATTTTTTTTACTATAAAAATAAGTTATTACTAAATTTTATTTAGTTCCAATTTACGGGGGGTATTTAAGTAATTCGATATAGAAAGTATTTGAACACATTATTTTTAGTAACAAAGCAAGTTGCCTACATCATCAAGGCTACGCCAAGAGAAAATTAAAAAAATTCGTATTATGTTTTGTATAATTCCACCACCACCGCTTCACACTGTCGGTGTCAATTAATGATTATTGCAATTTACAATGGAAAAGTGCATATATAGTAGTTGGTATAGTTTTCGAATATCATTTTACATTTTTCATGTTTCACTGATAAATTTATTATATTAATAATAAGTATGACAAAAATTAAAAGTAATTATAACATAGAACATATTAAACATTTATCAATAAAAATTAAATTTAAAAAATATTTATAATTATGAAATAATCAATAGTAATAATTAATTATTAACTAAAAATTGAAAATTAAATCTTAAAAACTTACTATAATCTTATTTGGGTGGAATGAACCATAATTAGTAATTGTATAAATTAAATCAAAACACAATAAATTAATGTCCTCGAAATTGGAAGAAAATTGTTGTGCCGTGGTGTTGAATTCCACAGCCTTAAAAACGATTGACGGCAGCCCGAGGTGTTTAGCCTAACGCCGGATCGTTCCCAAGGTTCACACGACGCTCCAACCAACGCGAACACTCACGGCGGCGGAACTAGAGGTACTCGAACTATTGCTCAAAGAAAGGAAGGAAGAAAGCAATGGAATTTTCTGTATCTATTTCCCAGAGAGAGCAACAATAAATAGAAGATGAAAGAGGCCGTTTCTCCCACTCTCAAACCCACGACCAAGTCGTACACATGAACGTCTCTCTGACTTGTTCAAAACAGAAGCAGAAAAGAAGAAAAATAGGGAAGAACTAGGGCAAAAAATAAAAATAAGCAACAAAAGAAGAGCCCAACCCACGAGCCATATCTCCCAACACGCGCGACGACCAGACCAAATCGAGCCGGGACGGACGGACGGCGCACGCAGGGGCTTCGCCATCACTGTCTCTCCATAAAAGCCCACAAGCTATTTGAACCCAAGTGATGGAAAGGATATTAAAAGGGCCTCCAAAAAACAATTCAAAACCGATGTGGGACAAGAGAATAACAAAGTAATTGCTTTCCATTTTCAACAATCCCCCACAAATGGAAAGCAATGGGATAAAAGAACAACTCTGACCAAAAGAAGGAAAAATGAATAAGTGACAATAATCTTTCGATTTTGAATTGAAACTTATTTGAAATAAAGGACAACACGTGAATCCAAAAAGTGTGTTAGACACTTGAACTTTAAAAGTTTCAAGTGAAATCTCTTAGATCATTGCACAAATCCTTAAAACGAGTAAACTCCGCGATATCAACAATGACCATCACAACCTTGGATTCTCATGAGTGCAGTAGCAAGATAAAGTCTTACATAGGAGATGGCCAGTTCTCCACACTCACTTAAGTGATTCCAGATTGTGCGTCTCACAAGCACAAAAATACAACAACAGTACGTCTCATTAACACAAATTTATTGAATCATTAAGAGCCAACAGCTAAACCTCAAACAGTCAAATATCACGTACATCAGTACAATACCATCAAGTCCACTGCTTAGGACCACCCACAAAGGGGCTATGGTACAATATTAAATGTAAATCTATCAAGTCCGTCTCAATAGGACCACCCACAACTGGGCTATGGAATGAAACATTTCATAAACACCCAACAATGTCTCACAAGTAATCAATAAGTTAAATAAGATAAACTTTATAGTTTCATTTGGCCTTAGAAAGGTATCCACTAAAAGTTACCTCACTGACGAGGCCTTACGCCCATTCCCTTGGAAGAATCCAACACTTGATTGGCATTAAGACCTTTGGTGAGAGGATCGGCTAGATTTCTTTCAGACCTTATGAAATCCAAAGAAATCACTCCACTTTTCAGCAACTGCTTCACACCAGCATGCCTCACCCGGATGTGTTTCCTCTTTCCATTGTAGACGCTATTCTTGGCAACTCCAATGGCAGCCTGCGAATCACAATGCAAAGAAATAGGAGCAGCCGAATTCCTCACAAGAGGTATGTCAGCCATCAAACTCCTCAACCAATCAGCTTCACGACCTGCTAACTCAAGAACAATAAATTCAGATTCCATAGTGGAGTTAGCAATACATAATTGTTTAGCTGATTTCCATGAAACAGCACCACCACCCAGAGTAAACACAAAACCACTAGTGGAACTCACTTCATCATTACCTGACACCCAGTTTGCATCACAATAACCTTCCAGAACAGCAGGAAATTTTTCAAAATGCAAACACCAATCAAAAGTGCCTTTCAAATATTTTAATAAGCGATAAAGAGCAGTCCAGTGCTCATTACTAGGATTATGTGTATACTGACTCAAACGACTCATAGCATATGCAATATCAGGTCTAGTGCAATTCATAAGGTACATCACACTACCTATGATCTTAGCATATTCAGTTTGAGAGACAGGTTCATTCACATTTTTCTTTAGATGCATGCCACTATCATAAGGTGTTTTAACAGCAGATAGAGAATCACAATTAAAACGTGTTAACGCCTTTTCCACATAGTGTGACTGACTCATCATAAAACCATGCTCAGTTTTTTCCAGTTTGATACCAAGTATAAGATCAGCCTCACCCAAATCTTTCATATCAAATGCAGAAGATAGAAATGACTTGGTTTCCAAAATCACATCAAGACTGGTCCCAAAAATAAGCATGTCATCAACATATAAGCACACAATCACACAACCAGAATCGTACATCTTAGAATATAAACAAGAATCAAAACCATTAACCTTAAAACCATTTGCAGTAATAGTACTGTGAAACTTGTCATACCACTGAATTAGAGCTTGCTTAAGTCCATACAAAGATTTTCTCAACTTACATACTTTGCCTTCTAGACCAGCTACCACACAGCCTTCAGGTTGTTCAATATAAATTTCTTCATTAAGATCACCATTTAAGAAAGCTGTTTTAACATCCATCTAATGAATTACCAAGTTATGAATGGCAGCTAGAGCAATTAGTGCACGAATAGTGGAAATTCTAGCAACAAGAGAATATGTGTCAAAGAAGTCAACATCTTTCTTTTGAGAATATCCCACTACCACCAATCTAGCCTTAAACCTATCAATTGAACCATCTGGTTTTAGTTTCTTCCTAAAAATCCACTTAGTTCTAATAGGTTCACACTTTTCAGGCAAATCAACCAACTCCCATGTATGATTATCAATTATGGATTCCAGCTCACTATGAATAGCTTCTTTCCAAAATGTGGTATCTATACTAGTCATAGCTTCAGAATATGATGAAGGATCTTCATTTATAAAAAATGCAGACACAACATAATCATCAATCATATCAGGATTATCTACCAGAAAAGCAGTAACAAAATCAGGACCAAAAGAGGTTTCAGTTCTCTGTCTCTTACTTCTTCTAAGTTCAACATGATCATCAGACACGTTCACAGAAGAGCTAGGCATATTGCCATGATCATTAGCAGAAGAAACAAAGGCATTCATATCATCACGAGATTTAAGAGGAAAAATATGCTCAAAAAATTCCACATCACGTGATTCAGAGACAGAATAATCATTCAAAGACATGAATCTGTAAGCAGCAGAATTAATTGCATAACCAATAAATAAGCAATCATATGTCTTGCATCCAATGTTCAACATCTTAGGATCAGGCAGACGGACTTTAGCTAGACACCCCCACACTTTTAGATATTTCAAGTTAGGAGCATATCCTTTCCACAGTTCATAAGGAGTCTTATCTAGCTTCTTATGAGGCACTCGGTTCAAAATATAGCATGCAGAAAGTACATCATCCCCTCACATATTATTAGGCAACCCAGAACTAATCAGCATTGCATTCATCATGTCCTTTAGGGTCCTATTTTTCCTTTCAGCTATTCCGTTTTGTTGGGGGGAGTAAGGAGCAGTGAATTCATGAATTATGCCATTTTGTTCACAGAAATACTTAAGGAATAATGTACTATATTTACCGCCTCTATCAGACCTTAACCTTTTAATTTTCTTGTTAAGTTGATTCTCTACTTCCAACTTATATTTCATAAACATGTCGGCAGCTTCATCTTTGGTTCTAAGGAGGTAAATTCTAGTATATCTAGAATAATCATCAACAAATGAAATGTAGTGCATTTTTCCTCCTTTACTCACAGTGCTTCTAAAGTCTGCTAAATCCGTGTGAATCAGTTCTAAGAGTTCAGACTTTCTTTGTTCGACTGATTTAAACGGTTTCTTAGCATATTTAGCCTCTACACATATTTTACATTTAGACAAATTATGCATGATCAAAGCCGGGATTAAATCCAGTTTTCTTAGTCTTTTAATAGACGCAGCATTAACGTGTCCAATTCTTGCATGCCATACATCATACGACTCAACCAAATAAACAGAAGTAGAAGCATTCTCATTAACAATAGCAGAATCAACATTGAGTACAAACAGACCCTCATTCAGATACCCTTTTCCTACAAATTCTATATTTTTAGTCAACACAGCTCTATTAGCCTCTAGAACAATTTTAAGACCCGGCTTATTCAACAGAGCACCAGACACTAGATTCCTACGCATGGAAGGAACATACAAAACATTGCTCAAGCTCAAAGTTTTCCCAGATGTCAATTTAAGCAAAATTTTTCCTTTACCGAGAACTCCAGCGACATTAGAGTTGCCCATGTAGACGCATTTGCCTTCTCCCGTGTCTTCAAAGTCATGAAAGAGTTCCTTATTGCTGCAAAAGTGTCTCGAGGCTCTGGTATCCAGCACCCAGTCTTTTTTGTTCTCCACCAGGTTCGCCTCAACTACAACAGCAGCAACAATGTCATCAGTCTCGGTTAAAAGAGCTTGATTAGTAGGTAAATTAGGCCTTTGCGATTGGCCTTGGCGTTTGGGGCATTGATAAGCTTTATGGCCTAGATTTCCGCACACCCAACACGTGAGCTTTGAAGGAGGTTTCTTAGTTATTTTCTTGTCAACCGAAAGTTTCTTGTTTTTCCAGTCATGTTTGTCCCTTTTTGGAAGAAAACGACCCTTGTCTTTTCCTGCATCAAATTCAACAAGATTAGTATTAACTGCGTTAGAAGATAAAGACATGGATTTATCCTTCATTCGATTTGCCTCCTCCGTGCGCATGTGACTGATCAGTTCTTGCAAGGTAAGATCACGTTTCTTGTGTTTCAGCTGATTTCGATAATCTGTCCAGGAGGGAGGAAATTTCTCGAGCAGCACATTTGCCTGCAAAATCTCACACATCTTCATCCCTTCGTTCAGAACGGCGGCAGTCAGATTTTCATACTCGTGAAGCTGTTCCATAACAGGTTTGTCATTCGTCATTCGAAATTGCAGCCATTTCCCCACAACATATTTTCTCTTTCCAGCATCATCTCCACCATATTTCTTCTCAAGAGTGTCCCAAATAACTCTCGCAGATTTGATATTGACGAAGAGATCAAACAAACTATTCATCATATGATTGAGCATATGACCCCGAACAGTCTTGTTGTCCTTTTCGTATTTTCTGGATAGCGCAGATGAATCGAGAGACATATCCATGGCAGTGGACATGACGCCCTTGTCTTTGGAGGCAGCGGGAGCAGCGCCATCAACCTTGTCCGCAGCAGCAGCAACAGATTTCTCTTTCACAGATGCAAGTTCGCCGTTGTCCAAGGTGATAACGAGGGATGCAGGGGGATCGGAGAAGAGAACGTAATCGACTTCAAGTTGTTCAAAAAAGATAAGAAGCTTCTGTGACCATCTCCGATAATTAGATCCATCAAGAGGTTCTAATTTTGACAAATCGGGCAGGGCTCGCGAGGAGGATGCCATGGCTTCAATCGTTTTTAAATTGTCGTCGAAATTGGAAGAAAATTACCATGTCGTGGTGCTAAATTCCACAGCCTTAAAAACGATTGACAGCGGCCCGAGATGTTTAGCCTAACGTCGGATCGTTCCCAAGGTTCACACGACACTCTGATCAACGCAAACACTCACGGCGGCGGAACTAGAGGTACTCGAACTATTGCTCAGAGAAAGGAAGGAAGAAAGCAATGGAATTTTCTGTATCTATTTCCCAGAGAGAGCAACAATAAATAGAAGATGAAAGAGGTCGTTTCTCCCACTCTCAAACCCACGACCAAGTCGTGCACATGAACGTCTCTCTGACTTGTTCAAAACAGAAGCAGAAAAGAAGAAAAATAGGGAAAAAACTAAAAAAAAGCAACAAAAGAAGAGCCCAACCCACGAGCCATATCCCCCCACACGCGCGACGACCAGACCGGGCCGGGAGGGACGGACGGCGCGCGCGGGGGCTTTGCCATCACTGCCTCTCCATAAAAGCCCACAAGCTATTTGAACCCAAGTGATGGAAAGGATATTAAAAGGGCCTCCAAATAACAATTCAAAACCGATGTGGGACAAGAGAATAACAAAGCAATTGCTTTCCATTTTCAACAATTAATATGGAGAAAAATTAATAAATTTGATAGTAAAACACGGAATGAAACACTATTTATGGATATGACATGTTTATTTTGGAGTAGCTAGTTCAAATAATGATCTCAATGTGCTTGCTCCATCGTCTTTATTCAATGAAGTGATACAAGGAAAAGCACCGACGATTACTTTTACAGTGAATGGTAGACAATATAGGAGAGAGTACTATCTTACAGATGAAATCTATCTAGAATGGGCAGATTTTGTCAAGAGCTTTAATTGTACTTACGAGCCCAAGAAAATGTTGTTTAAGCAAATACATGAATCTGCAAGAAAGGATGTCGAGCGGGCATTTGAAGTACTTCAAGCTCGGTGGCAATGGTTAGAGGTTCGGCTCGTTTTTGGTGCCGAAATAATTTGAAGGACATCATGTATACATGCATTATTCTTCATAACATATTGAAGACGAGGGAAGTGCATCATGTGAGTGGTCAGAGTCAGATGATTCGAACAACAACGCAAACAATTCTACTTCACAAGGAACCCCACTCGATTTTGCAGCTCGAGTCAATATAGAGACTGAACTACGAGATAAGAAACAACATCACAAGCTTCGAGTCGACTTGATTGAGCACATTTGGGCCCGATACGAGAATCATAGTTTTAATAATTAATTTACTTATTAAGTGTATTGCATTTCAATATTTAATTAAATATGTCGGTTGTATTTTATTTTTCATCGTTGAACTCATCTTTTCCGTACCAATAAAAATATATTTCTTTTATTTGATGACTTGATTATTAATTTGTTTATAAATTAAGTTAATATTTAAAATTTGAATAAACATTAAAATATTATTTTTACGAATTAAATTATATATATATATATATATATATAAATTTTAAAAATACAAATAAAACATAAAATTTATTAAGGATGGTTTAATTATATAAAAATATTTATAAATGAAAATATATAATATAACATGTATTAAAATTAAAGATGGATTAAGAAAAAAATGAGTGATATAATTATGGGACCCTCAAGATTAATGTATGTACCTAAATGATTGTGGGTGACTAAGTATTTAAAAAAGGGGCAATGCTATTTGGCCACATGTGTGGTCAGTGGCGGATTCAGAAAATTTTCTTTGAGGGGGCGAAATGACAACTGTTAGTACTTTCTATTTATTCATGCCGCTAATAAAGAACATTAAAACTGAGACAACTATGAATAATTATGCATTTAATTACTTTTTGCCATAGGTGTGTTTGTGAAATGACGCCGTTTTTATTTGTTCATTATTTTTTCTAGTGAAACGATGTCATTTTTAGATCAGTTTACACCATCGTCTTTCTTTCACTTCCCCAAATTAAATAGAAAAGAATGTTGTTTTTATTAAAATAAATAACTGAAAACAATAACATGAATAAACAAAATTTGAATTGAATTCTTTTCTAATATAAACTAATTCATTAATTGAAATTTAATTGGTTGTGACCAACAATAAAATTTGGAATAATAATTCATTCATCTAATTATTTGAGGTAGAAGTTATAGTTCAGGTGGTGAATTAATAAAATGATAACTTCACAATATATAATTTATAAAATAAATTTCATGAATAACATGGATTAATAATTTCAAATAAAAAAACTAAAACAAATAAATAATGCAATTCAAATATGATTCATTATTAAATTAAAGTTGATATCAATTTAATAAATATATAATCTAATTCATAAAAGTCGAATTGCTAATTCAACCCTAATTTGTTTTGATTGGAGATAATGTATTTAATTTATTTTGATTTATGTGTATTTAATTTTGTTCCAATATTTATTTATATATATATATGAGTGAGGCCCAAATTTTCGAGCTCAATTATATATAAACTAATATCATATTTTTTTTAAATATATCAAGTTTAACAACAAGAACCTTAGATGAAAAAAAAATTAGAGGAGCAAAAATAAAATTTGGTTAAATAATTACATTTAAAAAAAAATTGGGGAGTTGCCCCCTCCAGACCCCCTTCCATCCGCCCCTGTGTGTGGCCGGCCATAATTTATAATTATAGTTTATTTTAAATATATGGTAAGTAATCAATTACAGATTTAATTATTGATTTTTTTGGTTTTACAATTATATCCTTATAGTCCGTTTTAAAAAGTGGTTGACTTGTATCTTTTTAAAATCTTTATATATATAAAAGTAAGAAAGTATGTCATTTTAAGAAACTCAGTTTTTCCCGCCTAAATGACATTTCCAAAAATGAAAATATTTATTAACCAATTTATAATTATTTTTTTTTTCAAATAAATCAACTTATATAATTTAGATAATAAAAATATATCAATTATAAAACACCATTAATATTCACCATTAATTCATAGGACACGAAAATCCTTATAGAAAATAAAGAACTTTAACTGACAAATTAATCAACTGTTTTATAAAAATTCAATCAAATGGCTGGCGTGATTCCATGTTTACATGTTTAAGTATGGAAAATTTAATTTTAAAATTATGCAGCTAATTAACTCAAATGACCGTTTCTCAAATTAAATTAATGATAATTCCAATCAATTAATGTATTGATCATTTTATTCTATAATAACACCATTTAAATATGAAATTATCCAAAAGTATCACTTCATACCCATCTATAAATAGTTGAATCTTATCAATTATTGTCCAACACACATTATGTTATACAATTGCTTAGCATTCTAAGATTTTTTGTACAATTTTTGCAATACCGTAGAGTTAGAATTTATTTTCTTATTGTTGTAAAAAAATATACAATGACACATTTAAATATATATTTGTAATTTAATGATATGATATAAATTTATGAAAAAACTCAATTGGGTTGTGTTTTCTCCATCCTCATCAAGGACATGTATCGCACCAAGGAATCAACGATATCATTTCGTAACTCCATCAAACATTATTCAAAGGAGAAGTGGTTGGATTTTTGATTATTTGACTATACTATTTTTTTTATCTCACTATTATAAATTGTAAAATAAAGTTGTTGTGAGTTTAGTTAGTTTCGTTCATTTCAAAGAATAATTTTCCATTTTTATGTTATGTGTGTTTAATTTTGTATTCTAGGAAAAAAATGGGATAATAATATCAAAATAATTTTTTTGGGATAATAATGTCACAATTAATAATATCCTTATACAACAAAATCTAAATATTTTTGTATATTTTAATATATTTAGTGCTTTTTAGTCTTATTATTTCATAATATTGAGAATTGCCTTAATTAATTAGTTGGAAATCTATATTGTCAATCAATTAATATTTGTTTCTACAATTCAATATGCAATTTATACATAGCTTGCAAACCAAATTATATTTACCATATTTAAATATATGGGTTGACTTTTAAATCTTAATTTGATATTTTAATCCGTAAATCATATATTATTTACCTTAAGCAATTCTTAATTTTAATCTTAATCATATATATATATATATATATATATATATATTATATATATATATAGGGGAGGGTTACAATGCAAACCCTTCCTAATGTAAGAATTAGGAACCCATCTCATACTATACAATCAATAAAGATCTATGATCCAGATTTGATTAAAAGGAGTGGTGGCAATCCTGTAATATTTGGAAAAAATTCGTGTGGAGGTATTAACGTAATTTGGTAATTCTTATAAAAATCACGGAAGATATTTGATAACATATCGTCATGCTAACGAAGTATGATCATCATGCTAACGAAGCGTTATATTTATGCTAATAAATTTTTTTCTCATATTGTTAATGAAAAATTAAATTCTAAAGTGTAATTATAAATTCTAATATGATGAAATAAACCATAATTCAGATATAATAAACTTCAATGATCTAAAAATTAATTATAAACCCCAATTGGATGGAATAAATCATAATAACAATATAAATATAACACATTAGCATAATGATATTATTTTATCAGCATTGTGAATAAACTATGTTAGCATATGACAATTCATCGTTAGCATAAGTTATAAACCATAAATAGATGAAGAAAACTCTAACTAATATATTCTAATTTGATGAAATAAATAATATATAATATTCAATTAGTAACTAAAACATAAAAATTAAATCATAAAAAATAATTATAAGTCATAATTGAAATGTAAAAAATCATAATAATAATATAAGTATGCGTAGTACGTTAACATTATGATGATCATTCATTAGCACAATAAATGCAATATGTTAGCATATAACAAATGTTTCGTCAGCATACATAATCAACTTATCATAATGTTGACGAACCATTATTTAAAAGCTAACGAAAGCATTTTTGCGCTGGACACGAGTAAAAATTTATATTTTATATTTTTCGTCTATATTTATTTGAACAAACATATCCATGACTGATCTTGAATTAAAGAGTATGAAAAGATCTTTAATTTGGTATATTATTTGCGTTGATCCGATTTGAAACGAATGAGTTATGGTCGTTCAAAATTTTTAAGATTTTTTTTTTTTAAAGTGATGACATCAGCTTTTTTATTGAGATTTGACAATCATACCCTGCCTCCTTCTTTTTTACCTTGACTTGAACATTTAATCTCAGCCATTAGATCATCCAGGTGAATGGTATAAGATGGGTTCCTAGTTCCTACACCAGAAAAATGTGTATTTTTGATCCAACCCCTATATATATATATATATATAAAATAAATAGTTATGCATTTTATACTAACCTTTTTTCCACCCATCTATACTTGCCAAAAAGGAGAAAATATAATATTTATTAATTAAAAATATTTTTATTAGTTAGTTAGTTAATTAATTTATGTATAATAAATCTGCAAATGGATGTAAACGAATTCAATAATATATCCACATACTGTAATACTCTTTTTTTTTTTTTTTACTTTTTATATACTCCATCTTTTTTATATGTTTGTTATTTTATGAGTTTTATTTTGTGTGAAAATATTTGTTGCTTTCTATATTTTCACACAATCTCTCTCAATTTTAAGCCTACAAATATATGAAGAGAGAAAATTTTATTATTTTTTTAAGAAAATATGTGTGAATAAGATTTTATGGGATATAGAAAAGAGGGATATATTAGTCCAAATAATATATTGTTAATTCTAGATTAAAATCCTAAAATAATAAACATATGAAAATAGAGAGGGTATATTATAATATATTAATTAAATTTTTAGACGTTCATTGACATTATTTTTATAATATTTTGTTTCTAGCTATGATATATATACGTGTGTGTTCGCGCGCGCGCGTGTTTATTATTTTATATTCTAATACTCTATGAGTATTATATACTATAACTGACGGCTATTCGCCTAATTTACGTATATGGTTTATTGAAAAATCAATATATAGTCTACATCTGATATATCTATATCTATATATATATATATATTAATATTTAAATAATAATAATAATTGGTGGATCGTAATTTATGTCCACAAATTATGACTGATATACATCTGGTAATTTCGTAATGTACCATTAAATGTATTTGTAACATATTATCATCTCTATTTATTTTATAATTAATAGGTGGATTGGTGGATCCTATTTGTATAAACTTAATTGTATATTGGTCACATTTACCTTTTATAAAATAGTTTTTATTTATATTTAATTTTCAAAAAGGTTAGCGACTTTTATTGATCATCAAGATATATACATTTTCCTTTTAATAAAAAATTAATACATCTTAATGCATACATAAAATTATTATTATTATTATTATTATTATTATTATTATTATTATTATTATTATTATTATTATATATTTTGATACAACAACACACAATTGGACAAATTCTTCAACAAAAAAATATATATTATATATACCCATTTATTCCACACAAAATATACCACATTCATTCCTCATAAAATAGTCAATTAAATTTCGTCAAATAGATGATATCTTCTGCTTCAACTTTTTAAAGGCATGGATATACCACATACATATGTCCACCATACTTATTTTTTCATTTGTTTGTTTCATATAAAATTTTCATCTCATTTTTTATTCTTTTAGACTACTGATCAACGAGGTTATAGATTTTGTTATAGAAAGTTTATGTAGTTAATTTGTAACTTTATTCTATCTTCACTTTGTAAGTCCCTTATTATTTATTTCGATCACAGTTGTACAATATTTACTTATAGAATCAGATAATATTTTTCATAAATTTTCAGCAATATGTAATTCATTTTTTTCTCATTTTGTATGTAGTTAAATTATTGAATCAAACATGTACTATTATTTTTAATTAATGTTAGTTTCACCTGGTAATTAAAATTTTCTCATTTTGTAATAGTTTATCCAGTTAAAACATTTTCAATATGTTCTTACAATTGATTTCGCCAATTTAATGTAGACGATTAAAACCTTCTGAGGATAATGATTTCGATTAGGCCTCTTCTTGACAATGAGGTATATATTTATTATTATTATTATTATTATTATTATTATTATTATTATTATTATTATTATTATTATTATTATTGTGAATGATGTACATTAATTTTGTATACATTCTTACATAATAATTATTCACTACCGACTAGAAATCTAAGAAGAGGACATTGACCACTGTTGACTGATACTGATTATTCATCGGCTTTTAAAGTGCTAACATATTATCAAATTATCGATCATCGGTATTTCCGGTTCATTTTCTCTACGTAATTAATTGTAGTATAGATCAACGTTTTATAATAATATAATTTAATACATTCATACTCGTGTGTAGTGAGATGTAAAATCATATAATGTTGAAGATGAAGTTTGAAATGTTTTCTACAAATACAAGAGATGATGACGAAACATTAATCACATTATGAAGGCTACTCAAGTGAAGACAATTTTCCCTCAGTGATGTCATATATATCTACTTCACACAGTTTAGAGGAATAAAGATGTAAAATAAAATAATTTTCTTAAATATTTTTTACGGTGTTGTGTCATTTTCTTCTTAATTTTTCTGATTATGCCTCAAATTACAAATGATTTTAATTATGTTTGTGATTAATTCAGGCAAATCAATTATATCTTTTGTTTTATTGGACACAAATGAAAAGTATAAATTTATTCATGGGCATGGATTGTGTGTCGGTAAAATATAGAATAAACTTGAATATATATATATATATATATATATATATATATATATATAACATTATATTTTTTTACATTTTATAATTACTTATATAAATTATTTTATTGTAATTTAATTATTTTATCTGCACAAGCTATTTATTATAAATCATTTATATATTCTCGCCGTGCATCGCACGGGATGTAATACTAGTATTACATAAAAGGGCAAGTCTCTTGTACATAAGATGTACATGAGACGGTCAACGCGTGTTGACCCGGTCAATGCTTTGACCAAAAAATCCTTCAAAATTAGTACCATTCATAATACTGAAAAGTATCATTTCAAAGGCTAAAAAGTATCATTTGTATCAATAAAAAGTATTGGGCAGAATATAAAAATAAAGAAAAAAACTGTTAAGATCAGTATTAATTGACACACTAAAAAGTATCATTCGAAATTAAAAAAAGTATCAATTGTATCCCTAAAAAGTATCACCAATTTTCACAATTTTTTTGGTCAACGCTTTGACCGAGTCAACGCGCGTTGACCCGGTCAACGTGTTGACCGTCTCATATACATCTTATGCACATGAGTTTTTGCGTACATAAAAATCTTTACAAAATTATATATGGATTATTACTAATAAACAATATATATATAATATAATTCAAAATTGACTTCTTTCAACATAATTTACAATAATTTATTGATTTTCTATTTCAATTATATTATTTAAAATAAATAATATATATAATATATAATATATAACTTAATGTAAATTTCAGCAATTTATTCTTAAGGGAAACGTAATTTCTTCCTCATTCAAGGTTTTTTTATTTTATTTTAAAATTTTGAATCACACAATAATCAAATTAATTAATAAAATTAAATATATTGTTGAATTAATTCTGTTGTTAGCCATGGAAGTTTGCATATAGTATTGGTTTTCATCGTTGTTCTCCTTTTTCATATAGGTTATCGTTAATTGGGTAATGTTTAGAGTCATTTAATTAGATTGACATTATGTTTACTTGGTTGATTTATTCAATTTTTGATTGAGTAATTGTTTATTTTGATAAATATTTGAAAAAAACAAACAAACAAATTTTTGAAATAAAGAAAAACTTATAATTATTGATATTTCAGTAATGCTAATTGGCACAATTAGATCCAGCTTAATAGTGGCAAATTTATAATATGAGCAAACAAAATTATATTAATTGACTAAAAATTTAACAAGTTCTCTACATGAAATTCATGTTGATCTCTCTTTGTTCATTAATTATCTATGAACAATTCCACATAATATTATCTCCAAAATAATAATCAATTTTAAAAATTCTAAGTTATCTCTAAATTGAAGTCCAAATTGGAATTAAGGCATGCAATTGCAAATTCAATCATTATATTTAAATAGTTAAAAATTAACATTAGTCAATTAATATAAAACAAGGATACATCATTATTATATGTATAATATAAATTTTCATTTTTAAAAATATATAAATATCTTGTTAGCATTACCTTAGTATGTTAAAATTAAATAATGCATACTCAATTACAAGTTCTGTCCCGGTGGGGATGACCTAGTGGTGGAGTGGGGTTGTTTGGAGACCAAAGGTCACGGGTTCAAATCTCCTCAATATCACAGGTCGGGTGTGTGAGTAAAAAAAACTACAAGTTCTATCATAGTTAGCATTTTATATGTTATACACTCTTTCTAGGTATATCAATTGTAATTATATCTTAGTATATATAAGTAAAATATGAATATTAAATGCATTATTTGATAATATATTATCGATATGATTTATTTAATACAATTATATATATAATTGTAAGTATATTATATTGTATATTATTCTAGATTGAACGGTCTTTTTAATCAGAGTCATTGGTCAAGTTTTAAAACATCTATTTGAATTTTATAGGAATTTTATCAACTTAGATCCTGAAATATATGTTACTATCTATACGAAACATGAGAAATGAAAACTATCAATTTAAAACTCGAATTATTGAAACTATCTATTTTCAATTTTGATATAGTTTAGATTAATATATATATATATATATAAATAGCTTGTACGAGTTATATCATAATTTTATTATAGTTAGAGGCCGAAAAATAGATTACTATCATTCCAATTTTGATACCTTTTATTTTAAAATTTTTTTTAATAAAATTTAATACGTAATTAATGAATTTTTTTCATTGAAAATTAATATAAAAAAAAAAAGGCTACAAAGTACGTATTGCACTAGTGTATGTGCGCGTGTTTAGTTTCAAATTTGAAAAAAGGTGAAAAATTCTATGACAAATTGCCTTAAATTTTCTTAATCGCATGCATCTTTGATGTTGCAAATTTTTTTATAATAATTCATTTATTTATTTTTGTAGACATTTTATGTATGTGAATTTTTAAAAGATACAAGTAAATCACTTTCTAAAATGGACTTTAAGGGCATAATTGGAAAATCATAATAATCAATAATCAAAATTTTAATTGATTACTTATCATATGTTTAAAGCAAACCATAATTACAAATTATGACCGTCCAGACAACATTATCCTTAAAAAAGTTAGTACATAACATTTGACGTGGCGGTGATCTGGCAAAATTATATACCTAATTTTAAGTATACCATTGATGATGCGCTAAATCTTTGTTGTTGGCATATGATGTTTGAAACACGTATAAATCTATCTATGTTGATGGGATATGATGTTTTAATGATAGTATGCAAATAAAGAGCAAACAACATTTGCAACAAAAGATCTCAAATGTAGGGAAAAGATGTCCATTATTAGAACATAAAAGTTTAAAAGCTCACCTTTTAAATTATAAATACAACTGAACTTGTGACACATTGAAATTCTTGTATCGAAGCGGAGCTCGAGCCATTCAAGCTTACCTGACATTTTTTTTTTTTTTTTGGCCCTAACATCTAGCTTATATAGTGGTCAATATCTTCTAGCATGAGAACCAACTTTTAGTGTATGCAAAGGTAAATGATCACAAACACCTTGTTTTCGTGGCCTACTAGTGGAGTAGGTAGATTGTGATCATAAGATTTAGTATTTGAATTTCACCAATATTTTATAAGTTGAGTCTGTCACACTGAATTTTTCTAGCACAATTTACCTCTCATGTATAATTTACTGGCTATTACACAGAAACAAAATTTACTCAAAGCGCACCCTAGTATAGTGATTACATATTTCCCTCATTATTAAAAAAAAAAAGTGAATTTTCCTAATGTAGTTTATCTCTCTTGCGTAATTTACAAGTTATTATCACGCATGAACGAGATCTGCTCAAAGTGCACCATCAAGTTGTGGTTGTGGACTTCCCTCGTCATCCAAAAAAAGTGAATAATCATTTTTTTTTTATTTTTTTTTTATTTTAAATCGAAGTGCAAGAACAAAGTAGAATAACTCAAAAAATGGTAAATTCAATGTTAGCTTTGGGGGCAATGTCTAGTGTCTACTAAGGTTAATTCCTGAAAAATTATTGACAATTCATCAGGCAAACATGATATTTGGATCTAGCATATTACAGAACTACACAAGTACGAACTACCACATTTTTCTACCTAAATACCGTTTACCTACAAGTCTACAACATATGTAAGCATAATCTTTTTTGTAGGCATAGGTATCCAAATATTACATTTGCTTACACATTTGTCTATAATTTGCCAGGAATTAGCTGTCGATGGCATATAATCTACCTTTAAAAGGTGAGTGACAGTGCACGGACCCATTCATGCATTATGCCTAAAAATAAGCCTGAATGTAAATGCTAATAACAGCATATTTCGATCAACTGTGCTCAAATTATCACCATCTCTGAAATAGCTCACTGTACTTATCACTTCAAAAAAAACATCTGGATTTGCTTTCTCTTCAGCAAAAAGAGTCGTACAGATTTGCATTGCAATATTCTGACCGAGCCAAAACTCATATAAAAGTTGAGCAAAAGGATCACGAATTACCCATGTTATGCATGATAGGTATGTCTAGCCATTGTCATGCTATGCCGCCCTCATGTTTGAAGGCAAAACATCACTGCACCTAAGAAGCCGAAAAGGAATCTGCAAAATGATTGAGCAAGAAAATTTTCATTACTTAGGCTTCAGGCACCAGCTTAAATGAATGTATAAACACTCAGGGAAAAATAGTAAAATCAGAGGGGAGAGAGAGAGAGAGAGAGCAGAGCAATGTTACTTTATTAATTGTAGGGTAAATGGGTTTTCTACGAGGCTTTAATCATTTGTGTCATCTCTGGTTCTTGCTGTTGCCTTAACTATACTTGCTTCACCACTTCCATTTAAGCTCTTGCATGATAAATTGTCATGCTTCCCGTTGAAACTCGTATTATCATGAATTTCTTTGCCTGTAGTTATTTGCAAATCAGTGTAGTTGTCATACAGCATGCAAAGAGTAGCACCCTCGTCTAATGTGCCTTCATCTAAAAGGTACTAGAAATTACCATTGTCTTCTACTTCCGAGCCTGGTAAAACTACTCGAAGATCCTGAGTTTGATTGACCGCACAAGAAGAGGAAATGGAAGCTTGATCTCCTTGGGTGTTTCCTCCCAGTGTACTACCTGGGGTAGAAGTACGTTCATCAACTTCCAGTTTTGACGGGTTACCAATTGAGGCTGATAGATCTTCAGAAATCAGCTCCACGACAGCCTTTGGGTAGATATTATCTAGGCCTGCAACTTGGTCACTTTGAACAAGCTCTTTCATTTCACTCAGCGAGGTAGAAACCCCAGCAGCAACTTCTGCAGTTTTGAGTGCTTGGATTGGGATCGAAGATGTGGCATATACCTTCCCAGGTGACACATCTAAGATAACGGCTGTACCCACTGGATTAGGCTGAACTGCCTTCTCTTTAGGTTTTATAGAGTTACCTTGTGCTTGTTTAGCGACACCAAGCTGCAAGTTTGGAACTGTAGAAGAATAAGCAGAAACTGGTGCCTTTGTTGGGCCATTGCGGTAAGAGTTACTATATAATTGATTTGACACGGATGTAGTTGAGGATCTTGCCAGTGAACTGGCTCCCGTTCTAATGTGGACAACATTCTGAGAACGTGAGGCAGCCTCAATTACGGAGGAAGCATCAGCTGGGGTAGCTATGCGGGCCCCTGCTGCAACTGCAGCAACTTTGATCATTGAAGTAGGGCTGGTAGTGCAATGCAATGGTGGTCTTTCTGTTAGCACCTGAGACTTTGGAGGTCCGGCCATTCCCAACTGTGGATTTGATGGTGGTGCAGAAGCAATATGAGATTCATGCTGGGTGGTTTTTGTGCGTTCTGAAAATTATCAGAAGAAAATGCATTAAAAAAAAAAGAATATTAGGAATAATGGAGTGCATCATCTGAAACTATACTACCAATTTTGAACATTGATATATGAACTCTCAGAAATTAAGGTGGATCAACCATCGAAGTGAACAAAAAGGAAGGCTGACAGAAAAATTCAGAAATAGAACACACACTCTAGCACAGGAGAATAGGTGTACTTTCAGTTTAAGACTTGAGCAGACAACCATATAAAAATGATCCGATCATTTGCCTTAAAATTGATTATAATTGCTAACTTATGAATTCAAAGAACATTGGATTTAAGCTGGGATGTTAAAAATACAACTCTTCTATGGGACGAATCAACTGAGGAACACTATATGGATGCCAGGCATTAACAAACTTCTTCATGTCCCATAAAAATTAGATATTTACCACGAAAATGTCCATAGAAAAGGAAATTAACTCAGTAAGGAAAACGGACATAACCACAAAATCTACAGAATGCTTATTTATCAGGACAGCAGTAATTTTGTAAACATAAAAATAGAATTAATGATGCCAACTATTTACCATATAAAGAATTAACTATTAAGACAGTTATTTACAACTCAATATAATCCGACATCCTTCTCAGCTATCACTAAAATCCATATAGGCAAAGTGATGCAGAGAATTACCATTACTCATCTGACGTGCTGCATTAAAATTGTGGCCCTTTGGCTCTAGGGCTAGAAAAATGGCTCGAGTAGCAGCCTTTCGAGCTTCAGAGAGTTCTGCGCTGGTTCCTGCATTCAAATTGCTCTTTTTCTTCCTGATACTGGCCCATCTCTGACATGTTTATTGGATTTTAATTAAATTCAGCATAATTAACAATGAAAATCATGTTATGAGTACCTAATGTCTGTACGTGACAATGGAAACCTGATGTCAAGACATATTTGGCAATTTTTATTAATACATAGTACCTAATAACCACCTTATCAAGGGTGGATACCTAGAATGACAGTCAAGGCATATCAAATTTGGCGAAAGAAATTCAATGTGCTCTCAAATTTCAACCCATGTACGGCATTGTCCATACAGTGAATTCTTTATCAAATGAGCAGCCAACTATACTGTGTCAGAACACATGTAGAACTATACACCCAGAATTTGGGAAGATACAATAGAATGTACGTGCCAATTAAAGTCATTTACCATGCAATGGGCGCACAAGTAAGAAAAATGATAACGAAAGAATGATGCGCTGATATATGTTTTCCCAAAGCAATGGACCTTTTCTATCATATTTATTGTCTTTTTATTGATTCCAAACGGGACAAATAAGATAAGGCACACACTGAAACTAATCATGCCCAAAAAAGGTCAACCTTCTCCTAATTCGAGATCCCAAAAGTGTTCATATAGAAGTAACCCAACAATTAGCCCTTTATTAATCAAAATAGTAAAACCAGTTACCATAACTAGAAAACAGGTGATTATAGTACCAGAGAAAGCTCTTCTGGCGTTCTATCATTCTTGAAATCTCCAACTGCAATATTAGCCCAGTTTTGTTCACCATGTTTTTGCACTGCAGCATTGAGTTTCAGATCATCTTCTGTAGACCAAACCTTTCTTTTTCTTCGGTGAGGAACATCAGCACCCGATTTCCCATCTTTAGGCCTTTTTTCACCAGAAGTCCCAAACGATGGTAACTCTTTTTGTACAGAAACGGGAATGCTAATATTTGTCCTCAGCATAGCATTAGCGGGAAGGGAACTATCTGAAGGCACCTTGACCATAGGTATATTAATAGTCAATGGAGCTTCAATAGACAAGTTGTTTGGCACATGGGAATCTATTGGATAGTCTGAAGCAACTAAAACCTGCAGGAGTTCAAAAGTTATTATTACAACTAGACACTAGTTATTAGCATCGGACCATTCAGAAAATACACACGCACACACATATAGTACGCAATTTGCTGTTAGGTTTTTTGCTTCAAGAAAGGCATGTTTCGTGGTTTTTTTATGGTAGGGCATGTTTTACACATATATGTGCATAAATGAAAATTTATTCAAGAGATTTGTGTTTCAAGACCATTATCATATTAAAGTCTAGAGACGCCACAAGAATTGAGATAAACACAAAATCATGGACGATATTAATTTCCGAATGCAAAATCTTTCATTTTTGTCTGAGTAATTGGAATTGTATAAATTAAATCAATGTAACCACCGAGAAGTTCCTATTAAATGTATTGCTTGCCTTTTGGCTCTATTAGAAATTTCAGAAACTGCAGTTTTTATTTTATTACTCCATGCAAAACCTGTACCATTTTTGTTTAAGCAAGCTTTTGGCTTTTAAGTTAGTTTTTATCCATATCATTCACGTGAGAGGATTTTACCAATTAGAGATAATAATCACTGGAATTAGTCAAAAAAAAAAAAGTTTGGCATTTTAGTTACAGATAAATTTATGTACCAAATGTGTTAGAGCCTGATTCCATATCTTGTTTCCATAATTATCTAATTCAATGATTTAGACAATCTTTCCTTACCTTGTTTAGACTTTAGATAGTTATCTAGATTCTAGAATAAAGGAATGGGTCGATTATGTGTTCTATTTTCATAATCCTAGAAATATCATTTGTCTATTTAAAGGAGGAAGAAGTTGCCTAGCATTGTAGAATTTTATCAGTAATTCGGCCTTTGGGTTTGGACACTCGCCTGTGAACCGGGTTTGCTCTGGGCAGAAGGTTCCCTCGGACCTCTTCTGATGTCTCGTTTGTAATTTCATTATTATCATTGTTGCTTTCGTTCTTCTTTAATAGAGAGTATTTTACCCTTGACACTGTCAAGTCAAGATGTATCAAAACCAACATATTACATATCCTTGAAAGCAAATACACACTTATTCTATATCACTGGAAAAGAATATGTAGTTTCAACTAAAAAAAAAACGATAGAGATTTCTAATTGGAGGAAAAACTAGAATCCTGTTAGTTGAGCCAAACTAATCAAGCAATGACAAACTAGAAAGTTTTCCATACAACACCCGCTCCCCCCCCCCAAATGTGGAAACCGAGAAGTGAGATAACCAACAAAGCATGCCTACTAACCTTTACACATGCCGCAGCCTCTGCTGTAGATTCCCGGCTAACAACTGGAAAAGCTTCCACCTCATCCTCTAAATCACTATCATCATCCTACATCCGAAAGTAAGAAATTAAAGAGCATAACTTTTGGTATCGTTACCAACTCAATTGATATTAATTGCGAGCAACAATAAGTAATGAAATTCATTAACATCGGGGAATAGGAGCAAAACACATACATCAAAGAGTCCACAAAAAACACATACATCAAAGAGTCCACAAATAGCACAAACTACAAATTGAAATGTCAATAACGTCTCCAATGTGGGGCTTAATTACCGAACACGCTTCATCAAGTATTAAAGCAACAATAATAACTCCCAGAAGTACATAAATTAATGAAGACCATCAAAATCAACAGTTAGAGCGCTTAAACAAGTAATTCTCATTATAAGACACGGCAAACAACACAAAACGAAAAGAAGAAATTACTGACCAAAGGGTTTGCAGGATTGTCATGCTGATCAGTTAGGGCTTGCCCATACGCGAGATGGCGCCAAAGCATTTGATACTCCCGCGCGTTGGGAATTCCAGTAGTAGTGTTCTTCACAATTGCATTCCAATCAATTTTCTGCCCACCAGAGATTGCTACTTCCTGCAGTAATTTTAGCAGCGTATTCACCGAGTACCTTCAGAAAACAGAAACACACAGAGGATCACTGAGCAAATGAAGGAATTCTCCGATTCTTTTCAATGGTGATGTGGCGGTAATCAACAGAGAATACAATGTTACCTTAGTAAAAGAGTGGAGATGCTTTCTTCTGTGATGGAGCCTTTCTTTCGCTTCTTCGATTTATCTGCCATTGTTATTACTGTTCGATTGGGCAACGCAATTGAATTGGCAGTTTTGGGAGTTAAATCTTAGAAAGAGAATTGGGGTTTAGTTTAGAGAAAATGAATGAGAGAGAGAGAGAGAGAGAGAGAGAGAGAGAGGAATTCAGGTGCGGAGGAAGGGAATACTCATGAAAAATCATTCCCTCCACCGGTTTTATCTGCTATTCAAAATGAGAAAAAAAATAATTGATTATTTTTACTTACCTATATATATAATACGGTAAATTATATTTAATACGATAATATCCACATTTACAACTTATAATAATAATATCCAACATATATTTAGTAGCAATTGGAGTATTAACTATAATATCTTATATAGTAAATTAATGACATTTTTTCGTAAAACATTTTTCCTCTAAAAAAAAGTCATTAATTAATACTAGTATTTCTCTTGATCCACCAGTTTAATTATTTTTCAATTTGTGATATTAATATTATTTTAAATTATAAATTTTGATTTCTATTTTTTATAATTAAGAAAATAATATGCATATTAATTAGATAAAAGTATAAATTTTGGCGTATTTAGATAATCAGTTTTTCTCCTTATTCTAATGAGTCCACGCCATTTTTTTACTTAATCAATTTTTAACTACACTAATCACATACTTCATTACTTAATCATTATTTTTTTGAATTTAATATATTAGTTCCGTGGTAGAAGCATGTTATGGTTGTGGATATTAAATGTAGTGTTTAACCACACTATATTTTGCCCGTATGTTTTACTTGCCTAAATTTCTTTATTTTATGTTTTAATTGTAAAAAATTGAAATCGAGTGTATAAAAAAACATGTTAATGACGTGATAATAGAACAATTAATTCTAAATGAAAATAAATTGAGGATTATTTTTGGTATAATTACACTTCTTTTTAAATAGCTAAAAATACAATGTAACTTCCAATAAAGAAATTTGGTAATCAAGAAAATAGCTAAATTGAAGAAACGACTATCTTTAGTATATATTTCTGCAATAAAACTCTTAAACAGAAGCAAAAATAAAAATAAAAAATCACGATATTAATTTTTTAATAAATCTCATATTAAAATGATCAATGTTTTAATTTTTGAAGTATGGTCAACATCTAGTAACGATATTAAAGAATCATAGATAATATTTTTTAAAAAAATTCTTAAAATCGTTAGACACAATATACTTCATTTGAATGCCCAAAAAAGTAATCCAGCGACAACACTAATTTATATATAGTAAAAGTGAGAATAACTAGAATAAGAAATTTTGTAACCATAAGCATATATAATAACTACATTGAAGGACTATCTTTCGAATATATTATCACTTTTGTTGTTAGCACAATGGCTAGGAATGAGCCAAATCAAATCTAATATCTTCAAGTTTGAGCTCGACTCGTTTGAAAAATACTAGGCTCGAGTTCAGTTCAGCTTGAGCTTCACTAGATAGTGACGAGTTCAGACTCGATAGAAAACTCAATAAAAAGCTTGACGCACAACTTGATAATAAATTTGATACACAGCAAATCAAAGAGTTCAAGATATGCGGATTAAGCGAGTTCAGCCGTGGGCAAAAAGAATGAAATGCTCGTACATAAGCCAAGGGATGAACTTCATTCTGGTGTCATAGAATAAGGGGTCTCCCCCATAAATGAGATTCCCACAGAGCGTTAACTAAAACAAGGAAGAGCTATTAGTGTAACGAAAGAACTTAACCAAGCGAGCGCATACCTGAGAACATACCTGGATCTTTGCATTTCTGGGGCAATTTACGTTGTATTACCGCTAAGACATTTTCTCCAACCAAGAGTCTTGCATTATCTTCATACTTGATCCTCTTCATGCATAACTCTTTAAGAAACTTGGCATACTTAGGCACTTGGCGGATTGCATCAAGAAGAGGAACGTTGATTTTCACTTTTCTAAATACCTTGAGCATGTCTTGATTTTCATCATCTTTCTTCTCCTTTTAATTTTAGGAGTAAGTCGTGTACTTGTAGGGTTTGGAATTTGACAGGAATCCCCTGTGTACATACATGCTCAGCCATAATATTCATGAATTTAGATCACACTGATTATGTGGCTGACGGTTACTCTATTGAGAAGTATATGCAAGCTTATCAGTGTGGTTTAGAGCTTTCAAATGGATCAAATATGTGCCCAGATGCACTTGGGGGACCCTGCACAACCACCCAAGTCACGCAAGATGCCAAGGAGGCCACCAAAGAAAAGAAAAAGAGATGCAGATAAGAAGAATCTACAGAATCCTAACAAACTCAAAAGGACAAGCCTCATATGCATGACATGCTACATGCCAACGTTGTCAGCAACCTGGCCACAATACCTGAACTTGACGTAATAAGGCCGTTGAGAAACTACCAATAGAAAATGTTTCTCATTTAAGTAATCTATTATTTATTAAAGAATATTGATAATGATGCTATTTTTTATGTATATAGAAAAAAAGAGAGAGCCTGGCCACAATATTTGAACTTGTCGTAATAAGGTGGTTGAGAAACTACCAATAGAAAATGTTTCACATTTAAGTAATCTATTATTATTCATTAAAGAATATTGATAATGACGCTATTTTTTATGTATATAGAAAAGAAGAGGAAGGCCTTGCAAACACATAGAGGATGATGGGGCTTCAAAAAGGATTGTACGTAAGATGAGAATGTAGAATCTAACTTCTAACTCAGTAGCCCAAAGAAAGAATGTAGTAATTGCTCGAGAAAGAGCCTTGGTGATTTATATTCCCAATTTGAAAATCATTCAAATGTTTTCAGCTAAGTTTTAATAATAACTTATTTAAATGTTGTTTATAGGTTCAAAAGGATCATGGAGTCATGACGTCTGAAGAGACCGGCAACATCTATGCAGGGGTGATGAGCACTTTATGCCTTTCTTACTTGTAAATATTGACAATTCAAAATGATTGATTATGGCCATAGTGCTTGTTTACAGATGCCAAGTCAAAAGCAAGCTTACTTTGTCAACCCAAACGCGTGGAAATCTAACAACCAATCAAGGAAAACAAGCATCTTAACAAGAGTACAAGTTGGACAAAAAAGTTATAGAAGCATCAAGTTCAAAGAGAAAGACAAATGTATTTCCAACATAAGAGAGTAGATCATGATCATCGTCTGAACTCAAGTGTTTTTGTTGTTAATCCAATACTATTTATTTTGGGATTTTGGGTAGCATGTCTCGTTCATTTTGAAAACTTCGCTAGGAAAAATTTGTTGTTGGGGAACATGCTCCATTTATTTATGTTTTTTTTTTTTTGTCATGGAACATGTCTCATCTTGCTGCTAAGGAACATGAACCTTAAAATGTAATGTGGAAACTGATTATGTGTTGTGATTATTATGTGAAGAAACTATCTATGACATGTCTACGCATTAAATTGGAATTAAATTTTTTTCCTAGAAATATAATTTGAAATTTAAGCTATTTTTCTTAGACTCCTCTAAAATATTCATAAGAAGCACAACACAACAATCTAAGTAAAGATACACATAAGAAACACAACAAACTGTACAATCAAATTCTGCTATATATCAAACAAGCTGTGCAATGAACAAATAACATGATTGAATCCAATGCTAGCAAATACAAGTAACATTAGAGAGATCTCCGATAAAATTGTCATCCTACAAAGTCATTACATTAAATAAAATTGTCACCAAATCTTGGTGTCTTGAAAGAGCGAAATCATTACATTAATTACGTTGCACCTTACAATAGACTCATGATACTAATTTTCAATTTTTTGCATTTCTTAAGTGCGCACAAAGCTCATCGACTATTTCTCGTTCTTCATTGTTGCATTTCTTGAGTGTTTCAACATGAATCGTTTTAGACAACAAATTCCCCATCGCAAGTTTGCACTCCAATCGCTCTTCAAAGCTATCTCGTTCGACCTTTACTTTACAGACGTAGAATTTTGGATTGATCTATTCAAAAAAATTGCAATCATTTGCTTGTATGAATAATGGAGATAAAACTCAAATTACATCACTGCAAGGCTTGATGTTTGTGATGATGAAATCAATTAAAGAAAAACGTACATTTCTCTTTGGACAGTGAAAAATCAACGACAAGGGTTGGTGTTCATCATCGATTTCAATAGCTCAGCTTGAATTCCATGCCGACATAATTTTAAAGGAGTTGAGCTAGTGTTAGACGCCAACGAACCCGTCATCTCTGAGTTCAAACAAGTTTCTGAATTAGCCGACACCTCTTTGTTCTTATTGCGTCAATTTCTAAAAAAAAATGAAACCTAAAAATTCATAGGAATTAAACCTAGAAATTCGTAACTTTAGTGTGGCGTGAATTTACTGCTCTTATTTAGGGATTTGATCAACCCAGAAATTCGTAGGAATTGAACCCATAATTAATCTTAAAAAATTGCTGTGAATTTATTTAAGAATTTGTTCAATTGATAAAGCACATGAATCAACGTTGTTAGTATTGCTAGACACGTGCATTAGTCCTGCTGCCACATCAGATTCGATTTCACTCAAATGCGAACTCATGTTATAATTGCAAAACAATATAAGTGCATGTTATAGAGATAACCTTACTAAGTTCGTGTTAAAAATCAAAATTCTTGGTTTGTGATATTTAAACCAATTAACTCTTCTTTATTAATTATTTTACTCGACTAAATTGTAATTACAGTAGTTTATTATTTTTCATTATTCTTGTTTTAAATTGAATAAATAATATTTTACAGCCGGTTTAATTCGAATTTTAATTTCAAAGTATATTTCTTATGTAATTTATATATAGTTGTATATCTCAAACTTTTTTTATTTTTTCAATTATTCATTTTTTTTAAATTTTTAGTTTTTGAGCGTTTAGTCTATTCAATCAGTTTATGTTGGAAAATATTAAAATTGAATAAACTTAAGGGAGGGATGTGCGGGAACCATACCGGGCTGAATCGTAATTCGGTTCTCGATTTTTTATGTAATTTTTAAATTTTATTTCAAAAAAGTTTTAAACTTGAATAAAAATATCCTCAAATTAGGAATGATGCAGATATTAAGGTAAATGCAATAGCCATTTAAACACTTGTTCGTCTAAATTGCTATTTTCTCATTGGAGGATAATAACGTTCCTGGAGAAGTAGTTTTAGATCAAATTAACTTCAAAAATTATAATTTCTTGTGATGAAAAAATGCCTTCCTCAGATCAATATTATATAGGCAGAGCCTTTTAAACATCATGAAACTAACTTGTGTGTGTGTGTGTGTGTGTGTGTGTGTGTGTGTGTGTGTGGGGTTATAATATGAACTAAACTTGGTGTGAGAACGAGCTTGTTTAGTGTAATTTTAGTACTTTTCTTATTTTATTTTGGAGCTAACATTTAGCACTAAAATACAATAAGAAAAACATTAAGAATAAAAATTAAAAAATAGCATCCAAAAACAGTAAGAAAGCACTAAAATTATAATAGACAAGCACTGTTCTCACGTTCCTACACGAAGCACTGTTCTCATTTAATTTGAACCAAATTCTATATATATATATATATAGGAAGGGTTAGGTAAAAACCAATCCTAGTGTGGGAACTAGGACCACATCTCACATCACACAATCCTCAAAAATCAAAGGTCCAGATTTGATTAAAAGGGCGGTGCCAATTTTGTAATATTTGAAAAAAAAAATCGTGCGAGGGTATTAATGAAATTTAGTAATTTTTATAAAAATCATGGAGAATTTGATAATAGGTCGTCATGCTAACAAAGTATTATCATCATGCTAATGAAGCGTTATCGTTATGCTAATTAAAATTTTCAAATATTGTTAGCTAAAAATATATTCTAATTATAAACCTAATTTGATTTAATAAACTTTAATTGAATGAAAGAAACTCTAATTGGATGAAATAAACCTAATTAGATGAAATAAATATTGATTGGATGTGATAAAACCCTAAATGAATCGGAACAAATCATAACAATAATATATATGTACTACGTTAGCATTATGATTTTGCTTCGTCAGCACTGTGAATACACTATATTAGCATATGCCAATACTCTGTCAACATACGTTATAAACCATAATTTAATGGAATAAATCCTAATAATCAATTAGGAACTAAAAAAGAAAAATTAAATTCAAAAAAAGTAATCATAATTAGATGGAATAAACCATAATTGAGATGAAATAAATCATGATTGAGATTGAATAAACCCTAATAAATTTGTACTACGCTAGCATTATGATAATTACTCGTTAGCACAATGAATATATTGTGTTAGCATATGACAAATGATTCGTTAGCATACGTTATCATATGTTATCATAATGATGACGAAGCATTATTATAAGCTAACGAAAGCATATATAATCTTAGTTTGTGTAAAAATTTATCTTTTATATTTTTCGTCCATATTTTTTCATTTAAACATAGTATTTCAACATCTTAAATGAAAGAATACGAAGAGAGCTTTAATTTGATATATTTTTTATATACATTGGATTAAAAACGGGCAAGTTATGGTCATTTAAAGTTTTTAAGATTTTTTTTAAATTGCTGGCATCATCAATTTTAATGGGTTTGGACAAAAATAGTCATCATTCCTTTATTTTTTGTCCTAATATTTATGAAATTGCCACCATATTTTCCATCAAATCTCAACCATTAGATCAATATATTGGATGGTGGAGATGTGGTCTTAGTTCCCACACTAGAAAAAAGGCCCTATTCGATTCATTTTTTCTCACACCAAAATCTAGTCCCTATTTGAACCATATTATATATATATATATATATATATATATATATATATCAGAGTTCAAATAGGAACACTATTCCTATGTAGAAAATAGGAACAAATCTAGACCTTTGATTCATTTAATTTGTATGGTCAAGATTCATCTATGAAAATGGGGTTGGAAATGCAATTTTTTAACAATTATTTTAAGTGAAAGGTACAGATGTAATTTTGAATTAACATGGAAAATCAGATCGCATATATTGTGGAAGTTTCCTATATTCATGGAATTTTATTTTTGGACGGTTATTTTTTTTCATTAATGATTCGTATCAAAATTCAGCATCCATCTCCCTTCACCAAAGCAGAGAAACTACTCACACATTGATTATCATCAATTCCCCGGATCATCATTTCGTAGAAGTAAGATCGATATCATCTCGTCTTCTGCAAACATAGATACAACTGGAGATCTCAACATCTTCAATTAATTTCTCGAGTTTTACGACATCTAATTATAGATATTATCAAATGCGAAAAAGAGAGATGACAATTGCAGATGGCGGGCAAAGATCAATTGAAGAGATTTGAAGGTACTCTAATGGTGTTTTGATGTCTGATATTTGTATATAAAGTTTGTCTAATGGTGTTTTGATGTTTGATGTTTTCGTATTGTATGATTTTCATTTTGATAAAACTAGGGTTTATGAATTATGTTAATTTCTGATGATTCTTGATAATTTATTTGTGGATTTGTGTTAAATTGTGAATAAATTGATGATTATTTAATTTTAGCAAATATTATTTGGTGTTATAGCAAATTCGACAGTTCATATTAGCATACATTTGTATCAAATTAGCACCTGTATAGCAGAAACTTATTCATACGTTTTTGTATTATATGTGATGTGTTTGATACATAATATATTTATATTTAATGTTAGCATGAAAACCTGTAAAATATTAGCAATACTTTGTGTTTGTTATTTCATAATGATAGTTGTGTATATATTTTCAGTTTTTCCGTGCTTAGCATATTTTATACAAAATATTAGCATAATTAGGTGCGCATGTTAGCAATATCGTTGCTTCTGTTAGCGGCTGCATTTTAATAATTTATCAATGCGATTTCATGAAATCATATAATTGCAATAATCATGGTCATGATTCCAACCTAGTGTGGTTGGCTATGATTTGTTAGCATATATCATATATAATAATAGCATAATTATGTATTCGTATTATATATATTTAGTTGATTTATGTTATTGGCGAAATATTTTTTATTCATGTTTTGTGTTTTATGTAAATTTCAGGTAAAAATGTTGAGTCATCGTCTGGTGGTGTTGGACAGTTTTTACTAAATTGTAATAGAGATCTAACCTTGTACCTAAATTTTGCTACAACTTTATGTCTTAATTAGCTATGTATAAATACTCAACGCGAAACCACCAGTAAACAAATTGTCTTTCTACTAGATTCGTTGTTAAATTTATAAAAAAAAATTACATGGTTTGTATTATATGTAAATGACAGGTTTGATTGGTGATGCTTCATCCGATGTTGTTGGACATTACATACCAGATTGCAAGGTAGATCTAAAGCCATTTTGTTAGTCAAAGTTTAAAACTCTTGAAGAGGGTATTGATTTTTATAGGATTTACGTTGTAGCTAGTGGTTTTAATATTTGACTTGGGACGACTAGAAAGTATGATCATGATGTTATTAATTAGA
Source organism: Perilla frutescens (assembly GCA_026008535.1). Lineage (NCBI taxonomy): Eukaryota > Viridiplantae > Streptophyta > Magnoliopsida > Lamiales > Lamiaceae > Perilla > Perilla frutescens. Next base: position 50,901,522 of record BRKX01000006.1, read on the forward strand.
GGTACATGTACTACAATCGTGAGGGTGAAAATTTTCAATTCCAAATGTTTGCTAGTTATAGGTAAACAATTTGCCAACATATGCACAAAACTTCGCTACTCTCAATAAAATCATTTGTTATTTGACAGTTAAACGTTTTGCTATTTACAACACATATATTTGCTAGTTACAGATATATAATTTGCTGACAAACACATAAAAATTCATTAATCACCCCAACATATGTATTACATATGTTGAATTTAATTGCTATACAGATTTTTACTACACCATATATTTGCTAGTTACAGTTAAATAATTTGCTAACATATATACAGAACTTCGCTACTCTAAATAAAATCATTTGCTATTTGACAGTTAAACATTTTGCTATTTACAACACATATGTTTGCTAGTTACGTGTAAATAATTTGCTGACAAACACATAAAAATTCGCTAATCACCCTAACATATGTATTACAGATGTTAAAATTAATTGTTATACAGATGTTTACTATACACATGTATTTGCTAGTTACAGTTAAACAATTTACTAACATATAAAGAAAACATGTTTTACACACAACTATTTGAACATGTATGTATTAATGTAATTGTTTCGCTAACGGTATCGCTTTTATTTGCTAACAATGGGGTTCGTCCGTTTTTAAATAAATAAATATTCAATACTTATTTTAATAAACAAGCATTGTACTAAAATCTCACATAAGTAGCATTTTGAAAAAAAAAATTATATGCTATGTTGGTTTCTGGTGATGCACAAACTTTAATTGTTTTCTGGTGATGCACGAAGTTCATATAGTTTTTCAACAAAGAACAATTTATTTGAGTTATTTTATGGGTCCACCCGGTCGAATGAAGTAGTTATTAATCCACCAGTGCCAGTTAAGACTAAAGATAGTCGTAGTCATATCAAATCTCAAGTAGAGAAAACTCTTACAGTATCAAATAAACCTTTGAGAAAGTGCAGCAATTGTAGACAAAAAACACCACGATGCTAGAAATTGTCCATTTCCCAAATGTGTTTGATTTCTTAATATGATTAAAGTTGTTTACTTTAATTTTATTTTCATTTTAAATAGCATACAAATATGTTGTTATTATTTGTCAAACATTATGTATGTAATACATGAGGCGTATTATCATGATTATTCAAACAGATATCGATTGCTATCAGGTTCAATAATATTTGCTAATAGAACAAATAAATTTGTTAATTCCACCCCAAATCAATTGTTAAACTGCATAAAAATAATTAAATTAATATACATAATGCTAAAATTATGCAAAAATAAGCCTGCTAACATATTCATATTTATTTGCTAATAACATTCACAAACTTGCTAATCAGGAGCATATTATTTGATATATGTCTTCAAACAAATAACAAATGCTATCAATTTCAATATAATTTGCTAATATAACAAATTTATTTGCTAAGCAAAGTAATCATACAAATACCCTTCTACAGTCTACTTTAATTTGAGACAAATTAATATACATAATTCCAAAATTACGCAAAAATAAGCCTACTAACATATTCATATTTATTTTTTTCCTTCCGGAAAAAATTAATCAACAAACTGCCCTTCTATACTCAGCTTCAAATTGTAGCAATTTTGGTTAACATCAAAATTATCTAACATATGCATAGTTATTTTGCTAACAAGATACATTTATTTGCTAATAAATACGAGATAGTTTGCTAACTGTATTAAAACAAATACTGATTGCTATTAGTTTCATTCAGATTTACTATTACAACAAATAATTTTGCTAATACTGTCCAAATCAACTGTCCAGAATTATTTCTCCACGCTTTGTGTCAAAGTTTTCCAGAATCCAATATGCGATCTTTGGAGGCACATCGTTATGTCGAGATTGAGTAATGCACCAAACCCCATCTCGCGAACGCTTTGCTTCTATGCCTCGTTCATCTTTTTTATAGCCTTTGTCAGATCATCTGGACTTGTTCTATTCTTTAGGTTCAAATACGATGACCTCGTGCGTGTGATTGCTACATTTGATGATGTACCGGCTGCAAAAGAAGAGCAGAGTGTTAGCTATATGTATTCAAACACACAACCATTGCTATCAGTTGGATTCATATTTGCTAATATAACAAATTAACTTGCTAACATTTGCAGATTTATTTGCAAACTGCATCCATTCTTTAGTTAATAAAGAGCAGATTGCTTGAATAGTGTATCCAAACATATTGCAATCCCCAACAAATTCAATATTTTTTGATAATAGAACAACTAAATTCGCGAATACAGTGCAAATCAATTGCTATTATTGTGTAAACAAATTAATCAACAAATTGCCCTTTAATATTCAGATTTGAAATTGGAGCAATTTTAAATTCAAACAAAATACATAACATAGGCAGATTACATAGTACCAAATTAGCCAGCCTTTGCAGATTTATTTGCAAACTATAGTCATTCATTTGCTAATAAAGAGCAGATTGCTTGAACAATGTATCCAAACATATGTCAATCCCTAACAAATTCAATATTTTTTGATAATAGCACAACTAAATTCGCTAATACAGTCCAAATCAATTGCTAGTACCATGTAAACAAGTTAATCAACAAACTACCCTTCAATATTCAGATTGAAATTGGAGCAATTTTAAATTCAAAAAAAAAACTAACATAGGCAGTTTATAGAGTACAAAATTAGCTAACCTTTGCAGCTTTATTTGTTAACTACATTCTTTCATTTGCTAGTAAAGAGCATCTTGCTTGACAATTGTAATATAACAAATAGCAATTCCGATCAAATTCAATAATCTTTCATAATAGCACAACTAATTTCGCTAATATAGTCCAAATCAATTGATATTATCGTGCAATCAAATTAATCAACAAACGGCCTTCAATAATCAAATTCAAATTGGAACAATTTTAAATTTAAAAGAATACCAAACTGGTTCATAAATATATAATTAGTACTACATAATGTCACAATCATGCAAAATAAGACTGCTAACATATTCATATTTATTTACTAATAACATTCACAAACTTGCTAACCAGGAGCATATTATTTGATATATGTCTTCAAACAAACAACAAATGCTATCAATCTCAATATAATTTGCTAATATAACAAATTAATTTGCTAAACAAAGTAATCAAACAAATACCTTTCTAGAGTCTGCTTTAATTTGCGACAAATTAATATACATACTGTCAAAATCACTCAAAAATAAGCCTGCTAACACATTCATATTTATTTGCTAATAACATGCACAAACTTGCTAATCAGGAGCATATTATTTGATATATGTCTTCAAACAAATAACAATTGCTATCAATTTCAATATAATTTTCTAATATAACAAATTAATTTGCTAAACAAAGTAATCAAATAAATACCCTTCTACGGTCTGCTTTAATTTGCGATAAATTAATATACACAATGCCAAAATCACGCAAAAATAAGCCTGCTAACACATTCATATTCACAGAAGAACCAAAAGCAACAATTTGCATCATTCATTCTATAAAAACCAGTAGAAAAAAATTCACTAGAATCGAAACCCATAAAAATACAAATTTTAACAATGAAACCAACTAAAACTCATAGAAAAAAAATACCAAACTAAAACCTGGGCTTCTTCCGGTTGAACGCTTGCCTTTCTCGTTTGCTGTCAAAAGTTCAATCTATGTTGCCGCGCTCCCCGACTACGATTTTTTGCTTTGGAGAAAATTTTCGCCTAATTACAGATTGCTAAAACTAACCCTAGATTTTTGACTGCTAAAGAAAATCCACTCCAAATCTACATCAATCTTGTGGATTCGGGCGGCTGGTATAAACTTTTAGAAAATACAATAAATTCCATCATTTAGCAAAAAAATCAAATTTAAAGTGGTATAAACAAAAATAAAGTCGAACAAAAACCTGGGCTTCTTCTCGTTGAACGCATCTCAGACATTGTTGGTCGTCGTTAATAGCTTAAGTGATGCCGACGCACTTGCAGAGTTTGATAGCCGGATTTGGAGAAATTTTCACGCCTCCGACGCACTTGCAGAGTTCGATAGCCGGCTGTGGAGAATTTTTCACGCCTCAATAGAGAATTCTAAAGCTAAAACCTAGTTTTTTTTTATGCAAATGAAATCCCTTCAAATCTATCGATCGTTCGGCCAGTGAGCGTAAATTAGGGGGGGCATGATATTGGGAGCGTGATTTTTGGTAGTTTTATCCCAACCCCTTTTTACCCTTTAACATATATTATTGTAAAATAATATTATATATATTGCTATTTGGTCCCTAGAAATGGAATTGAATCTGGACCATTGATTTAGACTATATCTATGTTTGCAGTTTGTTCCTATTTCCTACATAGGGGGGTAGTATACACTTTAACCCACCCCTATATATATATATATATATATATATATAGGGAATGGATCAAATAAGACCTTTTTCTAGTGTGGGAACTAGGACCACATCTCGACCATCCAATGTATTGATCTAATGGTTGAAATTTAATGAAAATATGGTAGTAATTTCGTAAATAATAGGGCAAAAAAATAAAAGAAGGGGCTATTTTCATCCAAACTCATTAAAATTGATTATGTCAACAATTTAAAAAAATCTTAAAAACTTTAAAAGACCATAACTTGCTCGTTTTTAATCCAATGCACACAAAAAATATATCAAATTAAAGCTCTCTTCATGATCTTTCATTTAAGATGTCGAAAGGCTATGTTTAAATGAAAAAATATGGATGAAAAATACAAAAGATAAAATTTTACGCATACCAGGTTATAAATACTTTCGTTAGTTTATAATAATGTTTCGTCATCATTATTATAACATATGATAATGTATGCTAACGAAGCATTTGTCATGTGGTAACACAATGTATTCACTGTGCTAACGAAGAATTATCATATTGCTAGCATAGTACAGATTTATTAGAGTTTATCCAATCCCAATTATGATTTATTTCATCTCAATTATGGTTTATTCCATCTAATTATGATTAATTTTTTTAATTTCTTTTCTTTTTTAGTTCCTAATTGATTATTATGATTTATTCCATCTAATTATGGTTTATAACGTATGTTGACAAAGTATTGTCCTATGCTAACATAGTGTATTTACAGTGCTGATAAAGTAAAATCATAATGCTAACGTAGTACATATATTATTATTATTATTATTATTATTATTATTATTATTATTATTATTATTATTATTATTATTATTATTATTATTATTTCGACTCGTTTATCACATCCAATCAATGTTTATTTCATCTAATTAGGTGCATTTCATCTAATTAGAGTTTCCTCTATTCAATTAAAGTTTATTAAATCAAACTAGGTTTATAATTAATTTTTAGAATATATTTTTCGCTAACAATATTTGAAAACTTTAATTAGCATAACGATGATGCTTCATTAGTATGATGATAATACTTCATTACCATGACGATCTGTTATCAAACCCTCCGTGATTTTTATAAAAATTACCAAATTATGTTAATACTCGGCGTGAAAAACTTTTCAAATATTACAGAATTGTCACCGCCCTTTTAATCAAATCTGGACCTTTAGTTTTTGAGAATTGTGTGGTGTGAGATATGGTCCTAATTTCCACATTAGGATTAGTTTTTACGGCCTAACCCCTCCTATATATATATATATATATATATATATATATATATTAGAAGTGGTACAAAATTAACATTATAATTAAAAAAGAAACTAGAAGTACAAACACTAAATAAAATAAAAGTTCTTTTGAACTGATTAAAATAAAACATAAACGTATAAGATCCTATTTTAATAAATATATTGTTCTATTAGTTTACACTTGGTATACAAACACCGATAAATATCTAATATTCGTGTTATTAGCTTTAACTCTAAGGGGATGGCTGGTATGCAGTAATGGAATCAAGTGGGAATTGACATGCTCGTATTTTAGTCATAATCTGAGCATTATTTCTTATGTTTTTTTTTTTCATGTTTTAGTATGTTTAGTCGTCGTTTAGGGTAATGTTAGTTCCTTTTTATAATAAGTGTTGCTAACACAGTTAATTTAGAAAACAGGGTTAAAATGAGCAATCCAAGGCCCGAGAGTCGAAGCGCGTATCTGAAGGGACCGGAAAGCCGAACCGGACAGGTGAGAGAGCACGAAGACCGAGTCAGAGCCGGGACGCCGGACACGGCCTGCAACGCGGTGCGACCGGCGCCCGGCGTCCGCTGGAAAATTTTGATGGCCTGCAATGCGGCGTGACCCGGGGCCACCGCCGCCTGGGTCACGCCTTCCCTGACCTGGCGCGAGCCACGGGGCGTGACCGGCCCCGTGTCGTGCCCCTATGTCTCATTTTCGGGATTTTCGGATTTTGCTTTATTTTTCACCCCATTTTTCCCCCATTTTGTATATATATCAACCTTAGTTCAAATTTTGGGTATTCTACTTCACATTTTCCATTTTTAGAGAGAGAAATAGTGTTTATACTTTGGAGCTTTGGATATTGAAGAACAAGGAGTTTCTTGAAGATTTTTAATACAAGTTTTTAGGTTTTTTCTCCTCCTCTCCTATGTTTCTCTTTTATGTGATTTATTTCTCTATTATGCTTATGGATAGCTAAATTTTTAGGCATCTAGGGTTTTGAGATTTGATTTTGGATATGTGAATCAAACTTGGGTTTGTGCTTGATTTTCCAATTTCCTATCATGAATCAATGTTATGCTTGTATCTATGCTTGGATTGGCCATCCTATGATAGAAATTTTGTGTATGATTAAGTTTGAGAAAACTAATTGTGCATGGGTCTTTGATTTATGATTTCAATTTTGCACGAGATTGAGAAATTAGTGTTAAATTGATGTTTATGCATTTGATTGAGCTTAATTTAGATTAAATTGCAATTGAGCCCTAGAGATAGGGGAGTTGTGTTTAATTTAAAATGTCTTGGTTGCTTGAGAAATGGCTTAGACTATATTTGTGATCAAATGTTGTTTAATTGGGAAATTTATGCATAATCCCCTTATTTGATGATTGTATCCTTGCCAAAGATCAATTCCCTAGAGCCAATTTCTTTTAATTGAATTTTACTTGATTTTTATTCCCGTTTATTTCTCGTGTGTTGCTATTTTAGTTTGATCATTGCAAATCTTATTATTCTAGTTAAATATCCAACTCAAATTCCGAATGGTTTGATTAGTGAAAATGTTCGATGTGATGGTACTTGTAGTCTCATTTGTGCAATTAGTTCCCCGTGTTCGACCCGGTCCATTGTGCTATACGTGTCCGCTTACATAGTGAGATTGATTATTTAGAGCTTGGATTTTTTATCATATCTTTGTGAAAGAAAAATCTCATCAGGAATGGAATGAACTTAGTAATGGAATGGTGATGGGAATGGAATGGAATGACTATTGCATTCCTTTGGCTGGTATCACAAGTATAAAGATAAGAATGAAACTTACATTTTTGAATTGATTTTATTATAACATATCTAATTAATAAATAAAATACACGAATTAGCTTATTTAGTTCTAAATAACAAATTAAGAGATACTATTATATTTTAATAACATATTGTTGAATATTATGCGATTTTTTTTACTCTATTAACATTTGTGAAATAATTGAGTATACTTTTAATAAGTATTTTACTAATGATTAGTGGGTTTGTATATTTTATATAATCCTATAATATCATTAGTACTTTTGTGAAATATTATAAAATTTTATGAACCATTAATAAATTATCAATGGGTTTTTTTAAAAAAATCATAAATTTTTTTTTTAATAAAATATTTTATAAAAATATGAGATTTCACTTGTCAATACAAAAAATAAAGTATAGCTTTGCAAAATAAAAAAAAAATTGATAATCGGAAATACATAATACCATGGGAGTGGGAGTAACGGCTAATCATATATTCATAGTAATGTGATTCTTTCGGGAATGACCATTCCCAAATAAAAAAATCATACCAACCATAGAAATGGGAATGGACGTAAAAATGTGATTACATTCTCATTATATTCCATCATACCAACCATACCCTAAAAAAAAATAAACCATATCCATAATACAGAGTGCATGATGTATGAACCTTAAATAATTTATTAATCAATTCAGAGAATGCACTCAGCTATAAAGTAACTTCGTTGCTGGGGTGCTTAGAATTAGAACTATAAGTTGTAATTCTTTTTATCATAGAATTATTTGTATATTAGTTATTATTTTCATGGTAAATGGAGATGGATTCATTTGCATTTTGAGAAAGGTTTCAGTTGCCATTTGTTCCTCTTCAAATAAATAAATGTATCATTATTAAATCAGACTTTATACATTTAATTTTTGTTTTAATAAGTTTTTGTATTTCTTTGTCCGTGTTTCAATAGTTTCCCTTATTTTTAATGGTAAAAGATACCAATTTAGGCAACTTTGTATAAAAAAATACCTATGGAAATGAAATATAGAAATATAATTAAGGACTTGCTGGAAAAAAATAATAATAGTACAACGATCCATTAAAACAAAAAAATTTAATGATATAAGATCATAAAGAAGTGTTTTGTCAAAGTATGATGATCTTTTAAAATGAAAAATTGTACACAGATCTAATAAAATAAAAAATAAAGTATAGAGACCTAATGATGTGTTTGTTATTATTTTAATATAGTATTTATTGTACATGTACTTTAAGTGTATTTATGAAAAAACAAAATTGAATTTACTTACATTAAAAATCACAATCTTTTGGCCATTTTACAATTACAACGTGACCTTGTAATTATTATAAATAACACATCATCTTTAATGCTCTTTGCAATTACAATATTGATAGCTCTGAATTTTACACAATTTTTTGAATATGAATTAATGATATTTAGGTTGATGAGTTGCGTGATTTTCATAGTTTTTGTGCTTATTATGTTATCACTTTGGGTTTTTGATGTATTTGTGAGTTTTGCAGTAATAGTGGTGAATTTGATGATTATTTGATGCAAAATGATCATATATGTGCTTTGAGAGCTAAATGAAGGACCAATTCTCTTGGATCGATCGAATTTAAAGAGCAAAGTCCATGAGAATTGATGAAAATAATTCAAAATGATCCAAAATCCAAATGGATGATTGAAGAGTCTAGAAAGATGGAGAATCAAGTTAGGAGCGTTGTACAAGTTGAATCGATTTAATCGAATGAGAAATGAGTAAGAACGAGCAGTTTTAGTGAAGCTCACGTGCACAGGGTCACCCTGTGGGTCGACTCGACCGTCTAGTCGATCCAGAGGGCTTGTTTTGCACATGGTCGGGTCGACTCGGAGGTTGACCCAGCCACTCGACACCTCCAGTTGATCTAGACGGATCATACACGTGATTTTTAAGATTTTTCTCAACTTTGAGCTTCATTTTAGCTCTATGGTTCCCTCTAACAATATAAATACCTCATATACTCATTAGAAAAGATGTGAACTAAGAGTGAAGAAAGTGGTATAAAGGTGAACATAATTATGGAGGCACAATAGAGACTCTAGAGGCTACAACAAGATTGAAGGTCTCGGGTTCTTTTATTGTGTTGAACAATATTTTGTTTTCCATTTATTTTTCTTTCTCTTTAATTATGTCTAGTTAATTTTTCTTGGATTCTACATTCTAGGCATATAAAACTACATTGAATTTTGTATTTTGATTAATCTTTCAATTCTTCCTTTCATATATTGGTTTATAAATCTTGTTTTTTATTTCTCATGTATGATTGCTTGACCACCACTTATGCATACTAGATTTTACAAGATATTATATTATGAATGTTTAGAAGTACCGACCAAGTGAATAAATGTTCATAGGAAATTATGATCTTGTGTTGTTAGGAGTTACTAAATTACTAAGAAGGATCGAAAGTTGAATATGTAATTTATTAATTGACTTTACAAACTTACTTGAGATGGTAGAAAAAGCATGCCCTGTGATCTATTTTTCTTTTATTTTATTTTTATATTATTTACATGTTCATTTTATTTACATATTATTTTATTTGAACTCTCAACTAATATAAGTATCTATATATTAATACGGTGTCTATGTCTTGATATTCGATTATTATTTACCATTACAATCCTCGTGGATACGATACTCATACTCACAATTATCTATAATTACATCATACATTTGCAGATGTTTTTACTACTAAGAAAATAGTGGTCAAACATGTCTAATTTTTCCTCCATTTAACACCCAAATTCAAACAAATATGGGTTTTTTTAAACATGGTTAATACACGGAATGTACACATGTAAATTGAATTTAAAAGGTATGAATAAAATGATCGAAAAAAATTGAGCATGTTGTAATTGCAAATATAATTAAAAATCATAAGGTCGATTAAAAAATTGTGATTTTTAATACAAATAATCATATATTTATCTCTTATTTACTAATCATCTTCAGTAATTAACTGACTTATAAAAATTTAATATTTTATAACTAATTATCTAATTAACACACACATGCTCTGAATTGCTGTAGAAAAACTGCATATTGTTAATGACGGCTCACCACGAATCCCCTGCACCGAAACGCAGCATATATTCCTCTTTCAAACGAAAAAATAACTGAATTTGGCGCTTCAACTCCAACCCAGCTAACATACGCACTTCATTAATTATCCCCTCACCTCAAATCCCATAACACACATTGTTTTCCGGCGAAAATGCGTTCCCTCCTCCTCCTCCTCTGTATTCCCATCTTCCTCCTCCTCTCCGCCTCCGCCGCCGCCGCCACCACCACCACCACCATCGGCGTCACCTACAACCCCACGGCCCCCAACCTTCCACCACCGGAGCACGTCGTCCCCAAGCTCCAATCACTCTGCATCTCCGCCGTGAGGCTCGTCGACCCGACCCCCGCCGCCGTCCGCGCATTCGCTTACACCAACATCACCCTCCTCCTCACCGTCCCCAACCACCTCATCCCCTCCTTCGCCGCCAATCGCTCCGCCGCCGCCCTCTGGATCCACTCCCACGTCCTCCCCTACTACCCCCGCACTCACATTTCCCTGATTTCTGCCGGCTCCGACGTCATCACCACCACCGCCTCCTCCGATCCCAACGTCGACCCCTCCACCGCCCTCCTCCCCGCCATGCGCAACCTGCGCCTCGCCCTATTGGACCTCGGCATCCGCACCATCGCCGTCTCCACCACCTTCTCCTTCATCGACATCATGACGACGTCGTTTCCCCCCTCCACCGCCGAATTCCAAGAACCCATCGGTTCCCTAGTCGTTCGCCCATTGCTCCAATTCCTAGACGAAACGAACTCCTCCTTCCTCATCAACCTCTACCCCTACCACATCTATAAAATCAACTCAGAAATTCCAGTCGGATTCGTCCTTTTTCAAGAACACCCATTCAACTTCCGCGACGACGTGATCACCGGAGTTAGATACCGTAACTTGTTCGACATGATGGTGGACGCTATTATAGCCGCCATGGCGGTTACTGGGCAGGAGAATGTTCCGGTGATCGTGACGGAGACAGGGTGGCCGAGCGAGACGGCGGAGGAGACGGAGTCTCAGGCCGCCGGAAACTACGCCGGAATGTACTTGAAAGGGCTAGTGAGGCATCTGAGATCTGGATTAGGAACACCTCTGAGAAAAGAAGGGGTGAGTGAGGCCTATGTTTATGAATTGTTTGATGAAAGTGAGGAACGGAGTACATTCAACGATACCAATGTTACAACTGGTTCTGCGGCGATGAGAGGCCGCGCCGCCGGAGGGAAGCATTGGGGGATCATGTATCCTAACATGTCAATGAAGTACAGGGTCGATTTCTCCGATTCGACGCGGATTCGTGTTCAAAGGTTGGATGGCCAGCTTCTTGTGCTTTACCTTGCCTTTGTTTTTCTGTATTCGAAATTTAATTGCTAGTTCTTCATCGTCAGAACGTGAGAAGATTTGGGCTGATTCCGTTTGTTCTTGAAATGTGATTAGTTTGATTGATTTGGAAGATTTGATACATTAGCATTAATTAGTTTTCTTGGATTGTTGAATGATCTCTGTTTTTTCTGTGAATTTTGGTGCACTTTGCATTAATTGATCTTTGTGATGAAATTGAGAAATTGGAGAAGACGATCGATTATCATTGTTGGTTATTACTTATTAATGATTATATGTGAGTGAAATATTTGATCTGAAATTGCTCCATTATTCTAGTGGCAAGTGATAGTGCCTACAATATTTGATTATAGTTGAGTAAGTGTTTATATTATATTCATTAATTGAAATTTTATATTCAATCTTTGCCGTAACTCACTTGAAAATTTAAGTTTTAATACTTTGAAGATTGTTTGTAGAATGTTTCTTATTCTTGACGAAATTTAATAGCATTTACTCTGACCCATCTCTCACTTTAGATGAGTAGTTTTGAGTAGATTTGAGGAAGTACAATCTTATAACTGGCTAGTTTAACAAGTTTTATAATGTATTCTACTGTAGTAGAATTATTGAATCAATTAGTATGGTTGCTTAATTATTTCTGCTGATAAGACTTTAAATACATACATACATACATTTGGCTGTGTGTAATTACATTCCTGCGTGCTACATTATATGGGTTGGAATATATTTGATACGTATTCTTGTTTTTTATGATAGAAAGCTACTAGAGAGGATTGAAGGTGATGAAATTTGAGAAATGGCCTTGTTTTCAGTTGGTTTCAATATATTATTGCAAAACATATTTCATTTTTTTTATCCGAATATTATTACATTACTTCTTTTGGCAACATCATTTTTTTTTTAGTTTATGCATTTATAATGTATATCAGCCCAGGCCCAATAGATCCATATATCCATTAGACGGGTCGGGTCAATACGGGTCATTCGCGTTGATCGGCATTGACCCGTAAAAAAAAAATCAGTATAATCCTTACACTATAAAGTGTCACTCAAAATTCAAAAAGTATTACTTGTATTATTAAAAAGTAACCTGTTTGCTACTTATTTTATATGAGTTTATGTAGTTTAAATTGTGATTTTTCCATTTCAATTAATGTTTAGAGTTTAGAAGTTTAGGTTTTTTTAGGTTTCATGGTATTTTTATGGTGTTTTTAAGGTTTTTTTTAGCATTTTTAGAGTTTTTAGGAGTTTATGTTGTGTTTTTTAGGTTCATTTTTTTAGGTTTATTAATCAATTAGGGGTTACATTTATTTCAAAAAAATTAAATCCATTTACTTTTATTTTAGGGTCCACTAATTCCATTTTAGGATATATATTTATTTCAAAATTAGATTTTTTTATTTTCAATTGATATTTATATTTATTTTGAAAAAAATAAATTAATTATCGAGCGCGATTCACAAGCCCACACGTTAACCTCGGGCGAGTGCATTGCGCGAGCGCCGAATTTAAAAAAAATTATTCACTTTAATTTTAGGGTTCATTAAATCAATTTTAGGGTATATATTTATATTTATTTCAAAAAAATCAAATTAATTTATTTTAATTTTAGAGTTCACTAATTGTATTTTAAGGTTTATAGTTTTAGAGGAAAAAAACAGAAAAAAAAAATAAAAAAAAAATAAAAAATAAAAATAAAAACAACCGAAAAATAAAAAATATATATAATTGGTACACGCGCAGCGCGTGAATGAGCGTGGCCCACACGTGTGGGGGCCACACGTCAGACATGATTGACTCTTTCCTGTTGACCATTATTTTTAATCAGGCCAGTCTGATGGGCCAAGACGTATACACCTTATGTCACCTTATGTGTATAGGAGAGTTCCCCTTATTAAAATATAAGAAAAACATACACGTGAAAGATCATACGTGCTTTGCTATAACAACCAAGCTTATTAAATCCTAAATAGGAAATTAGCAACTTCAAATATATATTTGTACCGTTGTACGAATGAGATCATCTATTCCAGAGTCTGTATTCCATCATGCAATCCGCATCCCAATATTAAAATTATGTAGTTTAAATAATAGTTATCATAAAAATAAAATTTTATATTATAATCGATTCTAACTGATATTTATTGTTAAGAATTGTAATTTTAAAAAATTATATACCAGAATTTTGAAATAATCATCCCTAATAAATCAATTATACTAATTAAAAAATAAAAAATAAATACTAAAAAGTAATTATAAATCTGAATTGGGTGGAATAAATCTTAAATAAAAATGTACAATTAAACTAAACCAAAAGAAATTAAAAATGAAGAAATAAATAAAAGAAAAATAATAAAATTAATGTTAGGACACAAATGAGACAGATCAAAGGATATGATATTCTTACGTCTTGTGAAATCATAGAAATGGACAAAATTTTGTTTGATAGAAGACTTGATAAAGCTTTTTAATATGATAGATATTTTAAAAAACGAAAGTAACACTTTCAAAGGTATTGCTCTATCTGTCGGCAAATTTTATGTTACGTACTACGGGCTTTTTCATTAGAATCTATAATATATATGGTGTGAGCCAGCATTTCAATATTTAAAATATTATGAAAATACAAATTTAACATGGAGGTATAAATAATGTTTTTTTTTTATCTGAATGATGATTCACATTACATCTACAACAAGTATATATTTACGTGCTTTAGATGTGTAGCATTAAATTTCTCTTTCTTTGTATAATCAAAAAATTTACTTTTACAAACTTGTACGTATTAAAATATTATTACTGCATGCATAAACATCAATATTTAGATAGTTCATTTTAATCTATAAATTTCGTTTTGGGTTTCAAAAAAAAAAAAAAAAAAAAAACCAGTATTTGGATCTTGGATCTCACATATTCCAATATGTAAGACCGTCCATAGAATTCCTATATATGTACATTTTGGGAAGGAGGTTGATTTTAAGAAGATGGGAGTTGTTAAAAAGGTTTTAATATTATGTATACATCATGAATAATTAGTTCCACCATTTTTGAATTCTGAAAGATTTTTTTTTTAATAGTATATTAATGCATTAATTCAAATCAAATATAAAATTTGTGTAACTCAAACAAGCATAACCCTCCCATATATTTATAGATTACAAAATAAAATTATCTCATGCATCTAACAAGTAAAATGTCTTGTGTAAAAAAATAAGGTTTCTCCCAAATTCATAGAATAGCGCAAACTTCAAATGTTGGGGAACTCCACTATACTTCATAGGATATTACCCACGGACTCGACTCGTGACACAATCTCTTCCATTTATGGATAGTACCTAAGTACTGGGTAGAACTTTCACAAGATTATTGACATGACACGATCTCTACATTTTGTAGAATGTAAACGACTCCCGTACTTGATTGTTTTCTAAGTCGGCCATACCTATGCCATGGTCTATTGCTTGCTACTTAGTAACTTTAATAAAGCATAATTGTCAAATCCACTCCATAAATATATAGATGATAATACATTAATTACTTGGAACATTACTTCAAATAACATTGTTAATGAAATTAATTACAACACGTCGGAAAGTCTTTTAACATAATCCAAACGTAATTAGAGGTTACGTACAAAATTACAACAGCTACAAACCAAAAAACACACGAGATTCTTTCAAATCTCTGTGTAAAGAAACAAGCATACATCATTTCGAACTCTAATGGAAGATGCATGACCACAAATCTATAGAGCTTTGATTTCTTTTTCACTAAGTAATTGTTGTCAAAAGAATTATAATAACATGAAGTGTAGACTTCACCCAGTACTTGACGAAAGAATACAGTGATAAAAGAAAAAAAGAAAAAAAAAAAAAAAAACGGATCTGACTTAGTAACCAAGACTGAATGCAATAAAAACTCCTACACAGACTAATCAGGTGTTGATTTGTTGGTACATTTTCGAGGCTTTGCCCACAACTTCCTGGCCAAAAAAGGTCTGACATAGCAATTCATGCTCCGTTGCATGGATATTCAATGAATTTGCTTCAATCAAACATGGTTGGATCTCTTCACATCACAAAATAGATGGTTATATCGCCATTGACTCCTTCATTTAGTCCGCTTCTTGGCTTCACTGTACAGGATGACACCAAAGACTGTAAGAGTATACCCGAGCATTCCGGTGACTGAGACAGGGTTCCTGAAAATTAATATGGAGACTACCACCGCCACTGCCCCTTTAGCATTTCCAAGGACCTGAAGGAACCCACAATGACTTTAGCCACAAAGAATGCCACATCATAGTTGACAGGAAACGTAGTCATGAAAAAGTAATTAATGCAATAATTTCATCATGCCAGCCACTCAACCAAGCCCTGTGAAAAATATATCATGATTCTAACATAGATACTTCAAACTAGTGAAAACAACATTAGCAATCTTCCAGAGGAATGTCTCAGATAGGGAGGGTGCATGAATCAAATAGTGAGTGCAGGTTGGTTGAGTGCTCTAAAATCAATTTTAGATGGCTGCTGCATACTGCAGCTACATTCCTGCACAATTTTGTGTGGTTTCTCAACAGTAGATTGATTAGTTATAGTTTAATAAGGGATTCCAGGTTATTCAGTAAATGAAACACAAAGGCAACACCAAGAATCCAATAATAATTTGTTCTACCCTAGAAATCCTTCAGACTAGTAATAGCATTTCTATACATTATGAAGTTATGATTTCCCCCACTAGTTCCAGTTGTTTACTCTATACATATAGCTTATTTGTAACTCACATAAGTATGTAATCCCAGCAGTTTGTTAGTGACAAGATTAAGAACCAACATAATCTATGTTTCCATGCTGTAGATTCCCAGCATAAAGTATAAACTAGGACATATCTATTGTTCCCCCACACCCAACCAAAGTTCTGGATAAAAATTTGGTTGAAACCATACGTTCCTGTGTTTCCATGCTGTATATTCCCAACGTAAAGTATAAACTAGGACATATCTATTGTTCCCCATACCCAACCAAAGTTCTGGATAAAAATTTTCTGTATATGACCAAGCCAACATTTGAATTTTACATCAAAGGTCCTCAAAATTTAAGCAAGTGACTAACTGAAGAACTTCCAACAAACATTGACAGAACTAAAATAAGTATGCGAAGGAGTGAATATGGCCATATGAAGATTTAGATAGATAATGAATGGATCAATAATCCAACTCAGAAAACAGAGATTTAGATTAAACCAAATAAATAGATGCAAAAAAAGCTATCAGCGGTGTATATGCCTGCATTTCTCAACAATCACAGCAAGCACAAGTAGAGGAATATATCTTGTTTTTGATTCATTCTCATTCAAACTTCCGAAATCTTTCCAACCCTCCCATCAACTCCCAATTCACAACCCTTCTGGGAAGAGGAGACAAAAGGTAGTAATTTTCCCAAATTACATATAGGCAATAGTTGAAAACAAAGATCTGTCAATAAATAACACAAGGAAATGCAGCAGCAAGAGTAAAAATTTATGAAGTGGAAGTTACTATCATTCAACCCCACAATACTTTGGCATCGAATCAGAAAAGGCCTTTCTTATTTAACATGATCGTCATGAATTGGAAAGTACTTTTACTGGGCAAGAAGTACCTGAAGTGTTAAGGCACTGGTGTGCTTCGTGACCAGGAAATTAGTCAAATTTACAAAATATGCAAGGGCTGAATTGAAGAGCAGTAACCAAATAATTCTGATATCTTCTCTTGCTAGGGCCAATGTGATACCCACGACATTTTCTTCCATGAAGAGTGTCGCAGGAAGTAGAAGTACTACAGCTATAGGAGCCATGTAGAGGAGCAGATTCATAGAATTCAGTTTTTCCCTACAAACAGAAATAGAAGTTTCAGAATGCAAAAGTAATAATTTAGGACAAAAATAACTTAGCCCTAAAATAAATTCACCACAATATATGGTGTGAATGAGTATAGAACTATTACCCTTCTGAAGAAAGCAACAAACCCTGAACAACTGATTTGAGAGCCCTTGCAGCTGTTGCACCAATACACATGATAAATCCAAATAAATGGAAACTAGGCTCACTCTGCACCAGTTAGAGAGGTAGACAATCAGAACAGTATTGAGTTTCACCAGAACTTCATAAAATAGAAAACTATGCTGCCGTTGTGCCAAGAAAATTAGAATCAAGCTAATTCTAAGGTAACATAGAAACATCATTATGATAATGGCCCCAGAAAATTGATCTCAATCTGATCTGGACGAAGCAACGTCCACCAGCAGAGAATTTATTATAGCACACACCACATATATAGCTCAAAATATATAAAATACTTAACAACTCCCAGAAATTGATTGAAGTCAGTTTGGTGAAAACACAAAAGGAAGCTTGTTTTTCTAGAATGTGACGAGGACATTTCATCAAAAACATGTCCTAAATTAGCAGATCAATTCTTTAACAGGTGCATTGCAATAAAACAATACAAGATGATTCTTTTGCTCATATTTTCCCCACAGAATATCAAACCTACAGCCGATCACACAATTAAATCAATCCAAGCAATCCCAACCAAGCTTAAGTAACAACAATGTCATCAATAGAAAAATATTGCATATGAACAACAATTAAAACACCAAAACACTCATCAAAATTAACCAAACCACAATTCAATCAAAATAAACCAGACATACATACCCCACTCGCGATGATAACTCCAGTAACAACAGGAACCAACGTCAAATAAGTCAACCACGCTTCCCTCTTGAGCGTCATCAAGTAGGCAAATACCGCGGTAAAAAAGGGCGTCGTGGCGCCAATCGCCTGATTGAAGCTGACGGGCAAATACTTGAGCGAAATGTTGCCGCTAACAACGGAGGCGCAGAAAATCAAGCTGAGCGCCGAAATCTTCATGAACTGAACCCTAGATCTTATCGTCTGCATCGGCACCATCTTCATCCACGCGATCGCGATGTAGCTGAGCAACGAGCACGCCGTCATGTGGCACATCGTCAAGAAAATCGGGTACTTGAACCCGTAATTACTCAGCAAATACTTGTTCAGCAACAAAACCCCAATGTTCGACGAATACCACGACGCCACCAGCCCGATCGTGAACATCCGCCCCGTAGATTTCGCCGCCGCCACCATCTTCAACCAAATTGGATCCCCAGAGTCCGCAAAACCCCCGATTAAACCGCAGAAATCCGATCAAGTATCAACAAATTTCTACGGTGCGTTTACCGGGAATTCTGCACGGATCTACTAGGGCTTAAAAGGGGGAGAAAAGATGGACTAAATTGGTGGGATCTGAGTTGCATTGGTGGTGGAATCGTCAAATTCAACGGTTCAGATTCATCACAAACTCGTCAACACAAAAAAAAAAAAAATTCAAAAAGGAATTTGAGAAAATCTCGAAGCTTAAACCCTCAATAATGTTGAATTGCTTGTAATAATGCACTGTAAAGAAAAAGCAGAAAAAGAAGGAGAGAAATTTTGCGTGCGGGTGTGTGTGTGTGTTTTCTGGAGGTGTGAGTGAGGCCGACCGACGAAGAATTTAGTTTACACAGAGGGTTTATTAATTAAATACGACTACTTAGGAAGATTAATCAAAAATTTATTTATTTATTTATTGAGTTTTTAATTTTTCATATCGGAAGATTCGATGAAACGTCTTCGCATGTAGACTGCATATTTGTAAAAAATGTAGAGTAGTTTTGAGTTTGACTTCACCTTTTGAAATTAAAATTTTTTTAATATAGAATTAATATTGTTGATTGAGGAATTGGATGTGGACTTTTCAGCATACAATGACAACTTGCCAACTGCCGTTAGGCCATAACTTTTGCAGATCGCCTATTTTTTAATTATTTTCTGATATTTATAGTTTATGAGTATCATATTTTATGCTATTCTAGTGGATTTTGTAGGTGCTATTACCTATAATTATATATACTGTACAATTAATAATGGGGTATTATACGTATGAAAAAAATATTTATATTTGAGAGATAAAATGAAAAGTATCCCATGTGATGAGTTTGGGGGAGAAAGGAACGGAAAGATGGACTGGAGCCCAAAACCAAAGGTGATAAGAAAGGGAAATTAAAGATATTATTGTTCAAAATTAAATAATAGAATATTTATTTATATCTCCTACCAAAACGGAAGAAGACATTAGACACAATGTCTTCGTTAGAGTTGATTGAGCTAATTTGATATTTATGAGGATCGGAGATTGAATGAAAATGACAAATTGAAATACGTTCATTTCTAATTGCTAAAATTCACTAAACTCTAATTGTGTTATCAAACTTTTTTCTGTTTTCAAAATTGCACCAACTCCCTTTTCATTTTTTTTAAAAATATGCTCATCTTGCTTGGTTTTAAGCCACCAATTTTGTTTGCACCAAACTTCATCATTTCATATTTTTTTCAAATCATTAGTTCATTTTGTTTTCATTCTATTTTTTTATCCAAAATCAAACAAAAAAAAATTATAATATAATTAAAACTATAACAATTTGTGAACCAACAATTTTTTAAAATGGGCAATAATAATAATAATGATGAAACTTGGTGCAAACAAAATTAGGTGTGTTAAAAATAAGTAAGGGTAATGTAGGCAAAAGTTTGGAAAAGACAAAGAAGTTGTGCATAATTTTTTTATTTTTTTGAAAGATGCTATGAATTTGGTGGAATTTGTTCATATAGTAAAGTAATATTTTTCTCTCATTCCAATGATAAGACTGTATAGATATTTTATTATATTAAAATTAATTTTTTTTGTAATTTAAAATTAATAATCCCCCTCTCTGAATGGATTGTCATAATTCCAAGAGCTTAGTCATCCCTCATGAGTCATGTTCCTTCTTTTCCAACGAAAAAAAAGAAAATAAAATCAATGAATTAAGTAACTTTTATATTTTCTATTTATTTATAGGAAGAAAAAAAATCTTTTCATGATGTACATAAAGGAAATTCTAAACACACCCTCCATTCCAAAATCAGAGATATCTAAGAACCTAAATATTACTTGATTAAAAAAAATGTGAAACCTAATGAACGAGATAGATATGATATGTATATGTAAGAAAAATCTAGAAATTTCATGTGTCAATGAAACACTCATTGAGATGGTCGATCTAATCCCGGATAAATTGAGTAGTGTTTTGGTTTGCATTATCGGTGTTTTGTGCATGCTTAAATTCTAAACTGCGAAGAAGTGATGTTACTTGAAATCCGATAGAAAATAAATTATAAATTTGGGTTGAAATTTGAAAAGGCTTATCAAAGTTTGAAGAATCCTAGTAAAAGTGTTGAAACATGCAGTTTGAATTCTTGAAATATGGGTAGCAACTGATCATGTGTTTGGAAAGAATGTTGCCAAAATTATTGCTCCAAAATTAATGATTCTTTCTCGTTATTTCTATCTCCCATTTTTGTGCAAAAGGTTTATTGCCTTTTTTTTTTCTTGCTATGATTGTATTTTACGGTTCACTTTTTAGTTTATAGAAAAAGAATGAAATGTTATAGTTAGGAGTGTCAAGGTACGGCATATTTTACTTTTTTTGTCATATCTTATATCTTACATTAATTTACAGTATGACAAAAATCATACCATTGTCGTACTTTTACCTCCGGTATACCTTAACTTCAGTATGACACATAATGCATACATTTACCATATCTTTATTTCTGTATACCTTATCGTACCTTAGTTCAGTATACCTTACTATAACCATATTTCGGTCCATACCATACCGACATTTTACGGTATATCGAAATTATCGTTATATTAAATGTTTTATGATGAACATACACTAAGTATAATAGAATTGTATATCATATCTCATTTTATTTTAAACTAGCATAACACCCGTGCGATGCACGGGGTCATATTTTATGGTTTTATAAAATTGAAAAATTCAATATGAGAATAATGATAACAAAATGAGACAATATTATACAAATTGTAAACTATACATGTTTGTACGGATTCAGATCTACTCAATACCACCAAGTTGGGCGTGTGAGTAAAAAAAAATAAAAAAATTAAAGGTAAAAATTTAGAAATACTTCATTATTTTGTATGTGACATTTTTCATAAATCACAATTGAAATCATCATTATCATTTGATAGTTATAGAACCATTTACAGTCAACTGTATCAATAGTTCAAAAGTAAAATCAACAAAATTATTAGTTATAGTCAAATTTCTCAAGTTTTATGTAGATATGAATTTCAATTTATATGTAAGAGTGCTTAAATTGTGGATCCAAAAATATGACACAAAATTGAAGTACTATTTTTTTTTAGTAAATTAAAATATGGTGAATTGAAATGCAAGCCAGTATGTCATGTTTAACTAAATCGTATCAAACACAACTTGCAAAGCCCCACTAATTTCTTTGACTGTTTCTTGATGAAACAATAATGGATCCATGACTATTTTAACTCAATCTAGATCATACATACAAATTAGAAATACAAAATATCAAATTTGAGTAAATAGGAACATATATACTTACTTTAAAAACCTTGTAAAAACATAGAATTGTTGTGCAATGAGAACCAATAAATAAGAGAAATAAAGAAATAGATAATTATATGATCTATAATTTATAACTATATTATAATGTATATATAATTACCGTAATTATTGCTTTTATATACGATAATTGTATTATTATATAATTACTATTATGTTATTATAAATATACATTGAATAAATAAAAAAATATATGTTTAAATTGATTAATAAATTTGGCGAATAGTACGTAATAGAGTAATTATATGCTCCAAAAGTCAAGCATATTAAATAAGGTAATTATATATGATATGTTTTGATTATAATTTTATAAATGGATTGATTTAATGATATAGGAGGATATTATTATAAAATACAAATTGTAGAATAAAAAATTTAGAATATAAAGTAGCATAGGATAGTAATAATACATCAAATAAAATATATAATCTATATACTATATAGTATATAAAATATGTATTAAATATATTTACCTTAAATAATTGATTAGAAAATATTTTCAGCAAAACATACATATGTTATGTAAAATAATATTTTTTCATTTTCGGAAAGTGCAAATAAGCGTGAAAACTATCTTTTTTTCTATTTTCGGATGTGGTCTTGTTATTAATTATATAGATATAGAAGATTTATTTAAATATGGTAATATACTGAATGTTTTTTCTTATAACATTTCTTACTTTTATCTTATTTTTATAAGATAAAAATATAAAATTATACCGTAATTTTTTTTTTGAGGGAAAAGATTATATCGCAATTGGTTATATAGTTAATCAATTAATTATGATTCGATCATTTTACTTTTATCTAATAAAATACTGATTAATAGTATGAATATGGTAACATGTATTAAGTGCATATGCGTTTTATTTGATAATATATTTACTAACATATCAATTATTGATTTGCAATTTAATTCACATATCCATATTATAGTACACAAAATTGATAAATTAAGCCAAAAAAATATATTATTAGATTTCTTGATTTGGAATAGTGATTTAGGCGGGAAAAACTAACTTTATTATTTCTAGAAACTATTTTACTTTTAGATATTATATAGATTTTTTCAATAATTCATCATAATTTTTAGTCTAAAGATTAAAGAAAAATATAAGATTATTACTTATTACATTAGATTTCATATTGTTCAGGTTTTAGTTAGGAGTTTTGTATTAACTATATGAAATACAATATTTTCCTAAATGTTTATGATGAACATATACTAAGTATTATAACATCATTGTATATCATATCTAATCTTATTTTAATTTTTTTTGATAATTCATCTTAACTTTTATTCTAAAGATTAAAGAAGAATATAAGATTATTATATATTATATTTGATTTTATATTGTTCGATGTTTAGTTAGGAGTTTTGCATTAAATTATATGAAATATAATATTTTCCTAAATGTTTACATATGCTGAACGTACTAAGTATTAAAACATTGTATAACATATTTCATTTTATTTTAATTTTTTTGATAATTCATCATAACTTTTACTATAAAGATTAAAGAAGAATATAACATTATTATTTATTACATCTTATTTCACATGTTGTTCAATTTTTAGTTAGGAGTTTTGTATTAAATTATAAGAATATAATATTTTCGTAAACGTTTATGTTGAACATACTAAGTATTACATCATTGTATAGCATATTTCATTTTATTTTAAATTTTTTGATAATTCATCATAATTTTTAGTTTAAAGATTAAAGAAGAATATAACATTATTATTTATTACATCTAATTTCACATTGTTCAATTTATCGGTAGGAGTTTTGTATTAAATTATATGAAATATAATATTTTCCTAAACTTTTATGATGAACATACTAAGCATTATAATATTGTATATAATATCTCATTTTAGTATATTTTCTATTATTCATAACTTTAAGTGTAAAATTTAAAAATAAATAAAAGATTATCAATAACATTTGATTTCAAATTGATCAATTTGTAGTTATAATTCAAGTATTAAATTATATGAAAATTAATAATTTTCAAAACTTTCACAATAAACATACTAAGGCTTAAATATTATTTTATTGAACAATATATCTCATTTTCTTTAAAATGTGTAGACCATTCATCATAACTTTTAGTTTAAATATTGAAAAATAATATAATTAATATTTATTACATTTGATTTCACATTACTTGATTTTTAATTATAATTTAATTATTAAATTATATTAAATATTATATGTTTTTGAACTTTTACAATGAACAAACTACGTATTATTTTTTATAAATATATCTCATTTTCTTTTAATCATTTCAATCATTCTTGTTAACTTTTAATTTTAAAAATTGAAAAAGAATAAAAGATTGTCATGCATTACATAATTTAATTTATCTTTTATTCTATTGAAATAATTTTATATAATCTAATAATTTATGGTATACATTATTTTATTTATTTTTATTAATTATTCATTTTTAATTTTAATTTTATTGATCGAAAAAAATAGAAGATTATTATTTATTACATTTTAATTTTAAATAGTTCATTTTTAGTTATAATTTAGGTATTAAATTAAATATCAAAACATAACTTTTATGATAAACTTACTAAATATTGTATTATAGATATGCAATATATATATATACACACACACACACACACACACACACACACACACACACACACACACACACACACACACACTGACACACACACACACACACACACACACACACATATATACATATATTAAATTTGAAGTATGGTATGTACCGATGTACCGATATATATGGTCATACCGTATCACGGTATATATCTTCACTTTAGTATATACCGTGGTACAGTATATACCGATACATGACGGTATACCGAATTTTCGGTATATCCCGGTATACCTTAATTTTTAAAAATCCATACTCTTACCTTACCTTAAAATTCTCGTTAGATATCATATCTTACCGAAAAATCGATATATCGGTATCTTCGATATTTTTTCGGTACGGTATGGACAGTATTCCGGTATGATGATATTTTTACCAGTCCTAATTATAGTGTGAGGGTCGGGGCTATGACACGGATGGGGACTATAGTACAGGGATTATGATAGTTTTTAGTTATTGAATTAAAGGTTAAAAAATCTTATAATATTTATATTTATATTTTTTAAAATATCGAGGACTGGAAGGAGTAAAACAAAAGTTGTGTTTAGAATTTCCCTTTACATAACACAATCTTTACACAATTCAATACATTATTATTATTGTTGTTGTTGTTGTTATTGTTGTTGTTGTTAACTTTAAGGGCTTGGGCCCGTTGATAGGCATGCTCACCCAAGTCCAACTCTTACAAATAAAGGCTTATTATTCCAATTGATCAGTTAATACTGCGTTCATAATTTTAGTTTTCTGGAACTAATAAATATATACATTGATTATATTAATGTCATTTACTCCAAATTTAGAATTACGTTCTGATAAAGGATTTTTTAACATGATTTAATTCGTATATATTCAACGCTGCTAAATGAGTGTCCCAACTGCCTGCCAACTATGATAGATCGAGTTTCCTCAAAAAAATAAAAATAAATAATAATAATAATAATAATAATAATAATAATAATAATAATAATAATAATAATAATAATAATAATAAATTGATAGATCGATAGGCCCAACATTTTTGTCCCATATAAAATTTATTATTTAAAAATATTTATTAAAAAAATAAAAATATTATTATAATATAATTAATTTTGATTAATACTCCTATTTATCATCATATATTTATATACAATATATCAAATGAAATCATTTGCAACAGAATTGTGATATTATCTACAATACAATCAAATTTATTATTATTCTTCTTCCATTTTTTCTTTGATTTTAATTTCTTATTAAATTGTAAACATGTTAATTAAGGTTAATTCTACTAAATTAGAATTTATAATTATTTTTTTGTATTTGTTTTTAAATAATCAATTATTGATTAAAAATTAAATACTAAAAAATAATTATAAACTCTAACTGAATAGAATAAACCATAATTAATAAGTTTAAAATTAAATCAAATCACAAAAAAATGAAATTAACAAAAAAATAGAAGAAAAACTAATAAATTTGAGCGAGTTCCAGATCATGTAAAACAATTGTATTGCAGCGGATTTTATCATATATATATATATATATATATATATATATATATAGGGGTTGGATCAAAAATACACATTTTTCTGGTGTAGGAACTAGGAACCCATCTTATACCGCCACTTGGATGATTTAATGACTGAGATTAAATGTCCAAGTTAAGGCAAAAAAGAAGGAGGCGGGGGTATAATTGTCCAATCTCAATAAAAAAGCTGATGTCATCACTTTTAAAAAAAAATCCTAAAAACCTTGAACGACCATAACTCACTCGTTTCAAATCGGATCAACGCAAATAATATACCAAATTAAATATCTTTTCATGCTCTTTAATTCAAGATTAATCATGGATATGTTGTTCAAATAAATATAGACGAAAAATACAAAATATAAATTTTTACTCGTGTCCAGCGCGAAAATGCTTTCGTTAGCTTTTAAATAATGGTTCGTCAGCATTATGATAAGTTGATTACGTATGCTGACGAAGCATTTGTTATATGCTAACATATTGCATTTATTGTGCTAATGAATGATCATCATAATGTTAACATACTACGCATACTTATATTATTATTATGATTTATTACATTTCAATTATAACTTATAATTATTTTTTATGATTTAATTTTTATGTTTTAGTTACTAATTGAATATTATATATTGTTCATTTCATCAAATTACAATATATTAGTTGGAGTTTTTTTTTTATCTATTTATGGTTTATAACTTATGCTAATGATGAATTGTCATATGCTAACATAGTTTATTCGCAATGCTGATAAAATAATATCATTATGTTAATGTTTTATATTTATATTGTTATTATGATTTATTCCATCCAATTGGGGTTTATAATTAATTTGTAGAATTTAATTCTATTTTTAGATCATTGAAGTTTATTATATTTGAATTATGGTTTATTTCATCCTATTAGAATTTATAATTACACTTTAGAATTTAATTTTTCGTTAACAATATGAGAAAAATTTTCATTAGCATAAATATAACGCTTTGTTAGTATGATGATAATACTTCGTTACCATGACGATATGTTATCAAATATCCTCCGCGATTTTTATAAGAATTACCAAATTACGTTAATACCCCCGTGCGAATTTTTTTCCAAATATTACAGGATTGCCACCACTTCTTTTAATCAAATCTGGACCATAGATCTTTATTGATTGTATGGTGTGAGATGGGTTCCTAGTTCCTACACTAGGAAGGGTTTGCATTGTAACCCTCCCATATATATATATATATATATATATATATGATATGGATCATATGAGAACACTTTGTTGGGGTGAGAAATGAGAACCCATCTTACACCATCCAATTTAATGATCCAATGATTGAGATTTAAGGTGGCAATTTCGTAAATAATAGGCCAAGAAATAAAGGAAGGAGGGCTATTTTCGTCCAAACCCATTAAAAATGATGATGTCAGCAATTAAAAAAAATATTAAAAACTTTAACCGATCATAACTTGCTCGTTTTTAATCCAATGCACACAAAAAATATATCAAATTAAATCTCTCTTCATACTCTTTCATTTAAGATGTCGAAAGGCTATGTTTAGATGAAAAAATATGAATGAAAAATAAAAAAGAAAATTTTTTACGCGTGCCCAGATTGTAAATGCTTTCGTTAGCATATAATAATTCTTCGTCATCATTATGATAACATATGATAATGTATGCTAACGAAGCATTTGTCATATGCTAATATAAGGTATTCGCTGTGCTAACAAAGAATTATCATAATGCCTAGCATAGTATAAATTTATTAGGGTTTATTAAATCTCAATTATGGTTTATTTAATCTCGATTATGGTTTATTCCATCTAATTATCATTATTTTTTTAAAATTTAATTTTTTATTTATAGTTCTTAATTCATTATTATGGCCCATCCAATTATGGTTTATAA
The DNA here is from genome assembly GCA_026008535.1 of Perilla frutescens. NCBI lineage: Eukaryota > Viridiplantae > Streptophyta > Magnoliopsida > Lamiales > Lamiaceae > Perilla > Perilla frutescens. Next base: position 50,930,011 of record BRKX01000006.1, read on the forward strand.
CGTATGTTGACAGAGTATTGTCATATACTAACATATTGTATTCACAATGCTGACGAAGCAAAACCATAATGCTAATGTAGTACAAATATATTATTATTATGATTTGTTCCAACTCATTTAGGGTTTACCACATTCAATCAATGTTTATTTCATCTAATTAGGTCTATTTCATCCAATTATGATTTTTTCCATTTAATTAGGGTTTATTAAATCAAATTAGGTTTATAATTAATTTTTAGAATATTTTTTTCGCTAACAATATTTGAAAACTTTAATTAGCATACCTATAATGCTTCGTTAGCATGATAATAATACTTCGTTAGCATAACGATCTGTTATCAAATCCTCCGCGATTTTTATAAGAATTATCAAATTACATTAATATCCCCGCGCGAAAAACTTTTCAGATATTACAGAATTGCCATCATCTTTTTCATCAAATCTGGACTTTTGATTTTTGATGGATATGTGATGTAAGATGTGTTTTCATTTCTTACACAAGGGGTTATTTTTATATAACCCCACCCCTATATATATAGATGTAGGCTCCTGCCATTCCGTCAAAATCACATTTATTACATCAGCATTGATGATTGAACTAACATAAACTACTTACTACCCGAGTATGATTATTGCACTTGAACGCCATGGCAATGTTTTCTGCCTTGAATAAAAATCATACATAGATATTCCAGAAACAACATATTTTATATATAAGGAGTAATAATTTTCAATAACAATTAAATAAAATGAAACAAGCAGTGCATTTCTTCTTCATTGCATTAATCTTGCTAATTAGGCATGGACAATGTGTGAGAAGGCGGATCCAGAGATATCCACCGCCGCCGTGTTCTCCTTTTCTTAATGAGAAAAGACTGCCGCTTCCACCACCACCTCCTCCAGCAGTGGTCATTGGGAGTCGTCATTTTATGTCCAGGTCGCCTCCGCCACCGATGCTCCAACCACCTCCGCCGCTATTAATGCTGCCCCAACCGCCTTGGTCGCCTCCACCACCGATGCTCCAACCACCTTCGCTAATGCTGCCCCCACCACCGGTACCGATGCTCCAACCACCTCCGCTACTGCTGCCGCTGCCCCAACCGCCTTGGTCGCCTCCGCAACCCTATTAGTATGGCATTGCACTTGATGTTCAAAGTTACCCTGCACGTCAACCAGTTATTTTTGACAATCATGGTTTTTAATTATATACGTTTTGTGATTCGTTTAAATTACTTTTGAATGAGGAATGTATACATTAATTGATATTTAAGAATAAATTTTTATAATTTAGTGCAATGTTACGTGTTTGTTCTTTGTGACTGAGATTTTACAATCAAATATGTATATTTGAGATGCAAATTATGAATATGAGAAGAGCCTATAATAAGATACAAAATCAAGTTACCAAGACTTTTACAAAAAGATTAAAAAAAATCAAAGCCAATCGGACAAAAAAAAAGAGAACGAGACAAAATATAGTGAATTGTGCCGATCTTCTACCTTACTATATGTATGGAACCCTAGCCCGGTTATAAAATTGTACTACATGACTTATAGAACATGGCCCAAAAATTCAACCCCCCAAAAAAAAAAGAATCTCATGTATTCTTTTTTAATAAATAAAAATATTAAATATCATATCCATATCTCTCTCCTTCAAAGAATACTCCTCGCTTCACAATCTTGGCCGCCTATGTAAGTTAGAACACCAACATTCCAACAAGGTAATATAATTGAATGACACGTTTAATACTATTTAAATTTTTTCTTTTTTCTTTTTATATAGAACTTTTAGTTGTTAAATAATACTAGTATTCCTCCCGTGTGGAACTGCAAAGTGATATATATACAACTAACGTTTAATTAACATTGTATAAAATTAGAAATATATTTAAAGTTAGATAATTAATAGCAAAGCAATTTAAAAAAAAAGATTTATAAATTAATTATTTAAAAAAAAACAAAATTTTTATTCAATATTGAAAATGTAATTAATATATACTTTCTATAAAAACCATACATTTTTAAATTTTTGGAATAGTTTGCATGTATACAATAGTTCTGTACTGCATGATAAATTATTCTAACCATCACAATTTCAATATACACAAAATATGCATGAATATATGACTAATTTATATACAACACAAAAATTAGAATATAATATGAGAATCGCAAACTTTGCACAAATGGAAAATATTATAATATTATTATAATTAACATAATCTATACAATGTTCACACCAACATTCACTTTTAATATTGATAGTGTTTGTCGATGCACATCTTCAACAACTCAAATACCTAAAATATTCATAATACAACAACCAATTCAATCACAATAACTCTATGTAGAGATTACATCCCAAAGCCAAATATAAACAAATAAATAAAAGATAAAAAAAGACTCATACATAAATTTGTAAACAATAACTATGTGTAGAGATTACATCCCAAAGCCAAATATAAACAAATAAATAAAAGATAAAAAAAAAAGACACATACATAAATTTGTAATTCTAACGATGCAATATGATAACGAATAACCTATTGACATCAAGAGAAACACCTAAATTTCCATGATACAATAATTGCATGCTAAATTATTCTAACCATCACAATTTCAATCTACACAAAATATGCATGAATATATGACTAATTTATATACAACACAAAAATTAGAATATAATATGAGAATCGCAAACTTTGCACAAATGGAAAATATTATAATATTATTATAATTAACATAATTTATACAATGTTCAACACCAACATTCACTTTTAATATTGATAGTGTTTGTCGATGCACATCTTCAACAACTCAAATACCTAAAATATTCATAATACAACAACCAATTCAATCACAATAACTCTATGTAGAGATTACACCCCAAAGCCAAATATAAACAAATAAATAAAAGATAAAAAAAGACTCATACATAAATTTGTAAACAATAACTATGTGTAGAGATTACACCCCAAAGCCAAATATAAACAAATAAATAAAAGATAAAAAAAAAGACACATACATAAATTTGTAATTCTAACGATGCAATATGATAACGAATAACTTATTGACATCAAGAGAAACACCTAAATTTCCATGATACAATAATCAACTCCATCACACCAACTCTATGTAGATAAGACATCTCAAAGCAACATAAAAAGTAATAAATAAAAAAAATGGTGATGATAATGGTCAAGAATAAAAGTACTCGGTAAAAATAACGCATGTTGGAGATTTATCAGCAGACCAAAATAATCTCCAAAACCACAACTGAAAAAGAGCGATTTATAGACGCAACAAAGTACAAACTCATGTGTATGAATCTGCTAAGGTCCTATATTATCCAACACAAAGAAATTCGCAAGAAAGAGATTGATCTCCAAGCAATAAAATCGAATCAACCGCATAAAATAAGATGACTATGGAAAATTTAAAAAGAAAAAACGCATATTGGAGATTTATCAGCAGACCAAAATAATCTCCAAAACCACAGCTGAAAAAGAGCGATTCATAGACGCAACAAAGTACAAACTCATGTGTGTGAATCTGCTAAGGTCCTATATTATCCAACACAAAAAATTCACAAGAAAGAGATTGATCTCCAAGTAATAAAATCGAATCAACCGTATAAAATAAGATAACTATGGAAAATTTAAAAAGAAAAATCATTTAACGAAGAAGGCAATTTATCCTCAAAGTGAAGATCATAAATTCCAGTTGTACTCATGGGTTCATTTGTGATCGAATTGATCCTTACAAGTTGTGACCATGAGATTTCATGAAAATCTCAATTTCTCAAAACTTATTGAAGATTGGATTTTCAATCCTTTAATCAAATCATTTTAATAACAATGTCATGAAATTCAGCTCTCCATATATTTTTGCACTCTCACATTCCTCAATTTCTCTATCGATTGGAACTCCTTGCCGCAGCGCCATTTCTCCAACGCCACAGTTGGCAATCGGCAGGACTGCTTCATTGCCGGTGGTGAAATCGAAGATGAGCATTCATACTTTTTTCTCGTTGGATCCACTACAAATCTACCGTTCGTTGAAAGCCCCAAACTGAACTCTAATTCTTCGGCATCTTCTTCTTGGTTGTTTTCATCTTCATTATAGCTTTGATTGATGAGTTTATGTTGTAGATCCCTACAGCAAGACGGAATTAACTTCCTTTGTTTCCTTCAACACCCTCCCTAAAAAATGTAGAAACACAAGGGAAAAAATGATCAAATTTTGATGTAGCCTAGTTGCAAAATGCTGCTTCTTGAAGCAAAATTCAATTGGGTTGTCTTCTTCCCCGTCTAAAAAAAAGGACAAAGAAGCACCGAGGAAAGAAGAGAGATCAAAATTGAAGCCATGCATATTTCTTCTCTCACCGATTCTACAAGCTAGTCTGCACAAATTAAAAAACAACAATAAGTTCCGTGAAACATAATTCATATGACAACTTTAAATTAAATACATTTTTAAAATGAAATAAAATTGAGACAAATTGCACTGCAAATAATTTTTCTCTGATTAGTTGGTGTGGAAATGTCTATTTTCACAAACTATTTATAGTACTATAATATAGAATGATACATTTGCAATAATTATTGTAATTTAAATATTACTAATCGCCTAATCAATATTCCATATTTCTCAATGTGATTCATGGTATATAACTTATAACTTATAAATTATTCACCTAAGGTGATTGATGATATATTTGTGGGTTTAATGGATTGATAGATAATTGTGGGTAAATCCATACATAATTAATTAAGAAATGGTTAGGTGGATTACATGATAATCTATACATATATTAAGGCAAAATTGTAGGGGTAAAATCGTAAATAAAAACTATAGAGATAAAATAAATTTCTGGTAAAAACATTACAAAATTATCCTTTTGTCGCAGCGGTAATCTATTGCAAGTAAAATTAGTTTTTTTCGTAGCCGCCGAGGTTCGAATCCCACATCTAACAAATGTGAAAGTTTTATTTTTCCTTTTTTTCTATTTTGTTAAATATATTCACAAATGTGTCAGTTTTATTTTCCGTTTTTTCTATTTTGTTGAATGACTTTAATATAGATAACCATTCATCTTCAGAATATGAAAAGTATAAATAGTAAATTTTCATTCATTATTGTGTGTTGTGACTTCAACCTTTCAAATCTATGAATTAATCACAACTGCTTGACTACATTTTAGGACCTATATATATAGACCCATTTTACATGTTTAATTTCATTAACAATTTCAATTTACACAGCAAAAAAAAAATATTTTGTCGCAATGTTTGTCTATATAAATTTCATTGTGTTATTGAATTCAGTATTTATGCATTTGTTGCACTACATTTGAATATAAGATGCTCATGCAATGATGTAATCCGGACAATTTGTACAGGATACGAGACGCACGGAAGACTTCTAGATCGAAACACGTCAACTTGGAAGGATTCAACCCTACTCTAAGACTCAAAAATATCGAAAATAATCTGACTTAAATGAATAGAAACTCGAAAACAATGATCAAACGAATCTAGACCTAAATACGATACCTAGACGATGACACAAAAATAGAACACAAAATCCAACACAAAGGGGCTGTTTTGGAATGATTATTATGGCTGGGAAAAGAGGATGTTTTGGTTGTGTTATATGGTGAAGAAGGGTTAAGAGTAGGTAGGATATGATAACGATGCGAAGAACTTACGGTATATGGCGAACGGATCTTGAATTGGACACGAACGGATCGACATACGATCGAACTCGGCGGTTTGGAAGGGTTATGGACGATTGGATGGTGATGAAGGACGTCGAAAATGGAGTTGTTGATGATAGTGTTGTTGAATTGCAATCCGATTAATCCCCAACATATTTTGTACAACAAAAATGAATCTCAAAGTTGTTCTTCGATTAGCGAGTCCACCCTAATTCCTCGTGTGAATTAAAACGTTCCCTTGGAATAAGTTTTGAAATTTCTAGGCTTCAAGAACGATAATTTTCGAGGAAAACAATCAAAAGCTTTGAGTATTTGAGACACAAATTGAATGCAAAATTTAATCAATAATTTCTAAAATATCAATGTAACATGGTTCCCCTATTTATAGGGTTAATATACACGAAAATAATTAATAAAAAGGCCTAAAAATTTGATCCAAAAGGATCTCTAACTATACTATAAAAATACCTAAACTAGAATTCTATTCAAGGTAGGAAATTACCTTAAATACAATTCTAGTCAAACATATACTATAAGGGACAAAAATTATGCATAAAATTAAATAAAAACTAATCTAAACTATAGTATAAATTAATTAAAATAAATACTATAGTCTAGATAAAATTCAACCCCTAATTAAATTAATCAAGGGCCGATTTCTTCACATTTGCACACATCTACTTTGGATCTTCATCTTCAACTCTTCAAGTTATATTCTCCATGGTATGATCTTGATCTTCACTAGTTAATAAATTAACTAAAACATGACTGCACTTTGCATCTTCTAATTCCTCGAACTTTTTGCGAATCAACACTTGGAAATATCTTTATAATTTCTTCGCTCGAAGTCGCGTCATTGGACCTTTGAATTGCAGCTCGGGTTCAAGGCCTTCAATACCTTGCATGACTTCATCATGCAACAAATGGATGTATGTAAAATATGAATATCTATCTACCCCGAGATAACGATAGAGAAGCAAGGTATGGCGGAGGGTAGAGTCGCCGATTCATTGAGGGCGGAGGGATTGCAGCATGTGGTGGCCCTGTGTTGTGCAGTGCAATTACGATAGAAAATAGGAGGGCATGAAGGAGGAGGAGTTCAATTTCATTCATTTAAAAAAAAACACTACCCTCTCTCATTGTTTACACTCTTACTATTTTTAATGTTTTATTAATCAGTCTAAAAATTATAGTTTAATATCCCAAATTCAAGTTCGATATGTGTGCAATATCAGTTCTGCAGTTCTAGAACTTATTGAAATGATTTTATCTATTGAAATATTATTGTCATGCGTATATCAGAAAAGTGGATTTTCTTTTATTTTTTCATCAAGACATACAGAGGTAAAAAATATTTAAAAAAAAATGGCTCGCCATATTCAGTTGAAAAAAACTGATTATACTTGCAACAGATTACCGCTGCGACAAAAGGATAACTTTGCAATGTTTTTACCAGCAATTTATTTTATCTCTATAGTTTTTATTTATAATTTTATCCCTATGATTTTTCCTTAATATATGTATAGATTATGTCTATTTTCAATGATTACGAAACTTGCATATTCGAATATTAGTTTAGATGAATAAAATTCTTTGTAGTTCTATTTCTTTGTAGTTCTATTATATTAACATAAAAAAAAGGAGTAAAAAGTTAACAATCAAGCAGGATAAAATATTTACTGAGACTGTTTTATGAGTCAATTTGTTAGACGGGTCAATATCCGGATCGAAATATGCACATCATAGTCTAGACGAAGAAGAAAATAAAAAAAAATATATTTGAAGAGGGTTTTGATGTTTCTCTAATGTGGATTTTCATTTATATCCTAATTTATTTTTAAATTTATATGTATATTGTTTTCACTATTTAATATCATGATTTCAAAATAAAATAGCCATCATATATCACACAAAATGGAATCATATTTAAATAATACCATTACCATATTTATATTAATCAATTACCTAAATGTGAACTTGAACCATTATCTTAAAATTTTAATTGAATTTTTCACTAATCATCAGACTTCAAGAAAAAAGGTTGGATTTGTAGAAAATATTTACACAAATAATTATATTTGTCTTCATTAAGAAAATGATAAATTTGCTTTTATTTATGACTGTAATTTTAGAAAAATACACACAAACATAGATAGATAGATAGATAGATAGATAAATAGATATAATTTAGCACATATAATTTGTGTGTATGTTGACTGTTGAGACAGAAGATGGGGTTTTATTTTATTTTATTTTTATGTTTAGGAAAAGAGAAGGAAATTGAAATCAATGAAACATAATATAAGTTAAAAGAAAGAATAGGCGTCACTATGAAAGTTTAGGTGTCACTTCCGTGTTTAAGGTTGTCAAGCTAATTTTATTTGAAATCTTTTATATTCTAATTTTTATTTGCATTTTTATCTTCTAACTTTTATCCATATTTTGAATCATTATCAAACTTTTGACTATTTGAATTAATTTATAGTCGAAAAGTTGAAAATTATGTAATAAAATAAAATCATCATATTATACACGTCACTTTTTTGCTCCATTGTTGATTCTATAAATAGTTGTATGAACTATCAGACAACAATGTGAATTGATATTATCTCCACAACATCAAGACATATGTGATCAATAATGTCTTTTGCGCTACTTTTTTTTTTTTTTTTTATCTCATGCTAATCATTTACTTCGAGATGGTAGTATGTTATTTGTTTGTTTAAATAATTATGATATTTTTTATATATTTTTGATAAATAAAGTTTAGTTTTTTATACGTTTGTTTCACACATTTTTATACGTGTGTATTTCAATTTCATGTCTAAGCATGATTGAGTTTTACTTTTAATTTTTCAATTATTATAAAATTAAATAGCACCGAATATCGCGCGAGATATATACTAGTATTATATTATAGAATGATCGATATATTTACCATAATGATTGTAATTTAAATATTACTAATAGGCTAATTTATGCTATTATTCCGCTTCTCAATTAAGTTGTGATTGATGATATATAACATATAACGTAAACCCTCAAGTTAATTAAGGTAAATTCATAAATAATTAAGAAATTATTTGATGGGTTGTAGGCTATTAAGAATGGTTATTATTATTATTATTATTATTATTTATTTATTAAACTAAATATTGGATGAATAATTTCTTTATTAAACGTTAACTAATAATTAAACCAATAATTCAATATTGAGTTATTCGAATATTATATATTATATTATACTTTTAATTTTTAACGTCTATAACAGGAAAGGTCATTTAGGCGGGAAAATGAGAATTTCTTTTTATAGTATACTTAATCACTTTTATATATATTAAGATTAGGATTAAGATAAGATAGTAACTAATTAGCTTATGTTTTTGTGAATGTTGGAATTTATTTTTTTGTCAAAAGAATTGATGGTTAGTGGTAAATTGTTGTTTAATTCATTTGAATTCTTACCTTGAGCCTTCTAGGTTGTTTCACTTTTTTTATGAATTCTAGTTTGAATTTTTTGAAATGTTGGTGTGAATTTTTAAATTATGCTTCTTAAAAATAGAAAATATGACTCTGAATATGAATCAAAATAGAGTACGGAGACTTTGTTAATAAATTTGTTTCAAATTAAAGAGTGCTAGAAGGATGTTATTTTTTAGATACTATGTTCATATTAGTTTGAAGTTGTATTGAGATCTTAACGATATAAATTTTAAATTTTTGGCTTTCCTCTTTATCAGTATAATTTGGTAATGTGTTTTGAAATTTATTATTAAAATTTAAATTGAGAGGGGCGCAATTTGAAACGATAATAAATAAAAGGTGATGAATGTGTTTGTTGGCAGATTCTTAAAAATATTATTAAATAAATGCAAGACTTTAACCATGAAAGAAACATAAAAACCAAATAATTTTAAATCATTAAGTAAGGGCAATAAGATTAGAACCGGCGGAGTGGAACTCATCGAGAAAATTTTGATTTTGATCCTATAGGACATGGGTTAGTCTGATTTTGGTCCAATCCCTATTACTTTTGGTCCCAAATCGATTGAATTATCAATTGTTATGTTTTCCGTTAAAAAAATTATCGATTTTGGTCCCATTTTGATATCGATTTTGGTCCTAAACAAAAAAATGACATTTTTTTTTGCAATTCAATTGGAGGCAAAATTGAACTGATTTGGTAGAAATTTAACCTGATTTTATTCCAAATTTCCCACAAACATGGATCTAAATATATATACTAACCAATTTATCAAATTACAACTACTAAATAAAAAGAAAAGCCAATTTTTTTTTTTAGTTTAATTTTCTGTCAAGCTCGAGTTCGATCAAGATGATACTCGGCTCGACTCAGCTCGTTTACACCCCTAAAGAAAGGGAATTTTTTTTATTTAGTTTAATTTTACAATTGTAGAGGTCTATTTTCGTAAAAGCCCAATGATAAGGCCCACACTCTCCCAAGGATCTCTGAGCCTAGCGAATAAGTATCGAGGCCCGAAAGTTCGGGGATTTAAGGAATCGAAGTTTGAGAGGGGGAATGTATAATGTAGAGGATGGGCTCAAGTGGACGTCTCGATGATGAACATCAGCGACGCGCTTGTAACAGGATGTAGTAGCCTCCAAATGAGCATGTGTAGAAGCATGAATTTGGCGCAACTCAATGATGAGTCCTCAGCCCGACGTTCCAATGGTTGAGTAGAAGGTGTATGAAGCAAATTAACAGGACAACGAGGAAGAAGGCCGTAAACTAGTTGAAACGGACATAGGTCTGTACTTCGGTTAACGATTGAATTATGAGCAAATTAGCCTGACTGATAAACTGAGATTTTACACTGTTTTGGTACACTTTTGTGTCGTGTTTTGTATGTCTTAAGTGTGTTTTACTTAATTTATTCGAGTTTCCTGAGTTTTTGGGAGTTGGTTGTGCTTGACATATTTTGCAGGTTTATTCGTCAATTTTGGATACTTTTAAGGATTGAAGTGGATGTGAAGTCCCAAGAGAGTACATGAAGAGATTGGTCGAGAAAATGGGACAAAATAAGCCGATAAGGAAATCGCGAGTTTGGACCCGTGACCCGGTCGCGACTGTAGGGTCGCGAATCACTGTAATGTCTCGACAGAGGAGGGGTGTAGAAGAAGAAAATTCACGATCAGGGTCATGAATAAGGTGGAGACCGTGAATTTCACGCCACGTGGATTCGCGGGCCGATTCGCGGACGGGCCGATCGCGGCTCTGGTCGCGAATGAAGCGGGCTTTTCCAAATTTTCACTGTATTTTTAGGCTTTTTGCTAACTTGGTATTTAAGGACTCTTTTTGGGCGAAAATCGGATATCAATTATCATACCCTAAGTTTGAAGCAGAGATTTTGGTGTGGAGAAGAAGCATCACGAAGAACAAGACAGAGGATTTCAAGCAAGTCAAGATTAGAGGCAGATTTAATCTTCCGAGTATTATTTATTTTAATTCTTGTCTAGCCATGAACATCCAGAATTTTATTTCTCTTGTTTATTTCATTATGAACAACTAAACCCTAGTATTCTAGGGTTGACTCATGATTCATTTATGAAATCTTATTATTAAGTCCAATTTTATGTCTATGATTTTTATTACACTTTAATTATTCTTGGGTTGTATTTATTTATGTCAATTGATTAGCCATTAATTGATATAATTTGTTGTGTTGATTCATAAATTAAGAGAGGAGTTTCGACACTAGAGCAGAATAATTAACTTAGTAATTAACAACACTCGAGAGAGTCGAGATTACTGGAGAGAGCATTAAACCTATAGATTTAGATAATAAATGGAGACATTGTTATTTATAATGTAATCAACGTTCTTAATTCTCTGAGAAGAGATTCTGAATAGCTAAGTGGTTACTCTAGTGCGATTGAAATCCCAACATAGGCATAATTATTGGATTAGTTAATAAGATGGATTATTTGATGATTGTTCAATCCTAGAATGCACATTTCTTCTTGATATTTTTCTCTGCAACCTTATCTGCTGTGAATTTAGTTTCGTGAGTTATTTATTTGTTTTATTTTCATTTGTTTCAAATCTCTAAATTTTGAGTAGTCTAGATAGCAGAGTTAGGATAAATAGAATAACTAGTAATTAGAATTAAGTCTCTGTGGATTCGACCTTGTTCGCCATTATACTAGAAACCTCACTTTACACTTGCAGTTTAGGTGGAATTAAAATACCGAATAAGTTTTTGGCGCCGTCGCCGGGGACTTATTTCTTTGTTTACTATTATTCGCATTTATTTTATATTACTACTCTAGACATTATTTCTTTATTTTATTTCTCTTTCCTGTTTAAATATCATTTTCTTTCCTCTGGTTTTACAGGTTGTGTATGAGTACAAGATCAAAAGGAGAGCCACTACAGACTTTTGATCCTGAAATTGAAGCTACTGCTCGGCACAATAACGCTAGAAGGGGGAGAGAAATCTCAGATCAACAGGGAGCACCTGTTACAGTCGAGCAAATGCGGCAACTGCAGAGACAGTTGGAGGAAATGCAGCACTGAATGCAAGAGCAAGAGGCTGCAAGAGAGGCGGTTCCTATACCCATAAATTAGATGTTTACGCCGGTGCTCAATCATGGTCATATTCCCGGTCCCGGAATCAATGCCAACAATTTTGAACTGAAGACGGTATTGGTAGGCATGGTTCAACAGCACCAGTATGGAGAGCTCAAGACTGAAAACCCGAATGCACATCTGCAACAGTTCTTGGAGATTTGCAGCACCATTAAGATGAATGGGGTTTCAGATGACACTATTTGACTTCACATATTGTAAAACCCCAGGTTTTCAGAGTTTATTTATAAAATTAAAGAAATTTAATCGGAGCCTAGATAAGGATATTTTGGTAGTTAACCGCGATTTTAGGGTCATTTTTCATGAAATCGTCTTTTCGAGAATTTCGATCCGAGCTCAGTTATAGCCGATTTTGGTCATGTTTGAAAGGCGTTGACCCAAGGAGCATGCCGGTGCTTTCAGATTTTGAATCTGAAGTCGTTTGAGTTTCCGGTAATTTTAAAACGCGTTTAAAGAAGTTATGAATAATGTTTTTCCATAAGAGCGTGATCGTTAGAAATTTGCGAAATCTCGTGTGCTGACCCGAGCCTTGTTTTTTCAAGCCTATCTTATAGAAAAATTCTTAAGGAATCCGTTGGCGTTCCCGGATTTTCATTCTGAGGTCAATTGAACGCTCGTAAATTTTATTTGTCCCTTGTGTGGAATAGTAGCTTTATTTTTGAAAAGAGAATTTTTTATCGTTTTCCTTCAAGATGACTCATTCTTTATTCCGACTCAAGTTGGTTCAATAGTACTTGAGCCAACGAACCTCCTAGTATTTTCGAATTTTGTGAATGAGGTCATTTGGACCTCGCCATCGAATAAAGCGCCTTTTAACCGAACCCGATATTTTTAAAATAGTATTGTTGCACTGCATCAGCTTCTCAAGGAAGCCATATTTTTAGCTATAAATAGCAGCTCTCCCTCATTTATTTCATCGCACCTTTCATTCTTTCACCCCCCATTTCTTGAGAGAGAGAGATTGAGGAGCGCTCTTCGTGAGCACACCTCACAGTTGAGAGTGGAGCAGGGAGCGCGGCGGCGGAGGAGCCCCCTCGGCCAAGGACGTGTGCGGGCGTGCAAGGGGGCCGCCACGGCACATGGAGGCCGCCAGCGTGCATCCCCCTGCCACGGCGCATGGAGGCCGCCGGCGCTCATCCCCCCCCGCCGCGGCGCATGGAGGCCGCCGGCGCTCATCCCCCCCGCCGCGGCGCATGGGCAGGTGCGGCAGCTTCGGCACATTTTCATCTGGAGGCCATAACTTTCGACTCGATTAGAATCACAAGGCCCATGAGTACTCAAATCGAAGCTCTTTCAAAGATCTACGATGTAGCAGTGGCTGATCATCCAGAGTCTTGATCGTTCGAGTCAGAATATCCATCCCCATTTTCCGTAATTTCGAGCGTTTAAATTGTTTAAATTCTCGTGTTTTAAGTTATAGTTATGGGACGGGGGTTTAGATATTATTTTGATTTCTTGTTAGGATCTCGAATAAGGTTTCTAAGTCATTGATCGACTGTCGTAAAGAAGAGGTCAGCCCCAAGGAAGCCCGAGGAAGGATTTTCGACTCGTTGCTCCGTCTACGTGGTCGTTATCGAGATACTCGTCATCGAGGTGTGTGATTCTAAAACAAGTATATGGTTTGAGCTAGTAAGCTCTAGAAGAATGATGGGGCAAGGGAAATATCCAATAAAAGTATTTTATGCTCTGCCTGTTTAGTCTCTGTACAAGAAAAGAAAGGAAAGGAAGGAAGTAAGTTATATGCATGATATTGTTAAATTGTTATTTGAGTTTGATAAAGTAAAGAAAGTTATTATTAGTTAAGTGAGCTCTCAAGAATGTTTAGATATGCTAGAATTGTTTAAATACAATTGATGCTAGCATGAGATCTAGAATTGCTTTTAGTTGCAATCTATATTTATGCGCATTCATTTCCTCGTATTGGAATGTTGGATTTTGCTAAAGCTTATTTATCTAAGTATTGCCTTTTAGAGTAAGTCATAAATCCCCTATAGGTCGAGATCTTGCTTAATTAAAGAATTAGCCTTAGACGATTGCTCTAGGCTTGGTATTGCTAGCTAAGCTAAGAAAGGAAGGAGGTTAAGCTAAGGAAAGGTTAAGGTTAAGAAAGGGGGAATTTAAGGAAGATTAAGGTTAAGTAAAGAGGAAGTTAAGTAAGGATATAGTTTCTGTTGTAAGCAGATTATCAAGCTCAAAGAAAAGTTTATTTGCATTATCATATCGTGATCTTCGAGTCACCGAGTTGAACATTTGAAAGTAAAGGGAGTCACTGCTGGGTAACCCCTCGCATACTCGGAGGGATACTTGAGGTAACCCCTCTCTTATCCCAAAGCAGGCCTAAGGGTGCAGTAGACAACAGGTTTGAGCCAAGGAAGGCGCCGGAAAAAAAAGAAAAAGGTTTTGCGGACATGGAGAGGGCTTTTACGTTTTTCTCTCCATATGCCGTCAGTTTATGATTGGATATTTCTAAAGTTTATCAAGAGTTTTCTCATAAAACCCTACTGAGTACATTAGTGCTCACACCCTCCTTTTCAAATATTTTTAGGTTGAGATGCTGAGGCCGGTGATGTGCTGCTGGTGGGGTTGTATGAGGTTTCCAAGTTTGTTGCTCTATATGGTTACATAATTTTCTTCCGCTATGTTTCTACTAAGTACTTTGATGTTAGTATTTAGTCTCGATATATGTAACTTGACTCTTGATAGTAGCATATCTTAAATGCTATGAATCTTACAATATCAATAAAGTCTTTGAAGCATGTTCTTTCAACATAACAGTTATTCCTTGTTGATTCTGAGCATATTAGTATCTATTCAGTTTCAGTCGACCTATAATTGGGTCTTACATGCTTGTTGTTGTTGTTGTTGTTCACCTATGAAGTGGCTTTTCTTTCCAAGCATGACTCTACTTGTTTGCAGTTAGTCTAAGTTGTTTCCTTACTTCCTCCTTTGAATGGGACAATATGATTTACTTGACTCCGACCTATTGATGGGTCTTAGCTGTTGTCACTTATGAGAGGTCTTGTTTATCTTAAATAGTCAGTTCCTATCAGTTGGTCATTGGATTCTGTTTAAATTTTGATTGACCTATGATTTGGCATTCCTTTGACTTGATTGAATCCTTTGACCCTCTTTTGACCCGATGGAACCCTTGGACCCTTATTAATTCGTTGAAAATGATAGTTCTTTCAAGTCATAAAGTTAAGTTGTCTAAGTTTTTGAGGCGTTAACTTAGTTTAATTCTAGAAACACCCCCTGGATTTCCAATTTTTCCTGCAGCTTTTACGCCTAACATCCCGTCCCCATTAAAAATAACCGTATAGGGACCGGGCTGTTACAGTTGGTATCAGAGCCAGGTTTGCAAACACTGCAGACCTGTCTCTTCTTGAAGTAATTGATTGAACTCTTATTTGAATATTGAATTGTTCAAAAGTATTAATCAGCAACCCCTAGCTCACCATCACCCTCGCATCTTCAACAAAGTTAAGGTATGATTGAGTTAAGTATTTTAATTATATTTGGTATAAATCTTGAAAGTACAGAATAAGAAGAAAAGTTTTGAGCAAGGCAAGGACAGTCGATTTTGAAAATCGAACATTATTTCTTTTCGAAATAAAATTTTGGTTATACCAAAGTTTAAAGTGGAACTTATTGAAGTAAGTTCTAAATTAATATTTTTAAAGAATTTTGAGTCATTATGGACTCGAGCAGGCAGTGAATCTTTTCAGAATATTATTTTCTGCAAATACTCAAACTATTTCGGTTATTTTGGACCGTTAAAATTTTTGAGTAAGTTATAAAGTTTGAAAGATTTAAAAATCTTCTTTCTGATAAAGGCTCGTCTACTGCCCATGAGAAAAGAATTTAAGGGTGAATTAAGGATAAATGAGGCATCGAGAATATAGTTAGAACATAGACTATAGCGAGCTTGAATTAAGGAGAATTCTAGGATTCTCTTTAGGTTATCTTAAGAGCCTAGATTGAGTAAGTTCTCTCTCGAGGAGCTAAGTTAAGTAGAAGTAGTTCAAAAGAACATTTATAGAGCGCTCATAAGAAGGATAAAGGATTTCGAGATTTTAGTAGGACCGAGAAGGAGGTCATGAAGTTCAAATTCAAGCAAGAAGCAAGAAGGTGAGCAGTCGAGTTAAAGGCAAGTTATCCAATTGCAGGTCCAATGCAAGTTCAAGGAATCCCCATGCAAACTTTCAACTCAAGAGAAGTCTCGTTTGAAGATCCGATCGCGTTCGGAAGGAATAAAGATTGGCTTCCTTCGATAGAGGCTCGTTGATGGACATTCAAGGTCACGTTGCATTCGATGCCCAGAAGTTATCGCTTGTTTCAAACCAATTAATGAAGATGAAGATTGTCATCATGACTGTAGCTAAGATAGTTCGAGGATACGTTTGTCGGTGTTCTACCGAGCTTCCAAGAGACGTTGAAGTCAAGATGTTTTGAGACCAGAAAGTGCCATAGATCAAGACGCTTTATCGTGTCCCTTTCGATATATAGGAGGTAATCCCCGTTTGTTGCTTTCTTGACCAAGTGAAGCCATTTGAGTCCCGCTGATTCGTGCTATTTCATAGCAACCTCGCCAAGAAGAATGTACGTGATGCTCAAGAAAGAGAAGACCCGAAGAAAATCGTGAAGAAGATAGACCTAGTGCTCAATAGATTGAGAGTTTCTTTGATAGAAGTTTTTGTTGAGTCTATTTATTCATTCTCGTGTCAATTGAATCGATTTATTCATTCTATTTTGGAATCGATTTATTTATTCTCTTGTCAATTGAATTAATTTCCCTTCAATAGCTTCATATCAATTGAAATTCTTCATTTATACCATTTAAAATTCTTCAATTATATCCTCTTGGATAATTTGAAATCTTTTGGATGATACTTATTTGATCATCAAGAATCAGTAATAGCACTTCCTTGTTAGTCTATACTGACGCCTTTGAGAAAATATTTTAGCACGATTTTCAGTTGCTAACCGTTGATTTCTTCCATATCTTTGTTGAGCGTAAGAATCCTTCAAGTTCATAAGTCCTCTGAAAAGGCAATGTTTTTGGCATATATAACCTAGTGTTATATCTCTTCCGACTTTTAAGCTTGTTAAAGAATTGTTGATCAAGATTAAGCCCTCACTCTGAGGCATTCATTTATTTTGCTCCCACTCATAGTACTCGAGTGTGGATCTTGGAATAGAGTAGAAAGCTATAATAGTATTCCTTTTAGTCAAGGTTGGAGGAATAAGAGATAGTATTTTCTAGAAGGAAGTAGAATCCACATAAGCACCAGGTAGTATTCTCTAAGTTTAGGACGCGCATTTCCAAGATGATTTCTCAGCTCGTTACGTTTAAAGACGATCAAAGGAATGTCAACAAGAAAGTTTCAAGCATGCAGCTAAAGCCCAGACTGCGATCATTACGTCTGTAAGTGATGGTGACCATCAGCAGGAGCCATGAAGTCAGATGACTGCTTCAAGAAAAAGAGACGACTGCGATAAAAAAGTTTAGACTTAAGTTGCATCGAGAACTTAAGATTGAGATGCATCACGAAGTACACCCCAGAAGATGAAGAAGTCGAACCTCAAGAAGTTAAAGATGAAGATAAAACAAGTTTTCGAACGTGATAGAACGTACAAGGAACCATCGAAGGAAGTGCTTGATTAATTCAAGTTTATCGTCTAGTTCGAATTCATTGAAGGTTTTCAAAGCTGCGAGAAGTAAATTCAGAAGTAAAAGCAAAGCCAAGCGAAACAAAAGAAGGATGGGCTCGTTGAGACCGCATGGCCCATGCACGAGGAGCAAGCTTGGTGAATTTTCTTTTATTTCTTTCATTGCTCGAATAGTTGCTAGGGGTCCACTCGAATGCAGATCATAAGGAGCTCATGTGACGCGATATTTTGAAGAGATTTCATTAGGAAGAAAAGATAGAAGATGCTCAAACTTTAAGGAAGAAAAGAAGAACGATTATAGAAGTACTAGTCCTGCGTGAGGATTAATTTATAAAGGAAGGCCTCAGGCTACTCTTAGCCGTATAGTGAAGGTTTTGAACCATTGTAGTTCCAGTAAGGCTGTATATTCGTAAGAGGTATCCAGACCTCCGTTTGAGGGGAAGTAAATTTTGGGATGAAATTTTTTTTAAGGGGTGTAGTCTGTAAAACCCCAGGTTTTCAAAGTTTATTTATAAAATTAAAGAAATTTAATCGGAGCCTAGATAAGGATATTTTGGTAGTTAACCGCAATTTTAGGGTCGTTTTTCGTGAAATCGACTTTTCAAGAATTTCGATCTGAGCTCAGTTATAGCCGATTTTGGTCATGTTTGAAAGGCATTGACCCAAGAAGCATGTCGGTGCTTTCGGATTTTGAATCTGAAGTCGTTTGAGTTCCCGATGATTTTAAAACGCGTTTAAAAAAGTTATGAATAGTGTTTTTCCGTAAGAGCGTGATCGTTAGAAATTTGCGAAATCTCATGTGCTGACCCGAGCCTTGTTTTTTCAAGTCTATCTTATAGAAAAATTCTCAAGGAATCCGTTGGCGTTCCCGGATTTTCATTCTGAGGTCAATTGAACGCTCATGAGTTTTATTTGTCCCTTGTGTGGAATAGTAACTTTATTTTTGAAAAGGGAATCTTTTCTCGTTTTCCTTCAAGATGACTCGTTCTTTATTCCGAGTCAAGTTGGTTCAATAGTACTCGAGCCAACGAACCTCCCGGTATTTTCAAATTTTGTGAATGAGGTCATTTGGACCTCACCATCGAATACAGTGCCTTTTAACCGAACCCGATATTTTTAAAACAGTATTGTTGCACTGCATCAAATTCTCGAGGAAGCCATATTTTTGGCTATAAATAGCAGCTCTCCCTCCTTCTTTTCCTCGCACCTTTCATTCTTTCACCCCCATTTCTTGAGAGAGAGAGATTGAGGAGCACTCTTCGTGAGCGCACCTCACAATTGAGAGCGGAGCAGGGAGCGCGGCAGCGGAGGTCCCCGCGGCGGCGCAGGAGCCCCCTCAGCCAAGGAGGTGCACGGGCATACAAGGGGGCCGCTGCAGCGCATGGAGGCCGCCGGCGCGCATCCCCCCGCCGCGGCGCATGGGAAGGTACGGCAACTTCGGCATGTTTTCGTCCGAAGGCCATAAATTTTGACTCGGTTGGAACCACGAGGACCATGAGTACTCAAATCAAAGCTCTTTCAAAGATCTACGTTGCAGCAGTGTCCAATCGTCCAGAGTCACGATCATTAAAGTCGGAATTTCCGTCCCGTTTTCGGTAATTTTGAGCGTTTAAATCGTTTAAATTCTCGTGTTTTAAGTTATAGTTATGGGACGGGGGTTTAGATATTGTTTTGATTTCTTTTTAGGATCTCGAATAAGGTTACTAAGTTGTTGATCGACTTTCGTAAAGAAGAGGTGAACCCCAAGGAGCGGAGCAGGGAGCGCGGCAGCGGAGGTCCCCGCGGCGGGGCAGGAGCCCCCTCAGCCAAGGAGGTGCACGGGTGTGCAAGGGGGCCGCCGCAGCACATGGAGACCGCTGGCGCGCATCCCCCCGCCGCGGCGCATGGGAAGGTGCGGCAGCTACGGCACGTTTTCATCCGAAGCCATAACTTTTGACTCGGTTGGAACCACGAGGACCATGAGTATTCAAATCAAAGCTCTTTCAAAGATCTACGTCACAGAAGTGTCTGATCGTCCAGAGTCACGATCGTTAAAGTCAGAATTTCCATCCCCATTTTCGGTAATTTTGAGCGTTTAAGTCGTTTAAATTCTCGTGTTTTAAGTTATAGTTATGGGATGGGGGTTTAGATATTGTTTCGATTTCTTGTTAGGATCTCGAATAAGGTTACTAAGTTGTTGATCGACTTTCGTAAAGAAGAGGTGAACCCCAAGGAGGTCTGAGGAAGGATTTTCGACTCGTTACTTCGTCTACGTGCTCGTTATCGAGATGCTCGTCATCTAGGTGGGTGATTCTAAACCAAGTATATGGTTTGAGCTAGTAAGCTCTAGAAGCATGATAGGGCAAGAGAAATATCCAATAAAAGTATTTTATGCTCTGCCTCTTTAGTCTCTATACAAGAAAAGAAAGGAAAGGAAGGAAGGCAGTTATATGCATGATATTGTTAAATTGTTATTTGAGTTTGATAAAGTAAAGGAAATTATTATTAGTTAAGTGAGCTCTCAAGCATGTTTAGATATGCTAGAATTGTTTAAATACAATTGATGCTACCATGAGATCAAGAATTGCTTTTAGTTGCAATCTATATTTATGCCCATTCATTTCCTCGTATTGGAATGATGGATTTTGCTAAAGCTTATTTAGCTAAGTATTGCGTTTTAGGGTAAGTCATAAATCCCTTATAGGCCAAGATCTTGCTCAATTAAAGAATTAGCTTTAGAGGATTGCTCTAGACTTGGTATTGCTAGCTAAGTTAAGAAAGGAAGGAGGTTAAGCTAAGGAAAGGTTAAGGTTAAGAAAGGAGGAATTTAAGGAAGGTTAAGTTAAGTAAAGAGGAAGTTAAGTAAGGATATAGTTTCTGTTGTAAGCAGATTATCGAGCTCAAAGAAAAGTTTATTTGCATTATCATGTCGTGACCTTCGAGTCACCGAGTTGAACATTTGAAAGTAAAGGGAGTCACTGCTGGGTAACCCCCTCGTATACTCGGAGGGATACTTGAGGTAACCCCTCTCTTATCCTAAAGCAGGCCTAAGGGTGGAGTAGACAACAGGTTTGAGCCAAGGAAGGCGCCGGAAAAGAAAGAAAAAGGTTTTGCGGATATGGAGAGGGCTTTTGCGTTTTGCTCTCCATATGCCGTCAGTTTATGATTGGATATTTCTAAAGCTTATCAAGAGTTTTCTCTTAAAACCCCACTGAGTACATTAGTGCTCACACCCTCTTTTTCAAATGTTTTCAGGTTGAGATGCTGAGGCCGGTGATGTGCTGCTGATGGGGTTGTATGAGATGTCCAAGTTTGTTGCTCTATATGGTTACATAATTTTCTTCCGCTATGTTTCTACTAAGTACTTTGATGTTAGTATTTAGTCTCGATATATGTAACTTGACTCTTGATAGTAGCATATCTTAAATGCTATGAATCTTACAATATCAATAAAGTCTTTGAGACATGTTCTTTCGACATAACAATTATTCCTTGTTGATTCTGAGCATATTAGTATCTATTCAGTTTCAGTCGACCTATAATTGGGTCTTACATGCTTGTTGTTGTTGTTTACCTATAAAGAGGCTTTTCTTTCCAAGCATGACTCTACTCGTTTGCAGTTAGTCTTAAGTTGTTTCCTTACTTTCTCCTATGAATGGGACAGTATGATTTACTTGACTCCGACCTATTGATGGGTCTTAGCTGTTGTCACCTATGAGAGGTCTTGTTTATCTTAAATAGTTAGTTCCTATCAGTTGGTCATTGGATTTTGTTTAAATTTCAATTGGTCTATGATCTGGTATTCCTTTGACTTGATTGAATCCTTTGACCCTCTTTTGACCTGATTGAACCCTTGGACCCTTTTTGATTCGTTGAAAATGATATTTCTTCCAAGTCATAAAGTTAAGTTGCCTAAGTTTTTGAGGCACTAACTTAGTTTAATTCTAGAAACACCCCCTGGATTTCTAATTTTTCCTGCGGCTTTTACGCCTAACACCCCGTCCCCATTAAAAATGACCGTCTATGGACTGGACTGTTACACCTATTCTCTTTTCTCTGAGGGATGCTACCAAGGATTGGTACCATTCATTGGATCTTAGTACAGTGGGTAGCTGGGAGTACTTGGCTCACAAGTTTCTCCACAAATTCTTTCCTCCCGGTCTAACTCTGAAGCTGAAAGGTGAAATCACTCAATTTCGCCAATATGAGGATGAGAATCTATATGAAGCATGGGAGAGATTTCGAGAGTTGCTGAGGAAGTGCCCCAATCATGGATTTTGGGTTCATCATCAGGTTTGCATCTTCTACAATGGATGCGACATGGAGGTGAAAAGACTTCTGGATGCTTCTGCAGGTGGGTCCTTGCTCAACAAAGGACATGATCAAGCCGTGTCTATAATTGAAGACATGGCCACCAATAGTTATCAGTGGACCAATGATTGTCAAGTGAAGATTTTGAAGAGGGCTGCAGCAGTCGACGGCACAGATCCTATTTCTAAGCTGGCTGCCCAACTTTCTACTCTGAATGCCACCATCAACAACCGATTCGATGCTATGACACGGCCGGGCACAGACACTCCTGTAGGATAATAGTAATTACCGAGGTGGGAATCAATTTTACCAAGGTAATTATTCCAATCTATCTTATGGGAATCCCAATGCTGCATTGCAACCACCACCGGGTTTCTTAGTGACCAATGGCGTGATTGATGAAGAAAAGAAGCCGAAGATGGACGAGCTTCTGATGGCTTTCATGGGAAAGACAGAAAAATATATGGGAGAGTCTCAATCTAGAGTTGAGAAGCTTGAGAATGTCGTTGGAGCCATGAGAACTCAAATGAAGATATTTGAGAAGCAGCTGAGACAGTTAGCCACAATAGTCGGAAATCAGCATCAGTAGGGTCAGTTTCCTAGCAATACAACTATCAATCCCAAAGAACAGTGCAAGGCAATACAGCTGAGAAGTGAGACTTCTTATGAAGGACTGAAAAATCCAAGACTTGCACCGACACCTGACGAGGAATCTGAGAAGATAGAAGATGATCCAGACAGTCTCAGTCCAGCTATCGACAGTCCTGCGTCACCACCAGTACCACCTCAGCCCACTCCTGCATCGTTTAAGGTACCCATTTCTTACCCTCAGAGGTTTCAGAAGAAGAAAGTAGATGAGCAGTTTTCTAAATTTTTGAAGATATTTAGGAAGGTGCAGATTAACATCCCTCTGGTGAAGACTCTGCAGCAAATGCCGAGCTATGCCAAGTTCCTTAAGGATGTCATATCCAAGAAGAGAAGATTGGGCGATTATACCACCGTGAACCTTTCAGAGAATTGCAGTGCTCTAATTCAAAAGCTTCCAGCTAAGCTCAAGGATCCTGGGAGTTATACCATTTCCATCACCGTAGGAGGCGATCACACCGGTAAAGCCTTATGTGACTTGGGGGCTAGTATCAACCTGATGCCATTGTCCTTCTTCCAAAAGCTGAACATCGGGAAGATCATGCCCACAACCATATGTCTTCAGATGGCAGATAGATCAGTGACACATCCACGGGGGATAGTTGAAGACGTCTTAGTCAAGGTCAATGAGTTCATTTTTTCTGTTGATTTTGTGGTGCTAGACATGGAGGCAGATGCTGAAGTTCTTCTCATTTTAGGGCGCCCATTTCTCAATACGGGAAAGACATTGATAGATGTGGCTAATTGAGAATTAACACTTCGTGTCAATGACGAGAGTGTCACATTTTCTTTCTTCAAAGCCATGCAGTTTCATGACAAAGAGGATGCCCAACAAAATTAAGAGTGCAAAGTTCTCAAAGTAGTGGACACCTGCATAGATGTGGCTGATTTTATGGATCCGATGGATCATTTGGATCAAAGTTTGCTCCATTCATATCTTGCCACAAATGAATTTAAGTTTGACAATTTAGAGTTAACTGATACAATTGCTGAAATGAATTCATTGCAGGAAATTCCAAGTCAAGGATCCAAGTTTCCACAACTGAGGGATGAAAGCGAGAAGGCTAAGGATGGAGAGCCACAGTTGCCCAAAAAGCTGGAGTTGAAGCCATTGCCCACCCATCTCAAGTATGCTTTCTTGGGTGAGAATGAAGGCAAACCGGTAATAGTTTTTGCTTACCTTTCTGAGTCTCAATTAGACAGTCTCTTGCGTGTGTTAAGAAAGCATCAAAGTGCTATAGGTTGGTCTATTTCTGATTTAAAAGGGATTAGCCCGTCTATATGCATGCATAGGATTTTACTTGAGGATGATTATAAGCCACGTGTGCAAAATCAACATATGTTAAATCCGATTATGCAAGAGGTAGTAAGAAAAGAGGTCTTGAAATGATTAGATGTCGGTATAATCTTTGCTATCTCTGATAGTGAGTGGGTTAGTCCCACTCAAATCGTGGCTAAGAAAGGGGGCATGACTATGGTAGAGGGTGAATGGAATGAATTGATTGCTACTAGAGTCATGACTGGTTGGCGTGTGTGCATTGATTATCATATGTTGAATGCTGCAACTAGAAAAGACCACTTTTTCTTTCCCTTTATTGATCAGATGTTAGACAGATTAGCTGGATATGAGTATTATTGCTTTTTAGATGGCTATTCTAGCTATAACCAGATTATGATTGCTCTTAAGGATCAGGAAAAGACTGCTTTTACATGTCCTTATGGTATTTTTGCCTATAGATACATGTCTTTTGGTCTGTGCAATGCACTTGCTACTTTTCAGAGGTGTATGATGACTATCTTCCATGGATTGATTGAAAATATTATGAAAGTCTTCATGGATGATTTCTCTGTTTATGACAACTCTTTTGATAACTGTTTAGCTAATCTCACCCAAGTTTGGCAGAGATGTGAAGATACTAACCTAGTTCTTAACTGGGAAAAGTGCCATTTTATGGTACGGGATGGTATTGTTTTAGATCATAAAGTGTCTTCTGTAGGTTTGAAGGTCGATCGGGCTAAGATTGTCGCCATAGAGAAATTGCCCCCGCCTACAAATGAGAAGTCCGTGATGAGTTTTCTTGGTCATGCCGGTTTTTATCAGCGTTTTATTCGAGATTTTTCCAAAATTGCTAAGCCTCTTAGCCATTTATTGAAAAAATCAGTTGCTTTTGACTTCTCTGATGAGTGTTTGCAAGCATTGGAGACTTTGAAGAAAGCTTTGGTGAGTGCCCCTATCTTGATCACACCTGATTGGTCGCATCTATTTAAGATAATGTGTGATGCAAGTGATGTTGCTGTTGGGGCTGTCTTGGGTCAAAAGCGGGACAAGTTGTTCCGTGTAATTTACTACGCCAGTAGAATCTTGGATTCAGCATAAGTAAATTACACGAGAACTGAGAAGGAGTTGTTGGCGGTGGTGTATTTATTCAACAAATTTCGAGCCTATCTCATTGGCGCGAAGACTATTGTCTACACTAACCATGCCGCGTTGAGGTATCTGTTTGATAAAAAGGATGCTAAACCTCACTTGATCTGTTGGATTTTATTGTTGCAGGAATTTGATCTCGAGATTCGGGATCGAAAGAGTTGTGAGAATGTGGTGGCGGACCACTTGTCTAGACTGGAGCACCTTGTGGAGGGTGAAGAAGCTCATGTTCCCATTAATGAGAAATTTACAAATGAGCAACTGTTTCAGGTACAATCCCAGTCTCCGTAGTTTGCCGATTTTGTTGACTTTCTTGCTGCAGGTGTGCCTCCACCGGACTTGACTTCACATCAAAAGAAGAAATTCTTCCATGACATGAAGTTCTATATGTGGGTGATCCCTTCTTGTAACTTAATTGGCCAATAGGATGGTGACAAGTGTCACCATCCCATTGGCCAAAGGGATGGTTGAAGTGAGATCACAATTTGTCCCAAATGAGGGGGTGGTCGACCTCATTTCACAGTTTTCAACCATTTTTTTTCACGTGGTGTATGTGGTCGCCATTAATTGTAGTCTTACATTTTTATAAATGATGTATGTCGTCTATCCGTATAAAGTATAAAGACGTATGCACCAATTAGGATGAATTTCAATTTTTTTATTTCATCGCCATGCATGCTATATATATGTTGTGATCAATCATTCGCCATTGTATGCCTCAAGAGGAATGGAGATCCATCTTTCTACAGTGCCATACATCACCGAGTGATGGCCACTTCTCTGCAAACCGCACTGCCTTCAAGGTCTTGCAAAGTGGTTTTTACTGGCCATCTCTGTTTAAAGATTGCCATGAGTTTACCCGAGAGTGTGACAAATGCCAAAGAATGGGGGGGCTTTCCAAGAGGAATGAGATGCCACTCACCAACATTATAGAGGTCGAGCTATTTGATGTGTGGGGCATCGAATTCATGGGACCATTCCCAATTTCTTCTAGCGGCTTTCAGTACATTTTACTAGCCGTGGACTATGTCTCGAGGTAGGTTGAGGCTATCCCGACAGTCACCAATGACTCTCGGGTAGTCATAACCTTTCTAAAGAAGATGTTCTCCCGTTTTGGAACGCCTAGAGCCTTACTAAGTGATGGGGGGACACACTTTTGCAAAAAACCATTGGAAGCATTGTTGGCCAAGTATGGAATCAAGCACAAAGTGACAACGCCATACCATCCACAAGCAAATGGACAAGCTGAGCTTGCTAATCGGGAAATTCGGTAAATCTTGGACAAGACGGTGAACACCAACAGGAAAGATTGGGCTTTATTACTGGATGACGTGCTTTGGGCTTATCGGACTACGTACAAAACACCGTTGGATCTATCTCCGTACCAATTGATTTTTGAAAAATCTTGTCATTTATCGGTGGAGTTGAAGCACAAGTCATATTGGGCTGTCAAGCAATTGAATTTCAGTTTCAAAATAGCGGGGCAAAAGAGAGTACTGCAGCTGAATGAGTTGGATGAGTTCCGCACGAAGGCATTTGAGAATTCCTTACTCTACAAAATGCGGACTAAAGCCTTCCACGACAAGATGATTGTTCAAAGGTAGTTGTTACCTGGCGATAATGTTTTGTTATTTAACTCTCGTTTGAAGTTGTTTCCAGGAAAATTGAGATCCAAGTGGTCGGGCCCATTCGTGATTAAGAAAATGCTTCCCAGTGGTGCAGTGGAGCTTTTATCTGTATCTGCTGAGCGTTTCATTGTCAATGGCCATAGGGTCAAGAAATACTACAGCCCGGAGCAGAGATACGAGGTGTCTCACATCAAGTTGATGGAGCCTTGAGCTTCATGATCGTCTGGCTGTCAATGTTAAATGCAACGCTTGTTGGGAGGCAACCTAATGGTTTTTCTTATTCTTTTCTTTTCTTTAGAGTCTTTTTGGTCATTTTTGTTTTGTTTCCTTTGTTTTGTGTCTTTTTGCTGAGTTATGCAGGTAATAGTTGTGGAATAGATCGAATGACGATAGACGCGTTCTAAGTAACCTTCAATGCCATGTTTTCACGCATTGGACATATGCAAAGAAAGTTGCGATTGGAGTTGGTTGAACCTTTACTTGGGACCTTCTTTCGTGCATTCGATCATATCCGGGCTTGAGTTTCGAGTATAGCAAGAATAGGAGGTCAAGAATAATCGCTGGATGCCTAGAAACAATTCGTCACCTGAGTCGCAAGCACCAGTCATGACTGCAGGGTTGTGAGTCACCCCGAGGAACCACTGCGATGTCACGACAGAGAGGGGGT
Organism: Perilla frutescens; assembly: GCA_026008535.1. Classification (NCBI taxonomy): domain Eukaryota; kingdom Viridiplantae; phylum Streptophyta; class Magnoliopsida; order Lamiales; family Lamiaceae; genus Perilla; species Perilla frutescens. Next base: position 50,957,668 of record BRKX01000006.1, read on the forward strand.
ACCACAGAAGAAAATTCATGACCCCGATCGTGAATTTCCACTCGATCGCGAATAATCAGCTTGTCCACGTGGCAAGTATGCTGACTGTGTTGCGAATTTCCCATGGAGGACAGAAGGAAATTCACGACCTGAGTCGCGACCCGAGTCGCGGTCGTGAATCCCAAGCTGACATGGCGACGCGGAATCTAGTTTTAAACTCTTTTTCTCATTTTTTTTCTCATTCTTTCTTCTTCTTCTTCTTCTTCTTCTTCACTCACTCACACACACACACTCATTTACTTTCCAAATTTACCACTCAAGGTATGTTTTCTCCCCTCTAATCTTATGTATTTCAATTATCCATGACATGAGGACTCGATTTTCATAGTTTTTTGCTTGATTCATGGTAGAAATTGAAATACCCAATTTCTAGGTTTTAAAAGAGGGAAAATTGAGGAATTGTGTGTTCTCCATATTTTTAGTTGCAATTGTTGGTTCCCATTGTCTACATTCTATTTTCATTACATGTTCACATGTTTTGTAGAGTCCCTTTTTGCTTTGTTTGGTTGAATTTTATCATGCTATGGTTTTCAGAGACTTATAGATTTTTGTTGGGGATAGTATGCTTATATGCTTGTTTTTACCCTTTTCTTAGTATCTTGTGCATTGTGGTATGCTAATTATGTTCGGATATGTTTGGGAGGTGGTGAAGTTTGGTCCGTTTTTGTTTCTTTTATTTGTCGCCCCACCCCGTTGATTGAGTGTGATGGAAGAGAATGGGGGATGGTGAAAGTTGATATTGTTGCCATTGTGCAAGTGTGGGGGAAGAAGTGTGGGCGTGATCCCTTGTCTTTGCTTTTGTAGGACTTTGCTCGTATTGGTGTGCGAAATGGCAAGGGGTAATTTTTTCAGTCGATTGGTAGGAGGGGGTAGAAGCAGGCGCCCTATGCTCACAGATGAACGAAGCAAACCTCCCAATCTTTCCACTCCTTCACCCATCTCTTCTAGTTCAGAAGAGGAGTTTTATGAATATGACAATGAGGATGAGGCTCAATCTGAGGAGTTGGATCAGTTTGAGGAAGAAGATCAATCAGAGGAGAATGAACAACAGGAGGGCTCTGAGACAGACGACTCTGATGATGAAGACTATGAGCCCGAATTTGAGAAAGATGATGTGGTTGAAGAGCTCGAGCCCGAGGTTGCTGATGATGATGAAGCTGAAGCTCCTCTCTACCACCCTTAGAAATACGGTATCGAGTTGCAGACGCAAGCGCAACGAGATGATTGGGGACGCTTAGCAGTGATGAAAATTTTCTCCATATGATATCTTTGCTCTGCTACTATTACAACTCTCGGCATCTATGAGGATGTGTGGGGCCTCATTAACCGCATTTGATGGAACCACGTTGTGGCTGGGAGATGGCCTACTTATCCGGTTCTGGTGTATGAATTTCTCAGCACTCTTGAAGTGCAATCGACGCAGATTTGAGGCCCCTATGCCATGACGTTCCGTTTGAAGAATATGGCTCATGTTCTCACTGCTGAGGAAGTTAATGCCATCTTTCATGTCTCTGATGGCGGTATTTTCAACCATTTTGGAGTTCGAGCTGAACATTTTTTGCTGCGCCTACAGTCTGAATCAATGTGGTACGATCACAAACGGGCTAAGACATCCGCGGTGCTGAATCCTGTGTTTCATTATTTGCAGAAGATTGTCGCTTCCACTGTGTTGGCACGACACGAGACATTGGGAATTCGAACGCCCGAGATTCTCTTCTTGTGGGCCATGTTGAGCGGTACCAATCTCAACTTTACCGCCTTCTTGATGCAGCAATTTAAGAGGCAAAGTTCACAGGCCACAGATGCCATTGAGATTGTTGGCATGCTCATGCTGATTGCTGCCCATCTGGGCATCCCATTACATCGGTACGGCAGTCTCCCGAGTCCTTGAGCCATCGATTTGCCGAATTTCCGCCAGTCCTGGATGCTGGCCAACCGCATGGATGGTCACCTCCTGACCTTAAGGGGTAATATCGTGTTTTACCTTTGCCTAACCGCCCACTCACCACAGTGTCAGATCTTACCCGCACCGGTAATTGGCTATTAGATACTCCAGCCCACCATGCCGCCATTGATGCTGCAGCTGGGGATGACCGGTTTCAGATTCTAGAGAGTATTCAACAGGCGCAGGTTGAGTTATTTGCTCAAGCTGAACGGAGAGCACGCACTCAGACAAGGGAGGAGCGCACTAACGAGCAGTGGGATTCTCTCACTGACATGATGGCCATCATGAATTGGCTCCATGCACACAGTGCTTGGCACCCTGAACACCAATTATGGTGCCATGAATGTGGCCTTTCAAACTTTACAGACGAATATACATTCCATGCGCGGAGAGATCCATGACATTCAAGATATGGTTAGGGGACTCCAACCGCACCGAGTGCGTACTTCCCTAACCCCTATTATGGTGCTGGACCCAGTGCTCCATCTACTTCTGGCCATCCTCAAGAGCCCACTGTTTGGTGTTTATTTGTGTTGTTTTATTGCATGATTTTGCATATTTTATTAGTATTTTCTAGTACCTTTATCTAGTTTATTTTTAGATTTCGTGTGATTTTCTTCACTTGTTGCTCTCATGGTGGAATATGCCAAGTGTTGAAAAACTTGAGCTTTTGTTCGAATAATCTGGATTTTTAGGTATTAAGGTGGCGAGGAACGAAGATGAGAACCGAAGAGATGAACCCGGAGGAAGTGGCTAGGGACCACGTGACCGCGCAAGCCGAGCGGCCACGCAACAAGGCCGCGCGAGCCTCGTGACCGCGCGAGGGGGCTCTCGATGGAGGCACCCCGCGGGCGCGCACTGCTCCACGGGCGAGCGCGCACCCTGCACTCTGCGGGCGCGCGACGTCCCGCCGACGCGCGAGATACTCTTTTTCACCCGATTTGCCCTAACCTATACTCGTTTCTCACCTTTTCTTCCTCATTTTGCACAAGGAGGCACCTCCTTCATCCTTCCTCATTTTGCATGTGGATATGAGACCTTTGGCCTTGTCTAATCTTAGCTATAGGACCATAGGGATTAATTTCCCTAAGTTTACTTTATGGACTTTTGTTCCCACCAAATCTCCTCAAATCCCTCTCATTTAATGCCTCTCATGATAGAAAATCCCCTCACCTTTTCTCTCACCATACCTCCCACCATACTCCTCATCTTCTCTCTCTCTCTCTCTATCACTCTATTTCTTTTCGTCTCTCTCTCCCTCTCTCATATCGCTAGTGGATATTGGGAGATATTCACCATCATCCCTATTCTCATCACTACACCCACTTCATCTTCATCACCTCTCCACCTCCATTTTGTCTACAACACACACACCATCATCTTTACCATTTTCCTTCACCACCTTCACAATTCTTCGCCATCACTCAAGGAAAGAGGAGAAAAGAATGAAAAAGGGAACAAGCCAAGAAAGAAAAAGAGGAGACGAGAGAAAACCGACTCCGAGCCATCCGCGGAAGCTAAGCTCATTTGGAGGATTACTTTTGGTATTTTCTTTCCATTTCTTGGATGATTTGTGGGGGTTTGTCCCAACTTTTGAAGGATAACTAATATTTTAGAAGTTTTATGTTATTTATATTTGATTATGAGATGACGATCTTCTATAATATTTGTATTGTTTTGAGCATGTTTAGTGGCTAATCTCTCTATTAGGGGGTAGAGGATCGATTTGGTTTTTGATCTATGCTTGATAATTGTTGGTTGTTGTTGTTGGAATTGTGCTTATTATGTTTGAGTAATTGATCACTACTTGAGCATTGCTAGGATTTAGAAGAAACTGGAAAGGTGATTCTAAATCCCGAAATTGGTTCCTTCAACGTTAGGTGGATGGGGATTCCTAAGCCTAATATGTTTTTCTTACTCATTTGATATAGCTAAAAGGGGCTTAGTTAATAGACGGTGATAGTAATTGATTTTAAGCCTTTTGAGAAGGTCTATTGAATGTGTGAACATTACCAACTTTAATCAAGCATAGAGATAAACCATTGAGAGAATCTACACCCTAATACCTTTATCATTCTATTTTCCTCAATCTTGTTTTTATTGTTATCATTTGCATTGTTTTGTTTACTTTCTAATTTCAAGTATTAGTTTAAATCACCATCAATCCCAGGTTTAGAATGTTTAGGTTTATTTTCATCATTTTAGCACGTTGCATGCATAGTCCCTTAAGACAGTAGCTCACACTAAGCCTTCCTTGTGAGATCGACTCGGGTTTGCTCATCGTGTGTACAATTGATCCCATCCAATTGCAGGTGTGGTCCGAAGTAGTTGTTGTGTTAAGCCTATACCGGAAATATAAATATAAATTTGGATCACTGCGAAACAAATTTTGGCACCATTGCTGGGGATGGCTTAAAGTTATTGTCTTTATGGTGCTATAATTGCTTTTGTGTACTTTGTGATCGTGAAATCTTTCTTGTTACAGTGTTGTGTTTGTGTTGCTTGTTTGAATTTACTCTTGTGTATATTTTCTTGTGTTTGGCTTTCATATCTCTTTCCGCAAGTTATGTGTGATCTCCGTTTTGTTTGTGGTTATGTATGCTAGGGAGGCGAAGTCTCAATCGGAGACTAGCCCCCGTGTTCGATAACATCCATCGACCAAGAAGATTAAACGTGCTCGATTAGGAAAGAGAGATGGACGCTAACCCCCTCAACAACCCCGACAATGCCAATGCCAATGCAGCTAGGAATATGAGAAACTTTGCTCGTCCCATGATTGAGGCATCGACTTCTTGCATAGTTCTTGGTGAAGCCGCAAGGAACTATGAGTTGAAGAACATTCATTTTAGCCAACTTCCCTCATTCTATAGGATGCCGGCCGAAGATGCTTTGAACTTCATCTGGGAGTTCTATGCCGTTGTTCAAACCTTTCCTTTACAAGGTTTGAATGAAGATCAATTGAAGATGAGGTGTTTCCCGTACACCTTGAAAGATCGAGCCAAGACATGGTTCATGTCACTACCGGCCAACTCAATGGCCAATTGGAATGCCGTCTACGAGAAGTTCATGGCCAAGTACTACTCCAATCAAAAGACCCAAGATTGGAGAGCTCAAATTGTTACCTTTACCCAATCTCCGGGTGAAGCATTTCATGAAGCTTGGGATCAATTTCAAGGTCTCCAACAACAATTCCCACACCACCATCTTGCACCCGAGTTGCTCAACCAATTCTTCTACGACGGGCTTTCTCAAAATTTTCAATATATGATGGATAATGCATCGGGAGAAGACATTGGAGGCCGGACCGCCGAAGAAGTTTTAAACATCTATGAGACTATGGCCACAACTTTTCAACAAAAGAGTGCTAGGGGGAAGAGAGCTTCCGTCAATGAAGCCAACCCTAGTTATGATGTGACGAAGCAACTTGCCGAGTTGACAAGGCAAGTAGAGATGCTTCGAACCTCCGAGAGACCACTCCAACAAGCGATGACCGTCGAGACTTATGGGATTTGTGGAGAGTATGGCCATGGGGCCAACTTGTGCTAAAAATTGTTCGAGCCAGAATTAAGTGAAGAGGCCCATTTACATGCTCTTCAAGAGCAAGTGCATGCCCTTCAAGGATTCCAACTATGGCAACCTTACAACCCATACTCTCAATCATACAATCCGGGGTGGAGAAATAATCCAAATTTCTCTTGAAAACAACCTCAATAACCACCTCAACCTCTACAACAACCGCCTCCACCTCAACAAGTCGGGGGTTGCAAAACTCCACCTTATCCGAGGCTGCAACAATATCCGGCCCAACCAAACCAACCGCCTAGGCCTATATTGCAAGACACCTTGCAATCTTTTATTCAAGCCACCCAACAAAGGTTTGAATTCGTTGAAGCTTCCGTGAAGAGGATTGAAACCCAAGTGGGACAAATAGCCGGGACCGTTGGAGAGTTGGCCAAGAAAGTCAAGCCGGGCAAGTTGCCAAGCCAACCGAAGCAAGCTCAAGCCATTATCTTGCTTAGAGGAGGCAAGGTGATCGATAACAAGGTTGGAGAGTCAAGCCCAACCGAAGAGGTTGAGAAAGAAGAGGAGGCTCCTCAACAACAACAAAAGGAGCCCGAAAAAGGAAATGAAGGAGTAAAGAAGCCCACACTCCACAAGGCCACCAATCCCTACAATCCTCCCATTCCATTTCCAAGCCAGTTGAGGAATGAGAAGCAAGACACCCAATTTCAAGAGTTCTACAAGCTCCTTTCAAAGGTGAACGTCAACCTTCCACTCCTTGATGCCATTCGCAATGTGCCAGCCTATGTCAAGTTCTTCAAAGAGCTAGCTTTCAAAAAGAGAAAGTTTGTAGAGGATGAGAAGATTGTGGTGTCCGAAGTGTCGAGTGCAATCCTACAACATCAACTACCACCCAAGCTCCGTGATCCAGGTAGTTTTACTCTTAAAATTGCCTTGGGAAATGGTAAAGAAGCATACGGTATGCTAGATTTGGGAGCCGGAATTAACTTGATACCTTACTCAATTTATAAGCAATTAGAGTTAGGTGATTTAAAACTAACTAGAATGTGTCTACAATTGGCGGAGAGGAATAATTGAAGACATTCTAGTGAAAGTTGGTGGTTTGATAATCCCGGTGGATTTTGTTGTGTTGGATGTGGGAGATGTCAAAGAAACGGGTAAGGGGCACACACTTCTCTTAGGTAGACCTTTCATGGCTACAACAAACACCTTGATAGATGTAAAAAATGGAACTTTAAAAATGTCAGTGTTAGGAGAAACCGTGTCCTTTTCCATCCATGAAAACAAAGCTATTCGTGTCTCCTCATTTGAGGAAAATTGTTCTTTTATTGATACTATTGATGCCTTGGCCGAGGAGGTTTTCTTACAGGAAATAGACTCCCGTTAGAGGAGTGAAGCCTTGTCTGAGAAACATGCTATGGAAGAAGCTTATCTCAAGTGTGGGGGAGATGAATTGGATGCCGAAGAGATGGAGATTTTGCTAGGAGAAGGAGTATGTTTAATGGAAATTCTTGCCTCGACCGAAGAGGAAGTGAAGTCTACTCCTGAGATTGAGCTTAAAGAGCTCCCATCTCATCTCAAGTATGTCTATCTCGATGACGAGGAAAGAAAGCTCGTGATTATCTTTTCCGGGCTTAAGAAAGACGAAGAAGATCTCTTGATAGCCGTACTCAAGAGAAACAAACAAGCCATTGGATAGAACCTTTCCGACATCAAAGGCATTAGCCCCTCGACGTGTATGCATCGCATCATTCTTGAGAAAGGGGCCAAGCCGGTTAAAGAAAGATAAAGGTGGCTCAATCCCGTGTTGATGGAGGTCGTTAAAAAGGAGATTCTCAAGCTCCTTGCAGAGGGAATTATCTATCTGATAACCGATAGTGAATGGGTGAGCCCGGTCCATGTGGTGCCCAAAAAAGGAGGAATCACGGTGGTGGAGAATGATAAAGGAGAGCATGTGCCTACTCGGACCACCATCGGATGGAGAATGTGTATTGATTACCGAAAGCTCAATGCTGCAATGCGAAAAGACCATTTTCCCCTTCCTTTCGTTGACCAAATTCTTGATAAATTAGCCGGGCATAGTTTTTATTGTTTTCTTGACGGTTTATCGGGTTATTTTCAGGTGGCCATAGTGCTGGAGGACCAAGCCAAGACCGCATTTACATGCCAGTTTGGCACATTTGCGTGTCGGAGAATGCCGTTTGGACTATGCAATGCATCGGGCACGTTTCAAAGGTGTATGTTCTCTATGTTCTCCGAAATGATTAGAGACTTCATTGAGGTATTCATGGATGATTTTTCGGTCTTTGGATCTTCATTTTCCGATTGTTTAGAGAAGTTAGAACTTGTTTTAAAAAGATGCATAGAAAGTAGCCTTACTCTTAGTTGGGAAAAGAGTCATTTTATGGTTACTAGTGGCATAGTCCTTGGGCATGTTGTTTCTACAGAAGAAATGAGCGTAGATAAGGCTAAGGTAGATGTGATTGAAAAATTTCCTCCACCCGTTAATGTGAAAGGTGTTAGAAGCTTTCTAGGCCATGCCGGTTTTTACCGTAGGTTTATTAAAGACTTCTCCAAAATTAGCCAACCTCTATGCCATTTGCTTGCTGAAGATGTTCCTTTTGAGTTTGATAAAAAATGCTTGCATGCTTTTAATACTCTTAAGGAGAAATTGATCACCGCACCCATTGTTGTTCCCCCTGATTAGTCTTTACCTTTTGAAATTATGTGTGATGCATCAAATTCCGCTGTGGGTGCCATTTTGGGTCAACGTATTGATAAAATTCTTCATGTAATTTACTCTGCAAGCCTCACATTAAATAGCGCTCAAGTAAATTACACCACTATCGAAAAAGAGTTGCTTGTCGTTGTGTTTTCATTAGATAAATTTAGATCCTACATCTTAGGTTCTAAAGTGATTGTGCATAGTGATCATGCGGCTCTTAGGCACTTGTTGACGAAGCCCCAAGCTAAACCTAGACTCATTAGGCGGATTTTGCTTGTGCAAGAATTTGATGTTGAAATAAAAGATAGAAAGGGTTGTGAAAATGTGGTTGCGGACCATTTATCTCGCCTCCCCGTTGATGAAAATTTTGATTTGTCTCATGAAAAAGGAGTTGATTGTGATTCATTTCCATATGAGCATGTTCTTGAGCTTAATTCCTTTCAGTGGTATGCCGACATTGTCAATTATCTTGCTTATGGTAGAATGAGGCCTAACCTCTCTTTTCAAGAAATGAATAGATTTCTGGCAATGTGTAGGTATTACTATTGAGATGATCCATACCTTTTCCATATGGGAAAAGATGAAGTGATTCGAAGATGTGTCCCGGAGAAGGAGCAAATCGATGTTTTGGCCTTTTGCCACTCTTCTCATTGTGGTGGCCACTTTGGTGGGCAAAAGCCGGCCTGAAAAATCTTACAATCCGGTTTGTATCAGCCCTCAATTTTTAAGGATGCTCATATTTATTGCCTTTCGTGTGATAAGTGCCAAAGACTTGGCAATATTGGGAGAAGAAATGAGATGCCTTTATATATCAATCTTGTTGTTGAAATTGTTAATGTTTGGGGTATTGATTTTATGAGACCCTTTCCTAACTCATTTGGCTTCGAGTATATCCTGTTAGCGGTCGATTATGTGTCAAAGGGGGTTGAAGCAATACCCACTAGGTCTTGTGATGCTAATGTGGTTATCAAGTTTGTGCAGGAGCATATTTTGAGTAGGTCTGGATTTCCTCGAGCAATCATAAGTGATGGAGGAACGTATTTCACCAACAAGCTTTTCGAAAGATTGATGAAGAAGAATGGCGTGACTCACAAAGTGGCTACCCCCTATCATCCTCAAACTTCCGGTCAAGTGGAGACGAGCAACAAGCAAATCCAAAATATTTTGAAGAAGACCGTGAATGTGACGAAGAAGGATTGGTCTACAAAGTTAACGGATGCTCTTTGGGCATACCGGACGGCTTACAAGACTATTCTAGGGATGAGTCCTTATCACCTTGTGTGTGGAAAACCATGCCATCTCCCCATGGAGATCGAGCACAAGGCCTATTGGGCCATAAAGGCGGTAAATTTTGATTTAACTTGTGCAGGAAAGGAACGAGCATTCCAATTGACTTAACTCGATGAATTGAGAAATGAAGCTTACGACAATGCGAAGATTTACAAAGATAAGGTGAAAAAGCTTTACGATAGACGTATTGTCAAGAAGGAGCTCACTCCGGGCATGAAGGTTTTCCTTTTCAACACTCGTTTGCGGCTCTTTCCCGGAAAATTCAAGTCAAGATAGAGTGGCCCGTTCTTTATAGAAGAGGTGTTCCCATACGGAGTTGTCACCTTGAAAAACCCGGGAACCAACAATACATTCCAAGTGAATGGCCACCGAGTCAAGCCATATCTTGAAAGTTTTTCCCAAGAAGTCGATGTCGAGGATTTTAAGCTCCTCGATTCCATCTAACCTTCCGAAGAACTTCGTCTAGCTCGAGACATTAAAATGAGCGCTGCATGGGAGACAACCCATGATTTTCTTGTTTTTACGTGTTTGTCATTTAAGCGTTTTAGACTTTTGTGTGTTTGAGTTTTTCGTGTTTCTGTGTTTGTTTTGTAGGGGGTAAAGACGGAGAGATGCCGGGGAGAAAGAGGCAAAATTTGGCTAAATATCAGCCCGTGGCCGCGCACCCCGTGCAACCGCGTGACACCACTCTCAGCGGACAGGGTCCGCGAGCGCGCGACATGTTTTGGCATAAAAAGGGTCTCCGCCAACGCTCTAGGCTCCCGCGGCCGTGCAACACCCCGTGGTCGCGCACCTTCCTCCCTATATAAGGGGACCACTCGTAGAACCCTAATTCCACTCCACTCTTGCGCCGCTTTTGAGACTCCCTCTCCCCCTTCATCCGTCCCAAAGCTCCTTCCTCCTCTTCCACCACTCAAATCCCAGCAAATTTAAGTTGAAAAGACCCCCTCTCCACCTCACACTCACACGTCACCATCCTAATCACCGTGACCGCGTCGATCTTCCGCGCCCGCGAGACATCGCCTCCCAGCCTCCACGTTGCACGCCACAACTATTCAAGGCACGACCTCGCCCCGCCGCCCGGCCGTCGCTGTGGTTGTCCTTTTCCACCGCCGACCCCCGCGACCGCGCACTGTCATGCGGCCGCGCACTCTCTGCCGCGCCCTTCCGCGTGCCATTGCTCGCCCGGCTCTCCATTCCGTGCATTTTCTCGATTGCAGCCTTGTCTTACCATGCTCCACCATCCACTATGCCGCCAAGGACAAAGAATGTTTCTTCTTCTCACCAAGATGGCGACTAGAATCTTCAAGAGCTTTACGGTTGCCCATTCCGAGTGCGTACCCACGCAGAAGGTAACCGCTATCAAGCTTTCACTGATTATGAGATTAGTTCCCCACGTTACCTTGATTGGAACTTGATGAAATCGTTGAAAATTGATGGAAAAGTGGAAAAATACTTGAAAGTGTTGACTTTGGATAAATTTGCAAAATTGAAATATGTTGGCTTTAATCCGTTGTGCCTTGAGTTTTTGGTCACCTTCAAGTTTGATTCTGTGAATTCAAAGATTACCTTTCGTATGCTTGGAGAGGAATTTGAAGTGACCTTGGCTAGAATGAAATCCTATTTCGGGTTTTCGACAAATGGGCCACGAGATACGCCATCCGACTTCAACAGAGTTGCCGCCTGGCAAGAGCTCACCGACTTCAACAATTGGGATCCTCAAGGGACACCTACTAGCTTTATCAGAGATCCTTCCCTTGCCATCATACATAAGTTCCTCGCCTACTATATTTCGGGGAAAGAATAGGCCAACAAAGTCAATGCCACAGAGGTGTACCTTCTTTGGTGTGCCCTTCACAATACCAAGGTCTGTCCGTCTTACTTCCTCTGGACCGCCGTCCAGCAGATGACTAAGCACACAAAGCAGCATCCATCCTTTTGTGCTTTCATCACTGCCCTTGCTGTTAAGCTTGGCCTGATTCCAGACTGAGGCCCTCTCCCTGACTGTGGATGAGCTTAAGCGAGCCCAGCTAGTCCTTAATGAAAGGAGATTAGTCCCTCACACTGATCGGCCCTGTGTTTCCAAGCTAATGAATGCTCAGCTTACGGCCCTCAGATGCGACAGAGAAGCCGGCTCCTCTTCAGCTCCACGTGGTGATGAGGATGATGAGGACGAGGAAGAAAATGAGGAAGTGAATGAGGAAAGAGAAGAAGAAGACCAAGCCGAAGAAGAGAATGAGCAAGAAGGTCAGGCCCACTACCAGCAGCCGACTTATCCCTCCACGATGCCCCAGCATGGGTATCAGATGCTGCAGACTGATTGGAGGTCCTTCCAGGACCACATTGACATCACCATGGGGCAGTTCCAACAGAATTATGCTGACTCCATGGGCCAATTTAGCAGTATTTTGATACGTCCATGGGCCAGTTCCAGTAGATCTACAGTCACACCATGGGACAATTCCAGGACCGATTTGATGCTTCGATGGGAGATTTTTGCCAAGAGTTGGGATCCCTCCCCCAGGATGTTGGCGACATGAGGCAGGATATCTATAGTTTCCTCGATAGGCATGACGAGAGGATGACGACCCTCGAAGAAAGCTGGAACAACTGGTCGATCTCCTATCCATACCCGCAGCTTCCTCCACCACCTTATGATCCACCGCAACAGTGAAGTTCTTTCAATTTTTCCTGTGTATTTTTATGTTCGTGTGCGTGTCTTATTATTTTCAGTTCACTCTTTTTGTTGTTCGTTGGTTTTATTTGTCGTGTGTTTTGTAGGAACCAGCGCCTATTGCCGGTCTTCTACGCATTGTGATGTGTTTCTCTTCCTTTTCTCTTATTGCATCTTGTTTTCATACATTGAGGACAATGCATGTTTTGAATGTGGGGGAGTAGAGCTTGTTATGTTATGTTGTGGATTTTGTTGTTCATGTGAAGTTTTTGTTTTAATTTACTGTGTTGAACTATGTTGATTTTGGTATTGGTGTTAGTTGTTTTAGTCATGTAGGTATGTTATGATTCTCCCACTTAGTATCTTGTTTTGCCGGATTGTCAAATTTGAATAATTTTAGATATGAATTTTCAAGGAATTATTTTCAAGTCGATCATGATGAATGAAGTGTTTCGTGGTTTCACTCTTGAGCATGAATTATCTTTGAATGTGATCTCAATTTGATGATTGGTGTTGAAGGGTCTTGTCCTTGAAAGATTGGGAAGCATGCTTTGCCTTGTTCATGAAAACTACTCCCCTTAATCATTTATCCTTGTATTTATGATATATATATATAAAGAAAAAAAAAGAAAAAAAAATGAAAAAATGAAAAGAAAATGAGAAAAGGGGCAATAAGGATCTCTACTCCTCTAGTTGATTTATTCAACTATGAGTATGGGAAACCACATCAGGACACTAGGGATTTCCTCCCTATGGTTTTACCTTGTGAATTTTGATCCATATCCCAATATTTTTGTTTAAATAAATGGGATTGCATTTCGGATTCTACTCCTCTCATGTGTGTGCGTCAATCCGTTCATGTGTTGCATGATGAGTATGGAAAGCCACATTAGGAAGCTCAGTTAAGCTCGATGATTAGACCTAATGACCCTTGTCCTATGTTTGCAATCCCTTATGTTATTGTAGTTCATTCTTAATAAATGTGGATGTGATTTATGGGGACGTAAATTGATTGAATTAGGGCTAACATGTTTTTCCTAGACTTGAGAGGACAAGCAATTCACTTGACTGGATATTGTGTTCACATTCTTGGATAATGAATGTTTTTGTGGGAACCTTGCAAATTGTCAATTACATGATCGCCTTGCGAATATTTCCTTCTTGCTTCATATTTTTAATTTCTTATTTGCTTGAGGACAAGCAAAGAGCTAAGTGTGAGGGAGTTGTTTGGTGTTTATTCGTGTTGTTTTATTGCATGATTTTGCATGTTTTATTAGTATTTTCTAGTAGCTTTATCTAGTTTATTTCTAGATTTCGTGTGATTTTCTTCACTTGTTGCTCTCATGGTGGAATATGCCAAGTATTGAAAAACTTGAGCTTTTGTTCATATAATTTGGATTTTTAGGTATTAATTAAGGTGGCGAGAAGCGAAGACGAGAACCGAAGAGATGAACCCGGAGGAAGTGGCCAGGGACCATGCGACCGCGCAAGCTGAGCGGCCGCGTAATAAGGCCCTGAGGCCCGCGACCACGCGAGGGGGCTCTAGGCGGAGGCACCCCGCGGGCGCGCACTGCTCCACGGGCGAGCGCGCACCCTGCACCCCGCGGGCACGTGGCGTCTCGCCGGCGCGCGAAATGCTTAGTTTCGCCCGATTTGCCCTGCCCTATATTCGTTTCTCACCTTTTCTTTTCCATTTTGCACAAGGAGGCACCTCCTTCATCCTTCCTCATTTTGCATGTGGATATGAGACCTTTGGCCTTACCTAATCTTAGCTATAGGACCATAGGGATTAATTTCCCTAAGTTTACTTTATGGACTTTTGTTCCCACCAAATCTCCTCAAATCCCTCTCATTTAATGCCTCTCATGATAGAAAATCCCATCACCTTTTCTCTCACCATACCTCCCACCATACTCCTCATCCTCTCTATCTCTCTTTCACTCTCTTTCTTTTCATCTCTATCTCCCTCTCCCATATCTCTAGTGGATATTAGGAGATATTCACCATCATCCATATTCTCATCACTACACCCACTTCATCTTCATCACCTCTCCACCTCCATTTTCTCTACAACACACACACACACCATCATCTCTACCATTTTCCTTTACCACCTTCACCATTTTTCGCCATCACTCAAGGAAAGAGGAGAAAAGGAAGAAAAAGGGAACAAGCCAAGGAAGAAGAAGAGGAGATGAGAGGAAACCGACTCCGAGCCATCCGCGGAAGCTAACTTTTTTAGGAGGTTTACTTTTGGTATTTTCTTTCCATTTCTTGGATGATTAGTGGGGGGTTTGTCCCAACTCTTGAAGGATAACTAATATTGTAGAAGTTTTATATTATTTACATTTGATTATGAGATGACGATCTTCTATAATATTTGTGTTGTTTTGAGCATGTTTAGTGGCTAATCTCTCTATTAGGAGGTAGAGGATCGATTTAGTTTTTTTATCTATGCTTGATAATTGTTGGTGGTTGTTGTTGGAATTGTGCTTATTATGTTTGAGTAATTGATCACTACTTGAGCATTGCTAGGATTTAGAGAAAATTGGAAGGTGATTCTAAATTCTGAAATTGGTTCATTCAACGTTAGGTGGATGGGGAATCCTAAGCCTAATATGTTTTTCTTACTCATTTGATATAGCTAAAAGTGGCTTAGTTGATAGACGGTGACAGTAATTGATTCTAAGCCTTTTGAGAGGGTCTACTGAATGTGTGAGATTAACATTACCAACTTTAATCAAGCATAGAGATAAACCATTGAGAAAATCTACACCCTAATACCTATATCATTCTATTTTCCTCAATCTTATTTTTATTGTTATCATTTGCATTATTTTGTTTACTTGCTAATTTCAAGTCTTAGTTTAGATCACCATCAATTCCAGGTTTAGAATGTTTAGGTTTATTTTCATCGTTTTAGCACGTTGCAGGCATAGTCCCTTAAGAAAGTAGCTCACACTAAGCCTTTCTTGTGAGATCGACCCGGGTTAGCTCATCTCGTCTACAATTGACCCCGTCCAATTGCGGGTGTGGTCCGAAGTAATTGTTGTGTTAAGCCTAAACCGGAAATATAAATATAAATTTGGATCACTGCGAAACACCTACCTCATCCAGCCATTCTCAGTGTGGCCCGTCCCAGCATCAGATGCCTCCGTACTTGTACCTGTACATGCCATTTAGGTACCCACCATACTAGCATCCCCCGTCCTCCTGAGTAGGCTGTAAGTGGTCCAGACACCTTTACGTCTTCTTTTCAAACTTATTGTACCTCTAAGTGTTGAATAAGTTTGGGGGAATGTGTGCTTAAGGTGTCTAGATCAATTTTTATTTACCTGCTTTCTTAGTTAGTCGTGTAGTTAGTTGTTTTTTTTAGTAATTGAGTCACCCTTGGAAGAAATTTTGTGCTTGTCTACTTTTAATCTTGATGGTTTTGTGGGAACTTGTATGAACTATGTACATAATTCATGGTTTGGTAATTATGATTGAGAGAATGGGAATGCATTTGTTTTAATTATCAGTGGTCTTGATTTGAACATGCGTGTGTTGTTGAGCTTGATAATCATGATTAAGACCAATGTTAAGCCGTGAGCTTTTGTGCCTATGGGGTGTTTTGCCCATCTCTTTGTTTTGGTGTGTTGATCGGACATGCTTTTATATCTCTAGAACTTGCATGATTTCTCTTTCAAAATGATGATTGTGTCTGGAATTTAGGAAATGATCTTAGGCCATCTTTTCTTTAGCCATTTTTTTCTATACACAGTCTGAAATTTATATGATTCCTTTGTGAACCCCGTTGTGCCTAATTACCCTTTTCTTGGATTCCCGATCTGGTATTAAATTGACAAATGAGTGGAAGATAGGAGTGAGGGGAAGATGGATGTTAGTAGGTTGAAGAAAAAATGAAGTGATGTATGGTTGTTGTTGATTGTTGACATATGTTGGCACACAAATGAAAAAAAAAAGAAAAAAAGAAAAAATTATAAATAAGTGATGCCAACAACACAAGTAAAAAATAGAAGGGACTCAAAGAGTTCCCAAAAAGGAGGTTGTGTAGAAGGAGATGAGCTAGAAGAATTCTAAGCTTGGTGCTTGAATGAAGAAAAAGAGGTGTTTTAGTCTTGAATGGTGGAAATGAGTTGAGAGAATTGTAAATTTATGTGATTTTTACAAATCTTTTAGTCACTTTTAGCCATATATCTCCAACCCCGATCCAAAGCCTACATTACAACCTGTTTAAAAGTCATTTTTGATTCTTTATTCCGACATGATGTCATTTGGTGAGTTGAGAAAGAATGCAAGCTTAGGGTTGATATTTTTGCATGATTGACATTCGATGAGTGCTTACCTTGATCTATGTAACTTGTGAGAGTTGAGAGATTTACACACATCCGAGAAGAACATTGGCTTAATTGTGTTTGTTGAGTTTCTAGGGCATATGTGTGGGATATGACGGGCTTTTGAATATTGAACTTTCATGATCCTTTAATTCTTGAAGTCCTAATTGCTAGATTGTGGATTGTGTGCATAATTTATCTTGTTCCCGTTTTGGGTTTTTATTCTTTGTTTGAGGACAAACAAACTTCTAAGTTTGGAGGAGTTGATAAACTCAGATTTTACACTTTTTTGGTACACTTTTGTGTCATGTTTTGTATGTCTCAAGTGTGTTTTATCTCAGTTTATTCGAGTTTTCTGAGTTTTTGGGAGTTGGTCGTGCTTGACATATTTTGCAGGTTTGTTCGTCAATTTTGGATACTTTAAGGAGTGAAGTGGATGTGAAGTCCCAAGAGAGTAAATGAAAAGATTGGTTGAGAAAACGGGATGAAATAAACCGAGAAGGAAATCACGAGCTTGGACCTGCGACCCGGTCGCGACTGTAGGGTCGCGAATCACTCCGAGTAGATTACTGCAATGTCGCGACAGAGGATGGGTGCAGAAGAAGGAAATTCACGACCAGGGTCGTGAATAAGGTGGAGACTGCGAATTTTACGCCACGTGGTGCCACGTCATGCCACGTGGATTCGAGGGCCTATTCGCGGGCGGGCCGATCGCGGCTCTGGTCACGAACGAAGCGGGCTTTTCTGATTTTCCACTGTATTTTTTGGCTTTTTCCTAACTTGGTATATAAGGACTCTTTTTGAGCAAAAATCGAATATCAATTATCATACCCTAAGTTTGAAGTAGAGGTTTTGCTGTGGAGAAGAAGCATCACGAAGAACAGGATACTGGATTTCAAGCAAGTCAAGATTAGAGGCAAATTTAATCTTCCGGGTTTTATTTATTTTAATTCTTGTCTAGCCATGAACATCCAGAATTTTATTTATCTTGTTTATTTCATTATAAACAACTAAACCCTAGTATTCTAGGGTTGACTCATGATTCATTTATGAAATCTTATTATTAAGTCTAATTTTATGTCTATGGTTTTTATTGCAGTTTAATTATTCTTGGGTTGTATTTATTTATGTCAATTGATTGGCCATTAATTGATGTAATTTGTTGTGTTGATTCATAAATTGAGAGAGGAGTTTCGACACTAGAGCAGAATAATTAACTTAGTAATTAACAACACTCGAGAGAGTCGAGATTACTAGAGAGAAAATTAAACCTATAGATCATTTAGGAGTTGCATTTTAGATAATAAATGGAGACATTGTTATTTATAATGTAATCAACGTTCTTAATTCTCTGAGAAGAGATTCTGAATAGCTAAGTAGTTGCTCTAGTGCGATTGAAATCCCAACATAGGCATAATTATTGGATTAGTTAATAAGATGGATTATTTGATGATTGTTCAATCCTAGAATACGCATTTCTTCTTGATATTTTTCTCTACAACCTTATCTGCTGTGAATTTAGTTTTGTGAGTTATTTATTTGTTTTATTTTCATTTGTTTCAAATCTCTAAATTTTGAGTAGTCTAGATAGCAGAGTTAGGATAAATAGAATAACTAGTAATTAGAATTTAAGTATCTGTGGATTCGACCTTGTTCGTCATTATACTAGAAACCTCGCTGTACACTTGCAGTTTAGGTGGAATTAAAATACTGAACACTGACTAAGACGTAAATCCCAAGATTTGAGATTATCATCAACCAAAAAATGAAGCAAATTGCCTAACGAATGATTGACAACCTCTGTCTGACCATCCATCTAAGGATGATAACTGCTACTGAATAACAACTTGATATGAGTTAGTCACAATAAAGAATGCCAAAAATGACTGAGAAATCGTGTATCACAATCGAAAAACAATGGATAAAGGAAAACCATGTAGCCGATAAACCTCTCGAAAAAATAACTTAGCAACTTATAATGCGTCCGTAGTTTGTTTACGGGGAATGAAGTGCACAATCTTAGAAAATTTGTCTACCACTATAAAGATTGCATCATGGCCACGTTGAGTACGAGGCAAACCTAAAATAAAAACCATACTCACAGTGACCCATGGTTGAGATGGAATCATAAATGGCCATAAAGACCAACATTAGAGGAAGTGCCCTAAGAAACTTGAAAACATGACAACAATCTACATATCGAACAATCTCCTGACGAGCCGTGGACCAAAAAAATTGACAAAGAACCAAGTCGATGGTGCGATCTCTGCCCACATGACTAATGGAATGTAAATCTATAATAATCTTTTCCTATATGCTACAAGATGGGATACACAAAGTAGGACTTTTAAAAAGAAAACCATAATGTAATTGAAAATGAGGATCAGGACCAAGGGTACACATGAGCTAATACGGTGGAAAAAAAAGAATATTCAACATTTAGTTCGTGAATGTCATTAAATTCTTAGACCTCGACACGCATTTCAACTAATAAGCACAAACGTCGATTTAAGGCATCGGCCACGCGATTGGAAGTCCTAGACTTGTGGCGCATACTGAAATTGATCATTGTTGCAAAAAAGCCGACCATTTAGCATGTCTTGCTGATAATGAGCCCTGTGTACTTAAGTGTTTAAGAGCATCATGATCAATAAAGAGGACAAGCTCCCGCTGAAATAGATAATGATGCTAATTACGGATGGCACGAACAATGGCATAAAATTCAAAGTCATATGTACTATAATAAGACCTAGCACCTGAAACCTCTTCACTGAAGTAAGCGATAGGACGATTTCCTTGACTTAGGACAACAGCGAGGCCCACATGTGAAGTGTCACAATGCAACTCAAAAGGTGAAGAAAAATCAGGTAAAACTAATAAGGGAGCATGAGTAAGTGAGTCTTTAATTTTAGTAAAAGCTGCAGCAGCAGCGGGAGTCCAAACAAATTATTTTCCCTTCATTGCATCGGTAATCGGTGCCATAATAGAACTAAAATGGACAATAAAATGGTGATAAAATGACGCTAGTCTATAGAAGCTACGAGCCTCCGTAGTGGTAGTAGGAGTCGGCCATTCTGGAATAGCTGCAATCTTCGACTCTTTAACACATATACCTGTAGAGGAGAAATGATGGCCTAGAAAAAGAATGGATTCGACCAAAAACAACACTTGGTTGGTGCAGTAAAAAAATGCTATGTGCGTCAGATTAGTAAATCCTCACGAAGGTGCTGCATATGCTCTTCGGGTAAACTACTATAAATGAGAATATCATCAAAAAAGTGATGACACACTTGCCGATCAGAGGATGAAGTGTTTGATTCATGATGCGTATGAAAGTGCTAGGTGTATTAGACAAAGCAAAGGGTACGACCATCCATTTAATGAGACCTTCACGTATCTTGAAGACGGTTTTCCATTCATCTCCGGATGAATGCATATCTGGTGATACCCACTTCAAAGATCTAATTTGTTAAATATCTTTGCACCACTTAGTTGATCTAAGAGATCATCAAGGCAGGAAATAGAAAAACTGTAACGAATCATGATCTTGTTGATTGCATGACCATCAACAAACGTTCGTCAATCGCATGTTTTCTTAGGAATCAATAAAGTAGGAAAAACACAAGGACTTATACTTTAATGAACAAGCCCTTTGTGAAGCAATGTCTTGACTTGATGTCGAATCTACTCGTGCTCGATAGGACTTATTGATAAGTTGCATATTTACACCTATTTTTGGGTGATTTTCCCTTATTTTATTAAGCTTTGTATTGGTTTATTTGGAATTAATGATCTTTTGAGTTTTGCAAGGGAATAAAGAGGTTTTGTAGGAAAGAAGACCAAAACAATCATTTTGGGATCAAAGTAGTTGAAGAATTGTGATGAGTGGCTATCCAGGAGCTAATGGCAGATAAGGCATGGCCATGCCCTAGTCTGTAGACGAGATTTATCTCTTAAATCCCAAGTGGGTCCTAATTTTTATTAAGATAGGCAAATTCTTTGCATCTAATAGACGATTTTGGTATAAGGAAAGAGGATTAGAGTCCAAAAGAGAAAGGAGAGAGAGAAGGGCTGCCAAGAGATATAAAAAATCGAGATTTCTACATCTTAGAAGCACGTCAGATTGGAGTGATCGATTAGAGCAGAGAATTACTTTTATTTTTAAACTTTGTTTTTCATATTGGAGTATGAAGTTCTAAATTATTTTCTAGCAAGAGGATGATTGAGACTCTGGTGCTACATGTTTGTGAGATCGAATTGATTTTATCATAATTTAATTGTCACTTTATTTATATATCTTCCGTTTTTTATTTCTGTATTATTTTGATAATTGTGCAATTTACGTGCGTTGTACGATTATTGAAATGATATCTTGCTAGTTGAATAATCTAGCTCCGTAATTGTTTAGATTATTTGACTGAGTAGCACAATTGGATAGATTGGGGGTAAACAGTCCCGCTTTTGACACCTTGAAGATTTATAATCTAATTTAAACGAGTCATCGTATGATCTCTGTGGATTAGTATTGGTATTTATCTAGATCTTAAAGTTGTAGTAGATTAATTCCTAAAGTCGTACCTAGGGTTGTCTATTTATTAGAGAAGTAGTCAACGATCGTACCTTGACTGCTGATTAATTAAGGATAAACGAGGTTGTTAGGTCGTACCAATAGCCATAGCCAATTTAGAGAGAGTTGAATTATATTTGTGCATCCGTGATCAAATATGTGTAGTCCATTATCGAGATTATTCTTGAGCTAGATTTCTCTCTATTTGATCTTCGTTATTTATTTATTTGCTTGTTTGTCTTTTGATTTAATTTAGTTATTTTAATTTAAATCTTCAAACCCCCCCATTTACTATTAGGATATTAGATAAAAAGATTTATATTTAATTTACCAGTCTCTGTGGATCGACCCTGCTCGATATTATTGTAATTCAATTGATTTTAAAAAGCAGGATTATTTTTGTTGGTTTCGACACCCATCACTCATCCTATAGTAAGGTCGATTAGGTAGGGCAGCACCTAGGAGCAGATCAATTTGATGTTGAATATATCGTAGTGGTGGAAAATCATTGGGTAAATCATCTGGAAATACATTGAAAAATTCTGATAACAATAGAAACAATTGAGTTTGGGATGG
The DNA here is from genome assembly GCA_026008535.1 of Perilla frutescens. Taxonomy (NCBI): domain Eukaryota; kingdom Viridiplantae; phylum Streptophyta; class Magnoliopsida; order Lamiales; family Lamiaceae; genus Perilla; species Perilla frutescens. The sequence goes on from BRKX01000006.1 coordinate 50,979,343, forward strand.
CTGAAGAAGAGGAGACATCATGTACCAAAAGAAGAAAAATGGGTGGGTCACACTATATTTCCCGCAAAAAATTCTACATGAGATAATAAGATCACTCGATCAAAAGAAGGTAGTAGTGGAGAAGGAGGAACAGAGGGTGTTAGCACAAAGCTATGGCCATCAAGAACAAAACTATAAGTGTTTCATTGCCCATCATGGATAACACCTTGATCAAATTGTCATGGGCATCCTAACAATAAATGGCGAGCATCCATAGGCATAAGATCACACCAAATGTTGTCGAAATATCGTGTGCCGATCAAAAATTGAACAAGTACCCTTTTATCAACTGTAACATTAGTTCTATGCAGTAACCATGCTAAAGAATAAGGTATGGGTTGCGGTTCAGGTGCTAATGCTAGTTTATCGATAGCGGCAGTAGCTATGACATTTTCACACGCCCCTGAGTCAATAATAAAATAACAGACCCTGTCACTTATAGTACATGCAGATTCAAAGAATGAGTGACGTTGTACATTTTTGGGAGGTTATTTAGACGAAAGAAAAGTGCAATGGAGGACCAAGCATGATCCTTGGTCAGGATATAACAATTCTTCCGGCAGTGGCTCTTCATCACAAATAGGAGGGCTAGAATATTCCTCAGCAGGATGTTCCTCAAGGAGTAGACCATGTGAACCTAGTAATTTAGACTTGTCACTTGGCGATGGCCAAATTTTCCACAAGAAAAGCATGCACAATGTCTAGTTGAACTTGTAGAAAGAGGTTGAGGTGGTTAAGCATGTGGAGAAGGTGGTGGGAAAGCATGGGAATCTGCAGTAGAGATAGGGCGATCACTATGGCTGGAAAGAGGAAAAAACCCTGTGAAGCGTTGTGAAAGTTGTTGTTCAATTAAGAGAGCGCGTTGATGCGCCTACGAGACAGAAATCAGGGCAAATAAGTTCAAGGTGTCCTGAAAATTCACTCGCAATCCTCCAATGAAACGGGATACCAATTGATCTTGAGTCTCTGATAAATTCACACAGGCGAGTAATTGATAGAATTCTTTCATGTAGGAATCAACGGAACGAGAACCTTGCCTCGGATTCTACAAGAGTTGATAAAGAATCTAATCATAATTGAACGGGAGAAACTCACCGTGTAAAAGGTGAATAAACTGATCCTAAGAAGGAAAAACAGAACGGTCGTCGCGAAGACGAGTGAGTTTAAGTTATTGCCACCATGCTGACGCTCATCCGCACAAGCGTGTGCAAATGAGAAAATGTGGCGATTTTCTGAAACCTCCTTAAAGAGCAAAATTTAATAAACGGCTGAGAGCCAATTGATAAAATCACCAGGGTTCATAGAGCCCTAAAATTCTTGGAGATCCATCTAAAAGTAGTTTTCCTATTGAGAAGAATGATCACCGTGGAGAGGAGCAAACGAATTATCCATCGTAATTTCATCATCTGATGAGAGTGCCCTACCTTGTGGCCTGAGCGTTCCGTGTTGAGGTTGATTGGTAAGGAGTGGAATGATCTGATCGAGCTGGTGTTGGACGGAGGTCATTTGATGCTGAAGTCCTTCTAATTGTTGTTGCATCACGCAAGGGTCTGGAGGAAACATTTGATTATTCTTTCGGGGAGGCATTGACAAGAACATACACTGGTCTTTGGATACCAACTGATGTAGGGAAGCGTGTACTGAACAACAATTATTCTGTCGATTCAAAAGAATGCTGGAAGAATGCATAGTTTGCAGGAAAAGTCCTATTTTTTTCATAAAAAACATCAGCCTTAAAAACTCCAAACAACCATTATTTTTAGTTCTGCCACTAATCCTATCCAAACTAGAAAAGTACTGCAAACATAATAAAAAGGTATAAATCCTATCCTAACTAGGAAAATAATGCAAAATGAATTCTAAAATAACAAGAGCAGTAAACTAACATAATTAATAAAACATACAATCTTTGAAGCTACGAAGCTTCATCTCCACCACATTGTCTTATATGTCAAAATTCATAAGATAGGTCAAGACTCTGATCAAAACATAATCAAACACTAACAAAATATAAATATTATAAATATAGCCGTTATAACATTTGTAGATATAACTTTAGTAGATATAACATTTGTATATATAACTTTAGTTAGTAGAACTATTTAATTGGTAGATATAACTTTAGTTAGTGGAAATTAGATAACATTAAATATAACTTTTGTAGATATATTTAGTTAAATGACCTTAGTTTGTAATAATTTTAGGTAAATAACTTTTAATTTGTTATAACTTTAGTTAAATAACGTTATTCTGTTATAACTTTAGTTATATAATTTTACTTTGATAACTTTAGTTAGAATTAACGTTAGCATTAAATATTAATGCTCAAGAACTAAACTAACAGTATATATTAAATTAACTTCATTAAACTAACTTTAATGTTGAAATTAATGCTAAACAACTCAACTAACATTATATAACAAACTATCTTTATTTAACTAAGGGTAATGCTATTCACCCATAGTATGCTCGACCATAATAATATTTCAATTATATGGTAAATCTTTAATTAAATTTTTAATTAGTCATGATTAATACTGTTTTATAATTATACCCTTGCCCATTTTAAGAAGATTTGTATTGTATATTTTAAAAATTAATCAAAATATACATAAAATATCTCTAAAAATATAAATGGATTATGAAATGAATCAATCATCTGAGATTTAATTGAAGTTGCCATTAGATTCATTTCATTTCATTTCTCTATCTTATTTTTTTTAAGTTTAGGGGTGAAATTAATAAAATATTTTGGAATATTTTTATAAAAAATTAAATAAAAGTGTGACACTAAACTATGTTTCACAGTTCAACATTATCTTCCGTGTGATATACCTAACTATTCAATTTTATCTTACGTATGCAACTCAGACTCCACTGACCATGCAAAAAGGGCTATAATCAGCACATTGCTAAGTATATTGAGAGTTAATAAAATTTATTCATTACAAGAAAATAATGAATTTTAATAAATATATTGTTGTTATATATAAAATAATTTATTTTTAAAAAGAAATAATGAATATTTAAATTTAAAAAAAAAATTAGAGAGTTAGTTTAGCTCAATTAAGCTCGAATAAAATCATGAGCCTCGAAGCATTCAATAAATAAAGCTTGAAGCTCGCTCGATAATAAATGAATCAAGCTTAAGCTTAGCACTATTTGGCTCGCTAGAAATCTTGTTAAGTAATTAACTTGAAAATATAAAATCATTAACATGATAAAAACTTATATTTTTATACTATAAATATTATTAATAAGTACATCGAGTTCTAATTTAATTTATTTATTACAAGAAAAGAATCAATTTTAATAAATATACTGTTGTTTGTGAATAAAATAATATGTTCTAAAAGAAATATTGTATATTTAAATTTAAATCTAAATTTAGAGAGTTCATTTAGGCTCGATTAATCTCGAATAAAATCGTGAGCCTCGAAGTATTCGATAAATAAAGCTTGAAGCTCGCTTGATAAAAAATGTGTCAAGCATGGGCTTAGCACTACTCGGCTTGTCGCTCGATAATTTTTTTTTAAAATCAAATTCAAGTCAATTTTGGATCAACCCCTTGATTACACATAGGAGTGTAATGGAATCAATTCTAGCCGAATATTATCATGCTCAAGCTTGACTCATTCATTATCGAGCGAGTTTTGAGCTTTATTTATTGAATATTTGAAGACTCATGATTTTATTCGAACTTAGTCGAGCCTAAATGAACTTTCTAAATTTAGATTTTAATTTAAAAATTAATTATTTCTTAATAAGAATATATTATTTTATTCACAACAACAACATATTCATTAAAACTCATTCTTTTCTTGCAATGAACAAATTTAATTGGAGCTCAATATACTTATTAATAATTATAGTATAAAAATATGAAGTTTTATCATGCTAATAATTTTATTTTCAAGTTAATGTACTTAACAAGTTTGCTGACGAGCCGAGTGCTGAGCTCCAGCTTGAAGCATTTATCATCGAGCTAGTTTCGAGCTTTATTTTTGAATATTTTGAGGCTCACGATTTTATTCGATGTTAATCGAGCCTAAACAAACTCTCATAATTTAGATTTAAATTTAAATGTCATTATATCTTTTTAAGAATAGATTTTTGTATTCACAACAACAATATATTTATTAAAATTCATTATTTTCTTGTAATGAACAAATTTAATTAGAACTCAATATAATTATTAATAATTAAAGTATAAAAATATAAGTTTTATCATGTCAATAATTTTATATTTTCAAGTTAATTTACTTAATAAGTTTACTAACGAGCTGAGTAGTGCAAAGCACAAGCTTGACTCATTTATTATCGAGTGAACTTGGAGCTTTATTTATCGAATAATTTGAGGCTCATGATTTTATTTGAGGTAATCGAGTCTAAACGAACTCTCTAAATTTAGATTTAAATTTAAATATTCATTATTTCGCTTTAAGAATATATTATTTTATTCACAATAACTATATTATAAAAAAATCATTCTTTTCTTGTAATGAATAAATTTTAGTAGAAATTAATATTCTTTTTGATGTGCCAATTACTACCATTTGTGAATGGCTCGGAGCCTGGGTTGCATTCGTAAAATATAATGAATAGTTAATCATATAACATGGTATATTATATTGAATTATGAAACATAGTTTAGTGTCATATTTTTATTCTTTTTTGTAATTTTTGATAAAGATATACTAAATATTTTATTAATTTCACTCTTAGGCGAGAATAGCATAGAAAAATGAAATGAATCTTAAGCTAGCCAGTCAACTTCAATTCTCCAATGATTGATTCATATCATAATCCATTCATATTTTTAGAGATAGTTTAGGTATGCTTAGAATTTTAAAAATATACAAGTCAAATCTTCCTAAAATGGACTACAAGACTATAATTGTAAAATATCTCTTCATTTCGTTTTGTTTGTTGTTTTAGATTTTTTCTTTTGTGTCAAAATATTTGTTGTTTTAAATATTTTGATACATTCTCTCTCAAATTTAACCTTACAAATATATGGAGAGAGAAAAAAAAATTCAAATTTTTAGAAAAATATAAGTGTTGAGTGCTGTATGACATTGAGGTTCAATGTTGTACTTGATGTCAGACAGACTCCCTGCGACATTGTCTGTGATATAGTCGTAACTAATCTTATCCTTTTCTAGTTTTATTTATTATTTTAATAAATAAAATAATTTTATATATCTTAAAATATATGTGTATATCCACGAAATTGATATTTCAAATAAATGGATATATACATATTAGATATATTATTTAAAATAGAGTTTGACAAAGTCAAAACTCTATCTCCTATTTTTTAGGTCTAGCGGTTTTTCTATTTATTTCTTTTTCTTTTTTAGAAAATTATATTTGCTGGATATTTAGAAAAAGAGTATGAGCGTAGGGAAGCTTTCAACCATGCATTGGAGGCGGTTTCTTCCATATACAGTGAAGTCATGGAGTGGAGCGGTTATCGTCAACCCATGTTCAAGAAAGAGAAATCGTGGACCTTGTTGGATTCAAGTGAAGAGCATATTTAAGAAGCATGGTCGACACTTGAAGACTCATTCAAGCTCAATCCATTTTCCGCTGCGTGAAGATTGAAAAAAGCTTGAGTCATAAACTTAGTATAGGTTTTCTTCTTCGTTCATTCTTCTATCTTAACGTTTATTGTTGCTCAATCTTTTCACGGAATAGATTGTACAAATTAGGATAGATAGCAAGGTTGTGAATCCTTTACTAGTTTGTATATAAGTTGACGGGATGCCAATTTGTATGTTTTAGTTCTTTTTAGTGATAGTCTAGATTAGAACTTGTAAATGTTGCTGAAGTGTTGAGAGCCTTCGCGTCCAACATCGACAACTTGATAATTTTGTACGCATAGTAGTATAATTTCACCCTGTGGCAATCACACACATGTTGTGTGTGATTTAAAAGTTATATCTTGTATCATTGTGCATTTTATTTCCTCCATATTTATGTTAAGATAGTTGTGTTAACTGTCTGTAACATTGAGTTTGACATTACGAATCTGTATCTAATTTCAGTGTTTGTGGCAACAAATTCCAACAAGTGGCATCAAGAGCCGGTACTTAACAGACTAAGTATTCGATCCTTGGTTTGTTGATTCACTGAAAGATGGATATTCAGATCAATCAGTGTCGTCCTTCGGCGTTGGATAGTAATGGCAAGAATTATGTTATGTGGAAGTCGCGTATGAAGATGTATATCAAGTCCATCGATGAGAGGGCTTGGTTGGCTGTAATTAAAGAATGGTCTCCACCGAGGATGGAAGGACCGAATGGAGTGTTCATTCTTACTCCGGAGACTCAATGGACTAATGATGATCGAATCATTTCCAACTTCAATTCGAGGGCACTCAATGCTATTTTTGTTTCGGTTGATATTCCGTGCTTCAAAATGGTGTGTAATTGCACCACGACATATCAAGCATGGAACATACTGCAGGAACATTGTGAAGGATCGACCAGTGTACGACAAACAAAGCTTAGGCTACTCGCTTCCAAGCTCGAAACTTTGCGAATGTTAGAAGATGAGACTATCTCAATATATACTGAGCAATTGTGTGAAGTGTCAAACGAATCTACAGCTATCGGATGTCCGATCTTGAACGAAAACATGGTTAGAAAACTTCTTCGCACACTTCCGGAGAGATTCAACATGAAAATCTCAGCAATTGAAGAAGCTCACAATGTATCAAACATGAGTTTGAGTGAAGCAGTGAGCATTCTACTCACGTTTGAGATGAATCTTGAAAACCAGAAATCAAACACCTCTTCTAAAGGAATTGCACTTCAATCAGTAACATCAAGTTTGGATGTTCAACTTGATATCGAGAACATTCAGGAGATTACTGAAGATGAACCCCTGAGTGTTGCACTACTTACCAAGAAGTTCAATACCCTTGTTTGGTTAATGAAGAAAGGTTCGCCAACCTTTAAACCATGGAGATTGTTTGATTCTCTCTCGTCGACATCATCTGGATCGACAAAATCTTCAATGTCTCCAGATATTATAGTGAAGGACATTGACTCAGTTCAATGTAGAGGATGTTCTGGGTTTGGGCACTATACCAAAGAATGTCCTACTTTCCAAATGAAGCAGAGAAGAAATTACAGTGCTGCCATGTTAAGTGACAAATCCGGTGATGAAGAAGCTGAAAAACAAACCGTTTTGTTTGTAAAAGTCGATGATGACTTAGATGGAATGATTGACTCTTTAACCGACATGGATAGTGGTGATTATGACTATGATGCTAGTCTTGATCATGTGACTCCAGATGTTCCAAGAAATGTTATGGAGAATGTTACACAACAAATCTCTGACATTCCTCCAAATACCACTAACTGGTATAAAATGACATTGCTGGATGAGTTTTGCAACACTGTTGAAGTGTCTCAGGTGGAAGAAGACAAGTCCGAGGTCAGCCACCAGGAAGCTCTACAACAATTGCACAAGGTTGTAGATGAAGTTTGTGTCCAATGGACTGAGCAATCAAAAGAATTTGGGATTCTCGTGGAAGAAAACCAAACTCTAAAGCAACGAGTACTGGACCTTGAGATTCGACTCACTAGAAGTGATCTTGAGCTGAACAAGTTGAGAAAGGAAGTAGAAGCTGCCTCGAAAACCTTTCGACAACTCAATCAAGGAACATCTACTCTGAACGAGGTTCTGACATTGGGATAGACCACAAAAGCAGGCTTGGGATATACATCAATTTCATCAATGTCTATCTCAAACCCTATCAAGTTTGTCAAAGGAGAAAGCTCTAAGGATGTTCCAGTCAATGTTGATGGAAATGTCAAATCGAATGTCGATGACAAATCTAAAGAGAAGAAATTTGTTTGTCATTATTGCTAAGAGCCTGGACATATCAAACCTTATTGCTTCAAATATCATGATGATATAGCAACATGAAATATGTTCATGGAAAATTCTTCTAAACCTTCCAAGAAGAAGAAACACTCAAAGAAGGCAAAGATCTCGTGCAACATTGTCTACACATCTCTGAAAGCCAACATTGCTGGTACGTAGTACTTTGACAGTGGGTGCTCATGGCACATGACAGGAAATTCTAAGTTTCTCAATGACTATACCACAACAAGTAAAGGAAAAGTTAGTTATGGTGGAGGAGCACAAGGCAACATAGTAGGAAAAGGAACCTTGAATGTCAAGAACTTTCCCAAGTTACGCAATGTGCTTCATGTTGAAGGTTTAACAGCAAATCTGATCAGCATAAGTCAGCTATGTGATGACGGTATGCATGTCAGATTCAATAAAAATACCTATGAGGTTTTTGATAGCGAGAATAAATGCATTATGTTCAGAAGTCGGGCATTGGATAATTGCTATCATGCTGACAAGAACGAAAAATACAATGTTTCGGTCAATGTTGACACTCAACTCATACATAAAAAACTGGGTCATCTCAACTTTTGAAGTTTGAAAAAACTAATTGAAGCTGATGCTATTTGGGGTATTCCACCTATGAAGATCAATCTCGATGTTGTTTGCAGTGCATGTCAAAAAGGCAAACAGGTGAGAGCTTCACATAAAAGTTCCCCAGCTTGTCAAACCATGAAGTGCTTCGATCTGATTCACATGGACATCATGGGTCTCGTTGACACCAAAGGCATGAGTGGAAAAAGATTTATTCTGGTGATAGTTGATGATTTTTCAAGATTCACATGGGTTGAATTTCTTCAAGAAAAATTTGAACCTTTCAGGATGTTCAAAAAGTTCTACAGGTTGGTGTCAAGACAACATGAGTCCAACATCAAATGCATTAGAACAGATCATGGGCTCGAATTTGAAAACTCAATGTTTGAAGAGTTTTGTGAAAAACGAGGCATCATTTATGAGTTTTCTGCTCCGAAGACACCTCAACAAAATGGGGTGGTTGAGAGAAAAAATCAAACTCTCTAGGAGATGTCAAGAGCAATGTTACAAGCTCAATGGTTATCCAAGAAGTTGTGGGCTGAAGCAGTTAACACTACTTGTCACATAGGGAATAGAGTGATTCTTCGCCTAGGCAGAACTGTGACACCGTATGAACTTCTGAAGGGAAAGAAGCCCAATTTGAAGTACATTCATGTTTTTGGATATGTATGTTAAATCCTGAATGACAGGGATCATCTGGGAAAATTTGATTCCAAAAGTGACAAAGGGATTTTCTTGGGTTACACATCTGACAGTCGTGCTTACCGTGTGTTTAATCTTAGGACAAAAACAGTCCAAGAATCAATTAACAATATTTTTGATGACCACACATGTATTACTTCAAAATTTGAAGAGGATGATGTGATTGATCTCATTGACACAGGTGAAATGTCAAGTGATCAGACTGGAAGTGATTGTGAGAACAAGACATCCACTGAGGATGTCAAAGTGAATGTTCCATAGGTTGATGAAGCTTCAGTCAAAACATCAACGTCAACATTCACTTCAGACAGTGAAGATGATCAGGTGGTGTCTGCTAAAGATGAACCAAGAAGGGATCCTCCAAGTCAAATTCGGAAGAATCATCCAGATTCACAGATCATTGGAGATCAATCCGAAGGAGTTCAAACCAGGAGCAAGAATTCTGAGGAATACAAAGAAATGCTGAAACTGGTATGCATGTCTTCCTTAAATGTTTGTATGTCAAACACTTCTTTTCTATCTAACATTGAACCGAAAAACATTAAGGATGCACTTAATGATAATTTTTGGATCAATGCTATGCATGAGGAACTAAACTAGTTCGTAAGGAACAATGTATGAGAATTAGTTCCACGCCCTAAAGATAAAAATGTGATTGAGATAAAATGGATTTTCAAAAATAAAATGGATGAGTCTGGCAATGTTATCAGAAATAAAGCTCGTCTAGTCGCTCAAGGTTACACCCAAGTTGAAGGGGTAGACTTTGATTAAACTTTTACTCCTGTTGCAAGGATTGAATCCATTCGTCTTTTATGTGCAATTGCATGTTATGTGGGCTTTACTTTACATCAAATGGATGTTAAAAGTGCTTTCTTGAATGGTTATCTCAATGAAGAGGCATATGTCGAACAGCCTAAGGGGTTCAAATGTCATGAGAAACCGTTGCACGTATTTAAGCTCAAAAAGGCTTTGTATGGTCTCAAACAAGCCCCTAGAGCATGGTATGATAGACTGACCGATTTCTTGCTCCAAATTGGTTTTGCAAGAGGTCAAGTCGATAAAATATTATTTATTAAGAAGAATAAAAAACATATTACTATTGCTCAAATCTATGTTGATGACATTGTTTTTGGTTCGACTTGTACTAATATGCTCAAAGATTTTGTAGACTCAATGTGCAACACGTTTGAAATGAGCATGGTTGGAGAGCTCAACTATTTCCTTGGTCTACAAATCAAGCAAGATAAAGATGGAATCTTCATCTCTTAAAGCAAATATGCTAGAGGATTGGTCAAGCGTTTCGGATTAGAGAATACTAAACCTATGAAGATGCCCATGGGATCTTCTGAAAAATTGAGCAGAGATGATGTTGATAGCAATGTTGATTCTAGCTTGTATAGAGGAATGATAGGGAGTCTATTATACTTAACAGCTAGTCGTCCTGACATTATGTTTAGTGTTGGTATTTGTGCGAGATATCAATCTCAGCCTAAAGAATCTCATCTCAAAGTTGTTAAGCGAATCATTCGCTATGTTTCTGGCACAATTGGGTTTTGTGTTAAATACTGCAAGAGTTCTAACATTCATCTTGTAGGTTATAGTGATTCCGATTGGGCAGGTGATGTCGATGACAGAAAGAACACTAGCGGAGGTTTTTTTATTTTGGCAGCAATCTGTTTTCTTGGTCGAGTAAGAAACAAAATTGTATCTCACTCTCCACGGCCGAATCAGAGTATGTTGCTACCGCTAGTTGTTGCTCTCAACTGTTGTGGTTAAATCAAATGGTGCTAGATTATGGTCTGGCTAGTCCTTCTTTGACATTATTATGTGACAATGTTAGTGCAATTGAAATTTCGAAGAACCTAGTCCAACATTCTCGTACCAAACACATTGACATCCGACATCACTTTATCTGAGATCTCATTGAACGAGATATCATCAAATTGGAATATATTTCTACAGAGAATCAAATTGCAGATATTTTTACTAAACCTTTGGATTTTGAGAGATTTTCTTCTCTGAGGAAATCTCTTAGAATGTGTGTCTGTTAGTCAATGTTGACATTCTGATGTTAAAGTCAATGTTATGATCTTTGACATCAGGTCCTGTAATTCTGAAGTTAATAAAAACTATGGTACGATGATATGATTTTCTATTATTAAGTAATTCATGATAATTTATTCAATCATGACTCGTCTCCATTTGTTTTATTTATTTTCAGAATTTGTTTTTTTATTTTTATTTATTTATTATTTATTGTTTAAATAATAGATAATTGAAATACTGTTGATAAGCAGATATACTTATCTGCATATCTTATGATATGACAAGAGAGAGAGAGAGATATATCACTTTCATTATTTTAATATAAGAAAGTTGTTTTATCTTTATCTGTTTTTCAATTCAAAACCCTCTCTCTCCATATCCGATTCACTTTACTCTCTCTCTAGCGGTTCATCTTCTCCGCTTCTCCAATTTTTTTTCCTCTATCCTTTTTCATCCATGGCAGACCAAAATCCTAACCACTTACACGCCATGATGATGATGTTGCAGCAGATGATGGAGCTCTCAAAAGGATCTCCATCATCAGCCTCAACACCGGCTGCTGCAGTACAACCTCCACTCTCTGCAACATCGACCCAGACTCCTGACATTGCTCCACCAACTGCTCAAGCTGAAGTAGCAACAACAAATGTCACTGAGCCTTCAACACCAAAGGTGATGCCAACTGAAGTCGAGGTTGATCCGGATCTCATAATTCTTCCTGGAACTGAGATCCTAAACCCTAAGCCGATCAGGATGAATGTGCTTAGTGATCCCACAAATCCAATCGACCCTGAAGCCACTTCTCACCTGCAGTCTCTGTCAAAGATGGTGAAGACTTCTCCACCAATGAGGAAATCGAAGTGTCTTCACAGTGATGCAACTGACAAACCTGAAGTTGTCTCCTCCAAGAAGGTGAAGAAGGAAGGGTTTAAGGCTGCCTCCCGGTCACTGCGAGATGAATCTGACTCCACTGGTGAACAAGTTCCTACTTCTCCTCCTGCTAATGTCACACAGAGTGTCAATCCTACTGCTGAGCCCTTGGACGAGGATTCCGACACAGATGAGGACGTTCCTCTTGACGTCACGCAAGCCTTCAGTAAGATTTTCTATTCTAAAGAGGCTAAGAAATCCTATGCTCTTTATGTTAAGAGAACTCTTAAGGTTGAGAAAATGATAGATGTTCTTAGCTTTAAGAAATATGGGATGGATGTGTTTCTTAAGGAGAGAAGTTTGTGGAAATCTGTTACGTCACTGGTGTCATATGGTCCTGATGTTATTCATGAATTCTATGCTAACATCATTTCTGATATGGAAGATCCTACTAAAATGTGTTTTGGAACCGTATATGTTAGGGATAAAATCTATAAGTTTTCCCCTAATGTTATTAACACGTTTCTTGAGTTGGGCAATGAGGACCCAATTAGTCTTTGGATTTGATTGATGATGTGGTGAATGTTATTACTGGAGGTTTGGTTCCAAAATGGCTCAACAAAGTGCCTGCTTCCAAGTTAACATTCTTTTACTCAGTGTTATACAAGCTTGCAGTGTGCAATTGGCTGCCCACATCAAATGCCTTTGTCATCACAGTTGATTAGGCCATTCTCCTGTACAAGATAGGAAATCAGCTTCCTTTCAACCTTGTGGCATACATTTTTTATGCTACTTTGAAGGCTGCCTCTAAATCAAGTTCCTCCAATTTGCTTCATTTCCCATGTTTGATCTATGGGATCCTTAAGAGCCAAAGGTTAAAAGAACGCAAAAAGAGTGTGATGTCTGAGCAGTCCTCCATATCTATAATGAAGCCTAAGGGGAATGATGATAGGATCATTGATCTTCCCTATTCTCATGATGCTGCTAATCCAGTGCCTCCTTCTGCCGAAGGTACCCTAGCTCCTTCCCAATCTGATGTCTATCCTGATGTTGCCTCCACGCCTACTATTCCAATTGTTATGATGCCACTGGAGACTCTTTAACATCAAATTGCACTGCTTGATCATGTTATTGGTCAACTCACCATGGTTCGAGATTCTTTTCTGACTCTCCTTTCTACACAAAAAGGGGGAGTAGATGATGATGCTGATGGTGATGATACGGATGCTGGAGACACAGATGCTGGACCGAGTGTTGCTAGTCAAGCAAAGGGGAGAAAAGGTGCAGCCAAAGGGAAGAGGAAGATGATGTGAAGCTGTGTGTGTCAGCTTCTGATTGTTATAAACAATGTTTTACTTTTTGCTACAAACAATGTTTATTATGTTTTTTTTGTGCATGGACACATTTAAGATGCTTGATACATCTTTATTTTTGTTTTGATGTGTGTGCTCGACACACGGTTTTGGTATGCATTTTATGCATATCT